>OU862871.1:93329330-93954330 GCA_917880715.2 Matsumyia berberina
ACACTCAAGGTCGTTACCAACACAGACATTTTTTTCGTCCACATGTACTTAAAGAACGTGCGAACTACAAACCATTCATATTTGTACACGAACGAAAGGACGTGCCCTATTAGAGAAATAAGTGATGAGATAATTTTAAAGGCGATTTCCCTTAACAAATTGAACACTATAAACCTGCCCACACGCCAGAGGGCCAATCATAACTCAAGCAGCAGCAGCAGCAGTGTGAGCAGGCAAATCAGGCGGGAGTAAGCCCACATTTAAAGCTTGCCTGGTCGTTAGAGAGTTACCATGGAAGTTGACTTCCGTAAATATGCTTGATTGCTACCACTTGAAGAAAGGGAAAGAAATCCCGGTCCCAACCCCCCAAACGGAAACGCAACTGACGGCAAAAAAAGGAAAAACCTATGATTTTTTTTTTCTTTTGCCAGCATTATATGTTTGAAATTCACAGATCATGGGATATCATGCCGCTACTAAGTGTCCTTAAGCGCTATATTCGGTTGTATTCAAAAACCGAAATAAGAAAACTTAATATAAACATTTGAGGGCTGCCGTCGTCGCACCACGCTCATTCCTACGCTCTAACGAGAAAATTTATACAAGCCTCCTCTATGCTGTGGGTGGAAGAGGCAGAAAGATAAAATTGTCGTAACTTTCTACCCATGTACTTAAGTTTTTCCTTACACAAAAAAAAAAAAAATGGAGAATGGGAGCAAAAAGGAAGAGAAACAACTTGACTCCATCTATCTGATGTTTGGATGTGTTGTGGATACATATGCATGCATATATAGCACATCCTGATAATATCCTTTTTCGGCAATTACAACAAATGAGAATGTTTACTTTTTTGCTGTTTTTTTTCCCCCTTTGTCGATGGTAGCTAGGATTGCGAGGGTTTGTATGTGTACACAACTCGCTTCAATTTTCTTTAATTTGGCTTTCTTATGACTTTACCATTTGTGACGGACTAGGGAGGGGTATGCGTGCGGTATGTGGTGTGCGAATTGTGGATATGCTTATGAATAGATATGGATGTATGCATCTGCCTATTTTATCTGTGTGAAAATTTTCGAAAATTATTACAGCGTAGTTGACATTAACCCTGGGGAAAAAAATCCGCGTATAAAAAGTGGAATTTATTTTTTTGTTTTCATATTTTTGTACATATGCATATGTATGTATGTATGTACATACATACATAAGGGTGGGCCTTATTTTTAAAATGCGGAATTTTTTTTCGAGCATCCATTTTTTTCCTTCCTTGACATCTAGAAATATTATTTTATTTTTACGATGACGCTAACACGTGCCGCACTGAGCTTAAAGTTTACAAAACATTGATGCACACGTAGAGTACATCTTATGCACTTCTATGCATGACGCTTTTATTGGAAAGTTTTTTTTATTAAGTTAAAGCCTATATACATATGTATTTACATACTTCTGCCTTCTGCAGGAAGTGCGAGTAAATTTTTCCTTTAATTGTCCCTAGCGAAATGTTAACCTTTACTGCGAGTGAGCCTTGTAGAGCTGAGCCATGCCTGATCAGTTCATCTGTACGGACGCTTCCTTTTATGTCACTGTGCCCTAAAACCCAGAGTCTGATCCAAGGTCGGACAAGCTCGTTCCGGCATTATTGCACCAGTTTGAAGGATATGGTAGCCGAGTCAATAGCTTTGAAGGCGGCTTGGCTCTATGAGGATATCAATGTTTTGTTTGTGCGTTGTGTCACACCCGAATTGCTAGTAAACCTCCCGGATTGCCAGTTGTTCCGCTAGAAGACGCCGGCAAAATCCTGCAGCCGGTATGATCTTTATATTTTCAGTGATTCGCCGGAGTAGATGACCGTGCCGAAGTCGTTCCACTAGGAATCCCACTTGGAATTTTTTGTTGAAGTTTGGTAACGACTCCATATTGCTGTGGCTATAGAGCCTTGCAGTCCAGCACCTAGATTCTTTCACTCTGCCGGCCCTATATAGCGCGCTATTTTTATGTGTAAGGGCATCCGTCGAGGCTGACCTCAATACGCTCTTAATGCCTACTTGCTGCCCTTTTGAGTTCATAACGTTGTAGCCTTTGCTCAACGCGGGCAAACATACTAGTGAGCCGTAGGTGGGAATAGGATGCACTATGGCTGTGTACATCCACGAAGTCATCTTTGGTTGAAGTTTCTACTTCTTTTCAAATGCTTTGCTACAGGTATAGAAGGCTACACATGCCTTCCTAATTCTGTGTTCTATGTTTTGTTTCGAGTTAAGTTTTGGGTCAAGCAAAATACCCAGATATCTAGCGCTGGAGGATAGTATATGTCGACGCGCACAGTGATGCGATAAAGCGATGCGATGCGAGAAGCGAGAAGCATGCGATAAAACTTTTCACATGAATTCTTATCGCTTCAATGTGCACACGTACGTAAGAATACAAGTAAGCAGTTTTAGCGCACGCTTCTCGCTTCTCGCATCGTATAGCTTTATCGCTTCACTGTGTGTCCAGCCTAAGTGTTTGACTATTAAAGTCAGGTATTTTGGTTTTGGTAACGAATAGCATGAGTTCAGTTTTTCTCGGGCTTACACCAAGGCCACCACTAGCAGCCTGGTTGCTTAACTTATCTAGAGCAGGCTCCATGATTTCATTTGTTACAGAGGAAAACATTCGCGATTGAATCTCCTCCTTCATTCGCGCTCCTCGCAGATAGAACCGAAAATCCGACGAACTATTTTAAGGAGTCCAGTATGTGCTCCGCTTTCCTGCTTATCGTGAAGCACTCAGCGCCTTACGGCAGGACTGGCAGGATTAGAGTCCTATAGAGCATCACCCTTGTCTTTTGTATTGGGAGCTTAGATATCAGCAGTTTTTCTGCACCGAAGTTGTAGCAGTTTCCTTTATCACCTCGAAATAATACTTGTTGATGTTTTGTCCTAGGCGGTGGACAGGCGGTACTTGGTTTTGTCCTCGTTTAGTTTACGAGCAATTTGTTTCGCATCTTCAATCGCCGCAAAAGCTTCTATGATGGCTCGCTGAGAGCGTGCGATGATATCAATATCGTTTGCCTTCTGAGTTGACGCTAGCCCTCCGCATTATCTGCTCTAGTATGAGATTAAGGAAATCGCAAGACAGCGCGTCGCCTTACCAAAATCTGGTGCATGTTTGGAATAGATCCGAGGAGATATTTCAAAATTTCACGGTAAACTGCATGTTTTCCAGGGCGATGTGTCATAGCTGGACCAATTTTCTTGGGATCTCGAAATCGACCATCGCTTTGTAGAAATCCAAACGCTGTCATACGCAGCTTTACAGTCGATGAAGAGGTGGTCGGTTTCGATCTGAAACTCTATAGTCTTTTCCAGGATTTGACTTGCTGCGAATATTTCGTACATTTGTAGTCGATGTGCCGCGTCAGAAGCCACAGTGGTAAGTCCCGTTTTTGTAGATGGGGCGTATATAGCTAATTTTCCAATCATCGGGCATGCTTTTGTCCACCCATACTTAGTTGATGATATGGTGCGTGGTCTTTACCAAAACATCATGTCCATATCTAAAGAGTTCACATGCCAAGCCATCAGTGCTGTTTTTTTTTAGCTTTTTAGTAGCTGCACCAACCGCTTCAAAACTGGGGGCGGGGACTTGTTTACCGATTGAATTTGGGCGTTATTCCTGCCCTATCACTCTTTCTGTTTGTTGCCCATTTAGCAGCTGTTGGAAATGCTCCTTAAAAAATATCTACTATTTCCTGCGCGTCGATAACTAGGTTTCCTTCACTATTCCGAAGAGCCTGCGGTGCGCGGCTAAAACCAGCAGCAGCAGTAAAAAAATTACACGTAAAAAGAACTCGTTTTAAACTAAAAATTGCCTTAAATTTAAAAATTTTTATAATCGATTGTAAACTTCAAGACGTATTCTTCTAGACTAGCTTGTCGCAACCGTTCATGTTGTGTGTGTTAAATTTTTCGCACGAAAGGAAGGGACCTACAATTTATTGCCAACTCTGACCGGCAAATTGAAAAGCTTTTCATGAAAAATTATACTTACGGAGACGTGTTTATTCCCCGACGTGAGATGGTGTCGCGAAAAAGGTTTCGGGGATATGAACCTAAGCAGGTTGCGCAGCAGTCGACCACGACGCACAGTGGTTCAAGTCATATGGGAGCGCGGAAATAATTCATTATCTCTAAAAGTACTGGACCGATTTTGATGAAATTTTCACCAAAGTACATGCAATTTACTGTTATTAATATTATTAAAATAACAAAAAAAAATTTTTTTTTCAAAATAATTTTTATTTTTTCCCTAAGGGGTTGTAGAAGAATGCTAATGCACACGAGAAACAGTCTCGCTCTGCTTCCAGTGGTATGGGATCTTCCTTCGTCCTTTCCTACTCACTATGAAGCCACTTTAATTAACAGTTAAATAGCGCGGCACCCATCAAATTAATCGCAAAAGTAAATAAGTAGAACCCAAAGTGATTTATTTGATCTTGAAGACGAACCCGCAGGTCTTCGCAGCTGGAACCTGCTTGCTAATATAACTAATAATGCAGTGCATCAATGGAGTCATGAATCAGCTCACCGCTCTCCGCCGCACGTTTTGTACAGTTAACAAAACACAGGGCTTGCGTTAAAAAGGTACGCCTATGTTTAACTCTCGCAGAGTAGAAAATGGTGCATAGTATTATTGACTCCTTGCTTAAAATAATATATTTATTATCTGGTTAATAAAATATGATAAACTTTTTTTTTCTTGAATAACTTTTACTACATAAAATTTCTCTTCATACATCATGCAATTATTTCTTGAAATCGACCGAATTTTTTTCTTTTGACTTTAGACCTAGTTTTTTCTGCAATGTAACGGTACTTTTAGAAAATGTCAGCCGATTTTAATTCCCTGACTATTCTATTATGAAATTGTAATAACAAATATTTCAATATAGAACATTCGAAAATTTGATTTTTTTTCCGCTCCTGAACCACTGTGCGACGCACTAACCACTGAGCCATGGCGACCACACAATTAAACCGACTCCTAGTACAAACAATCAATTGTACCCAATCCACAAGAAGTATTTCTGAAATACAACACTATTTGAGCTACTCCTCGACTTGTTATGCTGTACGAGTATGTACAGCATAACAAAGGGAGTCGAGGGGTACGAGTCGTACACCATTTCATCAGCATTCAGTAAATTTCTTTGATGTGTTTTCAGAGCACTACAATGCTCTGAAGTCAAACCGTAATCATTCTATCGAGAGTCAACAATCCAAAGGAGCATGTATTGTCACATAAGCAAATTGGTGTACCACAAAATGTATCAAACTACCGCAAAGGATTACGGAAGCGAAAACCACCACAATCACGATCCTTTATGCCCCTGTTTGCATTTAATTATCTTTATTTTTTATTCATACTAAAATTAAACCCTGGCAAGAAATTTTAAAAAACAGCTTTAAATCCCCATGTTCTGACAAACTCTAAAAATAATCCCCAACTATTGATTTTCCCCTCCGGCAGGGGTTGACAAGTGAAAAACTAGTGATTACTGTGCAACTGGCAGGTACGGTGAAAAGTTTCACTCAAATTACTACATCTGCATCTCAATTATTCAGATGCCATGTGTGCTCTGTTGTACAACGAGTCCGGCTCATTCAGCTGACAAATAGTTCTGAATAATGAATATTTCATCAGTTTTTCAAAACGTTTATCGATTCGGCTCCTCGAAAGGATACTTTTGGTATGGCTACGTACACAAGGTGGTATTCGTTTTTCCCCCCGGTGGACCATTGGTAATCGTTATAAATCGTTTTGCTTAAAATGAATAAATATTATCTTGGATGTCGGATGAACCAGAACTGTAAAACTTAAACTATGCACAACAGCAACTGTGACAATTACTTGCGTTTTTGGGGGGAGGGGAGGGTAGTGTGACCAATTTAACGAAGATTGATAGTGATGTCCTGATGTTAGTCTATTTCGTGTAATCATTTGTCTCCTGGAAACCCACTGTTGATGTTATCATTAAAATGTATCTATTCGATGTGAAGTTTGTGGGTGTGTTTGGATGTGGATCTGTATTGTGGGGAGGTACCAAGTCCGACTTTCTTACCCGGGCCACAACAACAAATCGGAATAAGGTTCTAATAACCTGGTGAGTAATTGTGGGAATTGAAATATGGAGAAATGAAAATAGAAACTCTGAATGTAAATGATGAATGACTCGGCCATTAGACATGAGTGAAGTTATTAATGGAGTTAATTACATATCGGTTTGTCCCGGGAGAGGGTATTCCTAAAATTAAACTACTGAGTATGACAAATTGGATGTGGAAATGAAGGCGATCTATTATGCGAAGTTCTGGGAATGTGGTTGCCGTGGTCTGTACGAAAGGACCTGGTAATAATTTTGGAATTCTTTGGTGGTCACCAAGTTTATTTAGGTCGTTTTCTACTCGTACCTTACTCGCAATTGATTTAAATGTGTTGATCCACAGAGTTTTAACTTTAAAATTTATAGTTTTGTTTTCCAATCCGATAGTAAGTTGAAGACTCTTTTAGTGGAAGCAGTTGTGTATTTTCTCGATTTATCCGAGCCAATGTCGGTGATGAAATTCGAATTTAAGGACTGTATTCATATCCATCGTGAAAGTGGCCATAAAATTCGAAGTTATACCTTCGCCGAATACCCACAGAATAAAGACTTTCTCAATTTCATGGAGAACTTGCAACCAAACGCATAATTTGTCGCCAGAAAGGACTTCGAGGTTCGGTAGATCATTGTTAAGTGATATCATTTATCGGTTTAAAGCAAACCATCTCCGCTCAGCACCCTCGGCTAGACAGACGGATAAAACACCAATCAGGCCATAGTGCACTTAGGCTCACTAATTCAGGTTTCTTTAGGGAAACAGTATTGGACACTGCTCCCTCCTGAGTGAATATAACATCGGCGTTCGCAAAAGAACAGATGAGACGGCTTCCGTCCTGGGCTTCGATACACCATACATCACGTTGGAGTTGTATCCTGAGAGGGCAGACTGGCAGAGAAACGCTGTCTTTACCGTTGGTTCAAAAACCACAGACGGGACGGATTCCGGGATTTACTCCCAAGAGGCAGACCTTCTAGCCTATTCCAAGCAGAGGTTCTTCTCATAGCTGCGGAATCATTAGGGATGAATTCGATATCTGGAAGGAATATCGCCATTTACATTGATAGTCAGGGCACATCGTCTAAGGGCCCTGCACGCAATGAGCGGCAAATGAGCGCAAAAAGCGGCAGAGCGGCAAAATTAAAACGTATGAAATCGTATGGTTGTGGCCACGCAGTCGCTGAGCGGCAAGTGTCATTTCTGAGCAAATTTTCTGCCGCTCTGCCGCTTGTCACTCATTGTGTGGCAGGGCCTAACACAGCAGGACACAAGGTATCCAAGACTCCATGGCCTGCGCTAGACCGCAGAAGAACCAGAGATATTCTTAATTTTAGCAGGGCACTGCCACAATTAGTCACCGATATTTTGTCCGCCCATTGTCATCTGAGGAAGCACGCTATAAGATAAGGGCTCTTAGCTACAGACGTTTGCAGGAATTGCAATGACCTATGCACCACTGAGGACATAACACACATTATATGAATGTCAGGGAATTGCAAAGCACTAGAAAATTTATCGGCAGCCATTTTTTTTTATAGTAATCTGCATATAAAAAAATGTTAAAATTCTGTAGGGAAATTAAATGTCTTCAGGAAATGGTTAAGGTTTTGCCATTTTGGTTTCACATGGAGCGCGATAAGCCCACTATGGTGACTAGTGTCTTATGCAAGCATTGGCTGCATGATCCTACTCTACCTAACCCAACCTAGCCTAGACAAATCAGGTTCACTATGTCAATAATTTGGTTCTAAGAACCCAGACAAAAGGAGGAGAAAACTCATTGTGAATCTTCGACCATTGAGCTCATGTGACCCACTTATCATGGCCCCTTGTGCTATCTTCTCAGGAAGAAGAGGACTAAGCAAAGAGCGCCAATGACGAACAGACTAGAAAATTTGGATGAAGAACAGTGGACGTCAAATATTCGTGCTCTGAACGGATCCGGGCGCAGCTAACGAACCAGCAGAGACATTTGCACTTCCCAAAGCAGGTAAAACCGTACTTAAGGAAGTGCGTTCAGATTAGAGTGAGTGAAGAGTTTTTCGCAGCTTTTGAGAAAACTTTAGCATTTTGACGAATGATGATGAAGATGATCATATACTTCTTATACTGGGAACAAAAATGAGATTGGTGGACATACATATAGGGAACCGGAAAGTAAATACATGTTTCTTAACTGTTATCGGTAGTATGTTGGTGATATTGTGATCGTAGAATTGATGAAGAAGAATTGATGCTCATTCAAGTATATTTTGTTGTGTTGGAAGAGGCCATACGGTAGCACTCAGGCGCAACTAATTGTACTACCAGAAAGCAGAATCCAGTATTTACTCACTTTAGTGGAATTTTGACTTTCGGAGAAAGCCGATAAGGCCCTTCAATAATGAGGAGCTTACAGTAGCACCACTCACTACATCCGAGCAAAGGCAGGTAGATCGCAAAGGAAATTATCCGAAGGCGCCGCAGACATTGGTGTCACTAAAGCTTAACACACTCAGATGCTTGCCAAAGCGAAGTGTCCCATTAGGACGCCAGTAATTTGTTTACAGTCTCTTTGACTGAGTGACAGCAAGTATGCCACAGATTTCCTACAGACGTTCGGGAGCATTTCTTGAGTCTGCCTGTGTCCTGGTGAGCCGTGCCACACGCAATTGTGTTAGTAGAAAATCCAATCGTCAATGGAGGCCCTGGCCAATGCAGGTTCAGGTCCTGAGAAAACATCCTCTGAGCCTTATCTAGCAATCTCATCGGAGATCGCTAGATAAGAGGATCCAGTGTAACCTAAGACTCAGACAAGAGTCAAAGAGTTTAGTCTTGCGACCGAATTCAAAGAGTTGTTGCATTCTCGCACTATTTTGGAACTGTTTAACGGGTTGAGCAAGGAGCGTAGCCTGGCTATCGCTACAGACACACATGCTTCAATCCTTCTAAGGAGTTTTCGAATTAGGACGGATAAAAAATTAAGTAAAGCAAATTGTGTGTGAGATATAAACGAATTTTTCGTTTTATTTGAAAGGCCTATCAATGACATTTTGTGTGGAATATGAAATCGTTCAAATGGCCGCCGCGCCTTCGCTGGATGGCGCGCATACGAGAGGTTGAATTTCCGATGGCTCTGGCGCATAGATCAGGCTAAATTCGAGTGATGGGGTTATGTTGTCACTGAAGGCACTGGTCGTTTGCGGCCTATTGGCATAGACCTGCGACTTAAGGAAACTCCATAAGAAAAAGTCTAACGGGGTCAAATAGCACGATCTCGGTGGGCAGTTCACGTCGGTTCTGCGTGAGATAACCACGCCCTCAAATTACACGTCCATAGTGGCATCAGCTGCGTGACACGTACCGCCGTCCTGTTGGAACCACCTGTTGTTCACATGCACATCATCCAATTTAGACCAAAAAAAATGTAAATCGGTTATTATCGATCGGTAGCGCTCTCCGTTGATGGTAATGGCAATGCCATCTTCGTTTTCGAAGAAGTACGGACCGATGATGCCGCCTGCCTACAATTCACACCAAACAGTGACTTTCTGTGGATACACTGCCACTTGGTGGACCTCTTGTGAATTGGCATCGTCCCAAATCCGGCAATTTTGCTTGTTGACGTACCCATTCATCCAAAAGTGGATCTCATCACTGAAGATGATTTTTTTGCTGAAATCCATTGAACCATTTGGATAATGAAATTTTATTATTTGGACGCGTTGCTCGACGCTGTAACTTGTCATGTTGATTTGTCCTTAGTGTCTGGAAAATAAAAATCGGGCAAACTAAACAACATGGCCGCCATGAACTGTCAAAATCTACCCCTCCCTATTGGAAATCCCTTTACCTATTTTTAACTATATAGTCCGTGGCCGTCAGGATAGCAAAGGTCTCTTCTGGGAAAACAGAGGCATGCTTGTCTCACGGCTAGTGAAGGCTGGTGTTGTCGACCTCCACGAAGGCACTACCACCGGACTCATGATTCATGAAAGTATCAAGCGCAAAACTGGAGAGTCAATGCCTCTAGGCTCAACTCAATGCATACGTATCACCCTAAAGGATCCCCAACCTTTGCTGTGAATTGAAGTGCTGGCTATTTAAATGCTTGCGGAATTTGAAATACTTCATACATAACTTGCCGGCTTATTGGTGACTCCTTTGCGGATTTAATAACATTACTGTTCCCTCTTTTACCAGTAACTGAACACAGAAAACAATAAGCCTTAAAATGGTTAAATTCAAAATAGAAAGACATGCGCCTAGTAGTCGCTGTGATTATCCGCACCGTGAGCCTAATTAACTCGGTAAATATTTTTCAAAAATGCAAATAGTTCCCTACTTACCATACCGACTCGTACTTACAAGACTATAGAACGTTAACTTCCCAAAAAGCACGCAGTTAAGGCCTGTGCCAAAAAATAATTCCCATAATATTTTCTCTTCCAAATGGTTTTCGTATTAAAAAGGAGTGAGTAAATGTTTGCCCTAACTCATGATGTAAGCCAATACCGGAGGTAATAAAAAGCAAAGTACTTCGGGGATCTTCCTCAAAAAGTTGCCTCATTGTTTTAGATTGCTTCAAGTTTCCTCAAATTATACGAACCGAATTATGTTGGGATTCTTCGTTTTTTTTTTTTATTATTATTTATTTAATTCGGCCTTATTCTTTATTCTTCGGTATTTAGAATGGAGGAACCGCTAAATGTAACCCAACAATGGCAGGCTATTCTCTGTGACTATTACTAGTTCCATGTATCGAGGAGGTTAGGAGGACGACGGCAGCGGTTGGGATACCAAAAATGCGGAGGAATGGAATTTTTTTTTTGTCAGTCCTTTAGTGTTGTGTGTGGCTAGGAAAATTATGAGAAGCGGAAAATTGTCCAGCTTAATAGGGTGGAAAAATAATTGAACCATTATGGATGGTTATGGTGTTGGTTATGGTAGCGGTGCTGGCCATGGTGTTGATACAATGTACTCATTGAAAATTTTCACTGAATGTCGGTCTAAAACGATAGACGGACACAGAGAGTTCATATCCGTTCAGTGAGCGTGTGCAATTTAAAAAGCCACTGGCAGCTTTGTGTCACCGACAACGATGCAAACAAAAAGGAGGAATGCGGTGGAGGTCTATTTTCAGGACATGACACATATGCGCCGGCATGGGTTTTCACACATTCAAGTGCAGACTTTAATCCACTTGACGCTGATGTTGGTCTCCGACTGTGTGAATGAAGGAAATTTGCATAAAAATTAAAAATAATTATCCGAACATATCGTGCATAGTCAGCGTCCAAAATGCGCGACGTGATATTACATCCTGTCATTATTAACAGCCACATTCGATGGTGTTGGCGAAAGGAATTCTTATGTGAGAATTGCAATGTGAAATTGTATGCAATCGCCGTCCTCGGGGCGGTTGGTCTTCGTTGTTCGTTTAATTAATTGCCAATTGGGTACGATTTCATGATAAAACGTTTTTTCACCGCTCGCAATAGTACTCGTATGTGTGTTAGTTTAAGTCGGCGGAGGTGCAGTATCGAATGTACTCATATATCACCGGAGTCGTTTAATTTTAATTATTTTGTTACTGCAAGGGTTGGGTTTCGCGACGATAAGTTTGAGTGCAGGACAATCAACAAATTTATTTCCTGTTTAATGAAAAATTATTTCGTCATTGTTGCTGTGATTTAAAGAGGAAAAATTGATTTTATTTGTTTTTGTTTCGTTTCGGTCAATGTGGGTGGTAATTTATTATCAGGTAAACTATCAACCTGATTTATGAATTTTGTTTGCATGAAATTTACGGTAGAGTTGTTGGTCTTTTGTGTTAATAACGGCTACGCTCCCTCTGACAAGTTGTCGAAGCATAAATATAAAATGTTTAAATTATTTTTGTTAAAGTTTTACGAATATTTTTCATTTGAAAATTGTTTTATGATTTGGAAATTTATTTTTTAATAAACTATTTTGGAACAGTTCGAGATTTAAGGCAAACCTTTAAGGCGCTTTAACTCGGAGTTGGCTAGGTTTCTGACTACCTGGGTTAGGATCACTATTCGTTTGGGTGCGATAGACGAGATGAGAGATTTTTCTATTAAGTGGACGTCTAAGCCGTGTGTATGTACCTGTGATAACCATAAAACGGAATCAAAGATAGACCGTTGATATATATCATTTCAATGGCTTTTTAGTCATGCTTTTCACCTTATTCTCGATCCTCTTTTGAACAAAACTGAGTGAGATTCACGATTAAGAACACTGAGGTTAAGCTGCTTATATAGTTCGCTGCCAACATCGGTTGACACATAGCTAGAGCTAAGTTGTCCGGTGATAAGAGGAAATCATGTTCCGAGACTGAAACCACGTACCCTTATTTTCCCAAAGCTGTAAATGACAATGCAGCTTTTGAATTGGCAAACGTTGCGTTCATGTTAACAAACCACATACTAGCAAGTGTGTGTCATGCACAAGTTACCGGACAGAAGCGCCTAGACTCAGCGTGAAGTCCTTTTTAATGAGTCCATCTCTATCTTTACGGACGGCTCTGAAACAGCCGAAGGAGTCGTTGTAGGTGTCTTTTTAGAAGACCTGGACATTCACCACTCCGTCAGTCTGCCCAACACTGCAGTGTCTTTCAAGTCGAAGTCACAGCTATAAATCAAGCCGCCGCTTGGCTGAATGCTAACCCAATATCACGCAAGGATATTGCGATTTACATCTACAGCCAGGCTGCGATCAGGTCACTCGTATCCAATACTATAAATTCTAGGGCAGTGAAGGACTGCCGCGTGTCTCTAAACGAGATTGCAAACCAGTATAACGTCACACTCTGCCCAAGGAACTGTGACACTCAAGGGAATTGTGCGGCTAACGAATTAGCTAAAATTGGCTCCCAATGTATAGACGGCAGGAAGCTCGATCATGTCAAAGCGCCTTTGTCGTTTGTTAAATACCTCACCCAGACCGACGCTCTGTCGAAAGCAAACCGTAGATGGCAACATCTCGATAATTGCTATAATGCCAGCCTAATCTGGCCTGTCCTGGATTTGAAAAGATGAAAAGCATGAATACGACTCAAAAGAGACCAGCTCTCAAAACTCATCAACGTCCTCACGGGGCACTGCATCCTAGAAAGGCATACTCAACGCCTGGGGATAGCATGCAACGATTTCTGCAGGAGCTGCAGGAATGAGGAGGAATTCACCGCACACTTCCTCTGCACGTGTCCTGCACTGGCCCATATCAGGAAGGTCACCCTGGGCCAATACTTCTTCAACGATCTTAGTGATTTGAACTCCGCCAGCATGGCCGACCTTAACAGCTACGTTTGGAAATCTTAATGGTTTCAGGAGTAAGCAGGATACCCCAGTACTCAGTGGCATCACAATGGACCTACTTTCTGGTCTAAGTGCATCTCCTCTCGGAGGGCCACTTCTAACTTAGTGTGCATCACAGCATCTGGTGTATGTCAAAGCATCTGGTGTGTGTCACCAGGCTGCACGCTTTCAAGCGCAAAGTTATCCGATTGCATGGAAACTCTGTCTCCGTCCGTGCTCGCTTCGTTTCCTTACAAGTTGATCTGACCTCTTTCATTTTGAGACATTATTGTGACCTGGTAGCTAGCACAGCTATCGAGTTCTTTACAGCTGCGAGAGATGACTCGGCAACGAAGACGCACGAACGCATTTGCAAAACCTGTCCTAAAGGCTGAGTTAAATGTATAAAAACCTACCGGGGAAAAATATGGTCTCGTGCGACCTAGGTGTCGCCGACTCCGAACGGCGAATTGAGAAGCTCTTTCATGAATAATTTTACGCCCAGAGGCTTGCCATTCCCCGACAAGATGTGGTGTCGCGAAAAATGTTCGGTGGATATGGCATGACATGTTAAAAGATCTCTTTCCTTGAACCCAAGTCGCTCGGTCAGCAGTCCAAAGCCAACGCACTTACCACTGAGCTACGGCTTAAGTCCATAAGAGTCCACCACTGACCAAATACTCACACTATGGTCGAGTAAGTCTGAATTGCAATTTATCGATTTCAAAGCCGCATATGACAGGATTTATAGGGACGAGCTATACAAAGCAATGTCTATTCTTGGCATCCCCGCCATCTTGCCAGTCACTGTTTCTTTGGAAACAGCTACATTGAACAACTAAAGTGACCATATACAGACAAAATACTTTTGAGTGGTATTTGGTCCCGTCTGCGTTGATGGTAAGTGGAAAAGAACATACGGGCTGTATAGCAACAATGAATGGATCCCTGAACCTAAAACACTGTGGCGTATGTGGAACATTTTAACCCATTTTTGAGGTGACCTCAGTCCTCGATCGCTGAACCTAAAACACTGTGGCGTATGTGGAACATTTTAACCCATTTTTGAGGTGACCTCAGTCCTGGATCGCTGAACCTAAAACACTGGGGCGTATGTGGAACGTTTTAACCGAGTTTGTAGGTGACCTCAGTCTGGGATCGCTGAACCTAAAACACGAGTTTGGCAGGGATTCCAAAACTAGACATAGCTCTGGATAGCTCTTCGCTATAGATCCTGTCATACGTGCCTTCAAAATCGATGAAAATGGAGTGTGCATCGATTTAAAGTAGCGATAGAACGATAGTGCACTGAATTTGATAAATCACGAACGCGCATCTAACGTGTAGGTACAATGGAAAAGAAATCGCTGCCAATGTAAAAAGGCCAAAATTTTAGGCCATAAATAGCACTAGGCTCTGTTACGTTTTCTCCAAATTTACCAAAAGCTTTAGACGATATTTACCGACTACATTTACAGTTCATAAGAAACACAGTTCTGTGATATTTTTTCATTTTCCTTTACGTCACTTAACAAAATTTGGTGTAAATCCATAAATCCGCAACAAGAAGCATCCTCACGGCCCGAGCGTTCCAAGAGATTGAAGTAAGATTTTTAAGTCCACTACGTACCGTAAATTTCCAGTACGATAAAGTCCTGCGAAGCACATCAGCAAAAGAAACTCAATCACTCTGAAAGCAGTTTCGTGTAAAGGCAGGATGTGTGCATTAAATTTTGTCAACAATTGGATGTGAAGCTGCACAAAGGAAACACCTGAACACAATTCCTTTTATCTAGGATGAGGACTGAAAGGATGTCGTCGCTCTTTCTGCTCAAAAGTAAAATCAAATTCAATAAGCTGAATATCGTTGCTTGCTCTGTCATCAAAATGGATGAGTTTCTGCGAGTGGAGCATAGGAGAAAGCCAATCCAAAATAGTCCAATTGAAATGGAGTGTCTTTTCACATTAGTTTTCGTCTGTGCCAGTTCCACTTTAATAGATTTATAATACTAACTCTCAACTCTCAAGCCTTTCCGGAGGGTGGTTCACAAAAAAAAAAAAAAGATACCATCCTTCCAAAGTTGATTAAATGAATTTCAAAAAAATGTAATGAAGTTGTTGGGACGGAACACTCTTGTTGGGTAATCAATATTTGAAGTATCCTTTTCAAATATTAAATATTCAACTGTAAGTACCGAAATATTGACGAAAACGATGTAATGAGTTATTAATGGCTGGAAGAGAAATCCAATATTAATCTCATTCCCCTCCATTACTGGAATTTGATTTGTTCATTGCCGCATTAAAGTCAACCAAGCCCCCCGGCTCCGACCCCCATTCGTCAACAAAGAAGAGGAAATTACGCCTCAAATTATGATGAACGCTGAATCTGATGAACGTGAGGAAGAGGATAAGTTCCTGGTTGCCATAGCGGAACGTACGCACAAACGTCGACGGGGACGGTATTGTGAAAATTTTATTGGCCAGCTGTCGTGCAGTGATATCTGATAATAACTCATTAAATAAGATTAATTATTTTTGAAGAAGTCTTTTGTGTGGGTGGTGGAAGTATTTTCGAGGCATATACATATTTTATCCATCGGTGAAGTCGACGATGGTTTTATGCGGCTTTAAGAGTTAATTATAAGGCTTTATGAGTCATGGTCATTGAAATTTTTTTAACAACGGTCGACTTGGAAGATAAAAAAAGAGGTCAGTGCTTATTAAAAGGATATAACGTATACATAGCAGTAGAAAACGGGAAAACATGAAAATAGGGCTTAGTCGTTTCCATTTTCCGAACAACTGATTGCTTCTTGGAGTGTGAAATGTCAAACTGTGATCAAAATACACCCACACCTTTTTACTGTCTTTTTATTTTATTGCTGGACAAAACAATGCTTGAATCTTATCCGCATTGTGATGAAATTTACAGTGTGAGATATTTTTGTTATTGTATTATTTGTCTGTATAACTTTAATAACCTTGTTAAATTTTTATTTAAGGTTGGGTATAGCCTTCAGGTAAAAAAAACGCTACATCTTATCTTCAAAATTCACACCAAGTTTGCATAAAAAAAAAACAAATAAAGTACGATTTTGACGCCTTTTTGAGTTTAACGTCATCAGATATGCACTAGTTTCGAAATTCCGCATAATGAGTATGCGCTCAGAATCAAGTAAGACTTTTTTGGGCACCAGATCAAAGTGAGATTGAGGGAAACAAACTGTAAACCCTCTTTACTGTGTAGTTAAAGCAGAAATCTTAAGAATAATCCCAAGTAAGGCAAATCATCCAAACAAACTTGGCCGGAACAATAACGTCACCCTCTACTGAGTGCCAGGTCATGTAGGGATAGAGGGAAATGAGGCAGCCGATGAACTGGCAAGGAAAGGGTCAGAAACACCATTCGTTGGACTCGAGCCATTCTGCGGGCTAGGACCACCTCGAATTCGAAAGGAATTTGAATTCAGGGAGCATCTCAGGAAAATGGTTATAGAAGCAAACGGGAACTGCAGATACTGAAGCGATGCCGAAGAGACCCCGTCACACCTCCTTATGCACTGCGGATTATTGGTCCATAAAAGAAGAGCACACCTGGAAGCGTACATTTTCTCTGAAACGAATCTCCCATCGTTGGACCCAATCCAGATACTCCAAATTCTTAGAGTGGTTGGATTGGAGGAAGTTCTTTACGTCGAGAAGTAACGGCCAATATGAGTACGGGGGAGCACAAAAGATCTTACCGGTCGCAGTGCACCACACACCCCAACTTTTACCATCTCACATCTAATAGGGCAAATCAGAGATGGTCTAATACAACAGGACATAAGGTATCCAAGACTCTATGGCCTGCGCTAGACCGCAGAAGAGCCAGAGATATTCTCAATTTAAGTAAGACACAGCTACAGCTAGTCATTGGTTAAACAATTAGAGCTCTTAGCTACAGAGGTTGGCAGGTACTGCAACGATCTAAGTGTCCCTGAGGACATAACACACAAATTATGTGAATGCCAGGGAATTGCGAAGATACGTATGAAACTTCTTGGCAGTCGTTTCTTAAGTATTCTAGACGAGCTGCCTATGATAGCTGCAAAAACACGGTACAATTTTGTAGGGAAATCAAATAACTTCAGGAAATGGTTTAGGTTTTGTTAATTTGGTTTCACAGGGATCGCTATGGTGCCTAGTGTCTTATGGAAGCGTAGAAGATTATATTAACGATCCTTGTAAGGTTAGAACAGTCATTTACACCGACAGCAAAGCAGTTATAAAAGCTATACCATAAGGGACAAGTGTAGTCGCGTGTCCTTGAACAAATAACTGAAGCAGGTTTTCGACTGTAGCAAGTGAAATCCATGTTCCAATAAGAACTGCTAAATAAAAAATCTCTACACGAGGTAACCTTGACTCATGCAATGACGCCTAAAATTAGCAAAGCACATATTGGCACTGACAGGCATGACATTAGGTTACATTAGGTTAGGAATTCTGTCCAATGACTTCTGTTTAAATTACATGGCCGAGAAAGAAGGGGAAAAATTCCTTAAAATCTTATATTTCTGCCATGCTCCTATTATAAGAAATAATATTCAACATTTTGAGAAAGCGAAATATGAAACAGAACTCAATATTTTGTTATACATATAAAATTACAAGTGTGAAACCATAAAAAAAGGAAAGTGAAGAAATTCGATTAACCACATGGAACGGAATGAAGAAAGACATCAGAAGGAACATTAATTCAAAGAAAGGTTCAGGCTATGACCTCATAAGTTGTGAAATCCTAGATTTTTTGTATAACCCACTCGCGCTTCAAGGGGTTTTCATGTTTTTGACACATCGCAAGAGAGGTGCAGTGGTTCGAAACTCAAGTAGTATTAGGTTTGTCCAGATTTGTGGGGGAAATTTGCGGTGTTTGTCATTGCTAAAGTTCAAAGAAATTTTCTCCTGATGGAATAATCAACTCTTCAAGTCATGACACTCTATTGTCAGTATTATGCCTTTGCATTAGAGTGGACACCAGCCTTCTCAGTTGATCGATGTATTTATTTCTAGAGTAATAAATGTTTTTCCGACATCAGGAGTTGAACTCGGAATTTCAGCGTGACAAACGTTGATGCTAATCACTGCACCATGACCACGACATTCTTAGATCTTTGATCCTTTACAAATTACAGAGAAAAGCTATCGTAAGACTATTAACTCGAACCAATGCTGTATTTAGGTTAAAATACGTTCCTAGCTTCTGAAAAGTGGCACTTAGATATCACTTAAAATAAAAATGCTGACACAGCCCGGGGTGATCCAGAATCAACAACCGCTTATGGTGTTAATGGTAGGAACCCAGTCACTGCGAATTAAGAATGTTCTTCGTGACAATAAATTTCCAATTGCCCTCATGATGCAGTGGGTAGGGTGTTCGCTTGAAAAGCCAATGTTTAATATCTTATTGGAGGTTGATATCTCAGTTCATTTACTCTTCATAATTTGAAAGATTGCCATCTGGTACGGCTTATGAGTTTCGAGAAAATATTTTTTTACGTTACTATTTATAAGCGTCGTATTTGACACCTCTTTCCTTTAACACTTTAAAATATTTTGCAACCTTTCCAAACTTGGGCTTGGGCTTGGGCTTTTCCACTTTCAGCGGGAAATACAAGGTTATTTTTCCAACATTTTCTCTTCTTTTAAAAATCAATTTTCACTAAATAATCATGCCGACATACTTATGTATTTAACACACAATTTCTTGATTTCTTTTTATTTCAGGTATGTACAGAAAGCTGGCGTTGTATTTAAACAAAATAATCGAATCGATATGGTAAGTTCATCAGAAGGAAAACTCGGTACATAAATTTACATCTACCAAACAATCCTACGAATTTGTTACGGCAGAAGGATTTTTTTATTTTCATTTGTCTCGCTTACGTTTGCTTGCCGTACCGTTTCATTATCATTTCAATGGCGGAGTTTAAAATCTTTTAATGCTCTTATATAACCACTGTTATTATTTTCGAATGCTACAAATAATATTTATGTCATTACTCAGAAAAAAAATTCTTTTTGAAGTATTATAATGGCAGACACACATACAACAGTGGTGTACAAAACAATACATACATAGTACAATATCTGTACTAATAAATTCAAATTTAGTTTAATTCCGCATATTAATTTTTTCAATATTATTTTAAAAAGTTGTGCAAATATATAATGAAATAAAAACCGGGATTAGTTCCGAATGGAGTTATTGAAATTTATAACTTCATTGAATCTATCACGAATATACTTGTAGATTGTAAGTAGAGGTGGGACCGAGTCACCTTATCACTGCGGCCGCCGATGGGCCTATTGTGATTTCCCCCAATAAGAGCTCGCTCATGATGCCTGAATTTGAGATGAATCCAGAGATGTCTTTGAGTGAGCTGGCAGATATATCCTCCGCTTTCAGGTAGAATTTGCCTTAATGACGATGACGAGTTCTGATTAGACAGTTACAATGACACATAATCTGTTCTGCTGATTCTTCGTCTTCATTGCACATTCTGCATGTGTTGTCTTGTACTATTCCCATAGTCATCAGGTGTTTTTTGACTAGACAGTGTCCCATTAGGAAGCCTGTAACCATTCGAACCTGACTCCTGGTTAGTGCTAGGAGTTGTTTCGTTCTGGTATGGGAAATGTTTGGCATACAAATTTTAGCTTGCCCGTTATTTTTAGTATTCGTCCAGTAATGGTGAGCTCTATTTTTCAGTCAGGTTTTAATGGAGCACTTCGCAGTGCTGATTGGTAAACCACAGAATGGTCTTGGCGGCCTACGTGGCCGCTGTGCCCTGGCACCCAAATGAAATGAACTCTGTTTGAGCTGCCTAGTGCTGTAAGCAGTTATACGCAGGCCCATACTAGTTAAGAATATACTTGGTTCAAAGTAGATGTTTTAAGTACTGCTCCACATACCCTGGGTATGGAGTCTATTAGCTTTCCCATCTTTCAGGAGATATGGACTCTTATGGCGCTTACCACAATTTGGCCTTATCTTCTTCTTCGGAGTCACCGAGTGCTCTCTATGGGATCTACTTATGGGGAATGCTCGGCCACTCCATAACATATTGTTTTTTCGCCTAAAAATTATATATCAGCGGCTTTGGACGTGTGTTTTGTGTCGTTGTCTCTTTAGTACATTCACCGAAGTACCAGCTTATCTTCGGCAAATGCCAGAATAAATTTTCCAGGATATTATGTACATATATTGTGGTGTTTGAAATATAATTCATCCAAAAAGTATGACTTCCCAGGAAAAAAACACCATCACACTTCTACCGTCGTTTCTTAAAGAATAAATAGAATTGATCAACTACGAAAGCTGATGTCGAGTCTACTGCGAAGGCATAACACTGCCGCTAGGGTGTCATGGCTTGAAGAGTTGATTGAGCTGACCATGATTATGCTATCAGGAGATTCGAATAAATTTCCGTGAATTATAGCAAAGACAAACACCATAAATGTCTCCAGTTAGCCTGGACACCACCTTCAGACGCCATTGAAACCTAATACTACCTAAGTTTCGCTATGTGAAATACCTACATCATAAGGATATTCATAACCCCTTGAAGCGCGAGTTTATTATAAAAAAGGAAAGAAATATTTTTTTGGTTTGAAGGGTGTAGTGTGGAGAAAATTTTCGTATTTTTCAGCCTTCTTGCCCGAGCTTTACTACCATCAGCTCGCAACAAAATTCACCTTCGACTTTCAGAGAAAAAAGCATTAGTTAAAAACTCGAAGCTATTATTTTGCACACCACTGTAAGTTTGTATCCATCGCAATACATTGATACAAAATGAAAATGAATTTAATTTTAAACCGTTAAATGTATAAAAATGTTCATAAACGTAATTTTATTTAACTGCAATCATGAGTGAACAATTCTCTGTTAATCTGTTTAATTAAATTAAATTTAAAAACCAAATCCAAGCAGTATGGTAATATTAAAGCGACCTTAATCAGTTCATCTATCGATTCAGGAAGACCATTTTATTGTTTCCCACCCTCAAATGAACACGCTCAGGGAATTAATTGGAAAGTAAAAAAACGAATTTGTGACAAAATTATTAACGAAATGTTAATGGAAAATGAAGTAAAGGTAAATTACATGTAAGGACACCCGAATACTGTCCACACAATAATCAACCGCATTATGTCATGTGGTGAAGCAATCATAAATTAATTAGTAAATTGATGCCCAACCCCATAGGAATGTGGGTGGTGAGGTTAAATTATTATTATTATTTTGTTTTTGTTTTTGGTTTTGCTACAAAGTATATTATTTATGTAAATTTGATTTGAGGGCTATATGAGCAATACCAATGTATTTTGTCATTCGTTGTGGTAACCACATGTTTGGATTTTCACCTGTTGTGAAACAATGTGGGAAAAAAGCAAACTTTTGATGATTTAAGCGTCAGCAAGAAGGATGAAGCTTTAATCCATCAAGTGAGAATATAAACGTGAAAGTATTGATTGTCCAGAGACCTACTTTCCTAAACCTCAGTGCCAATTTTGCAGCTAAGTACATATGTTGCTTCAGGGGATGTCTATTAGAGCCAGATTCAGATTTGTCAGTATGCTGCTGTGTTGATTTATATATTTTTTATCTGATCGCGGTTTGCTTTCTAAAAATATTTTTTCCAAAATATAAATCATCCAAAATGTTTCCAATAAAGTCTTTTCGATTCAAAAATTAGAATCCAAATCAACTCGTTTCGCTGATTTCCCTTTCCACCCTACATATTTCCTTTTTTTTTATCATGACATTTTCATTACTCTGGTGCCTGTTTTTCTGTTCTCTGCAATTTTTTTTCTTTAATCAAATGCCATGCCCATTCCGCAATTGATCAAAATATACGTCACATTGTATAGAAAATAACTTAAAAGCTTTTCGTTCGCTCACTGAATATATAACCGGCTTTAGGAATTCACAACGACCACCGCGCCGTGCCGTTTGGTTATCACCACTCCTTTGACTGGCAAAATGACAAATTACTTCCGCCATAGGCAAACTGGCCATCTCATCCCCCATTTAGAGTTGTGTATAGCGTGTGGTCGGGAGCAAGGAGCAGCTGATAATAAAAAATTAAATAAAGGAAAAATAACAAAAAAAAACGGAACTACAACCGGTCATTTGCATTCTTGTCGCGGCTTTTAACCAAATTCTCTGTCAGCAGCTAATAAATTATTAGATTTTGACTGCAGATACACTTGTACATTGTTAAGCTTCTTTTTTTTTTTCTTGTCGTTTACGTCGCCTGCATGCTAATATGTTGTGAAAGGAATGCATACCCAATGTGATTTATAATTATAAGTTGTTTGACTAACTGTGTTGAGGCTGTTTAAGTCATAGTGGTGTAAGTCACGTTCTCAAAAATTTTGCTTTGTGCCAAAAAATTGTATTTTTTGGGGAATCACATTTCCTTTCAGTTTCTCTAACTTGTGAGATATGCGTTAATCATACATCTAGTTAAGATTCAAAATATTATGGTAACGAATTTGACGCTTTGGAATTTATCACAGCATTTCTAAAAAAAACTTGTTGTTTACATGATATGACCTACTATGATTTTAACCACTGCTTGTGTCAGAATTGCAATATTTTGTTTTCATTGTCATACCAACATTTTGTGACAGCTTTGCAAGCTTTCCAAACAAATATATTAATTTACCAGGCATGAGAATATGACGTGACATACACGTGACAGCAACGTTACATCAACGTAACAACCATCTGAAACCGACGTGAAATATAGACGACTTTGAATACTTTAGTATTTCAATGATTTTTCCTGTAACTTTTCAGGTTTTTTTAAGGAAAGGTTGCAGAGCTCTTTATGAAAAGTCGACGTTAAGACCCTTATTGTATAAGTAGTTTGCCTATCCACTTATTGTAGGTATATCTGACTGCACTGGATTTGAAAATTGTTGATTCTTAGTTCTTAATCATATCAAAACGATTGTCCTTGTTCAACCTGAGCTGTAGTAGTGTATTATTCACTCTTTTCCTTTATATTTCTTCGCGACGAAGCTTACCTTGGAAGCGCTTAATAATGTTGCAGTAATTTTTCAGGACACGTGGAGGTCACTCCACTACCACTCTGTAACTCATTTAGACGCAAAAGGCTTCCAAGCAATTATTATATTTATTAAAGCCTTTATGCCTGTCGGGATTCATTATATCCATTTCTCTGAATCTTAAGGGTTATCATAGAATTTCAAGGAAATGCATCATGCTAGGGAGAGCGGACTTTTCTTAAAATAAGGACAAGACCTATTGCGGAACCAATGGCAACCCCGTTCCCTGACTATAGTTTTATATGGCCTCTACAGCTGCTAATTAACTACTCCCGTAACTACCCTGTCTTAGCCAAACGACACAGTGTTGACAATAACAATTTTTTTATTAATCTCTGCGCAGTTATACTTTTAACAGTGAACTCCTGGGAACCGTTGGTAGATGAAGTCCTCAGACTCCAGCGTGTATCTTGTGACGTTCTGTCCGATACGTCAACAAGGGATGTTTGTTATGAACTGCCTGTGTCCTCTTTCACTAATCACCCATTTCGCCTCTTCCGCCTGAATAGTCAGGAACCAATTATTGATAGTTCGTCGAGTTCTTCCACATCTGTGATGTACATACATGTGTATGTGTACATACAGAGCTATGTTGATATAGTTCTACGAAAGATGCGTCTTTGTTGTTGGCTTGGAAGAACATATCACATAATTCTTTCAAAAACGATGTTGAAAAATTACATGACAACGCATCGGTTTGTTCCAAACATTTTCTGATGTTGCAAGTTTGCATGAGGTTATTACCGATTTTAATGGAGTAGTGTGCTTTCTTCAGTGTTATTCTGTACAGGTGGATGAGTTTTGTGGCTGTAGTGAGAGTAAATGGCATGACCCTAAAAATTCTGTCTATTGCTATCGTATTAGACTTGTAAATAACATAATTTTTGTTGATTAGAAGGCTTCTGAAAATTTGTCAACAGGCTCATAACAGCAGGATACTCTCTTTTTTCTGATAAGATCTTCGAACATCAGCTCAACTGAATCTGTTTTCTAATAGCTCATCACATGCTTTTTATGTTTTTTCATTCTTTTTTACGGAAGCCGGTGTTCCCTTCATACGTTTTGCACGTAGATAGGTCTAGTAAGCAGCTCTTGGTTTTTAATTTTTTTAGAAGCAGTTCTTTAGTTGAAGCTTGAATATTTCCGATAGCAATGCCCTGTCTTCACAAGAACGCTACAGAAGGCACTGGAGTCTATGTGGATACCGGACCTATCTCATGGACAAAGGAATTGGCGACTACTATTGAATCAGAAAGATTCGCCACTCACACACACTAGTGTCAATTCCACAATTGTCTCCACTTTCCCTAAGCTTCTTCCAACACAAATTCCAAATCTGGATTATTTCTCTAGTTCTGATGAATTAATGAGAAGAACCCAACGGGTCCGAATGATGCCTAAGAGAAGATCATCCCTCTCATCCTCATATACCATACCATGCCATACTATACAATGCATGGTTCTAGCAAGAGATTTTCATAGTAAAACTCAGCACCGTCACGACAACGATGGTGAGGTCCTTGATAGGCATTACTTCTCACAATGTTTTCTGTTTGCGGTGTTGCTGTGCAATCTTCTAACAGCTCCTCTGTGCTGAGTGCTAGGACATGTTGACTATACACTTGTCGTTAAAAGTCAAAGATAATTTGATAAGTTTGAATCCTTTTCTAAAGTAGGTATTGTGACTACATTTTTTTTCGGATGTAATATAAAAGAGTCAATTCTTAGAACCTTGACAGATATTGAGCAAATCTTTGAATCTTTGCAAAACGTTGAAACCTGATTTGTAAAAGTGGAGGCATTTACCTAAGGATCGAGCTGTCTGGAGAGCCGTATTGATAAAGGCGCGGGTCTCCTTCATGGTTCTGAAAAACAAGTACTTTGGTCGCAAATCTCTTAGGGTAGGTAGGAAGGTACAGGTGAACCCAATTAGCACTAGGGTGTGTGTTTTTTTTACCACAACTCGTGTGACCTGGTTGATGATGTGTGTTGTTGAAAATTGATGAGGTAGCCGGGAGTGCCCAGATCCAGCCTGTGGAGTTTAAAAAGCGGATTAGATCTGGGGAGGGAGTTTTCTTCTCATTTTCATTTCCGCAGCTGCGACAGTCTTTTAACCGCTCCTAGTGGGGTGTGAACCTTCCATCCCTCCCAGGTCATTCTGGATTGATGTATTCGCAGAAGACAAGTTGAATCACCTTTACACTGACGGTTCAAACACTAGCGACCAAGTGGGTGGTGGAGTTTTCTCCGACAGGCTGAACCTCAGCTTAGCGTTTCGTCTTCAAAACCATTGTAGTGTGTTCCAGGCGGAAATCATGGCGATCAGAGAAGTTTTATCTTGGCTGAAAAAAACGTGATATCAGTCACGGATATCCGCATCTTTTTGGCAGTCAAGCTCTCAAGGCTCTAAAGTCCTTGGAATCAATCGCTTTAAACTCAATAATAGCCCGTGGTCGCCATGGCTCAGTGGTTAGTGCGTTGGACTGCTTACCAAGTGGTGTGGATTCAAGCCCCAGCCATGTCCACCGAACATTTTTCGCGCCATCGCCTCTCGTCGAGGAGTGACAAGTCTCCGGGAGTATAATTTGTCATGAAAGAGCTTCTCAATTCACCGTTCGGAGTCGGTAATAAATTGTAGGTCCCTTCCATTCGTGCGAAAATGTAACACGCACAGCATGAATGGTTGCGAGAAGCTAGGCCCTGGCTCATCCCGAGCTGTCGCGCCAGCTCTTTTTTTTTTGTAGCCCTAGACTGCCGATTGTCTCTTACAGAGACGGCGTACTAGCACCCTTTGTTGGGTGCCAGGGTACAGTGACATTTCAGGAAGCTGTTAGGCTGATGAATTCGCCAGATATGGAATAACATAATCTATTGGACCTAGGGTACCTCAGGTATACCGATCGCTACTTATAAAATTAAACTAAAGCTAGATGCTCTAGAAAGGAAAAATCTAAGGTAGACAGGTGGTGCAACATGTGACGGATTTGGCCAAAGCTGGACCCGAAACGCTCTAAGGACTCGATTTTCAGAGCGCATATCAGCGCTACTATCGGTGTCTTCACTGGATACTGTGATGCAAGCATGCAACAAGGTTATGTTGACAGCCAGGCGGCTATTAAGTCTCTGCAGTCAGCATCGACAAAATCGAAGCTCGTTAAGGTTTGCAGACACAATTTCTACGATATATCAACAACCAACAAGGAGACCCTATGCTGAGTACCGTGCCACAGGGATATATCAGGTAATGAGAGGGCGGACGAACTTGGTAGGGGGGGTGCAGAACTAGATTCTGCATATACTCTTCCGGTCGCGAAGACACCCATTAGCACTCTTTACAAGGATGAAGATGAGGAAACCGTGATCAGAGCTAATACGCGATGGTGTCACATGGACACATGTGCAATAGCCACTATGGCCACCCTTCGATAAGAAGAATTTCAAAAATCTCGTACAACTTAGTCTAAGGAAAATACGAATCATCTCCGGTGTCCTCACGGCACACTGCGGATTAAGAATCCATGGGGAGCGTCTTGGATTGCCCTACAACGACTATTGCAGAAGCTGCAGGGACGAAGAGGAAATAGAATCCGTCCGACACTTGCTCTGCGAATGTCCCGCACTGGCCACCAGAAAATTGCGTACTCTTAGTAGTAGCTTCTTCCATGGGCTGGAGGACCTTAATATCGCTGATTTTAGGAAACTCCTTAGATTTCTATCTCTTTCTGGGTGGTTTCCGGATGAGCCAACCCTATCGCTTGGTTTGACTCCCATGAGCACACCTTTTATGGGTACAATGGACCCTCTTGAGGTGTAAGTAAGTCTTTAGGACATCCACTAAACCAACCAACCAACCAACCAACCATGCAACAAGGCTTGGCGTTTACGCAAACGACTTCTGCAGATGCTGTATAGATGAGGAGGAGGAGGAGACTATCCTCAATCTTCTTTGCACCTGGAAAACTCCACTTAGGACCCTTCTCCAAGCTCCAATTCGTTCAATGAGTAGGCAAGGGATCTTTCCGATATCCTTGTGGTATCACAACGGACCCCTCATGGGTCTAAATGTGTTGAGTTAAGCTGGTAGCCACGTCAACCTAACTTAACCTAACCACGCCAGTGCCTTACAAAATATCCAGAGATATGGCCAATGCTCCTGTCTCCTTTCTGTAGCTCAAAGCATGAGCTTGACTTTTTTTTTAAAATAAGAACTGTTGGCAGCTCTATTTCCTATTCATTTTCATACACACGCGCTAAATTATTAGTGTATGCCTCTAAGGTTGCCCAGAAGCCAACATTTCATCTCAATACTCAATTCCTTTTGTGAAAAGGAAGCGTGGCATAATTTAATTTGCAAAAAAATTAAAATCCGCAAATTTATTTACATTTTCAAAACGGGAACAATTTCAAAAGAAATTAATTAATTACATCTCCTCCAAGTGCGATAGTCCAATTTCTATTCATTATCCCTTAACCCTGTTGTTGGTGAGGCTTTTCAGTGCCACAACACGCCGTTTGTTAACTCAAATGTTGTGTTAACCCAAGTCGTGCTGGGAAAAATAGGTTCCCACTAGATGAGCATGGTCCTTCCCGGAATTATGGCATAGAAAAGTAAAATACTAATTTATTTAAGTAATTAATTAAGTTGAATTACACTGCAGCAATAGCAGCGGCCGCAGCAGTGGCGCATGGATTCTTATTTTATTTTCAATTTCTTCGGAGTTTTTTTTTTTTTTGTTTCTTGGTGAGTTACTACCATCATCGCACAGTGGATCTAATGAGCTGGTGGTTCCTTTGATTAGGATTTTATGAATTCAGCTCTGGGCAAAGGATACTGGCCCCGGCTTTTATGTGTTTCTTCTTCCGCGTTCCCTTGTGCGTTTTTAATTGGCTCCGTAGGCCGTCGTCGTCGTTGGAATATCGCCTTTCATTTGTTTATGTCGGTCCTTGGGGGTAATATTAAATTATTTTCGTTTTTTATAGTTTCAAATAATTTTATGCTAATTATATTCATTTTAATTTACACTGTTTCTCGTGCGGAATAATTGTGGTGCTTGGAAGTTTGTAAGACAGAAAGTCAATAGATTCGAGAAATTCAACAAAAACCAGACTTGGTTTGTAGATATTTCTTGAAAAGTCAATTATAAATACTCATTTAGGTGATGTACCATAATAGAATTATGGAGTACCCCCCACTCGTTCGAATGCGTCAGACCATAAAGCCAGCCAGCTCCCATATGGATAAGTTTTTGTGCCCGTTTCCTTTGTTGCCAGGCCAGAAGAAAACTATTCATGTCCCAAACAAATACACAGAGAGATGAGGGGAGAATTAAATTTCAAGAATTTCATTAGGAGATCCTTTTTCTGTTGTTGGCGCCCCGGGGGGGTGGACTCAGCCTATAGTTCCCACATGATTTGAATTACGCCAACAGCACTCTCATTCTCCTGAACGCTTACCATACATAGAACATATCTCAATACGTATTTTATTCGTTTTACGGAACCACAGGATAAGGGGCGAAACGGTAAGTTTCGGGGTATCCTTAAATCTAATACCAGTGGAAGCCGAGAAGATCCTTTAAGGCATACACATTATTGGGATGGCTGAAGGAGATAGCAGGAAATCTATTTTATTTATGTGAGAGTGTGGGAATTTATTCGATGTATGTAGGTACGCAGGAGCCCCCACTGGAATCCGAACTTCAATTGTACACTTGAGTGGAGAACAGACTGGAGCAGAGCGGGCGTACCCGAAATGCAAATTTAATCTTAAAATTCAACTGAAAAAGCTTCGTAATTTCTCTGCAGGCCTCCTGTACTTGTTCGCGCCCTCAGTGTTGTTGAGCTCAGAGACACAAGGTAAACACACAAATAATGAAATGCGAAATTCCATTAGTCAAGGGAGGGCAGAAGAATACCAGAAACGAGGGGGACGACCGACGACAGCAGGTAGGATACCATCAAGTGTAAAAATATTCGAATATATCCGAACAAAAGGGAATCTATTTAAATGCCTTAAATATTTTGACTGTTGGCCAATGGGAATTACTTGTGTGATAGGTGGATTGTTTTGTTATGAGGATGCCAAGGGGGCAGCAGCAGCCTTTGTATTTGTGTCTTAATTTTGTAGAGTGTTACTCAAACTCTTGGAGAGTGTAACATTTAATTTTGTTTATTTCCGCCAGACTAAGTCACGCAAATAGGTTGTTTACAATTTAATTTTAGCTGACAGATGTATGTATGATGTTTTGGGGAACTTGTTCGAAGCTATTCATGGATAATCAGCCGAGAGCAAAACTCACAAATTAGTATTGTTTCTGAGGCATGGTAACGGGACTATGAATAGGATGGGGAGGCATTCGAATAATGATGATCAAGTGTGGCTGTGCGAAGTTTTCTAATTGAATCAGGTTGTGCCTAAGGGTACAGATAGGAGATGCTATCGAGTACACGGGTCTTCTTTCATTTTCTGCGTGGGCATGACCCACTAATTGGGAACCACTGCGTTAGTATTGATTATTTCTGTATGACCTTTATGTTTTCAGCATCCATCCTTCACTTTGAAAACTTAATTCAGAAACAATATGAAACCAAGTCGGCAATAGGGGGAATACTTGACCCAGTTTTTTGTCAAGACATTCATTCAACATTCTACCAACAAACCGAACAGGCTGCAACCAAATGCGACAACAGAAACGTTTACAGATTCCTTAAAGAGCTGACAGGTGCTTACAACTTACGTCAACATTCGGTGAAGAGTTTCGACGATATTTTGCCAGGTTCGGAGGAGGATTAGTCTATGAGACAAGCTTAACAGATTTTTCAGGGGTTCACAATTTTGCATTGGTTACTTCTTAAAGGGAATAACATGATTCGCATCAGATTAAACGGAGATACGCCAACGCAACCCTAGATTTGATATCTTCACTCAGGCGTTACAAAAGCGTTTGTACAGAATCAAATAATGACACATAATCTTTGCAATGAAATTTGTAAATCGTTTTAAGGTTCAAAAATGGTAGATGTCTTAGAAAAGTAGAGCGCAGTCAGGGCTTAAAAAAATCGTAGGGAAACGATTTCGGATTTTGTCCAACTATCTCATCCAGGAGACGCTTATTTGATGGCATGGGTTGCATGGCAGGTCTTGAAAGCCGAGTTGGGGGCATGCGTTAAATGTTCGAAGCATGGACTCTTCAGTTCGAAGAAGTAGCTGCTCGACAGTGAGTGCCTCTTCCATTCTTGTGTTCCTAACTCAATCCCGACGACAATACATCGAAGAAATCTCATTTCGGCAGCTTAAATTCTTTCTGACATTACCCAAACCTTATGACCATAGGTGAGAGTCGGAACAAACACTGAATTGAAGACTGATAGCTTAGCTCCGACGGCAAATCCGGCCCTCCTGATAACAGGCTGATCAAGCTGTCTCAAAGTTGTTCCAGCCTGACCAATTCCACAAGATAACTCAGCATTGTTCCTTTCCTCACTCATGAATAGAACCCCGAGATGCTTAAACTTCTCAACCTGCTTCAATGGGACTCCACTAACCTGCAGAGAGCATTGAACAGGCGCTCGGGGAATGACCGTGAGCCCTGATTTGTTCACGTTTACCTTCATCTAAGTTTCAATACAGACATTTACGGACCTGGTATGTGCGGGCTGAAGATCGGTCTGGGTGAACCTTAGGATGACCAAGTCCGATAAGCTGATGGCTTATCCTTAAGTCTTTCAATTCGAACTGTTCCTTCCTGCGCTGTAACACTCAATCCATGCACCTAATAAAAAGAAGGTGAGGAAACGCAATTCCTAAGGAGGCCCAAAGCCGATTTAACGCCGTTTACCCAAACACAGTTCATAGAGTTCGTGTATAGAGATCGAATGATACTCAGAAGAGAACCTTCCCATATTCCTGCAGTATATTCCAGAGATTACCTCGAGGAATCCGATCGCATGCTTTCTCAAAATTTACAAAGCGACTGTAGACAGCTTTAGCATACTTCCAGCCCTTCTTAAGGACTATTCTGGGAGTGATTAACCGATCAATTGTGCTCCTACACGGATGAAAGCCACACTGCTCATCCCCCAACCTGGACTTGACTACTATATAGCAGCAGAAGTAGAATGAGATCAACAGTTTTACTGAATACATATAGCAGCCATAAGGTGTTAACCGTCTAATTTAAGGTGTCTTCAATGAGAAGAACGTTGTCATAAGAGGTTTAGAAGAGGTGGAGAGTTTTGAACTCAAATTTGTTGGTCTTTTCGAAGGCTTGGCTCAAATTCGGAGCAAATTTAATCCATAGATCATAAGCTTGGACTCAACTTGCAGACTATGCTTGGAGAGCGATGAAAGCTCTCTTCACATCGCCACAGAATGCCCCGTTGTCATTCATCGGAGAAAGCGGATCATAGGCAGTGAATTTGTCTCACCAGCCGCACTTGCAACGCTCCACCCTAATAAGCTGATTAGCCTCCTGACAGCCTCTGGAACAGACAAACTGCTCTAAAACATATGGGGCAGCACAATAGGCCTCTATATGAGACCGCAGTGCTAGAGCGGACCAACCGCTCCCCACTAACAAGAACAATAATAATAATAAACAATAGATTCCCTCCGCATTTTGAAAGGCCTGTGTTCCGGGATTGAAGTCAGTTGCAGAGCTCTCTGATAAAACTTTCGGATTGTGGTTCTTGTTCACTTTACGGAAAGATTTTTTTTCTCCAGTCTTTTGGCTTGACATTCGTTTCCCACTGCTTATGTTTTGCTCTGCGGTGCTTGTCTGTATGCTACTTTGGTCGCATTCTTAAGTTATGCGGTCTCATCATAATACCACAGCTTTTTTTTTTTTTTGCGGTGGTCTTGAGCCCTGTGGGGTGCTTATATTCACTGCAGACGTTCATGTTTGGTGATGGTGCAGTTAGGTGCTTTTTCTTCGAATGTTCTCTGTAGGAATGGTCGACGTTTCCTCCCATTAAAATGCCGACATATTGATGGTTCGATGCATCATTATAGGTAGGTAGAGTGCCAGTTCTTGAGCTAGGATGCGCCGTTTTGTTACCCCGAAATTCATTCAAATTTATTTGTGTGTGTGTGTGTTGAATGGTTGTGTTGGGATGATGTGGTTTTATCCAGCCAGTGAAACTCAGGCACAGGATCAGTTCTCGAAACACTTTTTTCAGCTATTTTGGCGATGTCTACGAAGAAGGGTTTGCCTAAGGTGCGCTGTCTGGTCCTCGTCAGGGCCGGACACCTGCAGAGGTAATGAAGCTGTTTCTCATTAACGTCCTTGCAGCTTCTACAGAAGGTGTTGTGAGGAATACAAAGCTTGACCGCATGGTCTCAAGTTGGCCAGTGGCCCGTGATAATGGCTCCAATTCTGGCAATATCTGGCCTTGATTTGCCAAGTAGCTCTTTTGACTTAGGTTTGGCTTAATTAGGCAACGTCTTTCTTAAAATAGAGCAGTTGCTCAGACTTTTCCACCCTTAACAGTGCCCAGCGAAATATAGACGGTTTCCGCTAGAGAACTGTCAAAGACCGATCCTCTCCTAGTCAGCTTACGGCATGGTCATTGCCCTCATGATTGCTGTGACCTGGGACCTAGATGAGTGTTATTATGGAGTGGGTACTTAATTGATTGATTGCAAGCCGGCATTACTCTCCTGTTGTTCGACTATCCGAAGGAAGTTGGTTTACTGCATGGATTTTCTCATGGGATTAACACCTATTTTGCTGTCGTAATTGTAGTTTTCTCTTGTTCCCGCGGGACGTTTTTTTTCGTAACCAATTCCTTTAAGAATGATGGTGGTATCTTATCGTCTGGTGATTGGTGTTTCGTTGATAATTGTGACAAATTATGATGCCCCTTGCATAGGTTCTATTTATAGTCTAGTTACATACATACATACAAGGTGCTTGATTGAAGGTTAGAATGAGCTTTATCAAAAAAAATATGTAATTGTCCACCGTGATGTTTTTTTCGAGTCGTCAGTATTTGTACATAGGATGTAGGTATGTAAATAGTTTCGTTTTAAGTTTTTCACACATTATTGCCAATTATTGTTGGACCTCAATGCGAACCTAGGTATTGCGTTTTTTTGAAATGATTGTGATTGTTACTCTTATGCTACCATCGATGGCCTGAAATGAGCTTTTTCCACAATCTTTAAATTCCATTAAATTCTTCCATTAATATCGAATTCATGTTCCGGCTTTTCATGTCCTGTCATTCACCAATATTATCAAATCTTCTTTAATTGAACACCCACGCTTAACAAAAAAAAAAAAAAGTCCTCATGAGAACAAAAGATTAAAAAAAAATAAAAAAAAATCCCCAATCCGACTTAACTCGGGCGGCTGTTTCGTCGAAGATAACCTCCACGGTTATCTCCACTTAAAATATCAAGAAGAAAATTTAATTGATTAAGTTTGTACAATGCGAAAGAAAATCTGAATTCATTTTTGGCTTATTGCACAGTAATAAATTTTGTCCCCAAAGCATCTCACTTCTCACGCACCAGTTGAACTGTTCCCTGGCCGAGGCATCCTTTTGCATGGGAACGAGACAATCGGTGGCCTGTACATCGATTATATTATTGTAATTAATAGACCCGAGTTCTTGTCCCTTTAATTAAAAAAGCGGAAAACTGGAAGCAACAAATTTGTTTAAACGAAAACTTTCCTAAGGGGATTTTCCCCAGCTAATAGATATTTCTTTTTGGGACTGGTGTTTACGCAAATTTCCGTAGTACCGCCCTCAACCTTGCTAGGTGGAGGTGGTGATTTCTTGACAAATAACAATTACGGCCAAGGTAGGGTATCGCAGAGGGAACATGGTGATATCTGTTTGGGAAAAATACCTTTTGGAAATCAATTTTAACCTCACAATAAGTTGAAAAGTTTGGAAAGTTTTTTTTTTTTCGCCCCTTTTTTGCTTGTGATAATGGAAGAACTACTTTTGATAGTGAGGGTGGATAAAAGTTGAGAAAATTAATTCTATATTGCGAATGGTTCGGGTATGTATTGAGTTAAATTTTTTGCTGTTGGAATTGGATGCTGTGTAGTCGATATGTATTTGCGGTGTCATTCAAGTTGAATAGGGGTTAGAAGTGGTAAAAAAAAGAGAGGCAAGGAAAAGGGTGTGATTGACAATAGGTTTCGATGTGGGGTGGTGGATGATGAATGAAAACTTTTAATTCAGTGTGATTTGATGACCTTAGGTACAGAGAATTATGGATAAACCCGTTCAACTAACTTGTGATAGCTTAGCGCTTTTATAGATTCTAGTGCTCACATAGATCCAAAATGTCTTTCCTAATGCAGATTTCTCACAATGAAGAAAAAAAATACAGCCTGAAGACGGTCCAAGATCCAGCTCATCACTCATGTTGTGCGTGTTACATTTTTCGCATGGAAGGGACCAATCATTTTATGTTCGACTCCGAAGGGCGATTTGAAAACCTTTTTTATGACGAATTACACTGGCAGGCGATAGTCACAGTTGAAATAACAGCCATCGAAAACTGTCCGTAAGAAGGGTATCATCGCAATTACGGTCTACATCGACAGCCAGACAGCCGTGAAGTGTCTGGAGCCCGCGATATCTAGATCAAGGTTTGTAGGAATCTCCAAAAAGCATGGATCCCAATAAGTTCTTCATGAGGAATATTAATGACTAGGTCATCAGTCGAGCCAATACATGTTGGATCCAGCTAGATACATGTGCAACGGCTAGAAACTTATGGACGGGTTACAATAGGAAGAGATCTCTGTCTCTGGTCAGATTTAGTCGTCGCGAGGCAAAGATAGTCTCCGGCATGATTACTGGGCACTGCGCCATAGGTACTTATGCGAAGCGCCTCGGCATACATCACAACGACATGGCAGAAGTTGTAGGGACGAGGAAGAAATCTGTCCGTCACCTGTTGCGTGAATGTCTGTTCTGGCCGGTAGAAAAATGAAGACTCTTGGTAGTTACTTCTTCACGGAACTGGATGACTTGTGTGACATCGAGCTGAGGAATCTTCTGAGATTCATATCCTTATTAGGGTGGTTTTTAATCAGCGGCTCGCCTTCTCTTTATAGGTTCCCGGGATAAAATTAGATGATGGGCATAATAGGCCCAATTGCTGGTCTAAGTAAGCAGTGAAGAATGTCACAAGATACCCATTTACCAAGCTTAATATAACCTAATCATATGTAGATGATTCAGCTAATCTCGAACTTGTGTGAGCTTACTCAGCAGTCCAATGCACTTATCACCACTACCACAGCGACCAACTCCATGACTATTTTATGAACATATGTATGTATGTATGCGAAAGTTAATAGCACAAAGTTGAATAGTTCTCTAGCATTCACTATCCACTCTTCGCCTGCTCTCAGTGGGTATAGTCGTTCGTAAAATGTTACACACACACTATGAATGGTTGCGAGATGCTAGACCTTGGCTCATCCCGAGCTGTCGCCCCAGCTATTTCTTTTTATCAGTAGGTACAGTGCCTCTACCATTATTTCTTCTCCAAGTAGGAGTTCGTTTGGTTGTTTTAACTCATATCAGATCCCAAAAATCTCGCCCTTGATGCGAGAAAAACTATTCAGATAGAAAGCGTTTCCAAGTGTCATTTTTTGTTTGCAGGCGTACATTCATATGTCATTTCAGCATTACATATTTTTTGCAAATCCACAAGCTAGTCTGGACACAACCCTCGGAAGCCATCGAGACCTAATATCTACTACCTGGGTTTCGAACCACTGCACCTCGCTCGCGCTGTGTAAAAACATTATAAGGGTATTCATAACCTCTTGAAGCGTGAATGGATCATAAAAAAAAGTGTTGGATTTGGATGCTGAGCGGTCTCTGGATCAGCTTCAAGGATAAACCTACACACAGTGAAGCGATAAAGCGATGCGATGTATGAAGCGAGAAGCGTGCGCTAAAACCGTTCACTTGTATTCTTATGTACGTGCGCACAGTGAAGCGATAAGAATTCATGTGAAAAGTAGCGCATCGCTGTGTGCGTAGTCTAAGTGTAATGAGTATTCGGAACTTCATTCTCGCAATTTATGCTACGTTCAAGAAGCGTCCCGCGGCAAATAAAACAAACGTTTTGAATCGTTTTTGGCTGCATGACGCTGCTGAAACAGTTTCAACGCTCCGCTTGGCAAATTAACGCACGCGGAAGCTGTCTGCGTGTACGGACACTTAAAAAACGATGCTAGCTGGTCAATGTCCTGCATACACATACAAACGAGTCACAATTCACTCCCCCCAAGCTCTTATCAATTCGTTAGATGTACTACTACAATTATAACGGCAGGATGATTATTTTGTAGTCCATGAATGTCATCCTTCAGGATAGGGTTTCAAAACCATGTTTTTTTTTTAATGAACGCTAGTCTTTGTCGAATTCCCACTAATTGTTGAATTTAATGCTTTCCGCGGTGATGCCAACTCTACGCATCATTACGAGATTCAATACATCACGTGAAAATTCTAAATTTCGTGCATGCTTGGAATATTTCAATACCCGTAATATATGTATGTACGTATGAATTTTTATGCATAGCGGAATGTGTTGCATAAGTGGTTTAATTTGAAGGAATCTTTGAAGTCAATGCCGAGAAGGCTCGTGTTGACGAGCAAATCGCGTTCTATTTTTGATTTTCGTAATCGTACAGTATCATGCAAGGGACGTTGGGCAACGATTTCTTTTGGCAGTTTTCTTAAAACAAATGATCGCCTTTTTCGTAGATGTGATGTACAGAGCTATCATTTTTAACCTGAATGATGACTTGTTGTATGTTTATGGCCAAAAAATCATCTCCATATTGAATTGGATCTTGCAGCTTTGTTCGACTTCCGCTTCTTGATAGCTGTCCCGACTTATTCTGACTTAAATAGAAGGAGGCTATTTTTCGTCGGATGGATTTCACTTTTCTCTAGTCTGTTACTTTTTTTGGAATCCATTAGGAAACTGTTAAAGAAATCCTATAAAATATCATTAACTCCCTTAAAATTAATGACTGCGCTTTTCTTACAATTTCGAAGTGTTAAGCCAGGTGAAAGATGCTATGATTTCTTATAAAATCTCCGAATCTGATTACAATCGCTGGAAATTTTTCCGCAAAGCTCCCTCCTTCTTTTGAACACTCAGTTAAATGAAAACCTCATCAAACAGCAGTGGTGCTTTTATTGTCATCATAATCAACTTTCATATGTATGCATGTATTCGCATTTCGAAGTACTGCTCTAAGCATCTAATTATCTAATCTCTTAATAATTAATCTTATCCCAACGTCATTCACTACACATCGTCTTCTAGTTGTCTCTGCACAAAATGTACAAACATATATCTCACCTTATTATGACAGTAATGAGGTCATAAGCTATTGTCGCCTTCACCAATATATCATAACGGTTATTGTCACATAAATTCATTCCCTTGTTTGTTTTCGAAAGCGAAATAATGCGTTTCCTCAAAGTATGACCTGTCACTTTCTTATAATTAATTTCATTGAATTTCCCGTTTCACAATTATAAACTGCCAAATAGAATATTTTTATAACTCTCATTAATCACAATATTATAATCGAAATTAGATCATTGATAAGGGAGGTGCTACTACATTAATGATATTCGAAAACTTGCTATGAGGTAGGAAATCACGCTGTAGCCGTGACCTGAATCGTAAAACGAATATAATAGGGCCCAAGTCGGTATTGAAAAGGATAGATTATTTCGATCCATGCCTAAAATCTAAGCTGAGCTGTTTAACACAGCGAGCCATAATTGGTTTAAGACAAGTTTGCGGTCTTCAGAGATGCATAGGTTAGATTAGGTGGTTGCCCCTGCTCAGACAAGGAAATACTTAGACCAGATTGGCCCATAGTGATACCACGATAAACAATCGGCTTACCAGCACTAGGAACCAGAGTCTGTAACACAGAGTGCATCGAGAAGGGTAACCTTTACGGTATTAACCCTAAGAGTTCAACCATTTTGTCTCGGATATAAAGTTCCTTATCATCTGGATGTCGAGTTCGGGCAGATCGTTAAGATCATCGCAGAAGTATTCCCCGAAGGTTTTCCTTCTTAGCGTGGCAAGGGCAGGAGACGTGCACAGTAGGTGCGTTGGAGTGCCCTCCTCCTCCTCGTCTCTACAGCATTTACAGAAAGTCCAGTCTGAGTGCATGTCTAGGATAGGACCCCTACTAGTGAACCTGGGTTTATCCAGTTAGTGAATAAAAGTCTCTCCGTCTTCTTTAAATCCACGTTAGGCCAGACTTGTTTTCACAAGAGACGAGTGCTGAAGTTGTCCTACCTGTGGTTTGCGAGTTTCTTGGCATCCGTGATCTAATGCATTGCTTTACTAACATTGATCGTATTGTCGGCGGTTCCAAGGCCATAATAGCTGCCTGACTATCTATGTATAGTATAATAGCGCTACAATCTATTGCGTTAATTGAAAGCCAAGCCGCAGCTTCGTAGACTGCGGTGATTTTCGCATGAAAGATACTACAGTCACTGGCAGTCGTGTGGCAACGGTCTAAGATTCGTCTGTCAATATTTCCGGCGCGGAATCGCTCAAAACTGTATGCGACTTCGACTAACTTCTGCTAGGCATCCGAGTTTTGTACATGACGTTGAAGTCAATATGGGGGCACCGTAGTCCGTTTTACTAGGAATAGTCTGGTTGCCCTTGACGACCCTAGAGTAACCCGTTGTTGTATTGATGAGCTGGAAGAATTCTCTGAGTCTTAATGCTGCTTTGACTGCCATTAGCTTCTCAAAGAGATCAATAGGAATTAGATGGAGCATTGCCTCCAGCGTAGCAGTGGGGATTGTTCCCAAAGCACCCGTTTTACAGATGCATGATAGCTTCTGTATCTTTCCAAGCAGGCTACTGCTCCTTTTCTTGTCCAGTGCTGTTCACCAGACCAGTACTGCTTAAATAAGGATCGGCATTACCACCGCCAGTAAACTGCAGACCAGAGCTTTCCGGTAATTAGGCAATTGAGGCTTTCCTTGCGCGGTTATGAATATTCAGCCTCCACCTGAGTTTCCTATCAAGTATGACCTCCACGTATCTGGCATGGTCTACGAATTGGATTCCGAACCTAAGACCGTATCGTGAAAAAGATTAGTTCGGTTTTAGAGGGATAAACCTCAAGGCTTACCTCGAGCCTCCACCTTGCCAAGGTAAAAAATTTTTTGGAAAAATGATTGAAAAATGAACTTTTGAGGCACTCTTAACAGAACACAAGACGGCTCTAACGTCGCAACCAACTCTGCAGCTGGCGTATACTGAAACAACCCACAGATAGAACTTGCGACTCATATAAATTCCTTCGTTAAGTAGGAGGAGCTAGAATTTTCTTGGCTTACCACACCAAAAATAGGAAAATAGAAATTCGGTCGGATAGTGCAGCAAATCCAACATCCAGATCTCATCTGGTCAGGGAATGGAAAATCTAACCCAACTTGTTTGCTAGCCATAACGACTTCCGCCTTGTCTGTAGACTGAATCACAAAGGTGTCACGGGAATGAGAAAGTTGACACAATGGCAAGAGAAGGAGTGCCCGCGATAGGGTGAACAGCTCAAAACACGGTGGAAGTCGCGCTGACAATAACCAAAACTTCGAAGATCACTGGGCAAATCTCTCGAGCTACAAAGTGGCGAAACCAAGCAACCTGTTTCCTAGAAAGGCTTTTGGTTCAAGCAAAGAGCAATTGAGTTTAATGGTGGGACTTATTACAGAGCAAATTAACTTCAACAAACACATGCATAGACTGGGCCTCACCGAAGCCGAGGCCTACAAAAACTGAGAGCAATAAGAAGAAAATCTTGAAGTCTTCTTATGCCACTGTGTAGCCTTACAGGACCCTGGGGTCCATATGGATATCGGAATTCCCCGAGATCCCCCCGACATTCGTCCCAAACCTATCCTGTGTCTACAGTTTTGATTTTTAAAAGAGGGAAAGAACGGCCCCGACTCAGGCCTAAGTGAAGAGTCTCCCGCTTAACCATACCAACAGAAGACATAGTAGACAGATATGTAACATATTTTCACATACAGTAAAAAGTTGGAAGCATAAGAGAAAGGAGGTTAAGAGATGTAATTTGGCGCATACCATGCACATGCACAATGATAAAGTAAACTGCTTTGAATGGTTCGGAAAGGGATGCAAATCTTATTATGACTCGTGGTTTCCTGTCCACTTTTTAGTTCTTTCATACCTGTACGTTATTTTTCTTTTTTGCCCTAATAATGGTTTTCCTTGGTTATGTCCCGAAAGGCATATTGTGTTTTTGATAATCGAAAGATCATGCATACTACTACACACCTTTTAAGGAAAATAATGTTGTCCTCCCTCTTGTATAGAAAAATCGCTGGACAATTTTTAAAAATAATTTTTGTTTAGCCCTAAGCGCTATACTTGCGTTGCATTCCCCACAGCGGTAATTATAAAAAACTGCTCCTGTCCCCATGTAGTCTATTCATCCGTGAAGCTTGCCACTACCAGCTTTTCAAAACAAGCTGCTGTCAGTGCATCAACAAATATTTCAATCTCACTCACACATTCATGGAAGCGAAGTTTACCATAAAAAATATGATAACGCTGAAAGCATCCCTCTTAGCACCTCGTTTTCATTCGAATGAACCACTATAAGTTTTAAGGTCACCCTCTTCGCCTCCGTCGTCATAATCGACATCATAGTCACATCATCATCATCGCCATTTTCAACAACAACAACAACAACAACAGCATCATTGCCAAGCAGCCTGATGCGCGAGAATGCAGGGCAATTTTAATTAATTCACAGCGAACGTGTTTCCATTAGGAGCTCTCTTTTCTGTTGGCTACAGAGCAGAGCAGAGCAGTTTCGAAACCATATTTTGTTTCCACATGGAGGACCGCTTCAGGATGTATCTATCCCCTGTACTTTGCTTTAGTTTGGGTTCTTCCTATTTTCCACATTAACCGTACAGCGAGTGATGGTGGAAACTCGTGTGTGCGCACGGTTTAGTTTTTAACCCATTTCCTCCACCTTTACTAATTAGGGATGCTCGTGTATCACCATGCCTTCCTGAGAAAGGCTGCACACATAAAGCACATAACGTTGCTTTGCTCATATCACTTTCATTTCGCTTTGACTAGTTAAGGCGCCATTTTTATCCTTAGGCAAAATGTGACGCTACATTTGAAAGTGTAACGCGTCTTCGTGGATGTGTCAGCGCCAAAAGGAGACAAACAGCATCCAACACTCAGAAACACTGAATGAGCTCCTCTGAGCTGAGGAGTCTTCTGATGTGTTTAACGAGATGGAATTGGGTTTACGTTTTCTCTTCAATTGTGACAAACCGATTTGAACATTTACAGTTTACTGAAATTTCGTTACACGATACACATGTACTCGTAAAGTGTTGGGTGGTGTTTTTGGATAAAGTTCGACATGTTTGGAAGCACTTTGAAGATCTTTTAAGATGTATTGAGGAAAACAGAGAGATATTTCTAGTTCTATGCTGTTTTCACGAAAACAAAGAGAAACTTTGACTATAAATAGATAATTCTTCCAGTTTGGAAATAGGCTTTAGAGTGGAACACCAGAACAGGGTGCTTCCCACTCTCTTTATTGAGTCCAACTTCAGTAGAAGTTCTAAATTCGACTTAGGCTATATTTATTGGCATGAAATACAAGTACAACGAGAGTGGTGCCGTGGAAAACGTTTGGTGGATATGTCTTGAGGCCTGAACCTATATAGCTTGCACAGCAGGCCAAAACACTAACTATTGAGCCACGGCGATTGAAGGGAGTCAATTGATAGGTCCGTTGTGACACCACCACCACCGCTTTGTCATGCAATTTCTTCAACATCGTTCTTGAAAGATTAGTGCAAAACTCACGCGCCAGCACCAGAGGCACAATCTTTGAAAAGTTCGGATACGACGACGATTTTCACATAATCGGAAGAACGCAGCGTGATATCACTGGTGCGTTCATGAGAATTGAGACGGAGGTGGCGAAGATGGGTTTAGCGGTCAAAGAGGGCAAGATGAAGTATATGCTATCAACAAGTAAGGACTCCCAACACCGTCGTCTCGGACAGAACGTCACTATAGACAGCTATAACTTTGAGGTAGTTAAGGACTTTGTCTACCTAGGCTCCGTAATAAAATTTTCGAATCCACACCCGAGCGACGGCGCATTAGAGGAAGACCGCGACTCAGGTGGCGCACGCAAGTGGAAGGAAGTTGAGGCCCAGGTCCACCCCTGTCTGTAGCGCCACCTTAAGTAAGGTTGAGGTGAGATTTCGGACTTTCTTCTTCTTCTTCTTCTTCGTCTTATGTCCTGTTTCCCTTTGTGGATCCTAAGGCCTCTACTATACCTACGCGCCATAGTGTGCGATTTCTGGTAATATGCTCCAGTTCTCTACAACTCTTCCCCAATTGCCGAAATTCCTCCAAACTCCACCCCAATTCTTCTGTGTATTTTTCGATCGACCCACTCTTTTGACATCTTGAGTAAACGGATTCCATTGCAAATGTAGTAAGCAATGGAGGAAATTTGTGACCAATCCACTGCCGTCGATGGATGGTTATGCCTATCGACTCCTGAACCATTCGCTGGTAAAGATGTTCGTTAGAAATATGATTAGAGCAGGAAATCTCAAAATGTTTCGTAGGCACCTATTAACGAACCTTAGCAGCTTTCTTGTGATAGTAGAACTCACTTTCTAAGTTTTGCACCCATATAAAAGCACGGATTCAACATTTGAACGGAAATGAAAATAAAAACTTTGATAATCCTGTAGTAGTAAGTGAGTAGATAATCACCAAACTTAAAAGAAGAGTGTGAAAACTGAAAACGTCTAAAGATATGGACAGAACCAATAAACATCTAGCTTTTCCCCTTGAATTCATACAAGGGGGTTTCCACTTCATCATGGACCAAATGAATGCTTAGCTCAAAATTCACAACACATAGGAATGCGTTGACTACAGTTTAATAACTAATGGAAAAAAACTATTTCCGTCTTCTTCGTTGGTTGTGCCCTCGCAGTAACTTCGCGGCCACGAAAAGAGCAGCTGGTTACGAGGCAACAACAAGCCTCGGAGACGGTCAAATAGGTAGGTAGGTAGATAGAGGCGGCGGTTCGACTGAAGCCTTTTTGTTACCATGACTCGTGTGACCTGGTTGATGATGTGTGTTGTTGAAAATGTGTGTGACAGCCGGAAGTGCCTAGATCCAACTTGTGGAATTTAGAAATCGAATTAGGTCTTGTATCATTTTAACCGAGATGTCGCTAAGGTCATCGAAGAATGGTTGGTTAAGTGCACGTAGTCTGGCTTTTGCAAGTGCCGGACACTTGCAGAGGAAGTGGAATAGAGTTTCCCTCTCATTTTCATTTCTGCAGCTGCGGCAGTGGGGGTTGTATAAAATACCTAGTTTGGCCGCATGGTCTCCAATTGGCCAAAGCCACATGATAACTGCCGATATCTGGGCGGGTTCTGCTTAGGAGATCCCTTGTTCTAGTCGTATCGCAGGTCGGCCATATCTTCCTTGATATGGCGCAGTTGGTTAATCCCTTCCATTGAAGGTTGGCCTTATGCAGGAAGTGTGAGTAGATTTGTCCCTTAACTGCTCCTAACGGGGTGTGAACCTTTGCAGCGAGTGAGCCGTGTAGAGCTGACCCCTGCCTGGCCAGCTCATCTGCACGCTCATTTCCTGTTATGGCGCTGTGCCCTGGAACCAAGAGCAGTGTGACCCTGAACCGTTCGCCCAAGCGGGCCAGCTCATTCTGGCACTCTAGCATCAGCTTGGAAGATATGGTAGCCGAGTCAATGGTCTTGATAGCGGCTTGGATATCTATGAGGATAGCAATGTTTTATTTGTGTGGTTTGTCTCGCCCGAGTTGCGTGCAAGCCTCTCGGATTGCAAGTAGTTCCGACAGGAAGGCGAACCACACCCTGTTGCACAGGTGTTTACTTATCTAAAGCTGCCTCCATGATTTCACTTATCACAGAGGCAAACACTAGTATCATCACGTCGTCCATTTCTCTATCTTGTCTTACGAGAATTAACGAATGGTTGCGAGAAGCTAGGCCTTGACTTATCCCGAGCTGTCGTGCCAGCAATTTATTTTATTTTATTTTTTTACATAAACAATGCGTTTTGATTATAGCGATTTCCATATTGTAAATAACTACAATTATCTGCTTAGTATTTGTTTACTTAAACCACTTTACTGGAATAAATTTACGTCTACTCAATTAATATCTCATTGATTCACTAAACAATCAGTCGGTGGACTGAATTAAAAACTTCAATTTACCAACGAGTTGTATTTTTTTTTTTTTAACAAATATCGTAATATTTACCTTTGATTTTTTTTCAGAACTCTTTTTTGTTTTAATTAAAAATAAATAATGAAAAAAGAACAACGAAAACACAATAAAAGTGCACCCTTTTGCAAGTCCTATGCGCTGGGTTCAACCGCATCGAAAACCTCCACATTCGGTTTGCTAGGGTTCCAAAAGAAACAAAAAAAATATATATGTATAAACGTATTTTCCTGGACTATTTCCAGATATGAAAACGAACTAGAGCAGCGGCAGTAGCAGGGATAAAGTAAAATAAAGAAAAATCAGTCCTTTGATGCAACTGGCAGTTCCTATGGGTGAATGCAACCGCAAAAAAGGTGACCATAAATTTTCATTTTCATGCTGAAGTAGCACATAGAAAGAAGGCCACAATAGTGTAAGAGAAAGAAAATGGGGCTCTCTGCCTGCCGCAATCAAAGGAGATTTAGATTTTTATCGATTTGTTTTTTTTTTTTTTTTCCTCTGGTGGCATTCGTAAACAAAGGAAGTACACATGCATACAGTCGAAATTATTAACCCAAACTTCATAATCCTTTATAAGGAATTTCCCCTGTTTTTGTTTGAGTCTTTAAAGCCGTTAATAAAGTGAAAGCAGATTAGTTGGGAGGTTTTTGGTTAGCTTAGAGGACTTTTGTGTAACTTCTTGGTTTATTTAGCTGTTGTGTATGGAAGGTAACAAAGGACAAAGATAAGGGAGTTTAAAAATTTAATAGAATTTACAATCGCACTGCATCGAAATACACAAAATGTATGTAACTCTTTTTGTAGAAACTATTCGACTAATACAGGAAGTTTTATATTGGCTAAAAAAAAACATGATATCCGTCCGGGGTGGACCTGGGACTCAACTAACAAACGTCTCCAGCCAACACGATCTTTAGTCAGCTGCCTCCAGTTTCGCACGCCAAGTTGGCTAAGGTCCCTTCCACTTCGATGCGCCACCTAAGTCAAGGTTTTCCTCTACTGCGCCGTCCCTCGTGTGTGGATTCGACGACTTTTCGTGCCGGATCATTAGTGTCCATCTGCAGCTGCCAGCCACCTCAGTCGTTGGACCTTTACTCTTCTGCCACTTTTCAGTTGATGTCGCTATACAGCCCGTGCATCAAAGAGCAACGTCATCCGCTTTTGACAAAGTCCATGCCTCTGTTCCGTAGAGTAGGACTTTGATGACTGAGGTCTTAAAAAGGGTCACTTTGGTCATTCGAGAGAAGGATTTGCTACTCAATTGCCTTCTTAGCCCAAAGAACTAGCGATTGGCAAGAGTTATTCTTCGTTTGATATCAGCCCTTGTGTCGTTGTCTAAAGAGTTTCCTATTACAAGGCTTAAGTAGTGTGCTTTGATAAAAAAACCATTCATATTAATTAGGTAAATCAGACCTAATTGGCTCTCACAGGGCGACCGAAACAACTCTAAACCTTGGAACCTTTAAAAAATGAGCATAAAATTAAAGGGGAATACGTTTGAATGTAACTAACAAAGCTTTGATTCAAAGAAACCCATTTTTAACTATTGCTCCACTCCAATGCATTGCAAACAGCTCCATAAGCAAGCTCTGGATAGGTAAAATGCTTAATATGAACTCTAACCCATGTACGTACATGGCTACTTTTTGCACGCAGCTTGTTCAACCCTAAACGAAAACTAAGCAAACAGATTAAATATAAATTTTCAGCCAGTAAATCTTTCAAAAGCCTTTTCATGTACCGCCATGGTTGGTAACCCAGACGCTGCCCTTTACCAAAGAGCAATGTCCTCTCAATATTTTACTATACAACCAGCAAAGCTTTACCTCATCCCTTCCATTCGCCTTTGAATAAGAACTCATTAATGCATTAAACATGTTTCGCAACGGTGGCGCTCGTTTTATAAACATCAGCCCTACCTAAGTCGTCATCCAAAGAGGATTTATCGCTTTAGTATGTATGTGCGCTGTTATGACGATATTCTGGACGCTCGCTCGTAACAGTTCACTCGAAATTAAATTCAATTTTGCTTAAGCCGATGGTTGCATGATAGAGTGCAGTCTATTTCAGGCACCTTGTTATCCTTTTTAATTAAAACAGAAAACCGGGGAGAAAAAACAAAAACGATTTAATGACACAACCATTTCTATCTAACTTCCTTTGTCCTTCCCATTTCTTGTCCTATAAAATTTCAAAATCTAATGAAAACAAATAAAACACTCGCAACGCGGAGGAGTCCTTACAGGACCTTTTGTATCAGCCCAGCACCCGCAATGATTATTGCAAACTGAGAAAATGGAAACCAGCAATCAGCGACGACGAGTAACTCTTGACTTCCTTCGACGAGAGTTCAAATTGAAAACGATGACCCTCTAGAAGCTTGATGGCATATAAGAGGGTTAAAGGGGGTTTGCACGGGTACCTTCATTTGCCTCCTAACCTTTCCTAAATTGTGCGGAAAATCTACTCGGAATATTGTTGCCGTTTGTTTCTTCTCCATTGAAATTAAGAACACGACACCGTTGCGCTTGTTGTAGAATATCTATGTATACTCCGATGTGGATATAGTTTTTTTTTTTCTTAATTTCAAATTATACATTTGTTCCTCTTACTGGCGCACTTTCTGGAAGCAGATAAAAATTGCGAATTCAATAACTTTTTGTCATCATGAATATTTCATTCAATAGACGATGGGCAGGCACTCTCGAGAATAGGGATCTCTGTTTGGGTAGGCGTTTAATTAAAAGAATACAAGGAAATAAAAAAAAGAAAAGAGTGTATGCATAAGGGCGCATGAAAAGAAAGGTCCCTACATATATCTTCAACTTGCGAAAAACAAAATTAGCATACAACTAAAGAAATTGAAAAGAGCAAAAAGAAAAAAAAGGACCAAGTCTCTCGGCGCGAGAACAAATTTTAATGAGTCCTTCGAGGGGCTATCTTCGTTTCTGTTTCTTATTTTTTCGTTCACAGTATCTATGTTGTCATTTCAATAAATTACACTTTAAGTAGATAAAAATTGAGTGTGTTTTCAAAATAGGGGAAATCAAGTAAATTAAAATGTGTTTTTATTTTTTTTTGTTTATTTTAATTTCTCATTAAAATAATTATGCTAATTGAGGGAGTTGTATTGGAAAAGAAAGCAATAGGTGTCCTACTGTTGTCCTTGTAAATTAGAAAAATATTTGCCAAGGGACCTATTTTCGATTAAAACAAATATTTTTATTTGCTACGCTGTCTCTGTCAGTCTTAAATTTGATTTTGTTTGTTTTTTAACCATTAATGGGGACTGACTTTTATAGAATTATTTATTAAGTTTTACTATGTTATCACTAGGTTAGGTTAGGTATATAGGTTGATGAGGGAGAAATAACCTGACCTCATCACACTTACTACCTTGTGGACCCATTGTGATGCCCATGGGGTTAGTTCCGGCTCTACCGGGCTTCTACCTTACTGCTCGTTGTTGACTTGGGTCTCCAGCCATCGTGATGCCCTAGGAAACCTGGAAATATCATTTATAGGAACATCAGATAGTTCTTGTATATCCTGGTAATAATATCTTCCTAATGTTTTGTTTCTCAAGTGACATAGGCTTGGGCAGTGGCAGAGAAAATGAGAAGTATCTTCTTGAACCTCTTCGTCACCGCAGCACCTACATATATTGCCATCGTTGACCCTGTTCTTGCAAGCTCGTTGGCCATCTCGTTTCCAGATATGTCTCTGAGATCAGGAACCTAGCAGAGCGTAACACTGTGCTGCAAGTCAAGAACCTTAAGCTCTTCGCGACACAGTTTGTATATTATTACGGTAGCAGAAATTGCTTTAATAGCCGCCTGACTGTCAATAAAAATGGTAATATCATCTCGTGGTATTGCCATCGTTGATACCGTACTGGCTGCTTCTGTCACTTCTAGGACCTCCGCTTGAAAGACACTACTGTGATCAGGGAGTCTGATTGAGCCATCTGTATAGATATATATATAGACTTATTTCTCTTCGGTTCATTGGTTTCCCATTCTTCTCTGCTTGGAAAAGTGCGGGAGAATGGTTTTTTGAAGTCGAGGTATGTTGACACTGTCTAAGTTCTTCAGAATTTATGCATGCTTTTGACTTCCAGCCATGCATTTAGCACGTAGAGAATTGTCTCGAGCCCTGCTGTAGGTGTTGTTCTCATCGCACTGGTTGTGCCTGCGCATGCTAGTCTTTGTGTTTTTGTCATTGCTTTGTCTGCAGCCCCCCACCGCACTATGTTGCTATACGTGAGTATGTTATCACTTAGGTGTACATACAAAAGTACATATATCCCTTACTACGGAGGTACCCTTCAAGTACGATTGCAATGGTCAGCTCATGTCCTGTTCCCAACTGCTCGTGCCTGGGAGATCCATCTATCCATCAATTTGATTTGCCAGCTGCACTATCTTTTTGTAACATATGCACGCATTTAAGGTCTTTGTATAAAACACTGTTAGACGCGTTTTTCCGGTGGTGTTGCAATACCATTCAACCTGGACGATAATAGCCAAAATTTCCGTCCACCTGATCAAAGCGAAGTGGGGATAGCAATATCTAAATTAAAATCCAACAAGGTTGCTGGACCCGACGGCCTTCTGGCCGATTTATTTAAAGCAGCTGGAGATAACTTGATGGAGAGTGTACACCAACTCATTTCTAAGATTTGGTAAGATGACTGTATGCCTAATGAATGGAATCTCAGCATTGTTTGCTGAGAAAAAAGGAGATCCCTTCAGTGGCACAGCAGATGTTGGATTGATTCTCTCCTCTTCTTCATCCCCGTAGCTTCTGCATAAATCGTTGGACTCTATTCTTCACTAGCTCCAGTGAGGATGCGGATATATGATCTGTCCAGTGCCAGAAGGCACCTTGTTCTAGTTTTATTTAATTTCGGCCATAGCCTCCGAGCGGTGACGCAATCGTCTTTGGATGACCAGAAGGAATTAGCTTCTTTATCTATCTATTATACCATGCAATCTCCCTATCGGTGGCATTACAGGTGTATCGGCTTCGCTAATGTTCATAGCCGATCCCAATTTTGCGAATTCATCAGCCTTTTCGTTCCCTTATAGGTCCCTATGTCCAGGAACCCAGCAGAAGTTGACTATATGGTGTCTTATGGTGATCAGCGTGTTTCGACATTTCTTGACTGTCTTTGATTTGATTGTATTGGATTTCATCGATTTTAAAGCTGCCTGACTGTCAACGAAGATGGTAAGATCCGATGTGGAAAGGTGACAATCTCTAATGCAGCCTGCAGCTTTTTCTATTGCCAGGATCTCGGCTTTGAAGACGCTACAGGGAATAGAATAGGAAAATCAGTGTTAAAATCAGGGTTTCTTGCCCAATAACTTAATAATGTCCAGTATCCTCGCGTGTCCATAGGGTGTCTGCTTCCAGCAGTTGGATTTTCTCAGTCTGAGTAGAGACGAGCTATACAGAGCCATGTCTTGTTTTGGGATTCCTGCTAAACTCGCCCGTTTGTTCAGGATAATGATGGAGAATGCACGATGTTCCATCAAGGGCGGTCAATACCTTTGACGTCAAAAAAGGATTTAGACAAGGAGACTTCTTCAACAATGTTCTTGAAAAAATAGTGCAAAACTCACGCCCAACACTAGAGGCACAATCTTTCCAAAGTCCGTTCAATTACTCGCATACGGTGACGATATTCAACGCAGGGTGATGTCACTGGCAAGTTCGTGAGTATTGAGACGGAGACGGCGAAGATGGGTTTAGCGGTCAATGAGGTCAACACCCAGTATATGCTGTCAACAAGAAAGAACACTCAACACCGATCTTTCGGATAGAACGTCACTATAGACAGCCATAACTTTGAGGTAGTTAAGGACTTAGTCTACTTAGGCTACGCTATGAATTTAGACAACGACACCAACGCCGAGATTAAACGAAGATTATCTCTTGTCAATCGCTGTTTCTTTGGGTTGAGAAGGCAACTGTTTAATGAGGTCAGTCCCGAACAGGTAAGAAGAATAAGCCCATAATCACTGGAAACCAAGGCTGAGTCTTCAAACCCGCTCTAAGGTAGGTCGTACAAGTAGAAGGGGACAGCAAGTAACTTGGCATGGGCAACAGGAGGCAGTTAGTTGGCGCCGGGCTTTTTTTTTTTTTATTGGGGAGCTCACTCTAGCACCGCGGTCTCATATAGAGGTCTATTGTGCTTTCTCATGAGTTTGAGGATGTCAGGAAGCCAATCAGCCTCTCCAGGTGGAGCGTGGAAAGCGCTGTTGGTGAAAGGAGTTCACTGCCTAGGGTCCGCTTTCTCGCATGGATAAGGGTGGAACATTTTGTGACGATGTGAAGAGAGCTTTCATCGCTCTCCAAACACAGTCTGCAGGTAGGGTCCGTTGACAGGCCAAGCTTGTATAAATGTCGGTTTAGTCGGCAGTCGGCTACTTAGGATGCTGGTTAGAATTCTAAGGTGGTTCCTGCTCAGATTGAAAAGAAACTTGGATTTCTTTTGTGATACATTGGGAAAGAAGTGTTTGGTACATTTCTGTCCTAGACTTTCCATTCAAACTGTGTTGGATTTGAGCAGGGATTGCTCCCTCATGAAGTTTTTGAAAATGGCTTAAGAGCGAGCTTACTGGAAAGGCTTGTTGATTGAGGCCCAGGTTCACCCCGAACTGTAGGGTCACCTAAGTAAGGAAGTAAGTTGAAATAATTCTCATGCATACTGTGTTGGTACATATATAGCCGATTTTGCAGCGAAAAAATTTTGTCAAATTTTTCGATTGTCGTTAAGGCGATGAAGACACATTTCAAAAAAAGGAGAAAAAGCTTTTCTCTCCACTAATATAGAGCAGACTCTTTATAAACATTTGCTCTCGATCAGAAGTGGACCATCACCAAACAGCATTTTCAACCTAAGGGCTGCACTTAAAATAAAAAATAAGGGTACTCATAGATATTTCGAGGATTTACTTTCTGCACCTATTTAGCTTTAAGTCTAATTGAATCCTTAAAATTTGAAATCGATTGGTCGTTGTGTTGATTGCACACTTATTCAATCGATTGCGTTTATAAGCAATCATATCCCTGCATCGGATTGAGTTCCAAATCCATAGCGATTTTCTGTTCGTTTTTTTAATAAAAACCAAAACCAATGACTTTTAAAGTGGATTTGACACGCTTTGTCAACGATGAAAGAGAAAATCGAAATTTCGTTACTCCAATGCATACACACATACAAATGTATGTTCAAATGTAGATTCTAGAATTGTCTCTAATGTTATGACGAGAAAGGAAATAGTCCTGGCAAACTATTTCCAGAGATTCTAAAATAAAATGTTAAAACCAACATAATCGCCAATAGGTTAGCAGCCCAATGCTCAATCGTTGGAAGTATATAACATACATACATAGTAAGTTTCGGAAGAAAATGTCAACGATTCGGATGGCATTTTGTTCGTTACGTCTGGGGCAGTATTCTATTAGAGCGGAATGGAGGAAATGGTGTGGAATTGTAAGCACATTTTGCTTTTTCCTTAAATTATTCCTCAATTTCTTCCTTCATGCGTAGTCTTTATTGTATAACCAGAAGAAGGCAAAAAAAAAAAAAAGAAAAAGAATGTAATAACGTGAATAAATTTGCATACGCCCACCTCGGGCTGTTTTATGTTTCCATGTCCCGGCTTGAATTCGAGAGTATCGATTGAGATATAAAGTGTAACGAATTTATTGCACTCGTGATACAGGAACAAAGTGGAGGATTTCTTCTTTTGAAATTAAATACTTTTCTTTTTCCTATTTCGCGTTCTCTCTACATACATATGTATATGTTTTTGTGATTTAATTTAGATACTGTCTTAGGTTAGGCAAGGTTAAATGGAGTAACAATGAAAACATTATAAGGCACAGAATCTAGACAAAGGTATGGACATCAGCCAGCTGGCATCATCAGATTTCCCTAAAAGTAGCTTTGAGCTGCTGCCTTATATTCGGATAATGTGTGGGTGATATCTTCTGTAGCACCTAGTTTGTGGCATTATTTCTATTTGGGTGTTTTGGATGGCATGGTTTCTGTCACTATACTGTTAGAAACTTTGGGAATAAATTCAAAGTGTAGCTGGGATCTGTAAGTCAGACTGCTGGCGCACTACCCTTATGGCTGCATTTAACATTATATTGGAAGATGTACTATTGCAAACTTTTCACTCAGTCTTGGCAACCACTCATCCATATTTCCAAAAGCTGACTCATTGGTAGAAGAATTGGCAATAATACCTTTCAAGGACACCCTTTACCATTACGCGGGATCGCCAAAACACATTTTAAAAATCATGCGATGAGTATATCCACATTTACATAAGTAAAATGAAGTGTATCATAACACAGCATTACAAGTATACTCAAAGCTGCTAATTTTCTGCATTCGACACCGCTCAATCGATGATTTTTGTTAGTAATGAATGCGCGAGTCGCAGTCACAGTCAATGATAGAGAAATTCGGCAGCACTGATGGTTTGTTGGCAATATTCCCACTTTTTTTGGATTTATTATGGAAGGATCTAGAAGAGCAACTTTCATGACGAAGCTCGTTGGTGTTTTCACAATTTTTTTCATTCTACGTACGAGGTGGGGCAAAAGTTGTCACCCGATGTTTTTTGGTTGTAATTTTTTTTATGAATGAAAAACTTTGGTTCTACTTTTGGATTATGTTTATTTAAAAAAAAATTATGTTTATTTGATGTCTTCAATTTTTTTCCATTGAGTCGAGAAAATGATATCGGCTAAGTGGCCGCTGCCAGAAATGATGACAATTCGGGCCCGATTTATGGCATTTTCCATCACTCTTGCCAGAACTTCCGGGATAGGTCCTCGCATTCTTGACGGATATTCTCTTTGAGGGCCTGAAGAGTCTAAAGCTTGTTGACATAGACTCGCGACTACAAAAACCCCATAAAAAGAAGTCTGGAACAGTTAAATCAGCTGATCTTTCCGACCAGTTCAAATCGCCAAATCGAGAGATAAGGCGGCCCGGAAATGCAGCGTAGGTTACACGCGCTTGGAGGTCAACAACTAACTTTGTAAGGGAATATCTTATAGTCTTTTACCAAAATTTTCTGTAAAGACCGCCGATTGATGCCCAATCCACGCCACGCACGTGACGTCGTCTGGTCGATATTGCGGGGCCATCGTTATTCTGCGACATCTTCAGCCACAGCTACGATATTCTCAGCAGAACGGCTGCTCCGAGGCCGGCAAGACCTAACATCATCTCGTGTTGTCCCATACTCTTCTAGGCGAGCGGCTAAACGTCGTAGTGTTTGCCTAGCTTGTCTCGGACGACCGGGAAATCTGCGCCGAAATTCACGCTGCGTCAATACCACCGACGAATTATTCCGCAAAAAAATCGAAACAATTATATCGCGTTATTTAGGAGTATAGCGATTCTGTTCACTTCACAAATGTCAAAATAGAATTGACATTTGCTGCCATTTGCAAAAAATATAGCATCTTCCGACAGGGTGATGACTTTTGCACCACCTTGTACATACAAAGGACTTTTAGTTGAACCAAACATATTCAAAAGTTTGCAAATAACAGTTGATGTCAAGAGCTAATTAGGACTACATATGTTTTCTGTAGGTAATACAAAATATTTAAAAGGGCCGATTGTAGAGATGTATTTAAAGTTTGGAATGAGATCGAGGAGAAATTACAATAAGTGTCAGTTTGGTGGAGAACTTCGATGCCGTTTTTTAGGCATATGAAGGACTCAAGATTATCAAAGTTATAAAATACAAATGCCGAACGTCACTGACGTGACGTTTTTTAACTAGGCTTCACTCTCTCTTCTCTTTTAATGTGAAGAGATCCTTCAGTTCATTTATTCTCCTCAGACGATTTTTGTCAGAAAACTTAAAAATGCTTATAGTTGTACTGTGCTATTATGATTCTTAAAAATCCTTGTTTTTAAATGCCTTTTTGCCGTCCATTTTTGCCTTTTTTAATTTTGAACGTCAACAAAACCCATTCTCCGGTTATTACCAATTCTAGGTAACCGCTGATGGTAAAAGGTAGTGAAATGCATCAACTGAATAATTGCATTACAGTCACATTACTGAGTAGAAGCCCTGCGATCCTTAAACAGGACGTAAGTAAGAAATAATTCTTAAAGTAAAATAAAAATTATAAACCGAATGTCTGACCTACTCTTCACTGTCCATTGAGGACTTAAACTTCATAAATTACTACAACTCGTTTGAAAGTGTCAATGCAAATCAAACCTTTGCAAAATAAACCACAAAATGAGGACACCAATTCACAAGCTACAAGGTAGGATGCGTACGTACATATATGTACTGCCAACGTATCAATTAAATGATTTTTATTACACCTTCGGCAATGTAGGCCACCATTGAATGTGTATGTTCGAGTTTATCGGAATAAATTGAGAGTAGGTGGACATGGACACATCGCACAAACCCTTCGTGTACACTTCACTTTCAATTTAAGCCCCACGTTTGGTCCCTACGAATTTATCCTCTTTCGCAGACCCACTCTGTGTTTCCACAACACAACGGCGTTGTCACCGAATCCCTTGTTTAAAATTTGTTGCAATAAAGTGCAAAAAGCGCAACTACTCATGTCCCTTTTTGTATTCTTTCTTTTCGATTGTCAACACATATTCGACGGGAAGAATTTGCTGAATTTCCTGCGCCATTAGTGTTGCCGCAGCCAATGCTCCTACCTCGCAACTGCTACCAACGAACAAGAGCGTCAATAACTCATGTATCCATTTGCCCGATCCGTATGTTCAGAGCCCTCCTGCAAACATAAATACAACTCGCAAGTAACAGCTCCAAGGGATGGCTGTATTCTGCAGCCACAACCGGTATTCTTCACTGTTCTGCGTGAGAAAAAAAAAAGTAATATGTCAGCTTTATCCAGTGCATTCTCGACTGTGCCTGTGTATCCATTGTGCATATATATTGATAAAAATGGAAATAAATACGAGGACACACTGCGAGATAAAAGTTACACAGAGTTAACATTTTGTATAGGTTGGCCATTTAGTGAGAACAGCTTGGTGAAATTGAATGCGCTCGCTATGAACACCCGGTGGTGGCCTTCCACCTAAAAGGATAATATGTGGGAATACATTTTTTACATCCTTGCAACATCCGTTCGGTTCCCGGCAATCTACACCGACACGAACATCATTGCGCACCTGCGTACTGTCAGCGGATGTGTTACGGTCACACACAGCATCCGACATCCTTTGTACATCCTGATTTCTTGAGTCCCCCTTTCATTTGGCTGGGTCCTTTGGTAAAATTTAATTAAATTGCAAAATATGAATATCGAAATCAAACGTCCCAAATTGAGACAAATCAGAGGCACAGTCAAGCTGGGATTTCCCAAACATCCAAGCAGGACTAAGCTCTCTTCGTTATACAAAAAACACTCATACGCCTAAGTAATCAGACAAATTGGTATTGTATGGGGGGGTGTTCATGAGATTAAGCCCACTCTTGCCAACGCCTTAATTGAACAAGACGAGAATGATTTTTAAATTGAAATTCCTTTGAGTGTATACAGTGTAGATGCGATAGCAACCTCCATGCGGATCATGAGTCCCATGATGACATCCGTAGAAATAATTTTAATAAATACTCATATGTATGATAATTTAATAGAGGTCCTCACCATGGCTCCGGTGGACGACTTTAATGGAAAAAAGCACAAGAGTGGAACTAAAACATTAGGAAGTCCTGCTGATAGTTTTACGACGATAATAAAATGACTTTTACTGCCTCAATGATGAGAATATTCCCGTGTGTATGTGTGTGCTAACCGCAAAAGCCGCCATAGGAGGTGTGTCAGGACAAACTGCGATTGGAAATAAACTTTCGATGAACATTTTGAAGAATGACATATCAAATAATAGCTTTAGTCAACTAAATCAGATATTTCTGCTGACACGTTGGCAACGTTTGCTGGGCCTTGTCCTTGGCAAGTTTAACGGCTGACATTTAATCAGATCAAACTGTTTTTTTGTTTGTTTGTAGGAAAACATGAAAATGGCTGAGATGGAAATATTCGGAAATCTAATTATGACTTTAGCACTAAACAAGGAAGTGGACGTCGATGTTAGAAAATAAAATTGGAAGCATGTCGGGACTGGTCATTTGGCTGAAGTTTAATGGTTCTTTTGGCCCATTGCCCACACAGTCAGGATATTTTTGACAAGGAACAATCGGCCTTTGCAAAAATTAAATTTAACATTTATGAAAAATTCAGAGTTGCCGATGTAGAAGGATTCTCTGAGCAGTTTCTAAATTTTGAAAGAGATATTTCGAAAGGGTGCAAAAGTAAATGAAGGGTCTTTTAAAAATTAAATGTATTTCAGATACAATTTCCATCAGTACCATTCGATCCAACTGGTTTTTTGATAATTTTTTAGCTTTTCTTTCAAACCGTCCAATTATGTTTTTTAGTTGTTGATTAGCATGGTTCCTTACGAACCTCCAGTGATCATCACCTTCTTATTCACAAGAAGGGTTTTTATCGATCCAGTGTTGCAGTTTTAACCAGACTTTTTTTTAGCTGCCCATCTTGAGAGGATAGAAAGGGCGTTTTGAAGAAGTTCACTAAGTGTGTCGAAGACAGCTATCGCAACATCATATGCATAAGCAATCACTTCGCATTCAGCGAGCAGCAGCCTATTGGATGCCACAATCTAGAGAAAGGTGGACAGAACACCACCTTGTGGCGTACCAGGCCGATGCATTGCCTAACTTGGTACTTATTGTTTTGCTTATGAGCAGTTTTCCAATTAAAAGTCGGAGCGAGGCACCGACTCTCTTACAGGAAACTGTCGAGTCAAACAACACCTGATGACTATGGGAATAGCAGACATGCAGAATGTGCAATTAAGACGAAGTATCAGCAGAACACATTTTGTATCACTGTAACTCTCTAATCAGAACAAATAATCGTCACTTAGGCAAGTTCTACCTGGAAACGGAGGATATATCTGCCAGCTCACTCAAAGACATTTCTGGATTTATCTCGAATTTAGGCATCATGAGCGAGCTCTAATTGGAGGAAATCACAAAATTCCCATCGATGGTCGCAGTGATCAGGTGACAGGTTCCCACCTCTACCTACAATCTATAGATTGGTATGGAAATTTTACAGGCATACATTTTTTTTTTTTTTTTTATAGTCCACGCGCGGATCAACGGGATATGAATACCCTTATAATGTTATACATACACCGCGAGCGAGGTACAGTGGTTTTGAAACTCAGGTTTCGTTAAGTTGTCTGCACATGTTAATATACAGCATAATTTGGATGACAGCCCGAGAGGACTCTGGGCAGCACGTGACACGTAGCCCCGTCATAAGTTGCCTTGATTTTAGCTAATTATTTATCAGCGCTAACTTTTCTGTGCAAGGCGGCCCAGATAATTTTTCGCTTGACATTATCGAACGCCTTCTTCTCATTCAAAAAATGCAAGAGACTGTTAAGAAAATAAATAAATAGCTGGCGCGACAGCTCGGGATGAGTCAATGCCTAGTTTCACGTAACCATTCATGTTGTGAATGGTTTGGACAAGTTTAACTCATGTTTCCAACTCAGCTTCCAAGACGTGGCATCCGGTAGGCGTCCCCTGGGTAGGGCTAGGATGAGATGGTTAGGCCAAGTGTGAAATCTCACCTCTCCCCGTATGGGGATTGTCCCTGATGATTTAGAGTCGATGGCGGAAGATCGGCAGATGTGCAGAGTCCACTTAATCACCCTAACCCCGCGAGCCTCATAGTGGATAAGCGGGTCATTGAAAATTGTGATGATGATGATAGTTTGCCCTTGAGAATTTCAAACACTTAGCTCTATAGTAATAAGATGAAAAGTAGCTTGAGTTAGGTTAAGTGGCTATCAACCGAAATTGAAAGGTTTTTGGACCGGTGATATATTGGCCTCTGTGGGACGACTTTTGTTGTGATCACCAGTGATACACTGACGCAACTTGTTAAGGAAGTACTTTCCACATGTGCTCCAAAGGCCACGTTGTTTAAGCGTAAAATGAAGTTAAGACTTTCCTGATGCATTCAACTACTTTCATATGAAGCTTTCTATTAGACTTTAGTACTTAGAGTGATCAGAGAAGCTGAAACAGATAACGTTTGACCTTTGGAATGTTGTGACCTATTAACGCGGATGTCATTGGTCTGTTTTTGCCAGTTTAAAATCTAAGGTAGAACCGCTTCCATTAGACCTTATAACGGAGGAAGACATCTTCCATGAACTGCAATTGCTATATTGTTTGCATAGGCTCTGACCTAACATTCTACTTTTTCTAGGGTACAGTCGCGAGCTGTGGGGATAAGATCCCAGGTGGGGTTTATTTTTGACCATTTGTCATGAATCATGTACATAACTTCTGTTATAACACATACATATGCCCTCCTCATTCATAAAAAAAAACACCGTACATGTGTCTGAATTCGCCAGCTATTTAAAGTTCCTTCCTATCGATTTGTTGCTCGAAAAAAACTTCCATTATGTATGTCTTCCAAGCAAACACCCATACCTGCTTCAACATTAATCCGATTACAGCCAATAACTCACTTTTTTTTTTTAAACGTTTCGCCAAATCCTTTCAAATGCCGAAGCTCCTCCAAATCGACCTTTTCTCTTCCTTTAGTTGTTATTACAGCAACTTAACTACGAGTTCCTCCTCTTCATTCCTGCAAATCGAAAATCGTTTTCGACAGAATTATAAATCGAAATGAATAAAATACACCTGGTCACAGAGAACCTGTTGGGGATTATTTTCCCCCAATCGCTCGCATCCGACCGATGACGACGACGAGCCCACTAAAACGACAACATCGCCTTGGCAACAATTTACGACGACCAAGGAACATGACCTATAAAAGCGGTACACAGCCTTCCGTTTCGCTCAACCCCATCGCCCAACTGGAAATAAAATTAAATTTATGCGTAAGAAATTTTTGAAACTTTCTGATACTTTATATTATGAGGCTTGAACACACACACACTGGCACTCACAGTGAACACAATGTTATGTTTGTGTTTGGCAGTTACCACAATATTGTGGCGTAAAAACAACTCTCTCCAACACTCTCCGACACCAAACACCAGACTTTCGGCGAAATGAGCTTTTGAATGATGCGCGAGTAAAATTTTACGATAAATGTGATGTGGCCTCAGCAGTTTTTCTTTCGGGTTTTTTTTTTTTTTACTTCGCTCCGTCCTCTAACTTCTACATCGTGCTTTGGTTTTTTAAAGTAATAATTTTTGGAAACGAGATTGCCACTTGTAAATGATCCGGAAGATGTGCCAAGCAAGATGAAATGAGGAGGAAAAGATACACGAGAACGAGCATCGTGGAAGGACTTTGTAATTAAGTTGTTCAATTTTCGTTTAATGTTTAGCAAAAGAAAATTATTACTGTGACTTATTTCAAAACAAAAGTTTCGGCGAGCAAACGAACGAAAGCTTGCAGCGTATAGAATCATATTGCAATTATGGTATCCTTGACGAAGGCACTGTGAATTGCAGTCGGGATTTTAATTGACGCTGCCTTTGGGAGTGCTTTTTTGTGACATCCATCAGCTTGCATGACAGCTTTGGAGATTTGTTTTAGTAACGTTGCTTTAGTGGAAGACTTTGAGTTGACTGACTGACATAAAAGATTACCACGTCTTTTAAATATTCAGACATAACCAAGGACAAGTCCGAGGTAACGAAGGTATTTATGGATTATGGATTTAAAATTTATTTTATTATTCTCACGACGTTAGTTCTCTGTTCTTCAAAAGCTTAAACCTATTTCGAAGGCAAGAGATATAGAAGGTGTAATGTCCAATGGTAAAATGAATGAGAAACACATTTGCGATCGAAAGTGCAGTCTCTTTGGTCTTTTTGAGAGTATAATTTGAGGTACACTTTCTCAACCAAGCTAGTGGTTCTGTTAATCATGAAAATTGGGGACATATGTATGAAACATTAAGAAACATGAGTATTAAAGAAAGGCTTGAAGATGACATCAAACCGGAATACATTCACATATGTACATCTTTAATTTATGTGTACATATTTACAGAATAAGTCAAATGCAGTTCGCTGGAACAAAGAGAAACAGAGAGGTTTAACTTTTCCTTTAACTTTTACTCTTTTGCAAGGCAGGAAGAATTCAATTACCATTTTTTCTACAAATCCTGTGTCGCTGAAAAAAGACGCATAAATATTTAAGATCGACTTCGTGATTTATTACTCTTTATTGCAATGCATTCAGAAATATGTATCAAAGCTTCAGGTTTTAGGGAGATGATCATATCCATGTTGAGAACCAGAGCCACGATAGTACCATTCACTAGGAGAAGGCAACTCAGACACATGCAACCGATCTTACTAGGTGGAACCACAATTGACATTCAACAACAGGTCAAATATCTAGGCATAACACTGGATAGTAAACTTCTATGGAAGGCCCACATGGAGTCGGTAGTGTGCAAAGCCACCCGAGCACTCATGATATGCAGGCGTATCTCAGGAAAATCCTGGGGATGTAAACCAGCTATGCTGAGGTGGATGTACATCATGATGGTCAGACCCATCATAACATATGGCGCAGTAGCCTGGGCAGGACGAACCAAGCTAAGCACAGCAAAGAGAGCCCTGGAAAAACTGCAGAGATTGGCATGCATCTGCATCACAGGAGCAATGAGAAGCTGTCCCACCGCCGCAATAGAGGTGATTCTGGGGCTCACCCCCCTTCACATTGTGCTGGAAAGGGTCGCAAAGGAAACAATCCTAAGAATTGTTAAAGAAGGAGTGGGGAGGGGCAAAAGCATCGCAAGCAAAGAGCGAGACTCCCTCTCCAAAACAGTCCCACTATTAGACTGGCCTAGAGACGACACAATCAAGAAATACTACTTTTAAAAGAATTTCAACATAGAACTGAGCAGTAAAAGAGAATGGAACGACAGAGTGTACCAATTTGAGCACAACGCCATCAAATGGTACACCGACGGCTCCAAAACAAACACGGGCACCGGGGCGGGAGTATACGGGCCCCGAACCAAGTTCTCGGAGCCAATGGGAACATCGCCCAGTATTTTTCAAGCAGAGGTATACGCGATCGAAAGATGTGTACAAATAAGCCTCAATAGAAGATATCACGAGCAAAATATCGCGATTTTATCAGACAGCCAGGCTGCTATCAAGGCACTGAGTTCCTACGAATTCAGGTCCAAACTGGTCTATGAGTGTCTAGAAAAGATAAACAGACTTGGCCGGAACAATAAAGTCACCCTCTACTGGGTGCCAGGTCATGTAGGAATAGAGGGAAATGAGGCAGCCGATGAACTGGCAAGGAAAGGGTCAGAAACACCATTTGTTGGACCCGAACCATTCTGCGGGCTGGGACCGCATCGAATCCAAGAGGAACTGAGAAGAGAGGAAGAGTGCAAAAGAAGGATGCTATGGGAAACACTCCCGGGACTAAGGCAGGCGAAGGAACTCCTCGGGAACTACGACCGAAGGAGGAGCAAGGCCTGCCTAGGTACTAGCAAAAACCAGCTTCGCATTCTAACGGGCTTCCTAACGGGCCATTGCAGACTCAGGGAGCATCTCAGGAAAATAGGAATAGAAGCAAACGGAAACTGCAGATTTTGCAGCGATGCCGAGGAGAATCCGTCACACCTCCTTATGGACTGTGGAGCATTGATCCACAAAAGAAGAGTTCACCTGGGAGCGTACACTTTCCTTGAAATGGACCTCCCTTCGTTGGACCCAATCCAGATACTCCGCTTTCTCAAAGCGACTGGATTGGAGGAGGTTCTCTAGGTCGAGATATATCGGCCAATATGAGCATGGGGGAGCACAATAGATCTAAATAGGTCGCAGTGCACACACACAAACACACACCCCAATTTCTAACATCTAACATCTAACATGCATGAAACTTTTTGGAACAAGTGGGGACTAAGACCCAGAATGACTCTGTGGATGTGCACTGCCGTAGTTCGTCCAACTTTTCCTTAGGGGTCTTTGGCCTGGTGGCCCATAGGATACAACATCACTAAACAATGTCGAATCCAGAGGACTAATATAAGAACCACAGCTGCAATACGGTCATGTCCGACGGATGTACTAACGCTTATCCTAAACCTTCTTCCCCTCGACCTGCACGTCAGAAAGACGGCAACCTGTAGTGCGGTCAGACTCAGAGATTCTCGGTGCCGTTCGGCCGAGTTTCATGGCCACTGTAGCATTCGGGCTTCACTGCCTTGGGAGGCGGTAGCATCTTCCACAGACTATCTTACCCCACGCATTACGCTCAGCAAATACTTTGCCGTGCGTATTCCACCAAAAGCGGAATGGAACAGCTGAGAGGTCACAAAAGATTGCGACACATTAAATTTCACGGACGGTTCGAAAATGTCGAAATCATTCAGAATCCCGAATTTCGCCAGTATATTTCAGGCTGAAATACTCGACATCTACGAAGTTCGTCATGCGCTCAACGAAGACACCACCTCCGAAACGAAATCTTGCAATCTTCTCCGATAACCAGGCAGCCATCGAAGCTCTGGGCTCCACAATCAGCTCAACAAAGCTAGTTGCGTAATGCAGAACTGAGTTCACCCGCCTTTGGAGCTTATCCTCCCTAACTTAATAATCGATCACGAGAACTGTGGTAACAAAACGGTGCATTTCAGAACTAATTGAGTATCGGGCGTTTTTTCGCCTGATGTTACCACTTAAACCAAACAACCATAAGGTTTTGAGTCATCGGGCTAATGGGCCCATATGCAATCATAGTTTAACTTTAGCTTCATAACCGTAGCCTACTCTAAGATCTCGAAGAAGGCATGAAGATTGATTTGCCTATTTCGCAATCTACTGTGATAAACTGCTGTGCGTCTGGATATGTATAGGACGGGTTATATTGTAATAGACGCCTGACAGGATTCTAGAGCCTCTCATATAAATAAAAATAATTTTTAAGGCTTAATACCTATAAGTTGATCAGCAACCTTTTCCTTTGAAATGAGGCTCTGTTGTAAAATTTGTCAATTTGGTTGTCCATTGTGCTTTTTGCAAGAATTGAAAAACTTACTATACCAATATTGGTTTGTTTTTGATGGACTATGGCTACACACACTTTTTTCTTATGAAATTTTGGATAACGTTTTTTTGAGGAGATGTCACACATTTTGTCTTGACCTGTGCTTGGGGTTTGTTTGTTATTTTCTAACATTTGCTTAGAATTTCAGAATACCACTGAAACAAACTGTCAAGTGTTTGGAAATTGTTCTTAAAACTATAAATTGTGTAAGAAGTTGCACCATCCTTCTGAAACAGCATATCACTAAGGACATTAAGGACTGTATCAAGTTGAATCCACAAGTATTCGTCTGACCAAAATCAGCACCAATCAGTGATTCGCTAATACACCCGTCTCTCATTAATCATTCGAGATTTGTGGGTTCCAATACTATATACATATGTATATACATACATATGTATGTACACTTATATAAAGAGCTCCTCGTCACTGAAGATGGTTTTCTTTGCAAAGTCGTCGTACTCTTCTTGGTTTTCCATAACTCAACTGACTTTTATGTTCTCAATTGAGTCATTAATTGCAAAAATTATCGATTTTCAGCCTTGCGCTTTTAATGATTCGTTGTAGGAAATCCGTAGAAATGTTCGGTTGTTGCAAACGATGTCGAACAGATGTTTGCAAACTCTTAACAAAGTTTGTATGCCATGCTGCGACGTTGCCTATGACTATGAATAAATGGAAAAATTATCCACACAGTTTTTAAGTTCAGTGAAAATTTAGTTTCTTAAAAATGCTGTCGATTAAGTCCACCGAACACTGTATAAACTTTGCAAAATAAGAAATTTATTGTGATTTATTTTCCAGATATTTTTCGCTAACCTGCGAAGCCCTGTGGCTTATCTGTAGGAGATTGTTTTACAATTTACTGTTAAAAAAAAATGATATCATCAAAATTAACAAAATGGATGAAATGGCAGAGCTTGGAGGCGAATAACCTTTCCAAAAAAAATCGATTCACGCGCAATTTAAACTGTGCACCAATGACACACTGTTACTTGGGCGACGCTGCCGGCACAGCTAGTTACAAAATCAAAGTCAACAATCATGTAATCAGTGTCTGTCAAAAGGCCTTTATTTGAGTTTGAATATAATTGTATTTTTTTTTTTATTAAATTAGCAGAAGTCTGTTAAAGTTTTGTTTTGACTTGCCTTGACCGACTGAGCAAATTCATTTTACAAAACGTATTTAAGTACATATTTAGCAATAGTAGTTTGAGATAACAAATCTGCGATTAAGACGAACAAATCCTCGTCTCAAAAAATACAATTATTAACGAGGACATTATTGGAAGGACTCAAAAGAAAAGCCCAACCAAAGCTAAGTGATTAATTTGTCTTTGTCCAAGCACTCGTGAAACAAATTTGTTATATTTAGGATATTATTGCTGTACAGCTGTGTTTGGGTTGGAATCCCTAATTGCCTGCACAAAGACGTTCTCTGATATGGGTGTTATTAAGATGAAAATAATACCAAATCCGTAATAGCATTAAGTTTTTAATGACCTTTCTAAAAAGCGGACAAAATGTGACTGGAATTGATTCGACAGCGGGAAAAAAGATTGATAAACTGAAGTATTTGTTGCACATGTGGATGGAATCAATTTATAGTTTTAATACAGAAATTATGACGAAGAGCGATTAGAACTCCATCAAATATGTTTGTATTCACATGACCACATTACAGAGTCCGTGTATATTTTATTCTATAGAGTGGGTTAGTGCTTCAATTCAAGCTTCAGTTTCATCGCCTTTTTGGCTCAGATTCCTAAAAAAAGACTCCATGAGAAAGTCGTATGGCGTATTACCTATCCGAGCAGGAAAGAATGGAAAAGCGGGCAAATGCCAATCCAAAGCTATCTACACCGATGAATCCAAAATGGACACTGGTGTGGGGTGCAGGTATCTTTTCCGAACCGCCAGACATCTTCAAGTCCGCCCGCCTTGCGAATTACAGCAGGGTTTTCCAAGCTAAGGTCATAGCAGTGAGACTTCGATGAGGTCAATACCACGAGAGGATATCACCTTTTTCATCTACAGCCAGGAAACAATAAAGGGAATTTCTGCTAGTCAAATAAGATCTGAGCTTGTGAAGTGGTGTCGAGAAGAGCTCAAGGTTCTTAGAAAACAACACAAGGCGACCAGGACATGAGGACATTCCAGAAAACGAGAAGGCTGACGAACTACTGAGAATTGGCTTGGCAACAAAAACGGAATTGGTTGATACTTCGTTAAACATTCCGACTTGCAAATTTAAGCTCAAAGCGATGAAAGAGCCTTAAGGAAAGCAAATAGCAGATGGATTGATTGACAAGGCTAGGACCGACAGACTTCTACATATCGACAGAAGGTCCCTACCTTCCCTTGTAGGAATGATTACAGGCCATAAGACGCTGCGGCACCATATGAAAAATCATCTAATTATAGAAGAAGAACTTTGTAGGGTGTGCGGGTGTGCAACACACTTTCTTTGCCACTGTCGAAATCCCTACTATCTAAGAAATAAATTTCCAGAGAGATATGGCCTTTGTTGAACCTCTAAAAGTCTCATCTTGCTTAATAGGTCGCATCATCGTTATAGGTGTTCTCACTGGTCACTGTCCTATTGGCCTTCATGCCAAAAGGATGGGCCTCTTCACAAATGACTTTTGCAGGAGCTGCAGGGACGAAGAGGAGGAGGAAACGATTCTCCATATTCTGTGCACTTGCACTGTCCTGTACCAAAGAAGGAAGCTCTATCTAGGAGTCTACCACTTCGACAATCTGAGCGAATTATCACATATTGATATCAAAAGTATCCTTAGCTTTATCAAGAGCTCCAAATGGTTTCATTAGCCGAAGTGGCCCGTAGGGTAGATCCCAGTGGTATCACAAAGGCCTTCCTTGGCCTAAGTGTGTCTGTGCCTCGCATGGATAGCCACCTTACCTACCTACCTACCTAAGACAGTATGCAGCATGGCTCTAATATTTTTCAACAGTTTCCAGCATACTATATCCTGATCCGATAAATCTGATCCAGACTTACGTGAAGTCGGGCATTAAGTAAACGAATGCAGCTTTTTGTTGACGAATCTCAGAAGCCATTGATGGGAGAGAACTTAAAATATTTACTATCTCGTGGAATTAACTTTACTACTCTCATATTCTGTCATGAAAACAGAAAAAAAAGTTATTGTCCATTACCATAACCTTTTAAGCACGTCAATCTCTTCAAATAACTGTTTTTTTTAAATGTCCAACGCCCATGCAGCCTGCCATGGCCTTTATAAGAGACACTCCATCAACAAGCGGAAGCGCCGCGTCCTTCTCCATACACACTCACATGTTAAGGCCAGGAAAGCCTTTAACGAGGACAGTATGATGGATTTAATATATAAATATAAAATCAGTTAAGAGCTACCCAACAATAAAGAAAAAAAAGCACGTCAATCACACCATTAAACCCAGATGCATATCTTAAATGTGCACCACACTATCTCTCATACACACATACACAGAAGAACAACAGTAACTATGTAGGGGAAGAAAAAAAATCCCGGAAGCTACCTTTATCACCTTTTGAATTCCTCCTTTATTCCCAACGTTGACGACAAGGATGAATACAAGTGCATGTCACACAGGGTACAATCGACCACTACCACCCAGCGGGTGATGCTCCATAAATCAAGACCTCTGAAGAGTATGGAGCCGAGTACATCACATGCGGGAAGAGTTTGCTTAATGGTGCAAATTTCAGGTCACCTAAGGATCTATAAATTAGATAAGAAACCGAGTAAATTACTAGTACTCTCCCTCTCACAGATGGAGCCACATGTGATGGAGAACCATCGTTTTTCCTTTCACGTCTTTTGTGTGTTTTTTTCTGTGCACATCCTGAAAAATGCCCTTACTTGGCAAATAACCCGCCCGCTCTGCTCCACGAAGGCTCCATTGAACAAAAAGGGGCAAACACATAACAACGGATAAATGTTATAGTTACATACACGAACTAAGTCATTAACTTAGAGAGATAGGATAATAGTGCTGTTGTCATGTCGACGTAGAGCAAAAGTCCCGAATGGAGGAATAGAATCGGGATGTGAACTACTTTTGTTACATCCCACTTTTACTTCTTTTGCTTTGGTCCGGCAATGTAGTGAGTGTTTTCTTCGCTTTTATTAACGCTGGTGACATGGCATTTGTATGCACACACCAAAGCAGTGACCAGGACCAAGAGCATCAACATCATCATGACCATCATCGTCGGCTTGGTAGTTTTCCCCGAAAAAAAAAGTATTAATGAGCCAAAAGCAAAGTCAATAAGTGAAAGAAGAAACGTCAGAAACAGAGAGATAGAGAGAGAGGGAGAGAGAATAGGATTTTAGGCAAACATAGCCGGAGTGAGGTATACTTTACGACCTAGGAATGTGAAACGAAAACTAAATGTGTTTGGAGGAGAAGTTTTGGATGAGGACTTCCAAGAAAATATCAATATTTACTAATGTGTGCCACAAAAGTAAGAGAAACCATGACTGGACTTGAAAAGAACAAGAACGTGACAGTGATACTGAGACATGACATATAAGTGCTAAAGGAATCCATTTACCGAGAACAATGAGTGCGTGTGTTTATTACCGACTTCTCTTTCTATCTCTTTCGGTTATAGCTGAACTTTTTTGTACTTGGCAGGTGCCTGGAATTGGGGGCACTATCATCGAACTCGTTTAGTCCATTTTGGGAGTAAAGCTCTTCAACTAACTATCTCTGATGTGTGCAATGTTTTTATCCTATAAAACACCCGTTCGTGGAGTGGTTTTGAATTTACTCTAAGATTTTTATTAGATACTCAAATGGACTTTTTTAATTAGCGTTAGTGGTTTCAAACGAAGCAGCGATGTGGGCGAATCACCCTGTGACTTACAAAAATCGATTTCCTTTTGTGCGAGCGTAGGCGATTAAAACAAATTTTGCGTTTACATTTATGTCTTGCAAAAACAATTCCTTGGGATTTCGTACTCAAACATGGTGCGTTAGATTTAACCTAAGTCCGCCAAATGTTTATCACCCTCATTATGGGGGTCAAAGACGTGCCTCGTGATAACACGTCTGGTTCCTCCACCTTCCGATAACGACGTGCATAACATACCGAAAGGAGCCTGATTTTATATTCCTCAACACCGTTGTCCATCTTTTATAGGAGTATGATACCTTTTACATGAAAGAATCAGGTATCAAACAATCGAGAAGGCCGAAACTCTGAAAATTGTGGGTGGTGTGGTGTTAAAGGGATTTTTTATGCCCAGTTTGTCTAATGGAAATAACTTAAAGGCGCTCAATGGTAAAATGTTTAGCTTGAACCCAACTAGTCCATGAAAGCGTAGTTTTTTGTAATTTTTATACCAAACCGAAGTCCTAAAGACTTACTTAAACCTAAAGCGTCCCCATTATACCTAGAAAGGCATAGGAGTTTCCTAAAATCAGCGATATGAGATCCTCCAGCCCACGAAAGAAGCTACTACCAAGAGTACGCCATCTTCTGATGGCTAGTCCGAGACATTCGCATAGCAGGTGCTGAATGGATTATATTTTCTCTTCGTCCCTACAGCTTCTGCAGTGGTCATTATAGGATAATCCAAGACGCTTCGTATGGAGCTCTGTAAGGACAGTAAGAACACCGGAGATGATTCGTATTTCTCTTCGACTAAGTTTTAGCCTAATATGCCGCTAGGAACCGTTAAGGGCAATATTCAACACAACTTTCTAAAGACGGCCAATCAAGCGTGAAAAAGGCCTAACAACTGCGTCATATCAAGGAAGATCTGGCCTGGTTACAAGAAACAAAATGGAAATGAGCTATTAAGCAGATCATGAACAGATATTGCAAGAACCGTAGTCGCTAGCACAGAGCAGTGCCCAATAGAAGACCACGTATTCAAGCTATGTATCCGCCACAACACTTTCTGCCGTAGTTGCACGGCTAACAGCGAAAACGAATCTCTGCATCATTTCCTGTGTAAAAATCCACCGCTAGCGAGGGTCATGCAGCGCACTCTAGGCAAACCCTTCTTCGATGACCTCAAAGATATTTCCAAGAAAAAGATTGGTGGACTGATCCTTTCCGTTTATCAACTTATAACATCCGCAAACAAGCAGGTTAAATGAGTTGCGGTTTCAAAACCGCGCACCCGACCGCTAATTGAGTTCTTTAGAACCGCCACCTCTACTTATGTAAATGCCTACTTTAGTTGTATGAGATTTTTGGAATTTTTCTCGTCGAAGGCTAGCCATAGTGATCTGGCCATTGCTCATGTGTTCATGGGACACCTTCATGCCTTGATCATGGGTTCTTTATCTATTTCCATGTAATGAGTGCTGAAGGGTGTCCTTGGAACAGAAAGGGTATATGTGGGCGAATCATTCTGGGCGAATCTGGTTGGCTGATACCATAGGCAAAGAGTCACCTAATTGGTCGTTGATATTATAAATCGTTGGAAGTTTATCTGCAGACCTTTACAAGCATCGATTTTGTCGATGCTGACTGCAGTGACTTGATAGCCGCCTGGCTGTCAACATAGATAGTGATAGTTTCCTTGACGATGTCGTTTTTAGTAAGCTTTGTGGCCTGTAGAATGACAGTTAGCCCGGCTTAAAAAGCTCTGCATTCGTCTCTAATTTTGACGGATTGGTTTACACTTCTGGATTCCTAGAAGATACCGGCATTAGTACCAGCGTCCATTTTGGATCCGTCGATGTAGAAGGTAAGCTCTTCTTCAGGGCGGACTATAACCCCATCCCAGTCCTCTTTTCTCGGTATTTTGATATCAAATCTCCTATCAACGTCTGAGGTTGGAATGATGTAGTCGGTATCTCCGTCGAGATAGTGAGAATGGAGGCGGAACCAAATGTGTTAGGTTAGGTTAGGTTAGCGAGCCGATGAAGATGATGAAACCCGTTGTGGTACCCATGTATTTTGCCAGTTATTTCCTACCTCAGAACAGTCACTTGGCTGTCCTTGGAAACTTGAGCAGACTCGACAGTGAATCAGCGGATACCTCCTCGATGTTATTGAAGAGGTACCCAAAGTTATTTTTCTTATATTGCAGAGGCTTGGGCAATGACAAAGAAAGTGGGTTGTGTCCTCATGTACCGTCCCCCGTTCAAGTCAGCTGTTTAGCATGGTACTCGAACATAGCGCGGCCTTTAATTAATCCTTCTAGTAATAACAGGCAGTTACTGTTCATATGTAGGAGCTTTGTGATTCTGGCTTTATTATATTCTAGGCATAGACTTCTAAAAGTTTCGCAGCTGGTTAGTAACTTTCACGTGTTATTCGCCTTAGTTAAGGAGCTTACCCTTACTATTTCTTTCAGATAACGAAGTGGAGATTTAATTGTACCTTCCGCTAGCTCTGGTTCTATGGTTGATCCCTTGCTTGTCAGTTCATCAGAGGGCCCCCTGTCTATGAAGATCGTGATATCGTCCCGTGAGGATAAGACTAACCTAACCTAACATTCGGATCGATTGCGTGATTGAAACAAGAAAGATCTTGTGTGTCACCCTAAAAGTGCGGCACTAGAAGCATTTCTGACAAACAATACTTTTAGTCAGATATTAATAACATCAGCCCCAACTCCGACTTCAATAGGCGATTCAGTATTAAAACTGCTTCAAGCTAAATTACTCCGTAATGATCTCCCGAGGAACGTCTAGTCAAGGCTCAAACTCTGTCTTGTGCTTCGTCCTTCGACGTTTTTTGTGACACGAAGCGCAAATGATACATAATCCACCCAATTGTCCGTATAACTGCAGCTGTTACTCTGAGAAAACCTCCTAGTGCCAATATATTCTCTAACCACCCACTGACATTTCAACATTCTGTCATGGATACTTAAGAACGTTTCCATGGCACTCCGCCGTCCCTTCACAGTTAGTCTTAAGCATTGACCCCAATTGGGCAGCTCTGGTCACTGCTAGAACTAGAGATGGAAATAACCGCTCCTTCATGATAACGTTCCACACGGAATCGTTCCAAAAAAATAACGTTCCAAAATAGCGTTATTATGTAACGAAGTTACTCGTTCCGTCCAAGAGATTTCGTGTGAAATAACTTGGCAAGTTTAACGTTATTTTGGAACGTTATTTTGTAACGACGACGTTACTCGTTCTATCCAGAGAGTTCGTTTCAAATAACTTGGAACGTTATTTGGAACGCAGTAGGGAAGTGGGTTTGGTGTGTTATGTTATTTTGGTTTGTGGCGTCATTTTGGTGTGCGGTGTGAGTTTTGTTTTTGTTGTTACTTGTTTACGTTCGCTCACTGGATGATGGGGATGATTTGTAATATACGGCGAGGGTACAACCATTTTAGCGAGGATAGAATTTGCGATGCTTACCTACATATGCTGTGGAGATTTTTTTTTGTGTATGACGACATATGAATGTATGTATGTATGTACGTTTTCACATATTTTCTTCGTTGGAATCTTCACTTCTGTTTGTTTGCGAGGATGGAATTTGCGGTGCTTATGCTGTGGAGATTTTTTTGTGTATGACGACGTATGTATGTATGTACATATGTGCGTTTTGCGTAGAGACAAAAGGAAAATCAGTGTGGTTCTGTAACGAAGGAACGAGTTATTGCACTATCGTATAACGTGACAGAACGTTCCTCTAAAATAACGTGACAAAATAACGTTATCAAAATAACGACCCATCTCTAGCTAGAACCCCCAAAGATGTTAGTTGTCCATAGATCTACTTTCCTTAGTCCGAGTACGGATTGTGCCGCTCTATTGCTGTAGTGGATGTCTATTAAAACTAAGTTCAAGATGATTTTAAGTGCTGCTGTATGTGTTGATCTTGTCGATCTTGTTATCCCCACGCAGCCTGCTCTTTGAACCTAGGTTACCCTTGTTTGATGGAATTTTTTCTAAAGTGCCTTCCACCAGACAATCGAACCGTATGTTAGGATGCGTCGTACTACAGCAGTATACAGCCAGTGCCAGCCACTTGAGGCTTAAAGCCCCATGTGTTCCTTTTTGCATGCATGCGCAAAGGGCCCTTTTATGCGGTCCTCGATACTGCCTTTCCAGCTCAATTTTGATTCTTGGACTACGCCGAGATATTTTAGCGCCCTCTTTAATGTCAGATCGATTCCGTCCACGCATGGATTTTTGAAAGCTGGAATCGATCTTCTTCTAGTGAAGAGCGCAATCTCGGTTTCGGATTGGTAAACGTACAGACCTCGATTTTTGGCAAAGCCGCGCACCAATGACATTGCGTGGTAGTACATGTATACTATCGTGTATTTTTGTAGTCCATGTAGAATGGAACTTTCTGTTGTCCCACTCTCAAAACAGTGAACGTACAGTAATTGTAACATGGCCTATGTTTAACTAGAATGGCTCCGATTCCGATTCTTTTGCACTTTTCTTTCGTATTCTGCTACCAAAGGATGAGCTAAAGTTTCACCTTTAGAAAAACCAACAGTTTCTGATTACGCAAAACTCCGGATAGCCTTTGAACAGCATCCTCTTTAACAGAAGACCTATTTTGTCGTATCCTCTCATAACTGAATACACTCCTGGCTGTCAACTAAATGTATGCATGTAATACTTGTACGTTCTTATGTAGAAAATCATCCTTCTGGTACATGTAGTAGACAATGTCCTAGTAATTGAATTGTTCAAGTGTGCTAATGTCTTATAAGTTTTTCTCTGGTAAATACGTTTTGCATTGCCTACGACATCTACAGGCTCTGTGTTCGGGACTCCTCCCTCTAATGTTGTTGTCCCTTTGAGTTCAATTTGATTTCAATTTACTTCTGGAAATGGACTTTTGTGTTTTTGGGAGGGTGGAGTATCTTTTGATTACATCTCCGGTATTAAGTAGAGAAACATACAATGTTGGACGGGGGGAAAGGAATATGTTAAGAAATTCCATCTGACAACGCCTTAAAGGAAAGAGGTAGGGCCACGACAATATTTTGACATGTTCGATTGGAATGATTTCGTTTTTTGCTCCTGTTACACTGCGACTAGGAGCATCATGTTAAACATGATTGCAGCAGATGGCTGGAGTCCTTTTATTCTAACTGTGATGAAGAGTGTCTTGTTTAATGAAAGTGTACTCATTCGAGCACGGTAAATATCTTTACATAGGGGAATTTTGAATTTGTTTATAGAAGTGTAAAATAGGATGGGCCAAAGGAGGAATGGCCCCTGTGCACGTGTAAGGAGAGTGCAAGTGCACATTCATATGTGAAATGATTGAATTTGTACTTCACAAGATTTCTCTTTGCGGTTTTATTATTTAGATGAGAGGTAACGAGCACAGGAAGAAACAACGTGTCGCTTGAAGATTGATAGGTTAGGTAAGGTGGCAGACAGGGACACACCTAGACCATATTGGCCCATTGTGGTACCACCATGAAGAACCGACATACCAGCACAAGGAACCAGAGTATGTAACACAGAGTACAGAGGGATGGGCAAACGTAAAAATATTAACCCCAAGAGTTGAACCATTTCGTCCCAGAGATGAAGTTTCTTATCTTCTGAATGTCGAGTTCGACCAGATCATTAAGATCATCGTAGAAGTATTTCCCGAGGGTTTTCCTTCTTAGCGTCGCAAGGGTAAGACACATGAACAGTAGGTGCTTTGTAGTTTTCTCCTCCTCCTTGTCTCTACAGCTTCTACAGAAGTCATTGGAGGAGTGCATGTCTGCTTATTAAGCGATGTCCGATTAGGACCCCCATTCGTGAACCTAGATTTTTCCGTTTAGTGGATAAAAGTCTCTCCGTCTTCTTCCAGGTTAGGCCAGATTTGTTTTGACTAGAGGCAAGTGCTGATGTTGTTCCACCTGTGGTTTGCCAGTTTTTTGGCATCCGTGTCAATGTACGATTCCATAGGCGCAGATGGTTCCCCCAAGTTTTCAGGGAGATGTCGTCCTGCGCCTTCTTTTGCCAGCTCGTCCACTCTGCAGTTGTCTAAAGTGTCCCTGTTTCCTAGAATCCCGCACCGGTTTACGCAGCATCTGTCTGCAATCTCGTTTAGAGATCTGCTACCAATCTTGATCGTATTGTCGACCTGCCATAGCGCTACAGACTATCGCGTTAATTGAAAGCTAAGTCGCAGCTTCGCGGACGGCCGTAATTTTCACTTGAAACCAACTACAGTGATCTGGAAGTCGCGTGGTGTGGCTTAGCCAGATGTATTGGAGAAGACTCCTACCCCATACCACCCGCTGTCTAAGATCTAATAAATAATTTATAGCTGCCACGGCAGCTCGTCATGAGCCAAGTCCTAGCTTCTCGCAACGATTCATGTTGTGCGTGTAACATTTTTCGTCTAGAATTTATTGCGAGCTCCAACGGCGAATTGAGAAGCCCCGACAAGAGGTGATGCCGCGAAAAATGTTCGGTGGACGCGACTGGGGCTTGAACACACGCAGCTTGCTTAGCTGTCCACCACACTAATCTCTGAGCCACGGGGACCACTGCTGTCTTAGATCTGTCTGTGAATATTTCTAGACCAGATTCGCTCAAAATTGTACCAGACTCCCAAGAGCTTCTGCAAGGATGAGGACTGAAATGTATCACGTTAAATTTTCCCCAGATAGAAACAGGGCCACAAAATGCTTTGCCAGCATTAAACTTGCTTCACTGGACTATCTATTTGCGAAATCACGTACAGACATGTGTGCAAATTACACCGACAAGGTGACTTGTATCTGCTTCCGAACCTATAAACATAAATCAACATCGCTAAACCAGATAAGTAAGCAAATTGATACACAAATTGTTAAATGCGCAATGAAGCAGAGTACCAATTCCAAATTTAAACGAGCACCCATACACAGACTACTGCAAACTAAATTTTAAATTAATTATTCCCAATGCAGTGTTCGTAGACAACCCACAGGCTACGCAGAAACCAATTGCCCGGAAAGATAAATCTTTTGTTGGCCCAAAACACAGTTTGTAACCTTGTACCCTCGTCCTTATTCAGGGATTCACCTCTTGCAGCAATGTACATACCTGCACAAAAACTTTCAAAGTGCTTAACTCTTGCCAGTCCCGTATTCAAACTAATTCCAGATTCTATCGACCGGCTATTTACAGCAAAAGGCTTACCCACTCTCCACTCCGTGGAGATTATCGTGAAACTATTGCTGCATGTGATGGTGGTTATACAACGTGACCGAGAACTTAAAAGTTCATACGACAAACGTTGGTTATAGTAATTTGCCAATAAAGATATAATATATGTCGTTTAAGATGCTTATCATAAATGCAGGACAAAGGGAGCAAACCTAAATAACATCTTAATGACAATCGAGGTCCTTTCCGGCACCACGTACCATACCCTGCTCATACTGCATCTACATCCAAGTATTTTACTTCCGATACTCTTTTGCCGGTTAAGACCAAATGGTGTAAAACTGTCGCCTATTTATGAAACGATAAAAGGATATTTGCATGTCACTTGCAATAAAGTTGTGTAATTACTTATTAAATAACAGTTAGCTGCAACAACACCGCAAAAAGCGATGGTACAGAGCGACACGCCTAAGTTTTATTAGCGATGCCGTCAGGAAGTGGGAAGTGGGCGCCAACACAATATATACGTACAAAAAAAAAAGAGAAAACCTTCTAAGGAAAATGGAAAAGTAATAATTAGAAAGCAGCAGTATCCTGCATGTTTGGCTGTGCATGCAAGCGCAGTCCGCCGCGACAGAATGGCAGGCGCTTGGCCAACAACCGGGATGATGATGATGTTGTTGATGTCGGCAACGTCGACGATGGTGATGATAATATTCACACTGAGGTGGGGTGGGATTTTATTAACCTTTTCTCGGTGGGAATGCCCCTCGCCGTCGACACGCCATGCACAGAGTTCAGTACCTTTGGTGCCTCATTTGGTTTTCACTTTGCCTACATAGATATTCTGTGCTGATTCCTGTGGTTTGTCGTTAGCCTTATATAGGCGGCACCTAAGGCCGTGATTTTAATGGTAGCTTGTTAGGTCAAATTAGATCTGGGTTTTTTTTTTTTATAAATTACTTTTAATGACAATGGCACTTGTAGGTTTCAATGGCTTGTCGGCTTGTCTAAGTGGTGTTTCAACTGTGAATGCAATTTGTGTAAAAAAAAAGGAAACGAGCAGAAAGAAGGAAACCAACTTGGGTTATGTGAGCGTCCTTAGACCACATAACGAAGTAGTTCAAATAAATTGACACTTTGACCTGATTCTCTCGTTCTTAAAGGGAAAAGGAAAAGGAACCACTTTATTCGAAGGCATGTGTGCTTGTCCTCCGGGTTGATTAATACATTAAATTAAAGCAATTTAATGAGACTGATGGGTTAAGGGATGGGAATAATATTAAAAAGGGGACTGGGAAGCAAAGATAGGCACAGTAATGAGTTACTTAAACAAAATGAAAATAAGTACTTGCGGCTTTATTTAAAATAAGCACGCTTTGATTGTTTAACACAGCGAGTGAGCAAGAAAGCAATAGTAGATGCGAAGCAAATTAATTGAATTGGAAGGGTCTTCCGTGATTAAGAAAAAATGTAATTGATGTACAAGATCAGGATTTCATTAAATTATTTAAGAATTGTCGTCGCCGTGGACTGCTATACAAGCTGTAGGTTCAAGCCCCCGTCATGAACATTTTTCGCGCCAACACCTCGCATCGGGCAGTGACAAATCTCCAAAAGCCTATCGCGCAGCTTGTTCTAACTTTGAGTTAAATGTTTTTTTTTTCCATATGCTTATACCTATTGCATTTTGCTTAATTCTGGACACAGTTTTTATTATTATATATTTCTAGTAAAAAAAAATAAATAGCTTGCGCGACAGCTTGTCATGAACCAAGGCCTAGCTTCTCGCAACCATTCATGTTGGGTGTAACCTACCATTTATTTCTGACTCCGAAAGGCGAATTGAGAAGCTCTGTCATGGCAAATTATACTCTCGGAGTCTTGTCATTCCCCGACGAGAGGTGGTGTAGTGAAAAATGTTCGGTGGACATGGCTGGAGCTTCAACCCACGGAGCTCACACAGCAGCCCATTGCACTAACCGCTGAGCTACGGCGACCACCCTTCTAAATCGAGTGCTTCAGGGATAATGGAGGTTGCGTAGAGACATTTAAGATTCAGTGACTTATTGGATGATGTTCCATTGAGAAGAATGTTGTTCTAAAGTGTTAAACTGATAGTTTATTGGGAACGGATTAGTTGGAGAAGCGCTGAGATAGGCTTCACTGAATAAAAAAAAAATAACAAAATAATTCAGAAGTGAGTAGACGTGTTGAAGTGTTAGGAGGTGATTCGTCGTAAAATGTTTTTAAGTGAGGTGTTGTTTTGATGTATGCAGCTTGTACAGGGTGAGCATGTGAATCATTTTTCGTTTATTCTGAAAATTGTAAATTTGTTTTGATCACTTTTTGAATATGATATCACGTAAATGGTCACCGCCAGAGCGAATGACTCAATGTGCTCGTTTTTTGGCATTTCCCATCACTTTTCGGGCTGGATAGTGGTCATTTCCTTTCGTATATTGTCTTTCAAGGTCTCTTGGGCCCGTGGCTTGTTGACATAAGCTTTGGACTTCAGTATAAGCCCACATGAAGAAGTCTGGAGGTGTTAAGTCGAGTAATCGCGGAAGCCAGTCAAAATCACCATTTTTCGAAATTAGGCGTCCGAAGAGCAAAGGACACAAGAAAGCGATTGTGGCTCGGGCTGTATGAGCTATTCATGAGCCATTCTGCTGGCATCAAAATTGTCCATGGCATTATTAGTCAGAATTGGCATCAACAAGTTTGTTATCAGGCCCCGATAATGCTCCTAATTGACGCTTAAGCCTTCGGTGATCTGTCAATGGTGGCCTGTACAGCCTGTGTTCTCACGACTCGGATAACGTCGCCCTCGACTACCAAGATTGCCGGTGGCGGCAAATTTTTGTAAACGTCTGACAGAGTGGTCTGAAGGCTTTCCCCACTTGATATTTTGTGCGATACGCACTTGCGTTTCCACAATTGGAAAAAATGTTTTGAATGTAAAGCTGCACGATAAAAGCGCGATGCAGTGGCGTGTACTGTTCCATGGCCCAAATTTGCTTGGACTGACGCTTCGAAAGCAGGCTGTCATACTCCGATCTGAAAACAGGTGCCAAAGTTATAGGGTTCCCAGGTTTAAATGGCCCACCCCGTAGTTTCTGATAAATGAAGTTGTCATTACTGGTAGTAGGCAGTTTAAAGCGCTTGAGGACTGACCAGCTTAGGTAAGCTTCGCTAATGGATCAAATATGTGTAGAGACACTCGAATGCCAATGATTTTATGTGGTTTCTTGATTTGAAATGTTGGTGTGTTGTGTCCAGCTGGTAGTTCCTAATGTATAATTTTCGCTGATGGTTTTCTTATTCAACTGAATTCTTTAATGTCGTCTGGTAAAGACGTGGTTAGGTGATAGATGTTGGTGAGTTGTATTCTGCGATTAAATCCAAATAGCTTCATGGAGCGCGGCCTTTTGGATCACATCGATGCGCTCAAAACACAACCCAGTGGAACACATTAAACCGACCTTATATTGGAGGTGGTGGCATTGGCAATACTCCCATCGGAGACGGTGGTGGAACTGCCTTGAGTCTATGCCTTGGTCCCCTAACACATAATTGTGGTGGTGGTGGTTGGATAATTTTTGGCTCAAACTTAAGTGAAAGTGGGTCCAGAATTTCCCATCGGTTTTCTCCAACTCACGAGAAGGCACCAGCGAACAGCAGATATTGTCATTTTCGATCTGGCCGACATAAAACGATGTCGGGGAATTACATCCTCAGAGCGACGACTGCTGGCTGTTCTCAGCATCATGTTGTTTTGTCACTCGATAACCAAGGTGGCCATGCTTAACAAACTTTTATGGTTCTACACGAGGCTTTTCTGGGGCCAACATTGATGGTGTCTATTTGGCTCCTTAAGCAGCATGACGTTTTTACCCTTGGTATAAGCCAGAGAGCTTCTTTCATTATTTTGTAATGTTATTGTGTAGTTTACACTCAAGGGTACCAAGATGATTTTTCATAAAATACGGTTCTTTGCTGAAGTCAATCGTTTCCAATGCAAACTGCCGGAGACGCTCTTTGTGGTCACGATTCGGTCCGGACCAATTCCGCAAGCGTGGGTTTTACTGTGTACCCAAAAAAAAAAAGTGAACACAGGCTCGTTTCAAATCTGTTTATACTTTTTTCTTGGGTACACGCTTGCGGAATTACGCCCCAGGACGACTTCGGAAGTCCGTTCTCGTTTCATCGCGGGAGGAATATATCTTTGCATTCGCAATGTGATTCAAAACAAAGGAGTGTTCTCCTTTTTTCCTGAACTGGTCGGCACCCAAAATTAGCAGACAGCAATTTAAGGTTGTTAGCAGATTTTGACGTGAGCTGTGACCACTTTTTTGGTGATTCTTTTAACAGTTCTGCTATCGCATCTAATGGCTGTCGCACCTATGAACTTTGAAGATTACCACCTCCCAGCGCAAAAAAAAAAAAAAACTTATGAACGGCAAAGCAGCCCTAGATGTTATACGCCAAGCTCTCTACAAGTCAATAATAGTCGGTCAACAGAGCACATAGGCAATGTGCAGCCACTGGCTTGCGTTGAATATGACGGTTTTAACAATTATGTTTACCAAATTATGGAATTATAATAAACATGAGGTTAATAAATTGCTCAGCTTTCCTTTTTCGCACGACGAAACAATAAATTATAACATTAACCACCGGACAAAATGCAAGCACGCAACGGAGATTTGTTCGGCAGCACAACAAAAGTCTGCATCAGCGCCCGGATAGCAATAATACGTATAGATGCAGTAATTTACGGGACGCTTTACGGTTATCGGTCGACAATAGCACGGAACCATGCCACATGCGATTTAATGCACTCAACGGGTGGCATCGGCGATGAATAATGTTACGTAGTGTACCGCACCGTGTAACAGTGTGCGGTTGCCGTGGTTGTAATTAAAATTTGATCCAATGCACCCGAATAAGTGTGTGAATTATTCCGACGAGGACCAATGGAGATTAGCATACAAAATTTGAATAGTGATAGCGCTTGGACACGATATAATAAATTTGGTGCTTTGCTCATACAATGAAGCATCGACATGAAATTTAGAAAAAAAAAAAGAAGAAGAAACACTAACACACCGAATCAATACGCCAACGTACATATGTATCATAGAACGGAGAGAATTAATTAATTTCTGACGCAAAGAATGTTATATGTGTACGAGGAGAACATTTTCGTCCTTCAAGGTGGTGATGAATTGGGTAATAGACGTCACACACTTGGGAGTCCTGCTAAATGCATCAATGCCTTGGCGTGATTAAAACTCTGACAATGATTAGATGAGGGATGACAGAGCATCCTGAAATAAATTAATGATCTGGAATTTTGATAGAGAGTGAGTCCCTCTCGTCAGCGAGGAGTGAGCGGATAATGATGATTTCTCGGCGCTGTGGCTCCTTGCAAATTTATCAGTCGCGCCCTTGCGCGCCAAGTTGTAATTAGCCGACATCGGTGATTTTTGTATTCGCATTCTTGCTTTTATGTTATTATGATGTCGTAAAGGCTCTTAGTCTCTTTGGTTAGACCCTGTAGCTATACTTTTTGCGTCAAATCAGCAGTACGCGTAATTAAAGTGCCTGGCATTGGAGGCGTGGCTGCGATGTGTTTAATTACATGTACCACGACCCATGAGGAATTTTCATTAACGACAGTAACGTGCGAAGGATTCCTTTGCGAATGGGGTGGATGGTGGATGGCAGAGGGGAGATATGATAATTTGTTTACTTTTTGGGAAATAATGCTAAGTAGGAGTATCTGTTATTCGATGGTGGGAAATGTATTATTAGCCATGTGGTCAGATTCTTTTTTTTTTTTTTTTTTTAGGGTGTGTGTACGTTAAGTGTTCGTGGTATTATCGTGATTAATAGGGCACTTTAGTGCCCGCTCTGTGATTTAATTAAATGAGCTTATAATAAGAAGGAATTAATTAAAAATAAAATGATATCCCTATTTAGTAGATAATTAAACTAACTTGGCTTTAATTCTCTTTTCAGAAAGGAGCATTCCGCGGATAATTAAAAGGTAATTACTCATTTAAGTACTTGAAGCAATATTTAGAATCTTTTTTTTTCAAATTTACACTTATCGACATTCGTGATAGCGTAATTTAAAAACTGGACGCAATCGCTGTCTAAATATCTGTCGGGTTCAGTTAGTAAACGATCATCGGTTTCGAAGCGATCGGAGGGAATAACAACATAGGTTCATATGTATGTAGCTTTCATCCTAAAATCATTTACACTAAAGCTGCTCTGTGATTTATACTCATCGTCCTGTCCTGATTTTTCCACATGCTTCTCTCTTTCTTGGTACACAGGTGATTAACATAGTCATACTGGGGACAGGGCAATTCCTTTCCACTAGTAGCGTCAAAATCGATCATTCCTTGATCGTAATGAGTAACTACACCAAAAGTTGCAGTCGAATTTTTACGGATGGCTCTAAAACCAGTCATGGATCTGGTGCTGGTGTCTTCGTGGAGGTCGACAACGCCAGACTTCACTACCCATTAGGCAAGCATGCCTCTGTTTTTCATGCAGAAGCCTTTGCTATCCCAATGGCCACGGACTATATTGTTAGGAATGGGTGGAAGGATCGGCGATAGCCAGGCTGCGCTAAAGGCCTTGCTCAACCCTTTAACCAGTTCCAAAATAGTGCAAGAATGCATGACCTCTCTGAATACTGTCGCGAGGCTGAATTTTTTGATTATTGTCTGGGTGGGACTGATTTGTAAGACAAGGACCAGAGGATGTTATCTTAGGACCAGAACCTGCGTTCGGCCTTCCCGCGTTTTCGGTCCGGTCCGTTTTCTATAAACACAACTGTGTTTGGCACGGCTCTTCAGGATACAGGCAGACTAAACGAATACTCCCGAACGTCTGTAAGAAATCAGCGGCATTCTTGCTGCCACTCAGCAGAAGAGACTGTAGACGTTCTAACGTGTTCTAAAGAGATACATACTTCCCTTCGATTAATCCGCAGGAGACAAAAATTGTTCTGTTTACTCATAGATGGAAATTCTCACCGCTCAGGATTTCATCTATCGACGGGACTCTATTCAAACTCTCTGACTACGCCAAATACCTACAAATGCTAATAGACAGAGAACCTAACAGAGAACCTAACTGCAAAGAAAGCAATGACTGTGTCTTACAGCTGCAATCGGATATTTAGTAAAACCTGGGGTCATAATCCCAGAATTATTCTGTGGATTTAGACAGGGGTACTGAGATTAATACTTAGATATGGCATATCTAAGCACTGACAAGAGTTCAGAGAAGGGTCTGCATTGATACAACAAGTGCAATAAGAACCTCTCCTATGGCAGAGTTAGAGACTATACTCCAACCCCTGCCCCTAGATCTTTTCGCACAAGAATCGGCTGCTAATAGTGCTCTACACATAAGTTAAATTGAAAGCTGGATATCCAGTTTATCAAGCCATGTTTAGATCCTGCAAAAACACATAGGGATCGCGGAAAGCACAGCCTTCACAACATTCAGCATGGACTTTGTAAGACCATTCTCAGTCTCATTTTCTAGCAGAGAAGAGTGGGAGACAAACGATACTTTAATTGATCTACACAGATGGCTCTAAGATAGCTCTTGGACTATTAATGTCAATTAGTCTCACAATCCCTCAGAACTAGCACAAAAAGGATCATCCTTAAGCCCAGATCTGCCTGACAGCTCTATAAACCTTAAACACGAAGTGAGGAATAAAATTTTATCGATAGCAAATTCCAGATGGAATGTGCTCAACTCCCTGTGTTATTACAAGAAAACTGTGCAAATGCAAATTACCTCTGCAGAGACCGCAAACTTTTTCTACCACTGCCCAGGAATTTATCATCTTAGGTTTAAAATCTTGGCAAGACTTTTCTTTTGGCAACATTGACTGGCCACCCAGATCTCCAGATTTGACCCATCCACCGGCCTTTTTTTTGAGGGGTTACTTGAAAAGTTAAGTGGACGCCAGCAAGGCAAACATTCGTGCCGAAATCATCGCTATACCGCCCGAGATGCTCGAGAAAGTGCTGGAAAACGCAGCAAAAAGGGCACATTTTGCTTTGTTCGGCAGAGGTGGCCACTTGATGGATGTTGTATTCAAAATGTAGTCCAAATAAATTGTAAAGGACCAAATTAAATAAAAATACCTCATACATATATGCAAACAATTTTTTTTTTCTTTTAAAAGTTATTAAATATTCACATACCGACATGAAAGATGGGGCACCCTGTGTGTATGAAATTAATCAAATGTCCAACGATATTGAAGTTGGTGCTTTTTTGGTAGACTGTGGTGGACATATGTCTATGGTGTAATCCCTCACTAAACACGATAAGAACTAAGAAATTGGAAATTAGTTAGAAATTCACAAACTGTAATTACAGTGATTGCCTTAGCTGTTGGAAGTGGGCGTCTGGTCCCGTTTTTCAATTCATTGAATAAATCTCCTCCTAGTTGCATTGTTACCCAACGTATGTAGAGAAGAGAGTACTCCTGGTACCATAGTGAAATTACATTGTTGAAGTTGTGTAAAAAAGTGGAGTAAGGACACGCCCTATAGCTTGAGCTCCTCCACACCATTTAACTATACAACATGCAGTAAGAGGAAAATTTTTTTGTCGCAAATTGTATTCTCGCTTGTGTTGTTTCTAGGAATTTCCTTATTTGCTTTTATTTTTGCTTCAGGATGCAGACCGTAGTATGTCAGCATGTGTTTATTATTTTACAGCGACTTTGTGTAAATGGCTGCCAGGACTACTAATATGTTCTCTTTTATCAGTTTTTTTTTTATGGAATTATTGGAAAAGTAAATAAATACTTGTTCGAAGTGCACTGCTTTCGAAATGAAGATTATGTACTTGCACTTGTTTCGCAATTTTTATTGGCCCACTTGAACGTTCAATATATTTAAAGCTATAAATCAAGATTTGACCGACTTATCAGGAAGTCAGTGAGAATGTACAGTTATCGGGTGCAGTGTTAAGTTGCGCTATAGCTCAAAGCTTAAGATAAAGTAAACCCATATCACACACCTTTCATGATTAGGGTGTTACAGGGAAAATTTATTATCGTATTGATTTCAATTAAAAGCAAATCAGAGCCTAGATTGTGTGGGTGTCTGTTGGGGTAGTTCCGTGATAACGAGAAATACATCATCGTCTGATGGCCATACATTTGTGAGGTGAATAAATTGATCTATTGTTATTTTAGAGAAAATAGCTAATGAACAAATTTTCTTTTTAGTCTGCAGTCCTACTCAAGGTGGAATCAAATTGAAAGTGAAGCGGTAAAGCCTGATTTAGTACGGAGTACTGGGACATTTTGAACTGAATGAGTTTTAATTAATGGGTTCTTAGATTTAACTTGGGTCACAATGAGTTATAGAAACACCCACATAATTAAACTGACTGAGCCACTCTTAATACAAGCGGGTTGGTCAAGCAACTTTGAATCTAAACTATCCACAATCCAGACTTCCATATTAATTAATATGAAAGTGTCTCTGTCTGCTACGTTTTCACGGCTAAACTGCCTACGAAGGTAGCTTAAGACTAGGGAATGAACATAAGCTAAACATTTTCAAAATCCTCCCACTGCCACTCCCATTTTCCGAAAAACACCCTTTTTTAAGTAATTTTACAAGGTGGATATTCTTTACAAGGTGTAGATATTCTTTTACTCTACAAATAGTCCTTACATTACGTATAGCCACGCCTACTTTCTAGGGGAAGTTTTCTTAAAATAAATATCAAATCTTACGAACAGTGACTCAACAACGCCAATCCCAAACTTTTGGACCTGGAAAGCTGACATTTTACACAGAGGTTCTTTTTATGATGTATAAAAGGAATTAGGAAGGACATTTCGAAATTCGGCTTCCACAGGATGTTCAAGATTGTATGAAATAAATAAATTTAAATTTCATTTTGGAATTGAAATTTGGTGAGTATATTCTAGAACAGAAATAATAAAACACGTGCTTCACCCTTTTACAAAATTATAACTGTGGGCTAAGATACAGGGGGTTAAAGTTTGGGCATTTATAGTAATGCGCAACCATTGCTTATAACCAGGTATTGAGGATCGTAATAGGATGTTCCGACCGCGCTTTTGGTTGGTGGCTTCAGACTGACTAAGCAGCCTGTTGGCCCATGGGGGGCACGGCAAATGAAGTGAAGGCCTGTCTTAAGTCATTCATCTGATAGCCTTATACCAAAGTCCTGTCCTTGAGAGTAAACATACATCCATGTCCATCTTTAACGTGACTTGAGGGCAGAGGTGTTTCTAACTTATTTCTTGATACTGGCGATGGAAAGAGTAGGGAAAAATAAATAAACCAAGTAACCGTTGCGATGTTATGGGAGATATGATAAGTCTGACTGGCAGAATATAATGTACGTAAACGTTCATCAGTTTGGAGTTCATGGCTGAGCTGTTTCATAGCTATTTTCACCCAAATAAACGTCTCAGCCAACAGCATCAACACTTTTCTGCTGGAGAAGTTGCCAACTGAGAATATAAAGTATAAATCTCTGTACTGGGAAATGCAACACTAGGATCCACCAGAAAACCCATCCCACATCCTCTACTTCAAAGTTGTTGCCCGATCTAAACCCTCTAATACTGTGCAGGTTAAGACTTTGTAGAACCACGTTATCGAAGCAAGGATTTTCACGGAAGTTAGGCATAGAGAAACGGTCTTTCTCACCCTCATTTCTCTGATCCCATCAGACTACTTTGAGTTCAAACGTCTGCAATTGTTCGTTGATGTTTGATACTCCATAAACATCAATAAGGTACATGGACAGAGTTTAAAAGCGAATAATGTGGATCTGCTAAGTGACTGTTTTCATCTGACAGCCTGGTCATCCTTGAGCCAGAAAAAAAAAAAACCAGGGATGATGCTTATATGGATGCCTTAAAGAACTAAAATGAGGAACTAAAAGTCTATGCCTACTCATCAATGGCTGGAAACCCGAGGAAGGATTTAGGACTATGGGTTTGCTTTTCATCTTTTCAACAAGCCGCTATAAATAGCTCTATTGTTAGTCAATAACCTATACCTAGCAGGTGCATTCAACGTTTCTAACAGAAGCTGCCCGCAAGGCGGGGTTCTGTCTCCACTGCTATGGTGCATGGTGGTTGATTCCGTTGCATAATCTCAATTCTTTTAACGTTTACGCTTAGGCATACGCGGATGATGTTGCCATACTTTTTGTCGGGTCATGCCCCAAGACTGTCTGTGGTAACTCGCAGGCGACTTTAGACATGATCGATGAAACGTGCACTAGAAGTGGGCTATCGGTCAATCCTCTGAAAACTGAGGTTGTCCTCTTTACGAGAAGGTGGATTATGACGGATCTCCTTCAACCAGTGCTAAAGGGCAATGAAGCCAAATATCTAGGAGTGGTCCTGGATGAAACAATTCTTTGGGCAAAGCATGTTGAAGACATCCAAGGCGCTCTTGGTTTTCTGGCAGTGTACGGATGCTTTGGCAAGACATGGAGCTTATCACCGAAAAATATGCTTTGGATCCATACGGCTATGATCCCGCTTCTAGCTTATGCATAGGTTGTTTGGTGGAGGGCACTTTCGCTTAAGTAAGTATCAGCGCCATTCTTGCTGTCACTCAGCAGAAGAGACTGTAGACGACTTATTGGCGTTCTAAAGAGAAACTCCGCTATTGACAATCGTCTTATTGTGTTATACTGAATTTCCTTATCATTGAAGTGCCTTTTTGGCTTTCTCCGAAAAATCCAGTAAATTGCGTAAAAACTGGGTCCTGCTTTCTGGTAGCACAATAAACCAATTGCGTCTAATTGCATTAGTATACCGTTTCCAAACCTGACGAAAAAAATTGGTTTCTACTCGCCTGAGCATTGATGCTTTGTAATACCGCATCTATGTAAAGGGTTTTTCAATAGGGACGCTGCAAAAGTAGAGCGTCAGGGACAGCAAACGACGCCATATTTTTATTGCGGATTTTTGACATTTCTCTTCAGTAAGGTTTGCCATTTCATGATGGAAAGATATATGAGCCAACAACGAGTCGAAATTATTAAAATTTACTACCGAAATTCGGAGTCAGTAGCCTCAACGTTAAGAGCGCTACGTCCAATTTATGGTCGTCATAATCGTCCTAGCAGATCAACAATTGAGCGTCTAGTGGAAAAACTTGAATCCACAAGCACAGTACAAAATGTTCCCGTGCCAGTGAGACAAAGAAGTGCTCGTAGTGTCGAGAATATTGCTGCCGCTGAGGCTTCAGTTGCAGAAAGCCCAAATGTGTCTCTCACACGTCGTTCTCAAGCGTTGGGCATCTCTGTGACGTCGTTGTGGCGAATTTTGCGAAAAGATCTTGGCATACATCCTAACAAGATTAAATTGACGCAAGAACTGAAGCCGCTTGACCACCAGAAGCGTCGTATGTTCGTGAATTGGGCTGAGCAACAACTTGAAAATGATTCGGATTTTCATCGAAAAATCATCTTCAGCGATGAGGCTCATTTCTGGCTGGATGGCTTCGTCAATAAACAAAATATGCGGTATTGGTGAGGCAGCAATCCACGCGTACTCCATGAGTCATCATTGCATCCCGAAAAAATTACGGTTTGGTGTGGTTTATGGGCCGGCGGCGTCATTGGGCCGTACTTCTTCCGTGATGATCAAGACCGGCACGTTACTGTGAATGGGGATCGCTACCGTTCAATGATAACCGATTATTTTTGGCCCCAATTGGATGATATGGACTTGGAGGACATGTGGTTCAAACAGGATGGCGCCACAAGCCACACAGCGAATGTCACAATCAATTTATTGGAAACCAAGTTTGGAGAACGTGTTATCTCACGAAATGGTCCAGTCGCTTGGCCGCCTCGGTCGTGCGATTTGACGCCGTAAGACTATTTCCTGTGGGGCTACGTCAAGTCTATGGTCTATGCCAACAAGCCAGCGACGATTGATGAACTTCGTACGAATATCGAACGTGAAATTGCAGCAGTATAGGCCGATTTATGCTTGAAAACCGTCGAAAATTGGGTTCAGCGTCTGGACTTCTGCAAGCGTGCCCGTGGTGGCCATGCAAAAGAAATCGAGTTCCATACATAATGGCATCGAAGGTACTTTCACAGGAATAAAGAATTTCATTGATATCCAAAACCGTTTTTGTTTAATTTAAAAAAACTTTTGTAGTGCTCTTTTTGAAAAACCCTGTATATAAGTGTAAACTGAATGCCCAAATAACAGTCACAGTCAATACCAAGAAAATACTGCAGCAATGATCCCTTGCTGGCAATATTACCAAATTTTCTGAATTGGATAAAAAAATGTTACGTATACACCACCGCTCAATGGATGATTTTTGTCAGTACTGACTGTCCAAGTTGCACTCACAGTCACAGTCAATGGCAAATGAATTCGGCAGCAATGATGGTTTGTTGGCAATATTACAATATCTTTTAATAACAAATAAATAGCTGGCGAGACAGCTCGGGATGAGCCAAGTCTTAGCTTCTAGCAACCATTTATGTTGTGAGTGTTACATTTTTCCCACGAGTGGAAGGCACCTACAATTTATTGCTGACTCCGAACGGCGAATTGAGAAGCTCCTTCATGACAAATTATACTCTCAGAGGCTTGTCATTCGCCGACGAGAGGTGGTGCCGGTGTTGGGTGGACATAGCTGGAGCTTGAACTTATGACGCTCACTCAGCAGTCCTACGTACTAACCACTGAACTACGGCGACCGCCATTACCACTTCTTCTGCATTGTATTAAAAATAAAAAGTTACGTATACGCCATCGCGGTATTATTATTTTGTTTTGTATCTTAATTTGTTTCTCTACATCTGAATTGTTTTTGCTTTGATAAGTCAAGGATTGCTTCCCACATCTTTGGCTAAATGGGAGCCTAAGGGCAGGATTAAGATTGTCAGGACTATTTATGAGTCGTCGCTTTTTAGTCGCGTTGACCGCCTTAGTACTAGTTTCAGTTGGCTGGACCCATTTGTTTACAGTGGAGAGTTGATTTTTAAAGTAGTCCTAAACCTTAAGGCATAAATGTTCAATGTGCCTGAAGGGAGCACATAGCAGATATTACGAACTTAAAAGGAGACAGTAAGAGGTAAGGTGCAAGTTCAAAAGACATGAATCTGACAAGAATTTCGAAGTGGAATACTGTTTTTGAAGATTTCTAGACAAAATTCATGTTCGCAATGATATACCGAATGCATTCTCCTGTAAACCTTCCTGGGCTTTCTTTGCGTTCAATCTGAGTAGGATTGTTGAGCTTTGCGGTTAAAACTATCACCAGGAATGAGTTCAACAATAAATTGATGAAACCTCACACAACAAAAGCAGGGACAGCTGGCAATAGAAACTTTCTTCCGCATCATGAAATTGTTACAAAAACTGCCAACACAAGTAAATATCAAACATCCATGAGTTTCTAAAACTATGTGTACATACATATGTATTCACATGTGAAAGTATTGCTCAGAACAAACTCATTCCTAATCCATTGCGTAGCACCGTTCAAAATTGTGTGCATTTACCAGAGTTTTGTACAGCAAAGGTCCGCCGTACTTTGCACACCCCTAATGGCTATGTTCGAAAAACTTGTTTAAAAGTTCAGTACAGCCAAATGAAAGCTATTGAATTTGCACAAGAACGCCACTTGAAACTTTGTACCTGATTCTGTGGTAAAGCTAAAAGTTTAACACCGACATCCGATTACTTTTTGTGAATTCCAATCGAAAGTTTCACCGATTTTGCTGCTTTTCGGCGCGGAGCAATTGGGTTGACAGGCAAAACCAATCCTTTCTCGTAAAATGAACAATTTTCCGCTGTATGAATGTTTTATTTTTAGTTCGACTCCTGGTTCACACACACACACACACACACCCACCCATCTATTCATAGTTCATATTTTCCAAACTATTACCGAGCTTGTTGACGACTAAGTTTTACATTTGACAATGTCATCGATTAATTAGGTTCCGGCTTTCATTAAATCCTTTTTCGGATGAAATTTTCCAGCATTATTGTGATCACTGTGATGGAAATCATTGAAAACTAATTAAACCGATTCAAAGGATATTACGTAGCTCAGTAGAATAGCACATTGAGCTGCGGAATAGTATTAGGAACCGTTGAATCCACCAGTTTGGTACTTCTGCAACCCCAAGGACATTCCGCAGTGCTAACCCTTTCGACTCGGCATACAGTCAGTTAACTTAGATCAACATTTGTTGTGTTGGTCGGGTTGATCAAACGACTTATGTACCTTTAGCACATTTCTGACAAACAAATTCCAAAAATTGTCCGTAGGGGCTGGGGCTTAAAAATGGTTAAAATGCAGCGTGGGATGTAGTTCACCCATTTTAGGTTAAAATTGTCGATGGGGCTAAAAGGCTGGGAAAGGATTTTAAACAAGATTCAGCTAATGCGAAATCTCTTAATTGTGTACGTACGAGTATGATTGCTGATGGATTATTAAATTATTTTGATTATTCGCATTTGGATGCAAGCGATGGTGTGCAGGATTTCCTCAATTAGATGTGTTCGGGGATTAGAATTGTTTAACGAACATTTGCGTTTGAGTTAAATAGTTTGTTTATGCACCGAATAGTGGGTTGGACGTGCTATCTGTATATTGCTGAATTTTAAAGAGCTTTGCTTTGTTAAGTGCCGATTGAAATGCGCTAATTTATCTCCGTCAAGTGTTAGACAAATATTTCCTGCCACAATAATTGTTCCATCTATTGAAGTGACATGATTATATGTACATAGGTATGATAGTAGGTACCATATGCAACCCAAACACTAGTCGTATTAGGTGCAGCAAAGAACGATCGATGGATCAACATCTTCTAAGTAAACTGTCTACACAGTTCGGGATAAAGATATCCGATAATTGTTTTCTTCACTCTCAATCGAACAGCCCTGTGAGAAAGCCATTTGAATCGTTGTTTTCTTTGCATTCGAATAAGAACCACTTCAATCTAAAAAAAAATTTATAAGACTTCGCCTTTAAGCACCATCAAATCCGTAGATCCTCAGTATGAAGTCCGACAGTAAAAGTCTACAAAGAAACTGATTGTGGAGTATGTACTTCTTTTATTGCTCCAATATGAGCTTTGGCTAAAGTCCCTTGCACTCGTTTCTTTCTTCGTTATTTTGTTCTTCGTCTTTTGAAATTCCTGAGATGCCAGACGGCCAATCATGGAGCGAGGATTGGCGTGATGATAGCCATGTCCCTGTTGGTTTCACACTTTGGCATACTCTACAATTCTTAACCTGTGAATTAAATGCCTGAATTCTGCGCCCTTGGGAGAGAACCTTCCTCTATAGAACCGCTGTTCCCGATCTTAAAATCTTCAAATTTTATAAGAAGCTGCTTGCGTTTATTGCTTGCCTTGAGATTTGCCCCCTTCGTCTTGATATAGTACATATTTTGGTTCAAGGTCCGTTTTAAATCGTTCCATTCCCTATGAAGTTGTACTAAATCGAAGTATGTCTCCAGGGAAAACCTTATGCAATATAATTTTGTTTTAGAGATAATGTTACAGTCCGATAGCATTGCCTCTACAAACAAACCTCTGCCTTCACCCGTTCTACGAAGTACGCTCCAAAGTAAATGGGAATTTTTAAAAATAAGAACAACAAAAAGTTTCATCATCATCATCATCTTTTTCAATGACCCGCTTATCCACTATGAGGGTCGCGGGGTTAGGGTGCTTAAGTGGACTCTCTACATTTCCCGATCTTCCGCCATCGATTCTAAATCATCAGGGGCTATTCCCATACGGGTAGAGGTGAGATTTCGGACTTGGTTCAACTATCTCATCCTAGGCCTACGCAGGGGACGCCTACCCGATGGCACGGATTTTATGGCACGTTTCGGACGCCGAGTTGGGGACATGCGTTGAACGTTCCCAAATCATTGAAGTATGGACCTTTCCACTCGAAGAACAAAAAGTTTTTTTTTGTGCAAAACCGATTTATTTTATTTCAAAATAGTACGCTTCGGACTCAATACAGCGATTTGCATGGTTTAAAAGCAAGCCGGGATGTCCTTTACGATGACCGTACAAGAATTTTGGATGGTTTCCACGTCCACAAAACGCTTTCCTTTCATCGGCAAACGCATTTTTCTGAAAAGGTAAAAGTCGCCCGTTGCCAACTCAGGCGAATACGGGGTGTGGTTGACAGTTAAAATGCGATTTTTAGTCAAAAAATTGGTCACTAGTGCCGATCGATGAGTTTACACATTGTCGTGCGATGCAACAAACGCTTAAAAACACCAAGACAGAATTGTGCATTAAAGGTTTGGCTCGATGGAACGAACTTTTTGTCGACAATGTTTTTGGAATCGTTAAAGCAAATCAACATTGTCTTCACTTTAAACTTTTCCAAATGAGACTTTTTGGGTTTCGATTCATCTGGCGCCTTCCATTCGGCACCTTGGCGCTTGGTTTCTGGATCATATGAAAACACCACCTTTTCATCACCACTCACAATGTTGTAAAGGAAGTTTTTGTTCATTTTGGCCTTCTTGTTTATCTCCTTCGAATGTTGAGTTCTGAGCAATTTTTGCTCGATGACAATTTTTGTTTTAATGACACAAACATACTGTCACTTCAGACGCAATAACTCCGCTTCTATTCGTCCAAATGAAGAGTCTACCTTTCCGACGCATGTAATCGCCAATAGATGGCTTCACTAGAAATACCTATTTTTGAAAAGTCCTCTTCAATTTGGGACCTATCTTGTACATAGTTGTCCCACTTAATATAGTCGATGTGTTATGTTCGTGCAGAGTAAAGAAGGGCTTGAATAAAAGTCTCTTAGTCGTTCGTGAGACGGTTATACTACCCAATTAAAAGCTTAACTTACGAAACTGAGCTTATGCCCTTTGTCCCCTTATAAAAGTCCAGCATAATTCAGTTACTAGAATTATATTGTAGCCCCTGATTTGTCTTACTGCCGAGGCTCAAAGTGGGACACCAAGTTGTTTTAGTAAATAGTTTCTCTTGAATACATAACTTGACTTGCTATGTAATCATCGCCCTTTTGTAGTATTTACTTGGTAAATCCATTGCCACTTCGATCTTGGTTAGATCATAACTCTACGTTCCTGGCCTGTTTTCTCATACAGACTCGGTACGGCCAAAACACTCGTAACATCGATTTAAGATAGCAATTGAGAAGAACTTACAGCTTTTTTGTGGCATTTTTTGTACATAACCTTTAAGGTACAGCACCGACAATTTATTCACGGTTTCAAATGGCGAAAGAAGACGCTCTTTCATGACAAATTGTGCTCTCGACAGTTAGCTATTGCCTGTTTAGAGGTAGTGGTGCAAAAAAATGTTGGTTGGTTCTGGTCTTGAACTTAAGCAGCTCGTGTAGTCCTCTCAAGCACTAGCGACCACTTCAGAATCAGTTGTTAACATTCAATGAGGTATCGCCATCGGCTGCTGCCTAGAAAGCTAAGTTTGTACATGTGAGTTGTGGGAATATACATAAGTCGGCATGAGATAAGGCTGATTATTTTCGTTTTCTCGGTTTTTTTATTTTTAGCTCCATCGCGTTGGCTTCCGCCACTTAAGTCAAGATGTTTGAGATTGGTTGTAAAACCCCCATCAGTGTATAGCGTTCTGACGGTCTACCCCTGCGTACATACATGTAGCTGTATATACATTTTCCTGGAATGCCTCTTTCACATAAGACCTGTCAACAGAGAGAATTAGGGCTTCGAGGAGTTGGTTTCCGATTTAAAACGGGGGAAAAAGCTCTCCGCATCTTCTCATCTAAGCATTATTTGAAACCAACCGTCTAAACTTGTCAACAGATATTGACTTAAACTATAACCACCTATCAACTCTTAAGTAATTCTCTAAACAGTTTTACTGCCTATTTACGGCTTTTTCATCGAGTAAGCTAATGCGTCAAAGCATTTTTTTTCATCGCTACCCTGAACTTCCCCTACTTTCAAGCAATACTGAGACTGGAACTCTCTTCCATCCTCTTCACCATCTTCACGGTGCCCTTCGAGCTTCAAGATTCTTCTGCTGTTCGATCTGACTTCAGGTCATTGTAGACAACTACTCGCTATAACCTCTTTGGCTCTTCCAATTGCTTAAGACACCTGAATCTTCGAAGCGTTTTGTTCCCGTAATTTGGTTTTTAGGACTTCCTAAGTGTCCTAAATTCCAAATTTCAATATTGGTCGGTTCATGTTTACGGATCTATTCATGCAGTTACTGCGAGATACCGCGAGGATGTAAAGCAAGCACAGGCTACGAACTTTGTTTTTCCGAAACTATTACATTTACATCAGTAGTTACCCGACCATTTGCGGTTTTCTGTACTGGTATTGATTTCAGAATTAACCACTGCAAATTACCGCCTATTTTTTCTAAAGCTGCCAGGGTGGAGAAATTGCATTTGTTCCACATACTGGGAACCATGTCTACTTTCCCAACTACACACTTAATTACTTCTGCTCCTCAATAGCGTTTACTTAATTCCTTTAAGTTTCATGTACACTTTCTACCGCAGTGTTACATCGATAATCCGTAAGTCAAGAACGGAAATAAATGGAAATTACAAGAACTTCCCAAAGTAAACTGCTAATGAAATTTTCCCTTAACAGCAAGCGAGATACCTCACTTGGGCGATATCGCACTAAATAATTCTATTAAATTCGGCGAAAAGTTTTTCATTCCCGCGAGTGTGGGTCTTTTGTTTTAAAATAAATGAAACGTGTTGAAAGCCGCGACTAGGATTCGCCAAAAATAAAAATAAAAACACTCCTCCCAAAGCCGCAGCAACTATTAAACGGGAAAATTTCCAATTATCGGCCAACAAAAAAAAAATCCTCAAGGGCTTTGCGCTTACTGAGGTAACAAACCAACAAGGAGTCGGATGGCATGTGGGGATTCAGGTACCATACTTACCTTTTGTAAGGCAAAGGAAATTTCGCTAACGCCAGCGCGACTTTGAGGTTACATTGAACGAAATCAAATATTTACTCGCTCCTTTGGGGCGGGTGGGGCAGAAGGGAAAAAATGAAGAAAAATGCAAATGCTGTTGCTTAAGCAAACGTATGCACGTTTCTGCTATTAGATACACAAACACTAAACTTTGCACAACAAACAAGGACTGAAGGGCTCACCGGCACTAACCTCCATTGGTTGTCGCGATGGGAATCGTAACATGCGGCTTATCTCTTCCTCTGAAATAAAACTTTTGCTTCTTGTTGTTTTTTTTTTTTGTGTTTTTTTCGGTCATGATTTTTCCACATACGTACGCGCAGGAGATAAACAGGATATTCAACATCCTGCGGCAATGTTTTGGGTTGCTTGGTCCTCGGTACGAGTACGAGTATGTGCGGTTTGGTTCTCGGGAGGAACCTCAACGGCAATCGACAAGCGTGGGGTTCCACAATTTTGGCCTTTCGACCACAATTATGCGAATGTGGTTGGCTGCGGCGAAAGCCAATGAGATGACCCTGCGGCCTTTGGACAAAACCTCGAACCCGAATGTTTTTGGTATTTTTCAAACGTTCCGTTGGCGTGGGCAGTGGTGGGTATGCTAATTTGTGGGGGATACAGGTAACGGCTTGAATATTCCATTGTCGTAGCACGAAATTAAATTGGAGCAATAAGCAGTGGCATGAGTACCGATTCGATGGCACTTTCGGTTGAATACAAATTGCTTCCTTTGGGTTGGTTACCGTACCGTAATCAAAAACCGAATGGAAAATTAAATACGCGTGGGGCAGTCAATATGCAATGGTGGCGAATGTCGTTACTATGTCCGAAGTAGGGAAATTTTGAACTGTGTAATTGGTAAAACTCAGAATGTTTCTTGGGGCAATTTGCTATTGCAAACCACAGAGGGGGAGTGATAAAAGAAGTTTTTGAGATTTTTATGCTCAGACTCGGTCATTGGGAGGATTGCGAGAGGTTTAAAGTTCAACTTCAGGTGTTTAGGTCTAATGGGCGTTCAAAATTCTCATGAGCTGTTGAATCTTGGGAATGTCGATAATTTTCCTTCTCATTTAGGCTTTTTAGACAATTGATTGTGTACTTTGATTTGCATATTCAAATACTTCTGTCTCTCAAAAAGGAGATAATGTTTGTTTTGTTCTTAAATATTAAGTCGAAAGCAGGTTCCTAAAATGCGATGGGTCGGGCAAAAAGAGGATGAAAAACTGCAATATTAATTACGGCGATTGCTACCAAAACCAGCGCTTATTTGGGTATGGATTCGTCTTTGGGGGCAAACTTAGGAAAAAAGTCATAAACTTCAGGCATGTGAACCGCCTCACTACAATCCGCATCAAGGCTAAATTCGCCAATATAAGCCTGGTATGCGCGCATGGCCACACAGAAGAGAAAGCGACGACACCAAAAGACGGGTTCTACGAACTTTTGGACAAGACATACATACGATCAGTGTCTTAGCTATGATATTAATATTTTCCCAGGCGATTTTAAGGCAAAGCTAGAAAATGGGGGCATCTTTGACAGTACTGTCGGAATGAACAGCCTTCATGACACCACTTTCAACATCTTTAGACTGATCGACTTTGCCTAGTATCTAGTACGCGGTTACCGTATCTCGATATTAACAAAGACACATGGAGATCTTCTGATCAATCAACTGTCAACCCGATTGACCACATTGCGATCGATGCAAGGCACTCCTCCAGTATTATGAATATCCGAATGTTCTGAGGGGCCAAAAATTGATTCGCACCAATGTCTTGTTGTAGCCAAGGTACGACTGCGGATATCCCAAACACCGTCAAGGCAGGAAAATAGTGTAAGGAAATTTGAGTTCGGAGGGCTACAATGGCAAGAGATCACCAGGTCATTTTCCGATCGAGTCTCTCGCAATATCTCAAGATGTCCTATGCCGCCAGCATCAAGTATTGAAGACCAGTGGCAACATTGCCAAAAAGAAATCACGGGTGCCACCTCTGACGTGATGGGTTTGACTCGGCCATCGCAAAGAAACGCCTGGTTTGCCGCCGAGCGTCGGCAAGCACATGCAGCGAAACAAGAGGCATACAAACCGGCGCTGCATAGAAGGCCCAGAACTGCTTACGCGCTCTACGAGCAGAAGAGGAGAGACGAACACCGGCTTCTCAGGAAGAAAAAGAAGGAGCTTGAGAAGCGAGCGATAAAGGAAATCGAAAGATGTTACTGCAGGAATGACGTTCGGAAGTTTTACCAAAGGGTAATAAGAATCTGTCAAGACTACAGAGCCCGAACGGAAGACTGCAAGAATGAATGAATGAGGATATGGAAGAAATACTTCTGTAGACTGTTTAACGGCGACGGCGAATCAAATCCCGCTGTCAGGCAGAATCAACCATTAAACCAGGAAGATGAAGACCAACAATTCCGTCCACCCGACCTGGATGAAGTGAAGAAGCTTAAGTCCAACAAAGCTGTTTGAGCTGACGGCCTAGCTTCTGAGCTGTTCAAAACGACAGGCAGAGATTTGGTAAGGAGCATGCACCAACTCATCTGTAAGATATGGTCGGAGTAAAGTATACTCGATGAATGGAACCTCAGTACTGTTTGCTCGATGCTCAAGAAAGGAGATCCTCTGAATTGCGCCGACTACAGAGGCATCAGTCTTCTTAACATCGCTTACAAGATGTTATCTGCAGTGTTGTGTGAGCGCCTGAAGCCGTTCGGCAAGTACCTGATCAGTGTGGCTTCAGGCCGGGAAAGTCGACCAAATATTTACACTGCGGCAGATCTTGGAGAAAACCCAGGAACTTTAAATCGATACACACCAGCTCGTCATCGATTTTAAGGCCGCATATGACAACATCTATAGAGAGAGGCTATACAGAGCCATGTCTTGCTTTGGCATCCCTGCCAAACTCGTCCGTTTGTGCACGATTACGATGGGGAATGCACGCTGTTGCATCAAGGTCGGTCAAGACCTTACCGAGACCTTTAATGTCAAAAAATGATTTAGACAAGGTGACGCGCTGTCAAGCGACTTCTTCGACATCGTTCTTGAAAGTGCAAAACTCACGTGCCAACGCCAGACGTACAATATTTCAAAAGTCTGTCCAATTCGCATGCGCGAATAAAAATAAAAAGATAAAACTTTGAGGTAATTAAGGACTTTGTTGTAATAGGCTCCGCTATCAATTCAGACAACGACACCAGCGCTGAGATCAAACGAAAAATAACCCTTGCATATCGTTGTTTCTTTGGGCTAAAATAGCAATGGAGTGGCAAAGCCTTCTCTCGAACAACAAAGGTGACCCTTTATAAGACCTTAATCGTCCCAGTTCTGCCCTACGGCGCAGAGAAACATGGACTCTGTCAAAAGCGGATTAGTTTGCTCTCGGCTATTTCGAAAGGAGAACCTAAACCTCTTTGGTGATTTTCGGTCCCGTCTGCATAGACGGTGAGTGGAGGAGGAAATACAACGACGAACTGTAGAGTGAAGGTCGAACGACGGAAGTGGCTGGGTCATGTAGAGCTGATGGACACCAATGCTCCGACTCGGAAAATCTTCGAATCAACACCCGAGGGACGACGCAGTTAAGAAAGACCGCGACTTAGGTGGCGCATGCAATTGGAATGGGACCTCAACCAACTTGGCGTGCGAAACTGGTGGCAGCTTGCTAAAGATCGAGCTGGCTGGTGACACTTTGTTGGTTGAGACTCAGGTCCACCCCGGACCAATTATTCAGTAGAACTTTACATAGCGATTTATCTTTTTAATTATATTGTTTTTAACTGACATTTTATATATATTACAAAGTCAAAGATAGCTTGAGCTATTGTATTGAATTACCAAACAAATTCAAAGTTTTCAAACTATCCTTTACAGTAGGGACACTTTGAAAATGCAAAAATAACAAAAATTCGCCGCGAAGTCAACTCATGTCCTGTCAGTATATGCAGTTCTCGTTAGAAACCACTTTACACCACATTATAGAAAACAATATCCATAAAAGCACCTCGCACAACATTTTTTTAGTTTAATGCGAAAATCGCTGCACGATTTGTAATACATTAACAACAAGTGCGCTTGTTTCATAGAAATCGTTGAGTCTCTGCGATAATTTGCTGACTGCTCGCGGTGACAGTGAACGCAAAATAACTCAGCCAACACACCACTCCCTGCCGTGCGCAACAACATTCATACAAGTATGTAGTATGCCACTAATGGAGACTTTTTTCTTTGTTTCATAATTTCACACGCCCCAGAATGCTGCCACAAACTCTCTGTGCACAGATTCAAGTGCTTGGCTTACCCGGCGGGTTGCAGATAGCTGCACAACGAAGCGGTCCCCGTAATTTAGAAAGTTACATCTTTCACCTGGGATGGCTTTCAAAGCCACCACCACCCACCTCGGGCTTTTGTCACACTGCAAAATGTTTGCCTCGCGATAGTATCTGCGAGTTTGTATACCTAAAACTATGATAGCTCCGTTCAGACCTGGATCCTGGCGTTTTTCGCCGTATCACTGCAGAAAACGCGACATGCAAATGGAGCGAAATTCACCTGCGAAAAATGCTCACACAAGCCAACGACGACGGCGAACGGCCGCGGTTATTGTTGGAGCATAACCTAAATAAATCCTGCGGCAGGAAGAGGAGCAGAAGAAGCGAAGGAGAAGTGCTCCGAAAATAGTGGAATTCCCACAGGAAAATTACTCTTTTTCTGTCCTTCTTCCAACCATCTGAAATGCAAAGCAGATGCATTCAACTTCTACATCTAAGATCCCAGTGTTGCACTCCGGGGAATGTAAATGCGAGCACACACACACACACACACATGCATGGATTTTTTTTTCTGCAAAAAAATAAACCCAGATCTCATGATGGTTCTCCATATTTCATGTGCAAAAGCTTCTATGACAGGATTTTAATTGCTCTTTAATGTGCCTCAGGTCACCATCATCCTATTCTCATGGGAAGTATACACAGAGAAACTTGGTAGGGAGGATTCTCCCACCCGTGCCCATGCATGATGAGGAATGACGATGGACGATATGGATGTTCCGACTCCACCTCTATTTCTTTTAATTTTTTTTTTTTTTCTCGTCCTGTTTGCTCGTACAGCGCGACTCAAGTCAAGGCATTGGGATTTCCTCCCGTAATTTATTCGCATGGTAAGATGTGCCCGGGATGGCTGCATAATGCTCGCTTGCTCTCGCTGCACTTGGCTCTTTTTCACCTTCCAATTTTCAGGAAACTAATAAATTTTATCCTCTTCGTAAATGGGTTGTCTGTTTGCAAGTAGAATAATGGAGGTTAAGTTAGATGATTTTCATCATTGCTTTTGGATGATGGGTGTACGTACTCGTGCAAAGTGTGCATTAAGGACATGGGAATATGGAGCTCGCGTTCCGGTTCATTTTAACTGCTGTAGGATATGGAGTCTTTCGCAGGGGTTTTTTCTGCCACTCTTTTATGGCCATTACGGTGGTGTTGGTATTCAATGAGGGAATCATTAAAAACGGTGTCCGTTGAAGGACTTTAACAAGGTGCAGCGTAGAACTGAGACTCATCTTGAAAATTCCCAAGTGGCACTGGCAGTAGCCAAAGGATGTTAGATTTTCCTTATGCTGGAAGACACTGAAAGTGCAAAGATGTTTTACTTTTGTTATCTTTATAACAATGAAGAACGTACGTTGGATAAAGTTTCAATTCCACTTAAACTAGAAGAGGATGGTTTCAGTGTGTGCGAGAGATACATGAAAAAGAAGGAATGTCTCGTTTGCACGGCTATAAATTTACGAGAGCAGGAATATACGAGAATAAAAATTTGAAGGAGGAAAATGGATATCTTTCAATTTATATGTTCAATATTTTTGTATTCCAAAAGTGCAAGGAACAATTTTATTTAAGATGGGAACGCAAGACCGTTACCTTGTTGCAGATGAAGTCACGATCATGAATCAGCTGCGCGAATTTTAACTTAGGTATATCATTATTCATGGCAAGTCCATTGCTTGTCAAAAAGTTTTCCCATAAACACTCTCTAAATGATCCATTTGAATCGATCCTGAACAAATATAGCTCCATCAAGTTGCCACTCTTGTCTTTGAAAAGCCTTCGGCTGTCAGGAGACGAGTTTGTGCGCGTCCTCTGGAAGAAGAACGCAGTTCAACAACCATATAGGATCCAACCGAGAAAATATCCAACTCGACGATTGAAGATGTGAATCGGGAGGCTGTGGTGAATTTTGGGTAGGTAGGGTGGTATGGTGGCTGTCTGTGCGAAGTTCAGACACACATAGGCCAACAAAGGCGTTTGTGATACCACTTGGATCTACACCCTGAAAGCGCCGATCACTTTATTGAAACCATTGAAGGATACTTTATTGAAGCTGAGGATACTTTCGACGTCAGTATGTGCCCAAGTTGTCGGAGCTCCTAGATAGAACTTACTTCTTGGGGATACGATAAGTGCACGCGAAATGGAGGATTGTTTTTTCCTCCTCTTTGTGCTTGCAGGTCCCGCAGAAGTCATTTGAGAAGAAGCCCATCCTTCTGGCACGAAGACCAATTGGATAATGCCGGGTAAAAACACCAACTATGTTGCTAATGAGCGACGTATTGAGCAAGATCAAATTTATACATGGAATGAGATTTAGCATAGGTCTAGAGGTACAGCACGTGGTACCATTTGGTTTGGCTTAGTGATCGCGTCGTACTCTAAGAGTAGTTAACTTGTAGCGAGTGGATAACTCAGGTTCCTTCGTTCCGGCAGAATGTCCCGAGTAGTACCACGTTTGGCGAGTGCGTCGGCCTTTTAGTTCCCTGAAATGTCTCTATGATCGGATACCCAGCAAAGCTGAATGTTAGAATGTTCTGCGACAATCTGAAGTTCCTTTTCATCCAGAGATTTTATAGTAGCTAGGCTATCGGTGAAAATTGTGACGTTCTTGAGGGGTATCACATTATGCCTTAGCCAGGATAAGGCTTCGTTGTTCGCCATAATTTCCACCTGAAAAACGCTACCGTAGTCAGGCAGACGGAGGAGGATACTCAGGTTAAGCATATCGGAGAAACACCATCCCCATCTGTTCTCGGTTTCAGAACCGTCGGTATAGAGATGAAGGAGTGATCGCCTCTGACGTTATCACTCTCCTCCTCCTCTCGGGAAGGAATGGATGTTCGGAAGTTGACGTTAAATTCAACTTAGTCGGTGGTTTCCAGGATAAAAATTAAGGAATCTAAGATCGAGGAGTGCCCAATATGGTTATTTGACCATTGGGAGGAGGCTTTCAGTCTGATGGCTGCGCCAGCAGCTGACTGTTTGCCAAAAACATATAGATGAGGTAGATGTAGGAGTTCGTCAAGTGCCACAAATGTGGTGGTTTCTAGAGCTCCAGTAATGGATACGCAAGCTGATCTTTGCACTTTCGCCAGTAGATTACGGTATAAGGCTCTGTCTAAGGCCGCCCACCAGACGATCACACCATACAAAAGTATGGTGATCCAAAGTCATACATGAACAACAATAGAGTAGCTCTTGAGCCGAAAACGTAAACGTCCGCAAATCGTGTGATCAGCAAATTTTTGTCCGCAAATGTTTTCACATCTGTCATTTGCCCACGATTTGCACACGTCGTCCGCAAACGTTTGCACACGTCATCCGCAAATCGTGTGATCACCCTTTTGGGACCATTTGCACACATTTGCTCACTTTTGGACACTTATCCACTCTCATTTGCAGACTTCTGAGATTGGCTCATGTTGGTTTGAAGAAACATAGGCAAATGGCAAATTTTTCCTGCAAATGCTGTGATACAATGTGGACTTTTTTCAAGCAATTCTCCAGTATTTGCGCTACTGAATTGGACATCATCGAACTTTAATCACCAGAGTATTAAATAAATCATTTGATTAAATGGAATTCATTTTCTGACAAAAAGAAAAAAGAAATTAAAAATTATTCGCGAGAGGAGAAGTACAAATCCAATGAATTTTTGATTCATTTATATTTTTGCTATGATCAGAAAATAGAAATAGGAAAAAAATAAAGTTTTGTTCAAAATCCTTCGTTGTCGCGCCGGCCAACCTAAACCTTTTTCCAGAAATTGCGCTGCTTCGAGGCCAATTTACTATAATCATCCTGTTCACCCCAATACCACTGCGAGGCTATCTCGAGTTGTTTCATCCCTCCAAATAAATGAAAATGACGTTTCTTCAAATGGGTCTGCAAATGTGCTATGTGCATATGTCGGCAAATCGTGCGATCGGACAATAAATGCCCTGAAAAAATTTCCAGATATGTCATTTGCTCACATTTGCTGATGTTATGTGCTGATGTCTGTCAATGAAAAACATCCTTGCTCTTGCCCGGTTCCTGATCACAGGTGGTCTTCTGTTGTTCTGAGATCCATCCTGTAGAATTCCAATTTTTAATGTTTGGTTCCATAAATTTTTTTTTAGCTTAAATTGCTTACGAAAGTTGAATGCAACGGTTGGCATACCAGGGAATTTCACAGTGTAAAGCCTTTTTTTAAAACTCTGCTATGATCTAATTTATAGTCTTTCACCCACTGCGCATACCAGCCACCTTAGGTCATCGGAACTTAGTCTGTTGACCAGAGGTTTATTTTTTGAAGAAAATTGGTCTTATTGGTCACAGGTCCTTAAGAAATATTGCACAAGTTTTCCTGCTGAATAAAGCGTTTGAATAGATTTTGGTCCTAAAGCAAGGATACCGCCAACTCGAAAAACTCTTTTACATAAATCTATTTCTTTGTCGAAGTAACCGCACTTCCTTTAAAATCTCTACTGACCTCTGCACTACTCCTTCGTATATTTGTTAAACGTCCTCCTTCAAATGGGACATCATCAAAAGTCATGACACGTAAAATTTTAAGCATCCACCTCGCCTTCCAAGAATTCCCAACTAAGAATAGCAGTCCACAAAACAAAAGGACACCCAAACATTTTCTGTAATTCCCTACCTTCCCGTCCGACTAGGGTCCTTGCAGGTCATTTCCAAAAAGCAAACGTTACACTTGATTTGATTATGCTATTGTTTAAATACAAAACAAATACCCGAAAAGGCAATCTCTATAATGATGATTTCCCTTTATATTCAATCGGCTCATTTGCGCTTAGGAAACATTATCGACCGGGTGCTTCTGGCGGACTCTGACAGAGATACAAACACCCCCCTCAGGTCCATTCATTGCGATGTTATTCAATTATTTGCTACTTAGGGTAAGGTACGGTTGCCTTTTTCCATTGTCACTTTTGCCCAGGGATAGACGCGCTACGTTGTGAACTAATTAAGAGTTAAGATGTTGAACTCCACGGGCTACGTGGTGGATGTGTATCGCTGAAAGGCAGCGAAGGAATATGAAAATAACCATTTACTCCCGATATAGCCCGTACAGAAAATACCCAAGGATTCACGACGGAATCGACGAAGACAAGCACCCCTGCCGCAGTGCCCGGGAGGGGTGAAATGAAAAGAAAAGAATTTTCCTGGTAAAAATCGAATTAAGACGTTATTCAACAAATCGAATCATTATTTCCCACAGGAATCGTTCCGGCTTCAAGTCGGAGTTCATCACTGCGGCTGGGGCTCGTGGTACTTAGCACGAGCTCACTCCTAGGCACGCTGCTGCTGCTTGTAGTGCTTTTCTTTGTAATTTATATTCAGGACAGCCACTCACTGGGTACATGTCGAGAGAAGGAAGGCCATTAATAGTGAGGAACTGGCGTGGCGTCCACCCAAGCAAGGACACGAGTAAAACATTTTAATTTCCACTTCATGCGAATTAAATGAGCGAAATCTATACTATGGTGTATTGTACGCTTCGTGTGTCCTACGGAGTACACATTCCCTCTCTCGAATATGAATCCACCAAGGGTACGAAACGATTTTCGAGTCATTACAGGATGTGTACGGCGGCGTTTGTCGTATTTTACGTTCTTTCATTCTCACAAGGATGAGCAAGCATCCTTGGTTGGTTGCTACGTGTGTAGGTGCTTAAAACAGAAAGTAGTGCTAAAGTTTGTGGTGGTGGTACTGTGTACTCAGCAACATCACCATAGCCATCACCATCTACATCAAGATAATGCAGAACTCATTATCGAGTTTATTCCAGTTTGGTAAGTAGAAATATTTTCGTTTATTTCTTCGCATTTAGCAAGAAAGACGGTCGTGGGGGTCGTGGGGGTGGTATTCAAGTCGATCAAGAGCGGGTGGTTTTTTTTTATGCCTTTGTGGTCAAACGAGCATTAAAACTTAAATTGTGTTCCGGTCGTAAAAATATTGTGTGGACAGTAAAAAAATTGATGTTCACGATTTTATTGTTTGTGTCAATGCACATGTTTTATGGGGCGCGGTGGGGGTTGCTGAAAGTTGGCCAATCAAAGAGAATTAAACGACAGAGCTGTCAATTTCTTCGGTTAGGTTCCACCCTCGTCTTGCCAGAAACGGGGGCATGAAATATTTCCTTGACAGCGCCTTTGTTCGTTGACAGCGAAAGCATATTTACACCGAACTTACATGATTGATGTTTAAATGAGAACATATTTGATGAAATGGTTTTTTTTTTTTTTTTTTGTTACATCGTGCAGATAAAAAGTGTATACAATAAAGTTTATGGAAACCGGGACAAAGGACACGGATACACATACTGAGTTTGATAAGACTCTGCGCTGAAGATGGTTTGGAGGCAATCAATCAACTTCCCTTCAGTGGAATACAGACTTTTTAATGGATGACAGTCCTTCGGGAAAGGAACAACTTTTAAATTGTTAAGGTTTGGCTGTTTCGTTGTTTGGGGGCTTTAAGAGTTTGATTGTCTGAAGTTTTTATTGTGGCAACACGAGTGAATTGTTCTGTCAGGAGATAGCAAATCTAAGCATTTTCTTTTTTTTTTTTTGCAAACATGTACAATTTACTTGAATGTGTGACATATGTATGTACATACATATGTATATCCTAAGTGAACAGCTTTTTGCTTTCGAATTGTCCACCAAAGAGTTTAGTTCTTCGAAATGACAGTGTAAAATAAATAACTAAATAGCGGGGCTGACGGCTCGGGATCGGCCAAGGCCTAGCTTCTCGCGACCATTCATGTTGTGCGTGTTACATTTATCGCACGAATGAAAGGGACCTTCAATTTATTACGAACTCCGAACGGCGAATTGAGAAGCTTTTTCATGACAAATTATTCTCCCGAAGGCTTGTCATTCCCTGACGCGACGTGGTGCCACATGGAGTTGCACAGCAGTCCAACGCATTAACCACTGAGCCATGGCGACAAAACGAAATGATGATTATGACTAAGCCCGTCGTTGAGGAGTAGATTCGGGTGGATGGACGATAAGGTGACGATGCGCGTTCGTTTTAAATATTTGCTGTTCATAAGTAGGCACATTCGTGTTGCTTGGTTCAAATACGAATTTCGGTATTTTACCGTTTGCCCGAAAGTAGGCTTCAAAATATAGGGGTGTTGCAGAAGATGCCGCAGAGCTATTACGAATTAACAGATGGATAGGCGGGACTTACTTAAGGTGGCGCTACAGTCCGGTGTGGATCTGGGCCTTGATTGAGGACAGGCGGGACACAACTATATATTTCGTCCGAGCAGTTTTGGTGGAAGTATCGGTACAGGAGCGCTAAACATCCAACGTTACACCGGCGTTCGAACGGAGGGATTTGGTTGCAGATATGTAGATTGATCCTCAATCTGTCTGTAAGCTTGACGCAGGAATTTATCAACTAAATTCAAATATATACAAGAGCTTCTGCCCGTACGTGAGGGCTATATTCAAGTTTGTAATGTAAGCTTTATAGAGTGTAGCCAAGATTATTGAAGTGAAAATCGTTTACATTTTTTGAGGAAACCGTGGGAACGAGCACTGCCTTTAGCAGCGTCAACGATTTATTAATTCCATTGAGTGATAAATATCCATACCAAGCGTTGAAAGACCATTCAATTCCTTAATATAAACTCTGTTCGTTTTAAATTTAGCTACGCTAGTATCCTGCTTCAAAGACAAGAGACAGGAGACAGCACTGAGTTTTGGGCGTGTTGAACTCAATTCTGTTGTTGGCACCCCATTTGATGATATCATCAATGTCAGGTGAAGTTCGGTTGACATACGCTGTCTCTGCGACTCTACGGAATGGGTCTTTGACGTGGAGTCTTTGGGCAATCAGCGAAGTCAAAAGTACTGTCACCCGCAAATGAATAGATTGGGTTGTGATCAGTTAGACCCCCGGCCTACAGCAGTGTTTTCCTGGCGGAAGACAGTGACAACTGCTGCCCGTAAGGCTGCGATGAAGGTGATACGACGTGATAATATCACCTTTTTCATCGACAGCTTGGCAGCTTGTGAATTGCTGTCGCGAAGAGCTTATTGCTCTTGCCGGCCTGCATGAGGTAAAACTATGCTAGATCCCTGAACATGAGGGCATACCTCCTGTAAAATATCTGTCACCTTAGGGTTAGGTTACGTTTGTGGGCTGATAAGGGCTGCCTCATCACAGTTAGGTCCATGTAGACTTATTGTGATACCCATGATATTCCCTACTGAAGTTTTTTATTCCCTTGTGCTTACCATCCAGCCGCTCTTGCAAATTTGGGAAGTTTAGATGGCGAGCCATCAGCTAGTTCGTCGATATAATCGAAGAAGAATTTGCCTAGGGTCCTATTTCTTATCTGGCAGAGATATAGGCAGTGGCAGAGAAAATGAGCTGCGTCCTCATGGACTTCCTCATCACCGTATACCCTGCATATATCATCATCATTCAGGTGTAATTTCTTTGTGCAATTTTCGCCCTTAGGTTGCAGAGTGGCGGTCTGACCGTACAATCCGCTAGCTCTCGGACTAGGGTTGACAGCGCTCCACCAAACCAGTCTTCCGAATGCGAGTATAGGTCTAACGATAGCTAAGTACATCCAAAGGGTTATTCTGGGTCTGGATCCTCCAGTTTAGTTGTCTGTCAAGTATGAGACTTAAGTACTTCACACTTTCAGACTGTTTAAGGGGAATTCCCTCAATGGTCGGAAGCGTGAAAGTTGGAATCGCTCTTTTGTTGGTGAATAACACTAGTTCGGTTTTCTGGGGGTTTACCCCTAGTCCACATTGCTTCATCCAAACGTTTAGTGTGTTCAGAGCTATTTGCATCTGCCACCTTACACATTAATCTTTTGGCATGCACTTTTTTCAGGATACCGAAGAACTAAGTGACGTACCTATCAAGGACATCTAGACGTTCATTGAGGCTTCAAGATGGTTCTAAAGCCAAAGGCAATCGGAGAGTGCTATTGCTCCATGACAAAGGGGTACCTTCTCCCCCGAAATTGGCATCACAATGGGTTTATATTGACCTGAGTGTGCCGCAGAGGGTTCTCTCTCCCCTTGCCAACCCATCTACTTAACGTAACCTACACTGAGAGTGAAAAGCGTTAAGATACGCTGGACAAGATTTGGTACCTAAGTTAAGGAGAACCAGCACGTACGTATATATACAATATTTAAGTCATCGGACAAGCTTTCGGTTATTCATATGTACTTGATTGATGGTTTAGTGCATACGGTTGGGTGACTGTTTGATTTTCTCAACCTGTGAGGCACCATGGAGTCCTTTTTCCTCCGTGACCCATTCCTTCATTGGTGTGCGAAATACTTCCTGAAATTGTGTACTTGTATCATTTATCATTATTGTGATAAAAGAAAGATCTATATTAACAAACGCAGACGACGTCATAGCTAAGACAGGATACTCGGAGCACCGTAAACTGTAGCTGAATTAAGTGTTGAAACGTGGGAAAATATAATGGCACATCACATCGCTACTGGAAATGGCAATTTGTCAGAGCCTACATCCAACTCATAATTGCCAGGCCAAGATAAACGACCTTCCGTTTATTTATAGGCAAAACACATCGCTAACTTTCTTTTCACCCACCCTGTACTGTTGACCCTTTAATGACGCACACTTACACCGGCGAGGTCTATCTCGTTATCATTGTGTATTAAAATTTATATCCACTTACTTACACTAACTTCTCTGTTCACTATAAACTCCTTTCCTAATTCATGAAGTTATTAGACACCATGCCTCATCTTCCAAACGGCCTTCAGAGTACGACAAGACTGTAGGACAAACATAAAACCGTTCGCCATCCGAGAGGTAATGCAGGTAATTAATTTCTTTGCGCTAACAGCATATTTAAATGAAGCTTACACTTTTGCTATTTCTATCGTGTCCTGACTAGCAGTGTTCCACATCGACTTTCACAGCGCAATGTTGAGCTGAAAGTTTGCGCGAAAATAACTCATTTTTATGTGTGTTGCCTGTTGTGGCAATGATTTATGTACTTTAATCCAGATGTTTATGATATGAATTACCAAGTCGCAGGAATGTAAGTATGTACAAACGGTCGTGGATGTAGGGCCGCTCTCCGGGAGACAATTGTCCTTGTAGCGTTTGGTGTGGGGTCCTGAATGACAAATAGACAGCCATTGGTTTTTGAATTTTTTTTTACGACTGTAGGGTAGGTATGCTGGGTGAATATAGAGAAAGGTACTGCTGGCTGAACTAATTTTAGGTCAAAATGCACATCAAATATGTGCAGCACTTTGGGGAAATCATTCGAAGAGCATTAGTCTCGCTGTGGTATTGGATAAGCTGGCGTCTGGTGGACTCGAATGACCTTACAGGACAACTGAAATCAATAGACATTATTAATATACTCGTAGTGAGGATATCGTGCATAGATCGAGTTAGACTTTTTGAACTTTTGCCTGAATGGCGTGGTAGTCTATAGAGGGTCAGAACCATGTTGTACTTTTCCGCACGAATGGAAGGGTCTACATTTTTTACTGTCGGTGGATTGTAAAGTTTCAATTATAAATTGTACTCCCGGAGAAGGCGCAAAAAAACGCATATGTCTGTGTTGGGATTGAAATCGGAGGCAGTATGCGCAGCAGTTTAATTCATTTAGCAGTTGAGCATCAGTAACCATTGCGAAGATTACATATATGAGCATAAGAGCAGCCGAAAGTTGTTGTAATATTGTGAAGAAAGGTTTATTCGAAACTATCGGTCGATGTCTATAGGCAATGTCATACCGTAATTGTTGGTTTTCTTTTGAACATATGAGAAAGCGGTTTCACATTATGACTACTTTGTTTCTCTATCAAAAATGGGAACATCAAAAGAATCATATACAGCCTTAGCAAGGAACTACGCAACTGGATTGATCACATGCGCTTAAGGCAGGAAGAGTGGCATTTGAGGTATCACTCAAGGTCCCTCCTTATATCAAAATCATTAAAATATTGGAAAATATTGGGTTTAACGTGACAACCTATGCTGAAGACGTCACCATTCTGATCTCAGGAAAACTCAAATACCAAGCGAAAGGCTCAATTATTTGTGAGTGGCCGTGTCAAAAAGCGAGGTTTGTGAGTAAACACACCCAAAATAGGAATTCTGCTCTTTACTAAAAGAAGGTCGATACCTCCTTTCAAGAATCCAAGTGTGAACGGAATCGATTTGACACTTAAGAGGACGGCAAAATACCTCGGAGTAATCCTAGGCTCGAAATCAAGCTAAAAAGCTAATTTCGAGGACCGCAGAAAAAAGGCTTATATTGCTGTTTATGCATGCAAAAAAAGTTTGGAAATACATGAGGCTTTAAACCGAAAGTGGTACACTGGCTATACACTGCTATAGTACGACTCATCCTAACATACGGGTTGATTGTCTGATGGAAGGCACTTGAAGAGATATGCCATCTTACAAGTAGGCTAACAGGGTCGATAAGATCAATACCGACAGTGGCATTTGAAATAATGGTGAACCTGGGCTTAGTAGAAATCGACTGTAGCAATAGGGGGGCAAAGACAGCACTCAGACTAAGGAAAGTAGGTCTAGGAACAACTAACACCTATGGACACACCTCTATTCTAACTTGATGGACTACCACGAAGGAGGGTAGAGGTACCTACTACATCATTCCCTCTTCACACTTCGATAGGAGATTTAATATCAATATACCAGGAAGAGGGACTTGGGATGAGGGTACAGCCTAGGCCGAAAAAGAAGTAATCTTCTACAATGACGGATTCCGAATGGATGTTGATACTGGTGACAACATCTTCTGTGAATCTAGGGGCGTAAACTAGTCCTTCAAAATCGGAGACGGTTGTAGTGTTTCACAAGCCGAGATAACCGCCACTTTACAGGCCGCAAAGGTTATAAAAAATTACAACTCTGTCAGGAAAACCATTCACCATCTTTGTTGACAGCCAAGCGGCCATCAAGTCTCTACAGTCAACATCGACAAAATCGAAGCTTGTAAAGTTTTGCAGACAAACTCTCGAGGATGTATCAATGATCAACAAGGTGGCCCTATGTTTGGTATCAGGCCACAAAGATATGTATATCAGGAAGTGAGACAGAGGACGAATTTTGCAGGAAGAATACAGAACCAGATCTTTAACACACCCTATTAATTGCGAGGACCCGCTTCAGCGCTCTTTACAGGGTAATAGATGAAGAAACCATGATCAGAGCTAATACGCGATGGCATCATATGGACACATGTGCAATAGTCAGATCACTCTGGCTAGCCTTCGATAAGAAGAATTCCCAAAATCTCGTACAACTGAGTCGAAAGAAAATACGAATCGTTTCAATCCACTTGACTTACCCTACAATGACTAATGAAGCAGCAGGGATGAGGAGGAAATAGAATCCGTCCGACACCTGCCGTGCGAATGTTCCGCACTAGCCACCAGAAGACAGCGTACCCTTGGTTAAGGGGTGGCCATGGTGTAGTGGTTAGCATCATCGGTTTTAACGCTGATTTTCCGGGTTCAACTTCTTAACTGTGAAAGCTTATGTCGAAGGCATAACACTGGCAGTAGGGTGTCATGGCTTAAGAAGTTGATTGAGCTGACAATGACTATGACATCTCGAGATTCGAAAAAATTCCCGTGAATTATAGCAATGACAAACACCACAAATGTCCCCAACTAGTCTGGACACAACCCTTGGACTTCATTGAAACCTTATACCGCCTGAGTTTCGACCCACTGCGCTGGGTGAAAAACATCATTAGGGTAATCCCTTGAAGCGCGAGTGTATTAAAAAAAGCTTCTTCCATGGGCTGGACGACCTTCTTATTCTGAGATTTCCATCTGGGTGTTTTCCAAAGTAGCCAACCCTACCTCTTGGTAAGACTTTCATAAGCAAATTTATTTATATTTAACCAACCAACCAATCATACGATTTCTGTATGCAGCTTCGCTCTGTATGTGGCATATGGTGAAGGGAAATAACTCCACCAATTTGCTCCACCTGGGAATTTACTCCACCACAAGTGGGAAATTACTCCACTTTTCAAATGTAGAGTAATTTCCCACTGGCAGTGGGAAATTGCACCACTTTCTTGTGGGAAATTACACCACATTTTTGAGAAGGGTTTATACTCCACGGTTTGTTATACAAATGCCGTTCCATAGTGTTTGCGTCGGGTTAAAGAAACTTTGCATATACCCAACTTTGCCACATTCGAAAAGTAAAGTAGATAAATTCCCACTAGTCGTGGAATAAATTCCCAGGTGGAGTTATTTCTCTGCACAGCGTCATATTGCGTTACATGTGTTGCCATTCTTCGTGGAACCAAGATAGTGGCTGAGAGAAACATAGGACACGATAACTTGAAGGTTTTGGTCTTAAGAAAAAATTAATTAGAAAATGGTTTGATGGTCCCTTACGATCAAGCTCTCCAACCTCTGATTTCAGAACTTGACAATAAATTTAATGCTCGATTCATTTTCATGGCCTTTAGCCCTTTACTGGGATACACTTCGCCGCGGAAATTAAAAAATATCTCTCTAAAGAACGCTATAAAAGACACTCGATTTTTCTTTCACTTAGGCTTCTAGGGACCCTTGTTTCGTCTTTCTACCCTCAGCGAACAATGGTTTCTAAACTAGTTCAATGACCTATATAAGGCATTTCTATCGCATACAAAGAAAACTTGCACTGCCTAATCTAACCTAACCAATTGTTGGTTATCCAATACATATTCATCGACTTCCCTCTTATGTGGTAACAATTGTCTAAAAGTTCACCAAATGCCATCTATTCCCCATGAATGACTCATCTTTAGGCAATTCATGATATTTCTGAAAATAAACTCTTCGTTTAACACCTTATATCAGCTATCGCCCACATAGGTTCATATGTTATCTACATAGTTTTGTGTTCATTGTGCAACTTCGACTTTGTCACGTGTAACCTCAGCACAAAATTACTGTCAGAGAAATTGCACACGTTTGTGTGTGGGCTGGTATGGTCGACTGGGCTGGCACATAATAACCTCTTGACCGGAGGACTTAATTTTCCTTTTCACGTAATTGGAGTGGAATACGTTTCCGATCTTCTTCACCGTCATGTCAAAAAATGTGAAACTATTTATCTAGCGCACCATGGAGGAAACGGAGAAAAGAAAAATGGCCAACCAACACCTGAATATAATGCCCGTATGGAGGATATTCTTTTCCGCCAACGTAGACAAGGACCATTGAAAATTTTATCTTCATAAGGATATAGTTCGTACGTACATATATCTCTGCCAGTTATTCATTTCAGCGGAGCGTTAAGAGTTCAAAGATCTCGTTTAGTTTTGGATTGATGCCACCGAAGCCGGTGGGGAATGAGATTAAAGGAAATGGCCCCCGCCCTCAGCCCACACACATCACATCCGATGGGTTTTTCCCGAAAAATTATTGTGTCTTATGTTCGAAGAGTGAATTTAGTACTGCGTCGCATTTTTGAGTCATGAGTTTCCTCTAGCTGAGGACGGAATCAACCGCTGATAGAGTATCAATGAGACATGAATTTCCCGTCTGTACGTTTCCGCTTACTGCTCCGAAAGGAAACCATATCAACGTGATAGATACCTTCGACATCCTGTCAAATACTTCCTCTCCTTCATCCGTACAAGCCTTCATTGACGGTTTAAAAGCCAAAGCTCTTAAGCGGAAAGCATTTGAAAATGGAGAGAAAGATGGTTATGCCTTTTTGCATAATCGGGATCGCTCCAGTGATTCCATCAAACCTTAAAAAATCATGTCATCTACAAATCAGTCTGATTGCCGAGTTCGGATCCCCCAAATTCCCCCAAAACACACACCTACACCAGCGGCGACGGATGACGAAGGGGATTTATTTCCCTCGCACCAATCATTTCTCAGTCGCAGTCGAGAGGGCAGGAAATTCCAATACCAGGCAACGAGAAAACGGCGGCGGTTCCAGATAAAAAAAAGGAAAGATTTCCTTACGATGGAAATAAATTGAATACCAAATGAGTTTTTCTTTTCTCCGTGTTTGTTATAATTTGTTTGTGTTCTTTGAAAGCTGTTTAGAGAGTCGCAGTCAAACATAAAGATAAGGCAACGGCAAAGGTGTGGCGTATGAGAGGGATGGGGCTGAAAACCGGCTGGATGCACACATTGCCTCGGGATGGTACATATACTCGTACCTTTTTAGCTCGAACTCAACCGCCGCCGGAGGCAATAAAGTTCGTCGATGGGGCTTGATTCGTTTATGAGGCGCTCGTTTAAAGTCCTGGAATGCGAACGGATATGAGGAGGAAAAAAATTACTGTATCGATGAAATAAAATTACTAAGTTGAAATTGGTTCGCAAGGTGCTTGTGGATGAGGTGGCTGTTTGAGCGATGTGTTGCCCTAAAATGAATGGCAGATTAAAGGAGCCGGCTTTTGTGAGAGTGTCATTTGGTTGGAAGGCGGGCCCAATGGAGTGTAACTCTAAACCAGGTCACGGTTTGGTTGCTACCTTTTATGACTTTCAATTACGAGCTACTTTCGTGAGGTTTACGATCTGTCTTGTGCATTAAATTGGAACCTTTCTGGAATATAGTGAGACGAAATTGTAAAAGATGTACTGTAAAAGTTAAATCATTTCGGCACATATCTGTCGAAAGTGACAAAAGTTTGCCAAATTGTCTAATAACGCTTTTTGCATAAACTTTCAAATAGGACACGGAGAATGCTTATTTTCTACAGAACAAAAGAAGGGAATGTGGAAAGTTATATGAGCAGTTGAGTCCTCAGATCATCTAGAATCGAAATGAAGTTTAATTTTCCATAGTACATTGGGCAGATGCTGACTTTGAACCACCTCATCCAATGTTCCGGCAATGTATCAGTCCCCGAATCACAACAAGAGACCATTTCGTCCAATCATAGTATAAATTGTAAAAAACTCATAAGAGGGTTCAATCCCTTTCATTTATTCTGAAAGGTGCAGCGTATAAGCAACTTTTCCACCGATGGATTTTGTAGGACGTTAAAGAAGGTCATACTCAGTGCATTACTCAATCCAGTTTAGGTCGTCTACAAAAGAAGTGATTAATGGTTTTTTCCGTTCACAGCAGTCCAGCGTATTAACCATTGAGCCACGACGACTATCAGAGTTTGTTAAACGGGATCCCAAGGTATTTCGATAGAATTAAACAATTTGGTTCTTCGTTATTCTAAATTGGGACCCAGGACATAGGTGCATAGGTGGTGACGAACAAGCGAGATTCAATTCCTGGCAGTTCTAGGCAAAAGGAGTTCACATTCTACTTAAATATGTCTAAAGGTTACTATTCTTACAATTTCTAAAAATGGTTAACCAAAGAAAATAGCAAACAGAAAGACTGGACATCCTCTTTAACACTTATTGCCGCAGCGCAAATATGTGATCGAGACAGAAACCCTCGGCCACTTCTTCTGCATGTGTCCGGCATTCACAAAAGCTTTCTCCAATAACTTTAACGACCTTATCGAGGAAAAATATTTCTGAAAGGTTGTTATTCCACAAATCCACAGACTAGACATAAGGACCACTAAACAACAACCCGCTTATCCACTATGAGGGTCGCAGGGTTAGGATGCTTAAGTGCACTTTACAAATCTCCCGATCTTCCTCCGTCGACTTTAAATCATCAGGAACTGTCCCCATAAGGGTAAAGGAGAGATCACGGACTCAGTCCAACTATCTCACTCCGGGCCTACCATGGCACGTCTTGAAATCCGAGTTTGTGACATACGTTTAAAGTGTCCAAACCATTGAAGGTTAAACCTCTCCGTTCGAAGAAATAGCTGTTTAACATTGAGTGCCTTGCGTATTCTGCTGTTCCTAACCCAATCTCGGCGGCTTGCATCCGTGATATCATTCTCATGACCATAGGTGAGGGTCGGAACAAACACTGAATCAAAGACCGATAGCTTAGCTCCGATACCAAGTTCGGCCCTCCTGAAAACTCAGTATTGTTCCTCCCATTACTCGTGAATAGGACTCCGAGATACTTAGACTTCTCCAGCTATTTAAATGGGATTCCACTAACATGCCGAGAGCATTGAACAGGTGTTGTTGCCGTGGGTGAGTGGTTAGTGTGTTGGACTGCTGACCGAGCGGCGTGGGTTCAAGCCAAAGCCAGGAACACCTAACATTTTTCGCGGCACCTCCTCCCGTCGAGGAGTCGGGGAATAACAAGTCTCCGGGAGTATAATCTGTCATGAAAGATCTTCTCAATTCGCCGTTCGGAGTCGGCAATAAATTGTAGGTCCCTTCCATTCGTGCAGGCAATACAACACGCACAACATGAATGGTTGCGAGAAGCTAGGCCTTGGCCCATTCCGAGCTGTCGCGCCAGCTATTTTTTTTTTATTGAACAGGCATTTGGCAAAATGACCATAACCTCTGATTTGTTTACGATTACCCTCACTCCAGCTTCAACACAGACGGCGACGAACCTATTAAGTGGGCAGTCTGGGTGGGCCCCAGGATGACCTAGTGATCAGCGATAAGGAAATTACTTTTACTAAAGTCTGCCAATTCGAACCGTTTCCCGCTACGTTTCCGCTGTACCATTCAATCCATATGTACAATGAAAAGGAGAGGCAACAGAGCGCATCCCTGGCCCAACGCTCTCAGTGAAAACGGTGCCGATTTAACGCCGTTCACCCGAACACAATTTTTAAATTTTGTGTATAGCGATTGAATGACCCTTATAAGAGAACTGTCAATCCCATACTCCTGTAGTACAATCCCGAGTTTACCTCGAGGGACCTGATCATTTCTCTCATGGCATACTCCCAGGCCTTCTCAATGACCACTCTAAGAGTGAACAGCTGGCCGGTTGTGCTTCTACCTGGACGAAAGCTGCACTGCACATCGCCCAACCTGGACTTGACCACAGCTCTGGAACGCGCTTTCAACACCTTAGCAAATACTTCTCCCGGGGAGACTTAAGAGAGATGTACCGCTATAATTGGAGCGATCCCTAACAACCACCCCAGTTTGCCAATCGCACATTTTAATGTGACGAGAGCGCCATTTTACTCCGTCTTCTCCCTAAGCCTTGGGCATTTCTGTCAAAGTCACCTCCTCTACGGTGGGACTATATTTCATACTATTCAAAACCATGGGTCTGCCATCCTCAGTGACCTTTTCGGGATTAAGCAGCTCCGAAAAGTGCTCGGAAAGAACTACACCATCTTTGGATTTGACTCCTTCAATGCTATTAAACTTCCTTCCTCTAAGTCGGTGGATAGTCTGTCAGGACACCTTGTTTGCGGATTCCTGATCACAGTCAAACTTTTCGTCAAAGTCCTTCCAAGACTACTGTTTCGCTGTTTCGAGAAGCATTACTTGAAATAATAAATGTTAAAATCGGTAATATAAACAGCCACTTGGTTTGATCGCACTTGAAATGCTCACACATTCGAACATAAAGCTGCACAATTAAGTAAAAGTCTTAAATTCCACTCGCAAAACAATCAGACGCCTCGTTATAACCTCGTGTTGAAAATCTCACTTAAAGAGCATTCACACGACATTTCTGTCTGAACGAAATGTCAAATTGCATGTGACACTTAAAAATAACCCACCACACCTATCAATTATGTGCGAATTATCTACCATGCGATGTCAGTCCAAAACGCATTGCTTCTAACTTCTCGACGCTAAGTATGATACATCGGCCAACGCCCTATAACTGTGTGACCAGCTGTTGTATACATATCATCGCACTGAACAACCTCAAGCGAGTAATTGATGTTGCTCATACGCCCTGTGTACCACCTCTAACTTTGTGTTAAAACAACACACACTTTGATGGACACAGAGCCAAAGTAAATCCTTCTTCTTTTAGGATAATTACTTGCCACGTCTGGCAGATCATTCACCAATGAACTCTATTCGCAATCAACTATAAATTACTTGACATTATAGGCTAGGTCGGTCTCAATAATGCATAGTTTGATGAATTGATTTGTGAAATTTAATATCCTTATCTGTCACAACGAATTAATCGATATTTTCTTTGGGAGCACCTACATCAGACGACAGGTAGTTTACGATCTCAAACGAAAATTGTAATGCCTTGGCACAATCATATTAATTTCGCTTCCAGATTGCGACACTCGTCGTCCTGGGTGGTACACAGCACCAAGAGCACATAAAACCATTTATTCTTGACATTTTGACAGGCTTTCTCTTTTCATGTGCCTTTCGCTTTCTTTTGGTTTGGTTTGTCGGCGCTTTAATGAGGACACTTGTTACGAATTCACGAATATGTGCAAAGATTTGGATAACAAAAGAAAAGTGAATTCTGATTTTAAAAGCTGAACTCTTTTACTGAATATAGGGTTATGTAAGTATGTGCAAAAACATGTTCATCTTTTTAGATTTATAAGTAAAACTTTCTGGAAGCTTAAACTTATTTACGTAAAAAGTTAAGACTTGTACGGAAAGGTCAACGGATTTTTATCGCTGAAATCTATATATATAAAACTCTTTGTCCTTACTGACTGACCCAGAGATAGGCGCACAGCCCAAACGGCTGGTGCTAGAAACTTGGAATTTGGACAGTAGTTTCCTTTTGTGGCGTAGACACCCACTAAAAATGGATTGGACCAAGATACAGGGCGTTTAAGTTTTGTCATTTATAGTATGCGCAACTGTTGTCAACGGCACATATCGTTTCGTGGTCGTGTGTTGTTTTTGTTTTGCCCAGTTGTACAAGGGTAGTTTTTTTCATTTTTCTTTGTGCTGCTTTTCTGCACTCATCACGATATCTATCCACCTCACAGGAAATGCACCTCACATCCTCAACCTCAAAGTTGTTGCCCAATCTAAACCCTACGAAACTGCGCAGGTGAAGACCTTGTACCAACACATAATCGAAACCAGAATTTTCACAAATGTCAAACAGAGAAAAACTGTCTTCATCCTACGCATTTCTCTGATCCCATCAGACTACCACTTTGAGTTCAAACGTCGCCGATTTTCTGTTGAGATTTGATATGCCATAAACATCAAGAAGGTACAGGAACAGAGCTTAAAAGTGGATAATGTGGTTCTGAGGAGTGACTGTTTCTCCCATAGCGAGCTCAGAGTCAATTCACCAGATAGCTTGGTCATCTCCGAGCCGGAAAGAAAACCAGGAAAGTTGATTACATTGACGCCTTAAAGAATTAATATGAGAAATTGGAAGTCTATACCTACTCATCAATGGTTTGAAACCCGGGGAAGGATATAGGGTATAATGTGACGTCTTTTCACGCGGACGTAGTCGCGGGTATCAGCTAGTATTATATGTGTGAGTAGTGTTATAAGCTTAATCGGAGGAAACAACACAGACCGTTTTCTTGAGCTGAGCATTTTATTGAACAAATGTATGCTTCAGACTCGGGTAGGTAGGTAGATCCCAATGAGCGCTAGGGTGCGCCATTTTGTTACCATGAAAATCATTAAACCTATTCGTACGTGAATGTTGATTGATTGTGTTGAGATGATTTTAATTCCAGCCAGTGGAGTAAGGGTACAGAATCAGTTCTCCAATACTTTTTTCAGGTATCTTGCCGAGGTCCACGAAGAAGGATTTGCCTAAAGTGCGCTGTCTGGTCCTCACCAGGGCCGGACATTTATTTATGTCCTTGCAGAAAATGTTTTGAGGAATATCAGGCTTGAACGCATGGTCTCCAACTAACCAGTAGCCCTTGATAATTTCTAGAATTTTGGCAATATCTGGTCCTGATTTGCCACCTCGGACCCAGATGAGTGTAATTATGGAATGGGTACTTAGTTGATTGATTACAAGCCGGCATTGCTCTACCGTGGTAACCGTATCAATGGCTTTGATTACGGCTTGGCTGTTTGAAAAAAATAGCGATATTGTGATTGGATTCTTCAGCAAGCGGCAGGCTTCCCGAATGCGAGAAGCTCCACCTGGAAAACACTAGCAGAGTCTGGGAGACGAAAAGACTTCGATATAATTAATTGGTAAGAGAATGCCTGCGCCGACTCCATATTCGAACCGTCCGTGTATGTATAAATATCATGTCATTGTAACGCTTCCATTCTTTCATTCTTCTCTAGTGGGAAATTTAAAAAGGAACAATTTACTAAAATTAAGAGTGGGTGTCATGTAATCGGTCGAAGACCCGACCAAGTCCCTTGGAGTTGTTTCCAGGATCTTACAGTGACCGTATGTCTTGGCAAACCAGCACCCAGATTTCCTGAGCCAGACCGCGCTGCAGGTAGCTGTGTTTTTGATGTGAAGTTCAAGGGGAATCAGGTGCAGCATCACATTAATGAGCATCTGTAGGACCAGACCTCAATGCTCCTGTAACACTTAAACACGCCAATATCTGTACTTTTTGTTCTTTCTCAGGGCAGGCCACAAAACGATAGCGCCATAAGTGAGATGCATAAAACTTAATTAATATTAATTGCTTTTCTACCGCTCGAACTTCCAATCTTCATCTTCTCCAGAAGATGATGATAGAAATGGAAATATGCGTGGGCGAACTTCTATTACACGCTTGGTGTTTGATACTTAACAGCAAGTGTAGCTAAGAAGGTTTCTCACTTTGTGTGGATAAGATGTTATACATTGCCTCAAAGAGGAAGAGTAACGTTTAGTGGGTGCCGCACTTGAACTAGCTTACGCTTACGGAGAAGGTAGTAGCAACAATAATTGTCCCGAAAGCCCAGTAGCTTTCATTTATACAATCATTTTCAGGCCCGCTTATCCACTATTAAGGTCATGGGTTTGAACTTCCATAACTCTCGATTTTGTTGCATTGACTCTTAATCATCATCATCAACTTCTGGAAGCCTTGTTTGCGGCATGTGCTTTACGTGACCAAACAAGAAGCTGGTCGACATTGAGTTTCTCCCGTATTCTGGTGTTCCTAACTCGATCCCAGCAAATTACCCCACCAGTAGAACTGAGAACTCTGATTTCTTCAACTTGAATCCGCGATCTTATGCTTTCGGTCATTACCCAAATCTCATGACCACAGGTAAGGGGCGGCAAAATAAAACTAAATTGAGGAGCGATGGCTTAACCCCGATGTCAAGTTCGGCTCTCCTGGCAACAGATTGCCCAAGCTGTCCCAAAATTGCTTCAGCCTGACCAATCGATTAGGGTAACTCAGTATTGCTGCTTTCATTACTTGTGAATAAGATTCATAGATATTTAACCCTCTCCACCTGTTTCAATGGGACTCCACTCATATTCAGAGTGCATTCAACAGGCGCTCGTGATATGAACATTACTTCTGTGCGCGCTGAAGTTCGGTCTGGGTGGACCCAAGAATGATCAAGTCATCAGCGAAAAGTAGATGGCTTACCCTTAACTCTCCCGATAGTCTCTATAGTCGATAAAGGCGGGCCGGCCTATAACGCTCATGAAGCGTCCTAAGATGTTTTCAGGTGTTTGTTGATTCTTTTTGTAAGTGGCGGTCCTCCTCTACTGGAAGCTCACTATAGGTTTCTTTTAGGAGAAGAAGACTTATTAAGTCATAACATTTCCGAATGGCCCCTTGTGATTCAGACAAGACTTAAGATAAGACAGTTGAAGGAATACCAATGAAACGTATGAACAAAAAGTCGAACTCTTTGCTCGAAAAGTCACTCTTTGATGCGTTCTGTGTCATCATTTTAAATAACTTCCTATTCCCTACAAGTATTTGATTTAAATTGTCGCCCAAAACCACACAAACGAGCAATCTAGTTGCATTAGCATAGGAATAATTTCGATGAATTTAAAGAAGTTACTTTATACGGTAGAGCTGTAATATGTAAAAGCATTATAGCATGACACATGACCTTGAACTTCATAATAAGCATTTACATATAACCAAGGGCACTCCAGGTATTATGCAAAGTTAAAAGAAAAAAACTTATTTGCAAACATGTATTCCAACCAAAATATACATATGTACATAGTTACATATAATGTAAGAAACCACCTTTAAATTTAAAATACGAAAAAAATAAATAAAAAATACATTCAGGATTACCTGTGCTGCCTTAGCCACCATTATTTGTTCTGACACTTCCTTCCTTCCTTTTATCTGTAACGTGAAAAGTAAAGAAACATCAGCACCAATATTTGACAGGATGTCTGATGATGTTATGAAATAACAACATGTCAGGTGCCTGTGGAAGTTTGATGAAATGTGAAATATCGAATAAGGGGAGAGATGTCTATTTATTTTTCTACCAGCAACCCTTGTACTTTTATTTATTACTAGTAATCGAAACACAGTAATACACATCCTTCAGATGCGTAACCAACGAAAAAAAAATTCAAAAAATAACATTAAACCAGCAGAACACTTTAAATGACGAAAAAATTAAACAGAGGCTTGCAAAAACAACGCACAAGTACCAGTACATGCTACTCTCATGACATGTGGAATAAAACCAGATAACCCACGCATTCCAGTGGGTGATGTGTTATTTTCTCATAAAAAGGATATTCCGGAAAAAAACAGTCGAAAAATGAAAAACTAAGGGAAACCATGAAAAAATACGGAAAAAACCAAGGTCCAATGTAAATTGACAGGAGTACGCGCCATATATACACACAAACATACCCTTACCCACCTTCGCTTGAATTCAGGACGTGAAGTATTTTGGAAAACAGGAAAACGCTCAGTTTTCCCCAATTTGTTCTTTCTACCTGTCTCTGTTATTTTCCTTTATAATTTGATATCCTTGCAAAAATATGAAATAGGAAGCAGCAAAAAGCAAGAAGCTCACAATATCATTACTGTGCTCAACGTGACAATCATATGGTAACCCTCCTCTGATGCTATGTACATAAACACATGTATGTTCATATGGACGTATAAGCTTTTTGCACACTGGAGTTCCATAGATGCACGTGTCCCATGGATATTTGAGTCTGTTGAGAAAAAAAAGAAGAAAATAACGAATCAAATAGAATGGAATACATTTAAGCAACACGCATCGGTAGATGAGTTCTGAAAAAAAAAACAAGTTTCTCAAAAATTCATAGGGTTGAACGTGTTGCCATATTCGAAAGTCTTTTTTTTTTAACACACTGACAAAATAGTTTCACAAAAGGCAAATGGAGAGAAAGAGGAAAATGATTGGGAGACTGCAAACAAATTTTAGCAAACTGTGTTGTGCCTAATTTCAATAAAAGACGATTCTCCATAGTTTTTGGGATAAAAAAAAAATAATATATTGGGAATAGTATTATTTAAACGTTGCCTTTCCAAGGCTTATTGATAAAGCCCTCAGACCTCAGCCATACCAGTCTCGGCACGTCGAACATTAGATAACTTGTGTCTTCACCTTTGGTTTTTATCTCCTCAGGCTGTAAACATATGAATGTGCATGTATGCGAAAAAGCCTAGATATTCTCATTTGTTTTATTATAAACTAGCTGATACCTGCGGCTAAGTGCGCGTGGAAAGACGTCACATTATACCCTATATCCGTCCCCGGGTTTCAAGACATTTATGAGTTAGCATAGAGTTTCAATTCCTCATACTAATTCATTAGGGCGTCTCTATAAACAACATTCTTGGTCTTTCCTTCTGTCACAACGATGACCAGGCTGTCAGGTGAATGGACTCTGAGCTCGCTATGAGTGAAACAGTCACTCCTTAGAACCACATTATCCACTTCCAAACTCTGTCCCTGTACCTTATCGATGTCCATGGCATATCAATCATCAATGGATAATTGCAGACGTTTGAATTTGAAATGATAGTCTGATGGGATCAGAGGAATGCGGGGAATGAAGACAGTTTTTCCATGTTTGACACTTGTGAAAATTCTGGCTTCGATCAAGTGTTGGTACAAAGTCTTGACCTGCAGTTTCGGAGGGTTAAGATTGGGCAACAACTTTGAGGTTGAGGATGTGAAGTGGGTTTCCTGGTGGATCGAAAGTGTGTAATAACTCTACAGGTTAATCATCAACATCCTCGAGTTTCATTTCCGAGTCCAGAGATTCATACTTCATATTCTCAGTTGGAGAACTTTTCCAGCAGAAAATGTTTGATTCTGTTGGCTACGATGATTATTTGAGTGAAAATAGCTCTGAAATAGCGCAGCCATGTACTCCAAACTGATGAATGTATATTATATTCTACCAGTTAAACTAATTATACATCCCATTACATCGCAAGGGTTTCGTGGTATATTAACTTTTCCCTACTCCTTCCATCACCAATATCAAGAAATAAGTTGGACAATCCCTCTGCCCTCAAGTCACGTTGAGGATGGACATGAATGAATGTTAACTCTCAAGGACGGGACTTTGATATAAGGCTGTCAGATGGATGACTTGAGAGAGGCCGTCACTTCATTTGCCGTGTCCCTATGGGACAACAGGCTGCTTGGTCTGTCTTAACTCACCAGCCAAAAGCACTATCGTAGCGTCCTATTACGATCCTCAATACCTTTCTATGAGCCATGGTAGACTCATCCCACACTATAACTTTGGTTCCCGAAGCACCTGAGTCAAATCACTCTGCTTAGAGATATCAGACTCAGAATGAGTTAGGTTGAGAAGCTTTGAGAAGGTAGAGTGACCCGCCATGTCTTCTTTAATCAAGGTAGCTGCAGTACCTGAGGAAGCTACGGGAACGGCAGTATGCTTTTCCCCTCCCGCAGCACAGTAGCTCGTTTGATCTCCCCGTCATTACTCCTCATGTTGACCGTCCACTACTCCTTCTCGCTGATATTTTAGGAAAAATATTGTTTTCAAACCTTCGCCGGTTTTTCATCGCCTCCAGAGAAGTGGTGCTTGAGCTAGTGTCACCTTGTTCAATAGTCCAACTGAGCTACAGTCACCACCATTCATCGGTTTGAAATTTTACATATCTACATAGTGGAGTCCCTTGTTGTCTTGGATAAAGTGGTCGTTTTGAAAAGTCTTTCACGTCTCATTGAAGAGGAATATGTGTTTTCAATCACCGACTCCGCCAGTTTGGTTTTAATATCGCAACTGGAAGAAGCTGCCCTTATGGCTGACACTACGACCTAGCATGAGTGTCTGTGGTCTACTTACCTTAATAGGTCTACTAAATCAGCATGTCATTAGTAGCCGAGTTTTTAAACTCCACTAACGAACAGAATTCCCTATGAAAGATCCGTCTGCGTAGCCAGTATACTGTCGGACATTCACAGAAAATGTGCTTTGGGGGCCGCAAGGAAAAGATTACTCTACTTAACGTGGGCCTCGGTCAACCCAGCGGAAATTCGGGAAATTGAACCTAAGGTAATACAGAGGTTTATCAAAAGCCTCAATATAACCTCTGGTTAAACCATAAGGGTCCCCACAATATACCTAATAGGTCGCATTGTGCATTAAGGACCCCTAATACAGTAATACAGTAGGGGGTTCTTCCTCTTTCAAACAGAACCGACACTCTGTATCTGCAATGGCCGGTCAGGAATCCCACTAGTTTCCTGATGTTGTTCCTGTTTTCTTTGTGGGAAAAGGGCTTAATAAGTCTCTTGGATTGCCTAAGCTCGTAGCCCAGTGGACTAGGCCAAGTTGGTGTTCCCAGTTGTTTAAATATGCTGGGGCGGGAGCCCAATTACCGCCACAAAAAGGTTCCGGCCCCAAGAGGGCGGAAGCAGAACCGGCCCTAGCTAGCTTATCTGGCGTTTCATTGCCTATAAGAGTTGGCCTTGTTGTGCCTGGGAAGTAGTTGTAGGGTATCGTAGCAGCACTAAACAGACCTAGATTCCACGAGGTGGGATGCCAATGCTTTAAATGCTGCCTGACTATCGGAATAGATATGTATTTTTCCGCCCCCTAATGCCCTTATTAAGGTTTATTCTGGCGCAGATCTCAATAGCATGGATTTCAGCCTGGAATACGCTGAGGTACATCCCCATTGTTATCGAGATTTTATTGTTGGATCCAAAGACCCCAGCATACCCACCCTGGAAGCCATTTTTGATCCGTCGGAAAATCTTACCAAACATCGTGGGTCTTATACGGGTTCGCCATTATACCAGTCGATATGGTATTTCTACGTCAAATAGCTTTCCGAAACTGACCACAACGTCGGGAATAGTGCAGAAGTTGTCCGTACTTGGAATTGAGTGAAGTATTTTCAGATGACTCACAAGATTATCAGATTTAGACTTGTGTTCCTGCGGAATCTTATAGCACAACGAGCAGCGGTCTTCCTAGTGAATATATGTAGGGGTGAGAGGCTGATGAAAGCCTCTTTGCCTGAAGTGGGGCATAGCACGAGTAATACCGAGACAGGCAATTCTTTGTAACTTCTCAAGTTTCATTGCCGTCGTTCGCGTAAGTATTTTTGGCCACCAAAATTTGGCCGCATATGTTATTATGAGTCTAACTATCGAAATCCACAACCAATGCATCACTTTGAGACTAAGACCCCAAACTTCTGCGGTAGAGACGCTGAGTAGCCCATAAGCCTTTAGTGGCATGATCAGCCGCGAGCTTGAGATGTGCATTCTAATGTAATCGTCTGTCTAAGACAACGCGGAGGCACTTCATCTCGCTGGAAAAGCCTACAGTGGTGCTTTTGACGGTGATAGGTCCGAGATTGACCAATCTTTTTTCCGAAAAGGCACTAGAATGGTCTTGGAGGGATTGTTGGAGAGTCCTTCAAGGGTGCACCAGTCTAAAACATATGGTAAAGCAATCTGCATGACGATGGAGATCGTCCAGTTATGTTTACCACATTCAATAATTGCTACAATATATCATCAGCATAAGCAATTGCTTTGTTGTCCAATCTCTGGAGATTAACTAAAAGCTTGTCAATTACTTAAGACCAAATGTAGTGTTTAGTCGCAACTGGCCACCGAAATCATTCACGCGTTTTCGGATGTTAGCTTTAAAGCACAGTTTTCACAATTCACTTCATAGAATCTTTTAAACCTCCAATCAATTGATATCAAATTATTATTCTGGATTTGTATATTTAATTTTTTGTTTAAATATTTTATTTGTTTTACTGAATAGAATTCTATGTATGTCTAATTCATCTATGATGTCAAGAGTATGAGTAACTTTCTTCATCTCCATTAACTCCCCAGCGAAACTCGTAATTAAATTTTATTAAGGACTTACCACAGCACATATTCGCCTCTGACTCGACCCATTCCCAACACATCGTCACATATTCATTAACCACATAACATCAGCACTTTTCCTCGAAAGTTTTTCAATTAAATGATGTCCTAGATAGCGCAACCTAAAAGAAGAGAAAAATAAAACACATGAAGAAGAATAAGAAAACAAAAACAGAAAAAAAAAAAAGATGAGCAGGATGTGGAGGAAAAATTCCATAGAAAACACGACACGACTCTCGTTTGCATTCAAAATTATATTAAGATATTATCACCGTGCTGTTATTAACAGCGTGTCACTCGTGTGAGGGTTTTGTATCGAGTTGCATCAGCAAGTTCTCTGACAGCAGCGGAAATGTGTTGTTTGGTACCGAAGCAACACTTTAGTGTCAAACTTTGCACATGGCGTGCTCGTATCCTGGCTTCGAAATCGATAATAAAAAGCTCCTTCGAGACAAACAGTACCTCCGAGCTGTTATTATCACAGACAACAACAGTCGACACAATGTGAATCACATCTGAGAGCAACGGTGACGATGGACTGTTTTGCCACCTTAGGCTGGGAACATCATCAGGTGCTGATCGACAATGAGGTCGTCCCTTGACGAAATTACCTCTTTGGTCAGATTTTCACGGATATACATACTCTGAAAGTGGTTTTGTGTTACCCCGGCATGCCATGGTCTGTGGTGTACCACGGTGTATCTACACATGGTATTTCATTAAACAGTATAAAAACTAGAAAAGTGGGAGATTAGATGGTTGAAAACACTAATTTTCCCCTCCTCTGCACTTCTAACTATGGCATTTGCATTTGTTGGTGGGTGCACTCGTCTGGCCCCCGCATTAAAATTCATTGGATAAAATTGCCCCTAGTTGCACCCTAACAATAATTACACAGCGAAAGAGAAAGACTCCTCGCAGTATTCCTAGTCTCCTTCGTTGTAGCGAAAAACAAAAGGAGCCATTGTGAAATTGCATTGTTGGAGTAGAATGGAATAAGCACACGCCTTCTAGCCTGAGCTCGTCGACACCGTTAAACTACATGGTACGCCTGGTAAACCGAATTCAAAATGCATACATGAGCGTGGTATTTTTACTTTTTGTTATGTACGCAGATTGTGTGTCGCTCATTGGAAAGGCTTTCCTTTCAATGTAACTTAAAGGACGCACACCGTTTTCAACACTCCTTCTCGTTCTCTGCAACTGCATGGGAAAACTTTTGTTTTTCCACTGTAAATGGCTTTCAGGAAATACACGAGTAGAAGGAGTAAGCCGTCGGTTTTTTTGGTTATTTTTACATAATTTCTTCTCACAGTTAGGTACCTAGTCTCTTGAACGGCGGGAGGACGATATTTGTTCAGTCTTCGAAGGCAGAATGTGTACTCTTACTAATAGGCCATTTGAACGTCCAACCGTCCGACATCCAAGGGCCGTAAATTAGAATTGTGGCCGACGTAATATTGCACCGTTATTGCGGTTTAACCAACTTCGTGTAGCAGGGAGGTTGCCGTTTTCCCGGATGCAGTGTTAAGCTGCACTGTAATTTAGGACTTACGATAAAGTAAGCCGATTTCCACCAGCCAACGGTTCGTGGTGGAAAAATTAATATCGTATTGATTTCAATTAAAAGCGAATCAGAGTGTAGGCCTGTGCGGGTATCTGGGTGCAGGATGGTTTGGCGATAACGAGAAACATACAGTACACTAGATGATGGTAATAAATTTACGATGCGAATAAGTCGATTTATTGTTATGTTAGAGGAACGAGCTAATGGAAAAAGTTTCCCATTAGTGTGTGCTTGGTGTACATGGGGTGAATACCAATTAAAAGTGAAGCACTGTCTATGTGAATGAATGATGGTGGAATTTCGATGAAATTAACAACGTTTTTAGCAAACGAATTCCCATTGGTTTTCGAGGGAATTAGCTTTCACGTAGGTAGTGTTTTCAAGAACCCCATTTGTTAATGTTAATGGACTCACGGCTAGGTACAGAATCGGCGTACATTTATGGATTAAAACCATTTGTATTACCTTGTTTTGGAGAGAATACTAAACTCAATACCGCAGTTCACCATCAAAAAGGACCTTATGTAGTTTAATTTGTACTCCTTTGATTGGAAAGAGTTGTATAGGTAGGTATCTACCAACTTTGGTATCTTTGGTGAATAAATGGCGAACGATCTGATTTGCATAGGGCTGCCAGATAGAACTTCATAAAAATCGGGACAAATCAGGATATTTAAAAAAAATCATAAAATGTTAAACACGTAGTCAACGAACACATAAAAAAACATACATCTACGTACGTACTACGTACACACATCAAACATGCGGTCAATGCGTCCCTTTTCGTCTAAAAATATATTACCAACGATCGCTAAACCTAAAATACTGTGGCGTATGTGGAACATTTTAACCGATTTTTGAGGTGATCTCAGTTCTGGCTTCACTCGCCAATGCATAAACATATCTCAGCGGCGATCGCTAGATCTTGAACACTGTGGCGTATGTGTAACATTTTAACCAATTTTTGAGGTGATCTCTCTTCTGACTTCACTCGCCAATGCATAATCTTATCTCATCGCGTATCGCCAGACAGTGAACACTATGGCGTATGTGGAACATTTTAACCAACTTTTCAGGCGTTTTTTGTAGTTGAATTACAATACATAGTTAACATATTTATTGGTTGAACTTATTTTGGAAGTATGTACATAATTGTTTGACCAATTAAAGGATCTTTCTTTAAAAAGTTGCTTCCATTTGACAGTTTTTTTCGCGTTGTCATTTTAAAATCATAGAAAAACGCCACGTTTTGTGAACAATGATAATATTTTTATATTAATCTTAAGTAAAAACTGTGCGGTTGCAATGTAATACAATATTTGCCAAATGGCTCTGCATACTAATGGTCATTCTTTTGATGAAATTTTTCGTCACGTTTTAGCATTACTACCCCTAAATAAAAATTTGTTCTTAAAAAACCTAAAACCGAAAGATTGTTATTTCCTCAACAGAAAGATGAGGTAAGAAAAGCATATCAGGATTTTTGTTCCCTGGTATCCTTTTGCCACAGGAAGAAACTGAGATCTAGATTTGTTAGCTCAGATCTTATTTCTACATAGGTATGTATATCAGAAATCGCTGTCACATCAGAAATATCCGCTTGAAAAATGCTGCGTTAATTGAGTCAAATAGTCTTAATTAGTCACCGAATTCAAAAAAATGTCTACTGAAGTCTAGGCAGTTATTTCCGACTTAATAGAGCTACAATTTGGGGTGCATCAGCGCCTCAATCAACAAGCCTCTTACTTAATTTGGTCATCGCATATAAGTGTCCTGTTGAAAGTAATACCGGGAATTTTATGTTTTTTGATCAACTGAAACGCTGAATTTTTCAACCATGCTAATGAAAATCCACTCAAGGGTTGTTTGGTTTTACAAATAATTTCTCTATTGAAAGCAGTTTTAAAATTGCTTTTTGAATGTGGATAGCGAGGTACGTTGGCTGTCTGTGCGAAGCACAGTCAGACGTAGGCTAGGAAACGCCCTGTGTGATACCACTTGGATCTATACTCTGAAAAACCCAATTGATTTTACTGAAACCATTTGGAGCTCCTGAAGAAGCTGAGGATACTTTCGACGTCAGTATTTTATAGTTCGCTCCTTGTTTGGGATAGGGCAGGACAAGTGCACAGGAAATGGAGTTTCTTCCTCCTCTTCGTATCTGCAACTCCTGCGGTAGTCATTTAATAAGAGGCCCATCCTTCTGGCATGAAGACCAATGGGGCAACGCCCGGTAAGAATACCAATTACGGTGCTAGAGAGCGAACAAGATCACATTTTTAGATCGAATGAGACTAAGCGTAGGCCAGATCTCTCATTACTCTCCTACTCCTCCCGGGAAGGAATGGATGTCCGAAAGTTGAGGTTGAAATTCAACTTAGACGGTGTGTAGTCAGTGTTTTCCGGAATAAAAGTAAGGGGATCTAAGATCGAGGAGCGGCCAATATAGTTGTTTGGTTGTTTAGAGGAAGTAGATGTACAAAGGAGCACGTCAAGTGTCGCGGATGAGGTGCTTCTAAGTGCTCCGCTTATGCATATCAATGCTGACCTTTGCCCTTTACCCAATAGATTACGGTGTTCGGCTTCGTCTAAGGTCGTCCACACATGAGTATAGGTCTGACACCGGACACGTGAAGCCAGTGACTGGTACGAGGTTGCCCTCGCCACTTCTTTCCAATGCCTTTTTAGCAGCAGTATAGCGCTGCAGTGGCTTTTTTAAAGCGTTCAATAGTATTGGCTTTCCAGTCTAATTTACTGTACAGAATAAGACTCAGAAATTTGGCTTTGTTAGTAAAGCACAGGTGGGTGCCATTTAGAGAAATTTTGTACTTCCTGCTGAAAAGGAGATGACACGCAGACCACTTTTAGCTGTCCAACTTGAGAGGATAGAAAGGGCCTTTTGAGGAATCTAATATTTGATTAAGTTGAAAAGCGATTAGAACAGGTTGAGCCACTTGAAGGATTGTTTGGCAAACCAAATGTTCGCCAAATGCAGTCTTCTAGAAAACGGGGGAGTTAATTCACAGGTGAAACAGTTGAAACTTTCCGTTTAAGCCAGTTATATTCCTTGGCACATCTTGGGAAAAAATTTCGATCTCAGTCTATACGGTTATCCAGCTTAGCTCAATCGAGCTTATAAAATACTTCTGAGACTGAGAATTAAGCTCTATAACGTTGCTCAACCTTTTAACACCAGCTGTCATTTGGTGGAGGCTTATAGTATGTACATTGCCAATAATTAATAAAAACAATCCTGGTGAAAGAATGCTCAATCCGTCTTTTAATTTTGGTCAGTCCTCTTCAATGCAGGAATGTTGCGATATCGCGATGTCTGCGAACTGAAAACCCTTAACTGGTATTAAATAGTGATCGTGTACCAAGCTTATGTCGACGCTCGTCCAAGAAACAACTACCAAAAGGTTTTAAAAAAAAAATCAAAACAAATTTAATGATGTTGTGTATTTGTGTTGGTTTGTGGTTATGCGTACAATACACCCTTCGGTGAAGAGTCTAAAGCCTTTGATGAAACCAATAATAGCAAAAAAACAGATTTCTACTCACATAACTGCAACCTGATAAATTTCTCAACGACCTCTTTTCTAATAGAATATTTTTCGATTAACTAGGACGATTATCCTTGGAAAAATAATCCACTGTCACTGTATTATATTTTTTACCTTCTATTTTACATTTCCCCCCTCTCCCCCTCAGTTTGTCATAAATTCCTCGTTCTCCATTCCATGCCGATCAGGTTACAATTGTCACCTGCACAGCATAGGCACTTTATCCTTTCGACAGCCCAGACTGTGATTGTTCGTTACATCAGAAAATCCTCTTGGCAAATTGGCAGCATTTTCCTGTTTCTGCACACAAACACACGTGCACACGATTTGTTGCCGGGATACTGCAGTTACCAAGTGTATCTGACTGGTTTAGCCGTTACAATAGGCAAAACAATGCCATTTTCATTCTACATTCCATCCTTTTGATATCAAAAATGGAAAATGAAAAGAGATTGCGAATGAAGGCAATATGTCGCCTGTAAACATTTTCCGGAACAATGTGAAGGAGGATAATTGGATCCAAACAGGTTTGTTACACACAATGTTGTGTTCGCTCATTGTTGTGTTCGTTTAAAAGGATTTTTATGCAGTTAGTGTGAGTTATAAGGAGTATTGTGTTGTTAATTTAATTTGGTACATAATACCAAATGAATGATGGGATCCTTCCGCTTGATGAGATGATTTTTCAGCTTTCCTGATCGTTTTTGTGTATCGTGTGTCTAATTTCGAAGACCGGCATTCGGGTGGTTGGATATTAGGAACGCATTAAAATCTCATTTTCTGTGAATCAGGTGATTCCAGTGAAAGGAAATGGCTTTTTAATAGAAATCAACAGCAATGGCTGAACAGGTTTCTCAAAATCTCATAAATTTTCATGTGAATACGTTCCATGTTGTGTATAGATTATTCATCAAGGTCACATCTGTGTAGAGCGAGGAGAAAAGCTCATTAAATGTGATTGGACATTTTCTAAGCCGGGTGCAAAGATATTATGACGCATCAAGTATTTGCCTCACGTTTGTGTGATGACCTGACAGAAAACGTAGTAATCATTTACACCAATAGATGGATATGCATTAGTCTATGTACACATGACAGGAGTGATGAAACAATAAGATGGGTTTATTTGTTTTGAGATTGGTTTTGGTTTGAGTACATGATACACACTTGGTTTTGTAGAAATGAGTCCAGTGTCATTGACTCTTCAAGGGTTCATCCACCACCATCAGTTTGTCATTACCTCTCAATTCTGTATTCATCGTCGGTAATCAGTTTGTTTTCGATATTGAAAACTTGGTAACAAATTGCTTCTACCCATCTCTCCTTCATTACTATCATACTTTGCCATCCCTACCCCCAAAGCCACATTCCACTGAAAAATCTACATCAGCAGAAAACAAGCCAAACACAAGGTGGCCCAAAATGTGTGACTGCATTGGAAGATGCTATAACTTTTGCAAATGGCGGCAACTGTGAGTTTTGTCTTGACACTTGTGAAGTGAACAGATGCAAAATACACGTCGACAAGCCATGGAGCCCTATACTCCTCAAGATCACGGAATACTCGTGACTACTTTTTTTACGGAATAATTCGTCAATGATTTTGGCGCAACGTGAATTTCGGCACGGATTTCCCGGCCATCCTATGGCAACTGGTCAAACACTAAGGCTTTCAGCCGCTCGCCTCGAAGAGACTGGAACAACACGCTACAAAAGAGGCGCCGGAGTGCGCTATTTACGGCGGAGGTGTCATTGGGCCAAATTTTTTCCAGGACGCCGTCGGTCAGTAACAAGCCGCGACAATGGAAAAATTCGTTTCCGGATCGCCTATTGTCTCATTTTGGCGATTTGCACTGGCCTATAGGTTAGGTTAGGTCAGTGGGCAGGCGAAAGGAAGAACCATTCGCCACACTTAGGTCAATTTAGACCCATTGGGAAGAGAGTGTCCCTTAGTAGTGGCAAAGGAAGTGGGTTGTATCCTCATGGACCTCCTCATCGCCACACCCCTTACAAAAGTCTGTTCTGTAATACGAAGCTTTTTCATATGGTACCACAGCGTATTGTGCCCTGTGATCACTCCTATAAGGGTGCTTAGGGGTCTTCTGTCGATCTGCAGAAGTCTGTGGGTCCTAGCCTTTACGAATTTTGGCCATATCTTCCTTGCGGTTGCACAAGTGTTTAGAGAGGTCCATCTGTTGTTAGCCTCCCTTAAGGCTCTATTCCCTGCTTCAAGCTTAAGTGTGCAAGGCGGGATGTTCACCGAAGTCTCGGCTTGTTCCGGGCTTGTTGCCGAGCCGTTTCTCGCCAGTTCGTCAGCATTCTAGTTTCCTGGTATTCCCTCATGTCCAAAGACCCAGCAGAGTGTCACCTTGTGCTGTGTTCCAAGAGCCTTGAGCTCTTCTCGACAGCACCTCACAAGCTTCGATTTTATTTCATTAGCAGAAATTGCTTTTATTGCTGCCTGGCTGTCAATGAAAAAGGTGATATCACCACGTGGTATTGCCCTCATTGCAGTCTCACGGGCGGCTAGTGTCACTTGCACTGGCCGATAAGATTGCCCGATTTGACAGCTCTAGACTTCTTTCTTTGTGGTGTTTTGAAGTCACGGGTCTATGAGAACAAGCCACAGAAGCTCTCAAAGAGAATTTTCGACAAGACTACGAAAACTTATCGCCCTAAGTTCACGCCAAAATGAGTGAAAATGCGGTTAAAAGAGCCCAAATGGTCATCAACAATGGCGGCGCCCACTTGATCGATATCACCTTCAAAAAGTAAAAAACGTAAAGGTCCAAGCAAACATAAATAAAAATTCGACTTGAGAGCCAGTCCTATACTTCCCACCTCGTATTGCGTTATACCAAAAACAGTAATATTATAATTTATTTAATAATTAAAGAAAACATTCATCGGAGGCGAACAATTTAAATACATACTTTTTAATTGCTCCACAAAGAGTTGTTGTGCGAACTTGATAGAAAACATTTCTTCAATTTCCACAGCATCCGCTACATCGATTATGCTTAAAATCTAATCAGTACTAAGTTTCATGCTGACAAATAAACTGAAAAAAACCACATGGCCCTACGTTGTTTCGTTCTCAAGATATCGATGGCAAAAAATTGGATCACACACACACACACACATATACATCATTTCGAAAATGGGTTCAAACGATTTCTAGTGTATAGTAATGGCAAGTCCTGTTCATATCTCGAAACATTTTCCTACCTAGGTCGGAAGTAAAAATTGTGAAATGAAATCGTTTCATTTTAAAGATATAGAAAAACAACATCGAGTGAGTGTTTTCGGGCCACCCTGTATTTCAGACATTCATTTGTCGTTCAACTTCGAGTCCCGCTACAGAACTTCATCTTTTGTATGTAAATAACTAAATCCATCCATTTCAATGCTCGAACAATGAAGATGTCTATCGCATATACATACAGTTCATACATATGTCGTTTAAAAATCTGCATGCTCCTGACATCTATACCTACTATCAAACTAATCTTTTGCAAAACTCAGGAGGACATTGTCTCTGTGCGAAACTATTGTATTTGTAACTCCCGGTAGACACATGAAAGGATAATAATAAAAAAAAGAAAAATCTTCAGCAGAAGACAGCATTTTAAGACACACAACTCATTGGGGAATGATAACGAGGGTTACTGTTCTCCGCACGGAGTGTTATTACAACGACCTACAAAGGAGACAACCATTCCACAGCTTTTGCACGTATGCTATGCAGTTGTCGGCCAGTTATGTTGGCTCCTTTTTATACGTTTTCCCTTTTATGGCTCAACAATTGACTTAACAAGACGTATCCCTGCCAAATACGTGGTTGTTAGTTGAGTTCCTGATCAAAGGACCTGAGAAAAAGCCGGAATTCCTGTGAATAGCATACATAACAATACCCAGTTGAATGGTCTTATCACACTGTCAGCCAGTGGAAGTGGTGGAGACGACTGGAACGTCTTTCAGCGCGTTGTTTTCCCCATAGCGCCGCGCCTCCGTTCCTTGTTGAAATGTAATAAAAAAAAAAACACACACACACGCACATAAATGAAAGCAAGGATCAGAGGAGGACTGACTTCCTTAAAATTTATTATTTCCTTCACCTTTTTTATTATAGTTGCTACTTGCTTGGATGAACACACATGTATGTATGTATGTGTTTTCAAGTTTATTTCTGTTTTCTTTTTCTTTCTTTTGGTTTTGACTCTTTTATCCGATTGTAAAACTCCTTTTGTATTCATCAAATGTTGGAGGATAATCCTTGAATAATCACAGAGGGGAGAACGAGAGTTCATCCATCCATCGACACACATGTAACACTGGTTGTTATCCTTTCAGTGAATTTTATTGATTCAACACGCCTAACACGGACAGCTTGAGTTACGTGTAGTAATATTTTCAAGCCAAAGCACGGAATTCCTCGAGTCGTTGTCTTGTCTGCTTTGAAGGTCTTTTTTTTTTCAGTTTTATGAAGCACACGAAAGTGACAATGTCCTTTCGGTTTGGTAGTGTGTGTGTGAGTCTGTCTAGGTTGTTAGTTTTCATGTTTCTTTGCTTTGCTCATTTTTCTGATTATTTTCGTGCTTCGGAAGGGAGCTTGAACTGCGTTAGTTTTATTAAGGACTTCGGTGACTAGGAGCCGTGGTAGTATGGCGTTTATTAAAAATCATAAAGACGCCTGTTTTAGCGCACTACATTTGGCTGTGTCTCTCGGATGAGTTTTTATTCCCCAAAGTGTAGGATGTGAGGTTGTGTTTCCTGTCTCGTGGCTTTTTTGATAAAACGAGAGTGACAGGATGTTTATGGGCGTCTTATGGATATCAAAACAAATTACACGTCTGTAGTGATAGTTCATTTTTCTGTCGCATCAGGTTTAATGAAAATTGAAGTATGATCATGAAATGGGCTCATACTGCAATAATGTAATTAAGCTTGTCAGTCAATGACAGCGGGGACGAAGAAGACTACGTGGTTGCTTTGTTTTTCTTTTTGACAAGTGAAGCCTCGTTCGAATCCAAAGCAAGACATTGGGAATTTTATAAGTCAGCCGCAAGACGTGAAAATAAAAAAAATTAAACTAGCGTTATTCTATTACTTTTGGTCGACCACCCTAGACTTTTCCGAGTTCAGTATGCAGTCCAAAAAAGAGTTTGATGGCTTGCTTCTTAGTACCACGATGTGCAATGCCTGGAGCCGTAGATTCGTGAGCGGCGGTATGCCAGAAGGTGGTGTTCTGTCCCTCTTTCTTTGAATTGCGGCGGTTAATAAGCTACTGGTCGGCCTGACAAGAGCTGGATGCGAAGTGTTTGCTTAAAAGATCGAACTAGTCCTCATAACCGAACCAGGATGTACAAAATTCCCCAAATAGACCCTCGTTCCCTAAATGGTACCCGCATGTACTTTGCTAATAAAACCAAATTTCTGGATCTCATTCTGGACAGTAAATTAGATTGGAAAGCCAATACTATTAAAAAAGCTACTGCAGCGCTGTACTGCTGCAAAAAAGCCATTGGTAAAAAGTGGGGAGTACAACCTCGTACCCCGCACTGGCTTTACCTGGTAGTCAGACCTATACTCATGTGCTCGTCTGGTGGACGGCTTTAGTCAGAGCCCTGCATCGTAATCTATTGGGGAAAGTGCAAAGATCAGCAGGTATATGCATTAGCGGAGCACTAAGAACCATCATATCCGCGCCAGTTGGCGTGCGTCTACCTCTTCTTCCTCTAGATTTTTTTGGCAAACAGTCAGCTGCTAGTGCAATGGTCCCAATGGTCAAGCAATCATATTGACCACCCCTCGATCTTAGATTCCCTAACTTTTATTCCGGAAAACACCGACTACACACCGTCTAAGTTGAATTTCAACCTCAACCTCAACTTCCGGACATCCAATCCCTCCCGAGAGGTGTAGGAGAATGATAACGCCAGAGACGATCACCATACTGACGGTTCCAAAACCAAGAATAGACTAGAAGGTGGTGTTTTCTCCGATATGCCTTACTATTGCCTTCCGTCTACTTGACCACTGTTTTTCAGGTGGAAATTATGGCGATCAACGAAGCCTTATCCTAGATTAGGCATAATGTGATATCCTTTAATGGCTTTAAAATCTTAACCGATAGCCAGGCTGCTATTAAATCTCTGGAGGCGATCACATGTACATGAAAAGCTACTTCAGATTGTCGTAGAACATTTTAATGTTCACCTATCCTGGATATCGGATCATAGTGACACTCCAGGGAACTATAAGGCCGATGCACTCGCCATAAGTGGTACTACTCTGTACTTCCTGCCGAAACTGAGGAATCTGGGTGTTCCAGGCGCTACATGTTAACTACTCGATACGACGCGATCAGTAAGATCAGTAAGATCTAGAAATGATACCACGTGTCATACCTCCAAGCAGATCTGATCTATACTATACTACTATACTCGATCTAAAAATTTGAGTTTGCTGAAAAAGTAGCTCATTAGCACCGTCATTGGTGTTCTCATCGGCCATTGTCCCATTGGCCTTCATGTCAGAAGGATGAGCCTCTTCTCAAATGACTTCTGCAGAGCTACAGGGACGAAGAGGGGAAAAAAACGATCTTCCATTTCATCTGCACTTGTCCTGCCCTATGCCAAAGATGGAAGTTCTATCCAGGAGCCTATCACTTGGACAACTTAGGCGAACTATCACATACTGACGTCAAAAGTACCCTCAGCTTCATCAATAGCCCAAAATGGTTTCAATAGAGTGAGTGACGTTTTTCAGGGTAAAAATTCAATTGGTATTACAAATGGCCTTTCCTGGCAGTATTTTAGAAATGACAATAATGAGGATTTTTACCTACATTGGTGTCGACCATCGAATAATCCTTGCGATACATACGTATACTAGAGGCTCCATCGTCTACTGCGCTACAGCATTCAGTTCGTTCTGTTTGCCAATAAGCGTTTACAAATCAAAGTCAAAGAGAATTTATAAGACTTCATCCTCCACAGCGAAGTATATTTCAAGCCTTCAACAGGACTACAAGAGTATTTTCTACTCTATCCAAGGATTTGTCCATTCTCTTAATGTTTTACAAAAATACTGCACACATATGTATGTATCCTAACGCTTAAGTTATCTGCTCTTAACTAATTCATTATACATGCCTATGGCTCCAGTTTGTATACAAAACTCTGAGTAGGATGAACATGTACAACACCATGTATTCAACTCAACTCTCTATGAAATAAATCCTTCAAGTCATACGACAACTGAATTGTAAAGGATTCACAACAAAAAAAAAAAAAAGAAAAGAAACACAAACCATGGATACAATTCGAAAAATCCTAGACTAGAACTTAGCTGTCAACGCAGAAAATCCAGCCACAAAATTTTCATCTCTCCAATTTGGAAATTTTTATTTGGTTCACATCCTTCCTGACAGATAAGCTGTTGATCACATGTGTACGTAACATTCCTCGAAAGAAAGCATGACAACAAAACAACGGAAGACTAACAAAGAATGAACAAACACATGAAAAAAAAAAAATCAAAGGCTCCACCATAACCCTTGAAAGTCACATCCATCAATTAACAGCCAACGATGCATGTGGCAGGACTTTATAAGCAAGGAACACTGCTGCCATGGAATCGGATAGGAAAATATAAAACAGTCACCCCTTTAGTCAGGCGTCATGCAGATAGACGAATGGGTACTGACCGATGAGACATAGGACTGGGATGCCCTAATCCTTTCTGCCAGAAATTTACATTCCTTTCTTTTTGTGTGCTGCAATTTGACAATGACAGGATCATGAATCCGGAGAATCTTAATAACGAAATGGTAACTAAAGTTTGCATTTGTTATAGGTGGGGTTCGTGTGGTATAGTTTTCCCTTGTGTGCAATGTTTGTTTCCATGCATCTCCAGGGAAACGAGGAGGCGTCCAGCAGAGCTTTCACTTTTATCGAACTACATAGCTCTTTTCTTCGGAGCTGTTGTAATTAGCTGAGTATCTGAGAACCGGATTTGTAAGACTTAAAATGTCACAAAACTATTAAACAAACAACAACTGCTGATGATGGGCGTAGCTTTAAGTTGAAGGATAATTTATTGGATTCAAAATAGAGTCTAAGATTTGCCTGTGTTTCTACGTTGAAGTCGTGGACGAACTGATATTTTGGAAATCAGAAAGTTTTTCGAAACGTGTCACTAATTTGGCATCAATTCGTTATGTCAAGCAGAAGTGTACCCTCAATACCTTACATTCGGCAGCTGCAGTCAATTTCGAAAAAAGCATGTTTCAGATTTATTGAGTAGGAGTTTCATCAAAGAAAATCCAATTAACAGATGAAAATTAATTTAATTGGCTACGTTTGGGCTCTGAACAAAAACATCCAGTACAAATATTTTAACAGAATAATCGCTTCATTGTGCTGGGGTAGCACATGCAAGGTTGTTACTCTCTTCGTCTAGGGTCTTATAGGCAAGGGTGTGTCTTTTGAAAAAGAGAATAATTGGTGTAAGACCTACTTAGAGTTCCGCTATCGAATTCAAATATCTTAATTATGGATCAATTTAGTGTCACAAATTTATTAAAATAGTTTTGGAGTTGAGTTTCTATAAATAGACTAATCAAGACAGTTTCAATTTTAACTCGATAAATGCCACTACTCACTCCACATTGAGCAATTTTTAGTTTCGAGTCGAAATAACCACTCAGGTAGCAAATGTACTCATCGGGAAAGAGAGGGGGAAAGCGGTTTTGCTAACAGTGATGTGTTCATCATTCTTTGATGGGGTTTCTTCATTAATTTTAGAAATCTTGGTCAATTGTGAAAAGGAAAGGATTAGGCTAAATATTTACGAGAGAATTTAATTTTTATCCTTCAGCATTCCCGGTATGCTACACAAGTTTGTTTTAAACGTACTGTGAAATATAAAAAGAAGTGATGAAAAGGGAATAGTGTCTTGGCCTTAAACCAAAGTCAGACTGCGCTTAAATCATAGCTCAACACTAAAGCTTTCGAGCAACTTAATTCGAAAGGCCTAAGTCTCGGCTCAGAACGGAATTAAGCAATATTGCTTCTCCTATAAACTATCTAGGCAACTTTAAAAGGATGTCTTGCTCTGCTTTCGGCCACACCCGAGTATGACCTTCTAGGATGCAGATTAAAACCCTTCGTGAGAAGACTTTTTACCGAGACCACCACATGCAATACTTGTTGTTAAGATCTCTAACGCTGACATAATCGCAACTGAGCTACTTATACAAAGAAACTATGGAATTCGAATACATCTTGGAAGATTAATTAAAATTTAGTTGCGTAAAACCATGGAGTTTCTATACATCTTTGCAAAAATTACGTTTCAATTTTACCTCGCCAAAGTTCGCTACCTTCGCAGTTATTCTTACATTCTTTTTCCACTAGTGCAATCCGTTGTTTGCGTTGAGTTAATTTTATTATATACATAAAGAAAGAAAACATTTATTTTTTTTTAGGGTAGCGAAATGGATGAGGTTAGTTGGTCGACAAACTTGGATATCGCTATCGTTGTGCGTGGAAATGTTGCAACAAGTGAAGTTGTCTTTGGAATTCCTTAGCCTGTTCTATGATATCTATAAATATTTCTGTGCGTTCATTTCTTTTGGGTTTTTGTATGATTAGTGAAAAGAGGGAGGGTGTAATTTCTCGTCTTTGGTTTTGTTGAAATAGCACATAAGAACAATTTCCAAAAAATTTTATGAAAAATGTCATCACAAGTGTGCGCTTACTTTTAAAGTTGTCCATTTATAGTAGAAGAATTGGATGAAAATGTCCTTTACTGAAGGGGTAAAAACGCAAATAAGATTCTGCCTATTTTAACTTTCTAGGCTAACAGGTACAAGCTTTATTGCCAAATTAGTATTTCCTATTTTTTATTTATAAGCCCTCAATTTATAGAGTAAGATCATTTATCGCTAAAAGGAAAACGTTGACCACCAGACTGTGCATATCTAATGTATTCCAGGCGGAAGTACTAGTGATCAGAGAGTCCAGTAAAATATTCAGCCTCAATCCCACAACCATAAACAAAATAGCGACCTTTGTTGATGGTCATGGCCAATCAAACACCACGTCATGACCCACATGGACAAGACATAGCCCATTTTCAACAAAAAATATGTCGCATGACCTTGTCAAAAGAATCCTAACTGAGGCAGAGAAAATTGATGCAATTGGCACTGGCCAGTAGGGACCGCTGTCAAGTATTCCCTTCAACACCCATTGCTTTAGTCATAACACAGGAAAAATAAAATCTGCTTCACTTCCTCTGCGATTGCTAGGCACTGGCTAGAACCAGGTACATCACGATTAGCAAAGCCTAAACTTCAAAGGATGAATCTTAAGCATACCTCCCTTAGACACAGCCATATATCGACACGCAGGCCACTTAAGTTGTTGTATTAAAATACGGCACAATTGCTATTTGAGTCTCTAGAAAGACAATCCAGACATTCTTTTCTACTTCTACCTAAGTACCCACCTAGGTCCTAGTTTAACGGAAAGGCCGATCAATAATTATCAGTTCTAAACTTATTATAAGTACATGTGAAGTTAGAGTTGAGGGTTCATTGTCCATCAATATGCGTTAGTTTTATCTTCTTCAAAATATAATACAATTCGTTGCTTCTAACTTTAGTAGTTAGCTCCACTACCTCGTCTACAAGTTAAACTTCATCAATTTCTGTTGCATCCTAGTGCAACTTTGACAGTTTCGTCAGGTAATTATTATTTTATATAAAAGAACAATTTGTATCTCTAGTCAAACTGATGATTCCTGTGGCGATTTTTGCTATCTTAACTACACTCTACTAAACGATTAGTGTTGATACGAGATCGACTCATTGCCATATTCTAAATCACTCATGAACTGCCAGGTGAGTAATGTTGTTTACGTTTCTTTGTAGGTGTTTGCTGGCACCGCCTCTCAGCGGATAATAGCTAAATTCTAAGGCTGCACACACAGTGAAGCGATAAAGCGATGCGATGCGAGAAGCGAGAAGAGTGCGCTAAAACTGTTCACTTGTATTCTTATGTACGTGCGCACTTCTGTAGATACGCATACATCTGGTCATAAGGGCGATACTTTTAAACCTAGTTTGATTGCACACCTCAACAAGCCTGGCAAAATCCTACTTTTATATGAACGTAATATGCATAAATCGACTGGGAAAGCGCTTAGATTATTACACAGCTGCCTTACTTTGATAAACCGCTCACCTGCATCTTTCCCAGCAGAGTAAGTCAAATAACCACTAATCGTTAAATCCGTTTTTATCTGAACATATGGTTCAAAGATAAATACTGGCGTAGATAAAAATAAACTACGACTGGTGTAAATGGACCAAGGACAAGCTTATGGCAACCATTCATATTGTGCGTGTCAATAATAATAGGGTCCTACAATTTATTGGCGACTCCGAGCCACAAACTTCATAACAAATAACATTCGGAGATTTATTATTCACTGCAACTAAACATTTTAATTCGACATTGCTGGATTTCACACCTAAGCAGTCCAATGCACTAATTACTGTAAATTGGTAAATCTTAATGGAACAAGTAGTTCAATTGATATCTCAACTGTTTGAAGAATTTTGAAGGCTTCTCCTAATTTCAATGAGAGCTCTAGCTCCCATCTATTCTTGCAAAAAGTTCTATTACACACACATGTACGTGAATGGTTCAAAAACCCAAAAAAAAAGTCCCTAAGACTAATTTAATCCGAAAAGCACTTTAGATGTTTAGTTTTGGTCCCTATTATTCCTCTCCATCAATCAAACCAAACCGGTTGCTCCCACTTGGTTAATGAACAACTTTTCAACTGAATTCACTTATTACAAAATGCAGTACAAATTTAACGCTTCAATTAGTTCATCAGCCAGACATGCAAAGTTCATTTAATTAACCTTGTACAAGAGTACTCTCGTACTTTATTCTAATTCCAAGTTGCCTCATCTGCGCACAACTGGGTTGACAAATCCAGTTTCCAGAAAGCGTAAATACGGAACATGTGAAGCCCTTTTCTGGAAAAAAATGCCGAAAAAATGAATAAAACTTCCTAAAAGCCATGTTATATCCAAATTAATGGTCCTCGCCAAGCTCATAACTCAGTCTTCGTAAACAGCCCTCCCTACAACAGGACCAGAGACGCACAGACACTATGCGTTGTTGAGAAATAACTGCTGCAATCCTCAGTTAAGTTTTTGTAATCACTTTTTTTTTCCCCACTCTCTATCCTTGGTTGTTGCCTCTTTGTTGAACATACCCTTGTTGGTTTAGGGGTGTTACACTCTTTTTGGAGAAAAATGATGAATTGCCAGAACGTAAACACTCTTTTGATTTAGTTATATGAATGCACTTTGTCAAGAGTAACAAGAATCCTTTTTTTTTCTCAATTTCAGCACACGAAGACAGTAAATTGTCAGCAATTACCGTGCAACTTTTTCATCGGATTAAGAACTTCAACTGGGAGCAGCAGACACTGTCTACAGTGTGTAATAGGATGATGGTCTGGCTTTGCTAAGTAATTGTTAATAATTAAGCTGATTCTGGAGGGATCACTCACACTTTGGCATCAAAGTAGCCACAAGGATTTTGTCTCCTAGAAGTTGGTGTGGCAAGGCAAAATCTTGTAATTATGTTATCGTCACGACTGAAATCCAAGGATCACCTTAAACAGAGATTTCACATTCGAAGTAGCAAATTCTCGCCAAATTAAAGGAAGAAAAAAGCGGATAAGAGAAAAAACAAAAAGTGAAAGAGGAGAATTTGAACAGCAAGAAGGACCAAACAACACCATGTGCAGATGTTGAACGGATTCGTTGGAACTTCAGTTAGAAATGGGATTACGACGATAATTGAACCTCAGAGAGAAATACCACAACATGGCGCAATGCTACCTGATTCTGTTCGTCCTTTTTATGTATTCAGGTGAGTGCTAGCCTTGCTACTATTAATTAATGGCTTTAACATGTTGAAGGTCCTTGTGTTGCGGGTAATTTTTTTATTCTTTTGACACTGGGAGATAAAATATTGTGTTCGTATATTGTTTTATTTTTGCTGACGAAAATTGTATTAAATTGCGAAGTTGGTCCTATTTCCGGGATTTTGGTTGGTTGGAATTTATATTTAAACGAAGAATTTAAAGCATGTTAACCGAAATAATCTCACAATTCTTACAGAGTTTGTCGATCACCTCGATTTTTCGTGTTGTCGCCACCATTTATTTGTAATTTGACATTTTTCAACCAATGCTCTGGTATTCTTCTTCTTGTGAAAGTTAGTTTCTGAGCCCATGCAGCCAAGCTTGGCATCCAATTTAAACCCTACTGGCGTAGATACAAAAACACAAATGCGAGGCAAAGCCTAGAACACTCCCTCTGCAAGTAGCCAGCACATGCTATAGCAAGACTCAAAGCGCTAGGGAAACCCTTCCTCGACAACCTCGGCGAACTTTCAGAAAAGAAAATCCCTAACATTCTACTCTTCCTTAACGCCACAGACTGGATTTAAGACCAACAGCCATGGTCTGGCAACAGCCATCCACAAACCGGTTACGAGAATTGTGGGAACAAAAAGGTGCTTTTTAGTACTATTTGAGGATCGGGCGTTCTCTGCATTGATACAACCACTAAAATCAACCAACCTAGTGTCTGAGATTGGCCTCTACCTCTAGCGACACATCTTCATCAGATAATCGCTGAAGTATACTAGGTTTGGTGAATATTTCTTCCACTCATAATTGTTCCTTGGTCCTTGTTTTTCTTGATAGAGCCTGCTTATAGTCCTTACATTTCACCACATTTTCTGATGTTCAGTAGCCGCCCATTTTTCGATCGAGTCCCATAGAATTCGCATCTAGTGCAGAGAGCAGTTAGGAAGTATGAAATTTTCAGGCTGTCACTAGCCACTAGAAGATTGAGTACTCTTGTCTTTTGTTGTAAGACCTTCAAATCACTGATTTCAGGCAACTCGAAACATTTGTTTCGCACGCAAAGTTGGTTGAGTTCCCCTTTCACGTGGGCCACCTCAGTCGCGGTCTTCCTCTACTGCGCCATCACTTGTTTGTGGATTCGAAGATTTGCATTGTTGTCCATCCGCTCTGCAAGACCCAGCCACCTCAGTCGTTGGACCTTCACCATTATTTCAAGAACGATGTTGAAGAAGTCGCATGACATCGTGTCGCCTTGTTTAAATCATTTTTTGACATCAAAAGTCTCGGTGAGGTCTTGACCGACCTTGATGGAGCAGCGTGCATTCTCCATCGTCATCCTGCACAAGTGTACGAAACTAGACATAGCGCTGTACAGCTCGTCTCTATAGATGCTGTCATACGTATCGATTTGAAGTTAATGGATTTTCGTCAAGATTTTGAATATTTGGTCGATGGTGGATTTTGGTCCAAAGCCACACTGAGGGTCTCCTTTCTGGAGGATCGGGCAAACAATGTTGAGGTTCCATTCCTCCGACCATATTTTACAGAGAGTAAGTGCATGCACAAAGTCATCGCTTGCCGCTTTGAACAGCTCGGAAGCTAAGCCGTCAGCTCCAAGAGCTTTGTTGGACTTCAGGTTAGATAAGGCTTTCTTTGCCTCGTCCAGGTCAGGTGGACGGGATTGTTGGTCTTCATCCTCCAAATTGAATGGTTTATTCTGCCTGACAGCGGGATTTGATTCGTCGCGTCGTCGCCGTTAAACAGTTTGCAGAAGTAGTTCTTCCATATCCTCAGCATCGACTGCGATTCTTCTACGATGTTCCCTTGTTCATCCTTGCAGGCCTCTGTTCGGGCTCTGTAACCTTGACAGGTTCTTTTTACCCTTTGGTAAAACTTCCGAACCTCATTCCTGCTATAACATCCCTCTATCTCCTCGATCGCTCGCTTCTCATGCTCTTTGTTTTTCCTTCTGAAAAGCTTGTGTTCGTCTCTCCTCTTCTGCCCGTAGAGCTCGCGGGCAGCTCTGGTCTTTCTATGCAGCGCCGCTTTGTAAGCCTCTTGTTTCGCTGCATGTGCTTGCCGGCACTCGTCGTCAAACCAGGGATTTCGTTGTGGTGGCCGTGTGAAACCCAGCACATCAGAGGCGGCATCTCTGATCGCTTTTTGGCAATGTAGCCACTGGAGTTCAATACTTGATGGTGGTGCCATTTGAGAGATTGAGAGAGACTCGATCGGAAAAGGATCCGGTGATCTCTTGCGATTGTAGCCGTCTGACGTCACGTATGACACAGTGTATGTTATATTGAAACTTAAACCTATGCAAACTCTGACTAACCATCGACATACGGCCACCTAATTTTTTACTTTTTGATGTGTGACATCTAAGCTCAAGTATACGGCATTTGGTGGGACTAATTTCGTGAATGCAACGGAAATGTGTAACAGAAAGTAGGAAGAAGCGCACGTCACTCAATCATAGAAACGAGGTTAGGTGGGATCAAGCCCAAGCCAAGTCCAACGAACATTTATCGCTGTACCAGCTCTCGTCGGGGAATTATAAGCCTCCGGGAGTGTAATTTGTCACGAAAGAGCTTCTCAATTCGCCGGTCGGAGTCGGCAATAAATTAAAGGTTCCTTCCACTGGTGCAAAGAATGTAACACGCGCAAGATGAGTGCTTGGGAGAAGCTAGGCTTTGGTTCTTCCCGAGCTGTCGCGCCAGCTATCTATTTTTTTTTTGTTTAGTTATTCAATTTCAACCAATCAAACTTGACTTGCACTCCTTCAGAAACTAGTTTTGCCATCACATAGCTCTACGTTTTATTGTTCCAGTCAATAAACAACTACTTATACCAACAGACTGGGATTTAATCGATTTCAGTTACTACAAAGTACACCCAAAACCCTTCGAACTAATTAAAAGTAAGAGTACCTTCAGGTTCTGTTAAGAAGGTTGGTTTTACGAAGCGGGGAATACACTCAAGTGATGTTGATTAAAATTCATCTACTTTGTTGGAAAATCGTATAGCCATTCAAGTTTGAGTATCAATTACATTTTTTTCAAACATTCTCATCAATCCTAATCAAGAGGGTACTTCCCAAAACGATTTTCCCAGACGGTATTTAGTACTCTCGAACTAAGCATGAACTCTTTATTCGCTTTTGTAAGAACTAAGAATGCATTCGATTTTCCGAGTTAAAAACAAAACTCAATCTTCGACTCCGTCCAATTAAGGATATGATGTGTGCACCTAGGCACCTTTACAATGTTTGTGTCTAACTTTTCGGGTTGAATTCACTTGCAGTGCTACGCATTGCAAATCCTTTGGTTCTCTAAATTCCAAAAATCTACATTGTATACCGCAAAAAGGCTTTAGGAAAGAATGTGCAACAAGCTATAGTATTATTGATCCTGTATCACATACTGCGCCAAAAGACTCTCACCCACTTCACTGAAGTTACAACGAAAATCAAATTTCAGTATTATAATCGAATGTGCAGTGTTGCACTTATTTTCAAGAGGTTTCTCGAATTCCATTCTAAACGACGTCCTCAAACGTGTTTATGTGGACCTCTTAACTTTGAGATTTACGTTGCACTGAATTCTAAGAATTTATCGTTGAATCAAAGAATAAGGCGGGCATTTGGATTTGTAAAAATAAAAGCACTCAAGTGTCCTTTAATTTCCTTTATGTTAATTTGATCTTACTACAGAAATAACCGTTGTATCCAGTCTTTAATTACGTTTATCAACTGAGACATTTCTTATAAATATTTACGTTCAGCTTTACAAATAAATTTTTTTTTCTGTGATGCAACACCCACTGGAGAATAATTCTAAATGCTCTTTGAGATACTTTGCACTCTCCCTTTAGGAATAAGCACCTTGACATCTCGCTCAAAGGTTTTCCATGATTCTTTTTCCATTTTTCGTTTGTTGGGGGATTTTATTTCATTGCAGTTTCACAGTTTTTTTTTTTTTAGTTTCACGGTCAAAGTTCTTTTGTTGATTTCTTTAAAGATTCAGTTTCCTTATGGTGGCCCTCTGTACCCAAAGCAGAACGTGGGGTATATTAGGTAAGTGGATTTCTCGCATCTAGAGTCAGTGCTAGGTAGACTAACAGAACCATTGTGGCCATTGATTGAACGTCATATCAAATGCTAGGACCAGAGTCACTGTTTTTGTCAAGATGTTCAATACCCTTTATTGCCATAACATGGTCGGAGTCTAAATGCGATCTTCGGAATTCTACTACTACAATAGAGGTAGCTTGCAGTGATTTTTGGTTCCGCATATATAGACGATGAGGAGAGGAAGATACAACGACGGAGGCTACATCGACTTAGTCAGAAGAGTCCAAATCCAACGACTAATGTGCTGGAGACTAAACCTCAAGATTATTTATTTGTCGTAGAACGCCATAATCCAGCCATAAGTATGGTGGCCAAAAACCCTATAAAACACAACGCAGGAATAGCTGAGCAAATTTTATCGCTTAGCGTGCGTAGGAATCACCGGGGCTATGAGAACATGTCCAACGGCAGCTATAGGAGCAATGCTTAACCTCACGCCGCTATATCTGGTAGAACAAAAATAAGCTATCCTAAGTGCTCCACAGGTCATCTCAGAATACTAGAACACATTCATCGTGGTCACTTCTCAACATTCCAGATACCATGCCCAAGAGATTTCGACAGAAGTTACGAAATCGTTAAAGGCGACCACAGAGAATGCCCTATACAGTATGCAGTTGGTTATAAATTTGAGAACCCCAAGTGCTGGGTTTATGGTCCCAGTTTCAAACTTGCAACAGAGTTTTGAAAGTCACCAATAGTATTTCAAGCGGAACTGTGTGCAAGGGAATACTTGCGGTGAAGGATCCGAGGAACCCGCATACTACATATTTTCAAACAGCCAAGTAGCACTGTTAGCCCTTAAATCCTTTACAGTCAGATCCAAGCCTGGGACTGTCTCTACCTCCTCGAAAGTCTTGCACCGGAAAATAAGCACATGAAGGCTTCGAGGATAACGAGCGGGCTGACTGCCTCGCGAGAAGAGCCGCTTGCCTCACTCGTTGGTCCCGAATTCTATTTTGGGGCACCACCCAACAGTGCCTACTCCAAGATAACACAATGAGAGATGAACAAACATGCCGGCTACTGGGCAAACCTCCAGAGCATTAGACAAGCGAAAAAGTTTATCAACCACAACCTATACAAGGCCAAGACTTTACTTGATTTAAAAAAAAAAAAAAATAACCTTAACGGGCTGTCCAAAAAAGCATTGTCCACTCAGATAACGATATTTGCCGGCTCTGTAGAGAACAGAAAAAGACCGCTGAACATATTCTGTGTCTATGCCCAGGAGCGGCAACGAAACGATTACTCCACTTGACACGGGTCTGGGTCAACTCAGCGGAAATTCGAAAATTTGAACCTAAGGCTATACTTAGGTTTATCAAGAGCCGTTTTTGGTTATGGTATAACCTCTGGTTAAACCAGGGGTGCGTTTTGTCTTCTCTCCTTTTCATTGTGCACATGGATTGGATGTTATGGCACAGCCGTGGCAAGGGAAAATTCGAATTGGGACTTAATGATAAGTCATCTGCTTCTCGCTGATGACTTAGTCATCCTGGGGTCCACTTATATGTACATAGCCGCCTGTGTTAAAGCTAGGATGAGGGTAAACGTGAACAAATCAGAGCTCATTTCCCGATCGTCTGTTCAACGCACTTTGCCTGTAAGTAAAGTTCCATCGAAACAGGTGGAACATTTTAAGAATCTCGGCGTCCTATTCACGAGTGACGGAAGGACCAATATTGAGTTATCCCGTAGGATTGGTTAGGCTGCAGCAATTTGAGAAAGCTTGGTCAATCTGTTATCAGGAGGAACGAACTTGGCATCGGAGCTAAGCTATCGGTCTTTAATTCAGTGTTTGTTCCGATCCTCATCTATGGTCGTAAGGTTTGGCTAATGACTGAAAGAATAAGATCGCGGATACAAGCTGCCGAAATGAAATTTCTTTGTATTATTGCTGGGGTAACTCGTCGAAATTGAATTATGAACACCAGAATACGTGAGGCACTATTTCTGAGAACGGAAAGGTCCATACTTTGATGGTTTGGACATGTTAAACGCATGTCCCTAAGTCGGCTTCCAAGACGTGTCATTGGATAGGCGTCCATTAGGTAGGTCCAGGATGAGATGGCTGGAAGTCTGAAATCTCACATCTCCTCATATAGGGATAGCCCCTGATGATTTAGAAGCGATAGCAGAAGATCAGGAAATATGGAGAGTTCATTTTAGCCCCCTAAGCCCGTAACCCTCGTAGTGAATAAGAGGGCCATTGAAAAATGATGATGATGGTATTTTACAGCCCGACTGCTAGCCCTGATTTCGGTTTGGAAGACATTCCAATCGTGGTTTATTCTAATAGAGGAGCTTACTTTAAGTAATTTACAGTATGAACCTACATACGTACACACATACATTTGTATTCTGAAATGTCATCCATGGCCAGAAACGATGTCATGAATTTGCATTGCCTTTGCAGAAGCTGTACATTGAGGCATATTTCCCAATCTGAGGGAAACCACAAAATGCCATTCCACTCCACACTTTAATTATTATCACACAAATGTGTATTGACGTGTGTATGTGTGCTTCCTCCTCTCATGGCAAAGCTTGCCATGTCATAGTGAATAGTGAAGTTATTCCTTCCATTCATTCTTATTCTTATTCTACATTGACATGCATTCTCGGCACAAATAATGAATTCGGTCAATGATACGGAATCCGCTACCTATCGCATTTATCATTCCATGGAGCTATTAAAATTAATATGTCACCCATTGCCCGGGCAAAAGGAGATTCGCCTCCTTCGCACCGAGCACACACACATAACCTACACACAATCGGAACGTCCTTAAAATCCAATAACCTAAATTCCGTTGTAAGGCAGTTGTGTTTGTGTGTGGCTGGAGGTTTTTGATGCCTTTCTCTTTTAACCACACATCCATGGATATACGGAAAAAGTAAACTCTTCTATACAGGTACCCAGCAGGTGTACAAGGGACGATGACGACGCTCGACGTCGACTACGATGATGAGATACGAGAGAATGACAATGGAAATTGTCGCAGGCAGTTTTATACCTTTTGCGAACTCATATCCCTTTCCTCATCTACAATGTTGCTGGTTTTCGAGAACGGCATGGCCTTCACGTCGGTGCACCTACCTACCTACTTGCCAATTGCAAGAGCAGTAAAAGTTGCAAGGGACTCCCTTCCCATACACATAAATGTTCGACTTTGGTCACAGTTGCTGCCAGCCAGCCGGTATGTGGGGCGTTGGGGTTCGTTTTTGTGGTGTGGTATGATGTGGATTAACAGTAAAGCGGCGTTACAGCATTTGAAACCCCGATAAGGATTGAAATAATCGAGAACGCGTTTTGGCATGTGGGTGGAACGGCAAGCGGCATAGTTGTGGACATTGTTGCGGAAATTGTGGGCGTTGGTCCTACTCTTCTGGAAATTGGATTTAGGTTTCATTTTCCTTTTTTCCTCCTTTTAGTTATCTGACACAGATGAGAGGGCAACGTCTAAGAACGGTGTGAACGAAGAGATAATGACATAGAAAAGCGAAAGACATTACATGCGGTCGCCGTTCACACCACCAGTGTTGTGGTGGTCATTCGAACTGAATTGGACTCTGAAATGTCAATTCACTCGTTTTTGCCATCACAGCATGGAACTACGGGGAAATCTTACAGATTTACATTGCTGAAGTCATGAAATGAGCAGATACGCACGTCATTCTCCAAGGACATCTCGCTCGGTTAATCCGCCATTTAGTTGAATAATAATCTTTTTTGGAGATACACGTGTATGCAATGACTGTGGGAGGATGTACGCTCGCAGCGCCTATAATCTCAACATATCCATCATCGGCTTCACCTTGAACCAAAGGATGACGATGACAGCGTGTATTTTTGCTCGTAAAAAGGATATTGGAAAATTAATGAGTCTTTTGCCAGTGCAGCAATGAAATTGCAGTTTCATTTCGTATCTTTCACGGGGAAAATAGGGTGTCCGGGTGAAGTAATCATAAGTTTGATAGAATGGGAAGATTGTCTTTGGCGCTGTCATCATCACAGTTTAGTTTTAGTTTCTTGGACAAATTGGACGAATTTTACGAATTTTTTATTCCACTTTGGTTGACTTAACGATGTTTGATTTGCCATCTTGTGAGCCCTGGGCGAGCATCATAAATTTTGATAAGGTGTTCCGTCAAAATAACGACTCCAGTTTGCTCTCTATATTAACAAACAACCTTGGGGACCACCTCCTTGCAATATGTGAATTTTTGTTCACCGAAAGCTCAATATTGAAGTCGACATATTCTTCGTTTCGTCGGAATTCAAATTAAATTTAAATAAAATTGTAGAGTGAAGAGTATTTTCTGAAATTGTATTCAAAATTTTTCCGTCTTTCTGGAGGAAAGTAGATGTGCTTCGTCGTACATGTCTTGGCCTTCGAGGCCGAACTTATACATGTGATGAACTCATACATGGTATTCACCGGCAAACTCGACTGCAGTATACTGTTTGGTTTCCTGGTAATCTTTTACAACCATGCCATTATTTTATCCTTAACAGTCGTTTACTTGTGAGAGCCACGAATGGCTGTTCTGCAGCTTGACAGTCATTGCGGGTAACCTCTGCAATCAGTTCAATTATCCACTTTACATACTTCGAACTAATACATGTTCGGGTAATCTTGAAACGTATTTAAAGCCAGAATCGTTGACCCAGTCTTCAATGAGCGAAAGGGATTTTCTCTGATTAACTTAAGCGGCTCGGAATACATCTAACTGACATTTGCATGGGTTATAACGACCAAGGAAAAATATACGTATGAAGGATTATGACTACGAGAGCACAGGCTTCAGGGAAGTTAGGGGAAAGACGAAGGAGATACGGATGCACGTTGGTCGGAAATGCTTGTGGGTTGTAGTGTCCCCCAACACAGAGCTACATATGTAGAGTATTTCTACATTCGGGTTGTACGGCTTATGAAAAAATTTCTATGTTTGGCTGTACGTTAGAAAGACGGTTTAAGGGTGAACTGATATGCATTCAGAGCATGACGCGTATTCCGATTGAAGTTTTGGAGGGGCGCAGTGCAACTGACTATTTTGCTGCAGCACTGTTTGACATTTCCTCTGCAAGTATTCAAACCTGGATAGTAGAGCTCCATTTCGGGCACTCACTAACCGTATCTATCCATATTTTGACTTCGGTTGTGACCTTCCATTTAAAATACAGTCACTTTTGTGCCGAGAGCACAGAAGTATTAGCTCTACTTGCTGCGCTAGAGTCCTCTGTGTTGAAGACGTAAAAGAACTCTAGAAAAAAAAACTGTCGGTTTTTATTATTTGACTTTCTCGCGTCCTTCGAATCCACACCCGAGGGACGGCGCTGTGGAGGAAGTCCGCGACTTAGGTGGCGCACGAAAGTGCAAGGCGACCTTAACCAACTTGGCGTGCAAAACTTGAAGCTGTCTGGAGGCGCTTGTTGGTTGAGGCCCAGTTCCACCCCGGACTGTAGCGCCACCTTAAGTAAGTTTCTCGCGTCCTACCGAACGTATATAGTGACAGGGTTAATTGCTTATGAATCTTACGAAATAGTGCCCCACATGGAATATCATGTGCCATTTTCATTCCCTCTATAAAGTTAGAGTCTGTAAAGTCAAGAGGAAGTAATCCAAATCCCTAGTTTGGTGGCCAAAAGCATTTGAACGAACGACGGCAATAAAGCTTGAGAAGCTACAAAAAATTGTCTGTCTCGGTATTACAGGTTCTTTCCGCCCCTGCCCCACTTCAACCATAGAGGCTGTCCTTGGGCTCTCATCCCCATATATCTTCACTAAGAACATCACTGCGCGTTGTGCTATAAAGCTGCAGTTAGAGCACAACGATAAATCAGGTAATCTTGTGGGTCATCTTGTGGGTCATCTGAAAATACTCCACTCCACTCCGATGTTATGGCCAGGGAGTAGAGTAGTAGTTTGAAGTAGAAATATAAGACTGAGTCGACTAGGCTAATGGAGTATGGTTTGGTTGACGGTATGGTTTACCGACAGATCAAAAATGGCTTCCGGAGTAGGTCTTTGGATCCACCACTGAAGTCTCGGTAACAATGGGGATGTACCCTAGGGTATTCCAGGCTGAAATCTATGCTATTGAGATCTGCGCCAGGATAAACCTCGATAAAGGTATTAGGGGCGCAAAAATATCTATTCAGACAGTCAGGCACCGCTTAAAGCATTGACATCCTGTTTCGTGGAACCTAATTCAGTCAAGTGCTGCTACGATACGCTACAATCATTTGCCAAGCACAACAAGGTCAAGCTTGGTAGGATGTTCGGAAACCAGGGCATTGTAGGCAATGAAACTACGGATGATCTGGCTAGGGCCGTTTCGGCTTACCCGCTCTTGGGACCCTTCTGTGGCGTTAATTAGGCTACCACCACAGCTTAGTTAAACAACTGCGAACACCAACTTCGCCTAGCCCATTGGGAAAATGTCCGCTGGCTTAGGCAATCCAAGAGACAGGAACAACGTGAGGAAGCTAGTGGGCTTCCCTACGTGCCATTGCAGAAAGAGTGTCGGTTCTGTTTGAAAGAGGAAGAAACGTCTGAACACATTCTCTGTGAATGTCCGGCACTATATTGGCTACGCAGACGGAAAATTCTGTGCATTATTGGAGTTTAGAAACTCGGGTACTAATGAGATACTCAAGGTTGTCAGGAGGGTAGTAGACCTATTAAGCTAAGTAGACAGGAGACACAACAGATCTTGCAAGGTCGCAGTGTCAGACATAAGCGCAGGTTTATAAAAAAAAAATCACTGTCGATCCATTTATACAGCTAAAAAAAGAAATAGCTGACACGATAGCCCAGAATGAATCAAGGCCAAGCATTTCGTAACTATTCATATTCCGAACTGTGAATCATTTTATGAAATGGTGTCGCGAAAAATGCTCGGTTTATATGGCTGTGGTTTTAATTTACGCAGCTCGCACAGCAGTCCAACGCATTAACCATTGAGCTGCAGCTAAAGGAAGTATGCATTGCTGATTCTGAGAATACAATTTGTTATGAAAATGGTTGCTTATCCACCTTATAGGTACCTTCCAGTCGTACAAAAAAATTGTAAAAAGCTACGCCTTGGCCTCATATGAATTGTCGCTTGTTCAGTCGTAGTCCTTGTTCAATTAATTTCTGATTCGCAATTAAATGCCCGCTTCTCATTTACTCTGTGGAATGGGCAATAAAATATGAACAATCAATTTATGTGTTCATAAATGTATGCAATTAATCTGCAAAACCGCTATAAAATTTTGAACACATATCCTACCTACATACATACATACGTCCATGTATTTGAATTTGGTTTCCAACGTTACATCTTCCATTGCCCTGATACCAAGCACAATAAATAAACATTTCTGAAATAGGGTCCCGCATGAGTTAAGTCAGAATAATGCCTAATATCCGGAGGTTCAATTGAGGTACAGAGTAATTCATTGTTTAGGGAATGCAGAACACCAGTCGAATGACCATAGTAATCGAGTACATTTGCAGGCATGTACTCTGTCACACATTCCCCGTTTGTTTCAATTTGATTGAGTGGAATTCACATAGGATTTTGAAAACTTAAAGTCAAATTTTTAAAGTACGCCTTTAGCCTAAGTCTTTGTAGGACCAATGATCCTTCCAAGAATACAAACTGAGACGATTTGCATAGTTACGCTATAAAAGCGAGCATGGATGGCGCCAAGCGAATTTTACATTCAAAAAGCTAAAAGTGACAGCGCTAAGCTTTAGTTTAATCTAGTTTTTTTTTCCTTTTGTTTTCCCTTGGGTGGGGACAAGGCGTCCTGGTCCTTGAAGTAACTACAGCATAGAGCGCATGAGATGGGATTGTTGCCAAGAATTCGTCCCACTTAAAATCGGCGTCGAGTGCCGTAAATAATTCCCGGCCCTATTCTAGAATCTTCTCGTGCATACTACATACACACTTGTATTTTTCGCTTCCGGTTATGTGTGATGTGTGTATTTTGATGGAGAAGGGTCGTTACTTGTTGTTGTTTGCCAGTAACAGCCTGTATGTATAATTTAAAATACCCAAATGCTCTGCTCGACAATATGCAGTTTCCTTTAATACCCATTGCGAGACGATGAGTTGTGTCGTGGCTCTTCAGTTTAATAGATATGTATTTTGACTAGGAGGGAGTTTCAAGCAGATAATCCCAATTTAAATGTGAGGGTTATAAGTGGCATACTCAGTTTATTTTATGGATGAGCGTAAGCCCCATGAATGACAGTGGGATTAAAATAAGGAAGTGGTTGGCAAAGCAAACACTCAACAGGCGAAGCAGCAATCCCTACGGATGTGGCACTCCTTTTTTGAATTTTGCCATAGTGGCTCTATTCATAATGCACTGGATGAAAATGTCTTCCTACAAGAAATTTAAACTGCAGACTTAAAGTGACAGCTATCTCGTTGTGGTTTCACAGCGTTTAGGCGAAAAGAGGGTTTGATAGGGCACTTGGCTGAAGTTAAGGTTCGAATAAGGACGCCATGGTATCGTGAGCTAAAATTTATGTCAACTTAAACTTTTTGAGATTATGGGTCCTGTTGGGATGGATAGAACTATCAAGTATTTTTTTGTTTAAGGGAAATTTTATGAAAACGCCACAGAGTTGCCACGGGAATCTTTTAAGTATTAAATTCGGGCGTAGGACTGGCCGAATGCTGTCAATTCGATCTACATATATATCCAAGTCAATATAATCGAAGTTTTGAGAGTTACATTGGTATCTCTATACAACTCACATGGCTTATGGCCATAAATCCTCCTCTCGCACAAGACCCAACATCCCGAGGAAGCACTTTTGCTGGAAAGGATGATTTCTTGCATTTCCTCAGCAATAAACACCATAAAAAGGAGCATAGCTTACGCCTTGCAAGTAAGATGTTCGTTTTCTCAAACCGAAGTAATAACATAGTCTGTCTTCATAGGCCCTTCATCCAGTGAAGTGCCTTTTGCAAATTTTCGTGGGTGAAGTAGATAGACTCTTTAATTACTTAAGGGTAAAAGCCATCGCTGGTCGCGAAGAGCTTAATGGTCCGACCACATACTATGAGGAAAAAATATGTTGGGTGTCTGGATATGACGGCTTACCAAGAATTGATAAAGCTGATGAATTGACAAGGAAAGGATCTGCCCTATACCTAGAACAAGCTGATCAGTGAGTAAGAGTCCCGCCATATAAACTTAAGCATGGGGCTGGTCGCCGAGGCTTAGTGGTTAGTGCGTTGGACTGCTGTTCGAGCGATGTGGGGTCAAGCCCCAGCCATGTCCACCAAACATTTTTCGCGGCACCACCTAATAATTTGTCATGAAAAAGCTTCTCAATTCACACCCAATAATTTTTTTTTATGAAGCAGGGAACAGGTCTTTAGCTGAAGCGAACAGAAGATGAAGCTCGTTGGGCTTCTGTAAAATAACGAGGAATTTATTGCCGAACTATGAAACAGTGGTGCCAGAAGTAATACACTTAACTAAAAGGGTAAGTGATTATAGGTCATAATACTCTGCGCTATCACATGAAAATGGTATGCGAGGATGATCCTTGCAGGTGACTCGAAGCCCTGGGCAAGAGAGTAGCACTAGCAACGGGTATCTTTCCACCTATGCATCACAATGGGTTTCTACTGACCTGAGCGTGGCGCAGAGGGTTCTCTTTTCCCTCGCCAACCCATCTACCCAACTTAACCTATTACTGGTAACGTCTTGGCTTATATGGTGGGCGTGTTGACCTTAAATGATGTAGTTTGTGAATCCAAGTAGCTAAGTTGACAAATAAATGTTAGTGTGTTCCTTGTCGATGACAGACCTTCGCACATTTTGCTGCAGTACGAGATTGAAGAATTTTCAGGAAAGCGCGAAACTTTGCGGAAAAGCATGTCTAAAATTAATTTTTATTAAAGGTTGGCTCTGCTTCTGGGCTCTTTAGCACTGCGACCTGTTAGATCTTTGTGCCGAAAGCCGGTTAGACAAGAAAGCCCTCAATTAACCCATCTACCCTCTGAAGTAGAGGATATCACCTGTCGAAGAGTTTCTGATGGCGTCAGGGACCAGGGTGTGTCCGTCTCTCCTACTATAACAAAGAGTCATACATACACTTACATTGTGTATGTTCCGTTGTTTCCTTTTCCTCTAGACCTGGGCAATTCCCATTTTGTATTGATAATATCTCGGTGTCCAGAAAGTTAACAAAGCGAGTCTTCGAATGTCGTCCCTATTGCGTTTTAGGAGATTCTATAAGTTTTTATTCATAGCGCAGATGAGCTTTTTTGCTTGTTTGAATCCTTGAATATTGTCCCAATGGGATAGGTGGTTTCGTTTTTGTTCCATCTGTCTAGCAGAAGAGTTTAGCACCTATGTTTGTACCTTTCCGTAGATCTGATTTTGGCTAGTTGGTTATCGATTTCATTACATTCAATGTTTCTGTGTCCTGGTACCCGCCAGAGTTGGACTGTTTTTCACTTAGATAAGCCTTGGAGAGCATGGAAGCAACCGTCAAAGGCTAGGGTAGTGAAAGCCCAGTGCTTTAAGCGCTGCTTTACTTTTGGTAAGTATATATTGCAGCTTTGATCTCAAAATCAAGATTGATAATGGCACAGTTTTCAAAACCAAACAGTTAAGAATGAACGACACTGTTGTTTCGAAACTTTGCGAGTTGTCATGTAGTACAGGAGGATCAGCATCCTTTTAATCGTGAACTCAGCCATTCTCACTGGGGAGTGCAGTCATTTGTGATTTTATAATCAAAGAGGATGCGGTGGATGCTCAACCTTAAATAGGACCGTCTTTTTTTGGGATTTGTCTTTGTGCCACTCTCGTACGTGTCTAAAACTGGTGCAGAATAGGCTGAGATTTTCACTCAGTAGGTCTTCTGTAGAGATAGCCGAGGCCGGAAAGGAACTATCCTCAGTAACCCCGAGAAGAAATATCGACATAGTATTCATCGATAGCCAGGCTGCCACAATATTCAAATCCAGCTTAGGATCCTAAGCTCAAAACATAATGCATCACTCTGTTGGGTCCCAGGGCACTGAAGCCTCGAAGACAATGAGGAGGCCGACAAATTGGCAAGAAAGGGATCGAAACTGAACCAAATAATAGTCGATCACAAGGTTTTGATTCCTATAGAAGTTCTAAAGCAAGAGATACACTTTGACTTCTGGAAACTTGTCGATGAGAGATGGAGCACACTTCTGTCATGCCGTTTATGAAGAAAGATATGACCAAAGCTCAATAAAAGAAAAAGAGAGTAAAGGTACGCTGAAGAAATCGCATATATGTATGTACAATAGGTTTGGTGATCAGCGTACTCACAGGTCACAACCTATTGACGTCCCGTCTAAGGAGAATCTGACTAAGCGCGACCGACCTCTGCAGAGGATGTGGCGATTTAGACGCAAAGAAGGATATCACGTACTTTCTCTGCAACTGCCCAAACTTCAGCAGAACCAGAAAGGCGACCCTAGGCGCTTACTTCTTTAGTGACCTAGGCCAACTCTCCACCAAGCCACCGAAGGCCATTCTAAAATGCATACTCAATTCAAGGTGGCTTCTCTATTCTCTGTTCTCGATTCCCAACAGGTATATGAATGTAGGATCCTACAACGGGGAACATAATGGATCCTTGAAGATCTGAGTGGGGCGGCGCCTAACATCAAGCCGCCACCTCCCTAACTTAACATGACCCAGGTCTTCTGTAGAAGATTTACAGCAGGTTATATGCATTGTACAACGCATAAGGTTGCCCAAATCAGTCCCCTAACGACTGGATGTTTGTATACCATGTCTGCAGTGTTGATAGTGGAACGAGTGTTGTTGTTTCATTAACAATGTGAGGTATATTTTGAGGAGTCACGCAAAAACTTGATGCATGGTTGAAAAAATGTTCTAACATCTTCTGTCCAAATTGAAGAGTATTGTTTGCATTTGATATGGCAGGGGTGAGTTGCAACACTGTTATGTTCGGCTCTACGTGAAATAGCGCGACTGCCAAAGACCATTGAATTCTCTTCTATTTCGTGGCCTTTTTAAATTGTGATATCTTAAATATCGCCGAAGGCTTGTGATTGGAAATGTGACCCAAATACTGCCAAGTAGGAGCGGAATTCGCATCTGCCCAACTATTGTAAAATACACAGCTGCAGACATCGCCTCCGGCAAAGGTGCCGAACCAGTCAGGAACACAACAATATACATAGGTAATTCGCCTTATCAACTTCAGGTGCATTGATTAGCAATTTGTTTTCGTCCACTCTTACGAAGTTCGTTTGAGGCAGTCTTCCAGATATTTTTAAACCAAACATTCCTTAGCAAAGTCGTGTTCATCTTTATTATCGATCTACACTGCTGCTTCAAATATCCGTAAAATATTTTATTCGTTATGGACGCATTGCAGGCTTTTAAAGTTTCCAAATAAAGTGCCCAGTTCGACGCTGCAGAGTAATAAAATAACAAGAATTTTCTTTAAAAGAATGTGTGTTCGCGAGAATAACACAAAAAAAATAAAAGGAAACTCCCTAATGGATTCACACCCCTCTCCCGAGGAGAACAAAAAAAAAAGGTATACTCGTGCAAATTTAAATTCCACCCTTGAACAGTTTAAATTCTCGCCGATGTGTCCTTGTATCATTGTATCTACAAAAAGGAACCGGGTTCACGCCATCGAATGCATAATCACACGAAAATTGCTGAGAGCATTAAAAACGGCCATTATCTTCGCTTGTCTAGAAATGGTATAAATTATGGTGCTTGGCCGCAATCCTTCCGCTGCATCCTCCTCCTCGGCCTCTCGGGAAAGAGCTGAAGGATTTTTTAAAGTTTTCTGTGTGCTTTTTGTTTGGAAATCCCACCACACTCGCTCTCGACCTAATGGACGAGCAATTTGTAAAGCATTAAAAACAACATATTTATGGGTTTGGAGGGTTTGGTTTTTTGGTTGTTCTATTCCATGCCATCACCTGAAAAGATTTACTAGCGCGCAGGAATAAGAGGGGAAAAAAAAAAATTTAACACTGAACCTGAAAATAACGCAAATGGCTTGTAACATCCTAATGACTCTCATAAATCGACCATTCGGTGGAATGGAGGAAACACGAATGCCAGCAACAAATGCAAAGAATGCATGCAAACAGCACACATCCTGCCTGCCCGACCACCTTGCCTCAGAATTGCTGAATTATACATCATTAGTCATGTGTCGCCGCGATCCACGATCACACGACTGTAGCCTGTGTAGCCAGTGCAGCATCCTTTCGCAGTAATTTCGTTTTTTTTTCCTGTCCTTTTTGACGAGAGAATTTTCTCTTCCGGATGTTGTATGACCAGGCTCTGTTTCCACCACTGTGGTCCTCGGGGTGAGTGAGCAGCAAAAAAACGAGTGTTTTCCCATCCGTTTCTTGCCACGGTCGTTGGGCATGGTGGCGGTGGACAAGCTGACCATTTATCACTTGATGTTTTCGTTTCCTCTTAGTCCTGATCCAACACTCCGTGTTTGGTCCACGGTTAGATGATTTTTTTCTTCTGTCATGTTTTTCGTGGAATCGTCCTTTTTTTTTTGAGCAGGAGGCTTATGACAACGGTTGCCCAAACAGTGTATATGGGGGAATGGCAAAAAATAAGCCTGTGGTCGTACGCTATTTTGTCAAAGGACTCTTGGACTATCCATACACGGGCGGATTATAATGGTAGGCTTGTTTGGATTTGGCGCTCTGTGCGCGGATGTGTCTGACTTTGGTGGATAGTTTTACTGCTCGAAGTTGTCCTTTGGTGGGCCTTTAAAAAAAAACATTTAAAATTCCGTACAACATTTCAGCACAAGCTGGGTGTGCACATGGAAAACAATTACCGGACTAATGGCTTTTTCACAAAGCATGCTCTGGTTTCTCGGTCTAACGCGGTTTTGTTGAGCTTTGTCAACTTAATTAACTGAATTGCCATGCGTTGCTCTACTTTGAATGACAATTGACACTCTTAGGTAGCACAGTCTAAATTCAAGAAATTCCATTCTTTTTTTTCCCCAACTTGTGGAGTAGGGGTAATAATGGCTGTCGTGGTATTTTTAGACCACTAAAATTGGCTGTCAACGATTCGCATGATATTTTCACATTTTTAGAGTGAAGACTATATATGGGTTTTGGAGTAAAGTTACTTGGAGATGCCTTATTCGGAGAAGAGAAAGTTGAGGAGCTGGCAAGGGAACACCGCTGAAAATGCAGTGAGAGTCGCATCATTCCTTACATACATATCATAAAATGCAACGTCCTTCGGTCTGTCTGTCGGTTAGTGCGCTTATAACTCGAGAACCATTACTTCGATTTTTATGCTTATAGTTTCAGTTTATAGATATGTTCTCTGGTCAGGTTATAGAATATTTATATTTTGAAAATTGGGGTCGAAAAGCTAGAAAGGGTGCGAGCGAAGCTGACCGGGTCATCGTTTTGACAATGAAATCGGAGATCAAGGGACACACCACTCGTTAACTGGGAATTTCATTCGTAAAAAAGCATATCAACATCCTCACCAATATAGTTTAAGCAGAGATCAATTGATTCTGTTGCTGGGATTAACTCAGTAGCAGAAGAACCAACACATGTTTGGGCATCATCAAGAAATATAGAACTGCATGGCTCTTCGACTCTTTCAAAGTGCGACAGGGAGTGAGACAAGGGGGTGTTCTATTGCCAAACCTCTTTCTACTGGCGATAGATGTTTTACAGACTGCCATCGTTGGTATAAGAGAGGGACAAGGCATTCAATGAAGACCGTTTTAAATGCTTTACCATTTGGACTATGCCGACGATATATGTGTCCTCCCGAGTAACATCAGTGGGCTTACCGGGATGTGTCAATGACTGCAGGTGAAAGGAGTGTCAATCGGTCTAAGGACAAATAACAAAAAGACAAACATAATGCCCACAGGTCGCTTCAAACATCACCGTATTACTCTGCAGAAGACGCCAATTAAAGAGGTCGAACAGTTTAATTATCTCCGAAGTATTGTATCAGCTAATGATGGTACAGATCTGGAGATTAAAAGCAGAGTAAATATAGCTCGCGCTGTCTTCGGTACTCTGTCCAATTTGGAAATCCAGTCAAATTCCCTTCGCACTAAGTTGAGACTGTTCAAATCCAAAGTTTAATTCGTGCTATTATATCCCTGAGAATCCTTGAAAGTCTCGACAAATATCTCAAAGAAACTGCAGACTTTTGTGAATCGCTGCCTGCGCTACATCCTAAAGATTCGGTGGCCGCATCAAACCAAGAATCGTGGTGTAGGACGAGTCAAAAACTGTTGGATGTCGATATAAGGAAGCTAAAATGACGATGGATTGGTCGCACACTGCTTAAATCGTGAAACAGTCCTTTGAATGGAATCTTCAGAGTGCACGGTGGCTTGGAAGACCAAGAAAAACGTGTAAATCAAACAGTCTTAGCAGAAACTAACTTTCAGACGAAAACGTGGCCACAGCTAAAACATCTAGCTGGAGACCTTGAAGGATGGAGAGATGGTTACCGCCCCAACCGGGGTTACAAGACATGATGATGATGACACATAAATTGTTAGAAGTGCTCAAACAAAATGCAACTCTGCATATACAATTCATTTTTGTTTGTATTCCCCTTGTCTATCACTGACTAACCTGGAATGACTTTCACTTATGTCTCGCACGTCATGTTAAAGTTCTTGACTAATGCACTTTGTCTGTAACTCCTACAAAATGCACTACCACAAACCTTGTATGTCCGTTAATCTTGGTAAAACGGAAACACATATACCATTACCCTTTTCTAACGCTCATTTTGTCTGGATGAGATACATCATCCTCGTGCATACTTGATTTTGATGAAAGACAAACGACACATTCAATGCAGGTGCTTTAAAATCCATTCCCTAGACATGATGCAAACTTATAAAGCTTCAGTATGCATTCATATTCAGCTTTTGTTCATAGGAGTGATTTGAAAGCCACCAAACATAAAAGCAGTCTCTTGATGGCACAAAGGATTACACGTTTACCCTTTGAGGCAACAATATTGAGAAACGCTTTTGTCTCTGAGACTACAATGGCAAAAATGTCGAGAAAAGCAGATCCATTTCAGTGATGGATCCACACGGTGGGTTGAGATGGAGTCAATCCAAAAAAAATTAGACCGCAGCACAATGAGCCGGAAGCAATAAAGAACACCAACGTCATAAAGAAGACAATCAACTAGCTCGTTAAGCCCATTGAGATAATTTGCAGTCATCGATGCCCTCATACCCATGCAATGCGCTCTTCATCAGACATTTTTAAGTTCCATTGAGAGCTCATATCGAACGCAATTTAATATGAGCAAAAATGGCAAGGTACTGGGGATTGAGGGAGTGGCCCTTAAAAATATATTGCAATCTCCAACGAACCGGGTTGTGCATTATTTGTGTCTGCGATATTTGTCCTTTAAACGTAATTATTATCGATTCATGGAGTCGGTGGAGATGAAATTTTTATTGCTCCCTCCAATGTTATGACATATTGGGTATTTTGAACTTTTAAGTTTTGAAAGGACTTTCGGGTTGTTGTGGTGCAGCAACTGTATTGTCATCTAAAAACAGTTTATGTCGATGACTATTTACTTGGTTGATGAAGATAAAACGAGGCATTGGTCCAGCATAGATGGCTTGTTTCGATAATTTTTATTCAAATTTCAATACCAATATTAAAATCGTGGCCATTTATGTAGGTTTTCTTTTTGATAAAACAGAGGGAGGTAGAAATACTGAAAATTGGTAAAGTTTAGCCCCATCACCAACCAATGGTCACCTGTGCATTCCTAGAATGGTGGCCAAAACCGTGCTAGCCAAAACCCAAGAACACCTGCTTAAAGGGGCTTAAGTTCACGGTGGGCCTACCCACAATATTAGGGTCCAGGAAAAGCGCTAGCCGGCACCACAGGAGAGTACTAGTACTCCCCCAGTGCAACACGCTACTGAGAAGAATTAACCCAATAGCAGTTGCAGAAGCAAAACTTTTTGTCCTTGGCAGTTACTTAACAAAACTCATCCATTGATAGGATTAGCCTTATTTGTGGTATCATACATTTAGTTTGACAGTTTTAACGTCACTGTCAAAGACAGGCATTTTAGTCGCCTCTTACGACAGGCATGCCTAACCTCGGGTATATTCTAACCCCTACCCGAAGGGGGTAGCCCAAGAGGAGTTCAACCGCCAGTATCACCTGGCCCCTGTGGGTATTATGGGTCAATGAAAACGTGCCCGATGACAGGCATAGGAGCAATGCTGAGTGCTCTGAGACTGCCTCAGATACTAGAATTCAAAGCCGGTAACCTTACAGGCCTTCTGAGAATCCTGGAATTCATGCAAACTGATCCAATTTTCAAGATCTCAGATTTCGGTTCTCCAGAAAATTCGAGGAATGGGAGAATTAAGGTCTCGTTACCTTGTCAAATTCGCAAATCTGGTAGGTACATAGATGGCTTCAAACTGGAAAATAAAAATACTGGAGCTCTTTTATGCGCAGGTAGGTGTGAAAATCCTTTGTGGATACTCTCCGGCTCGTGCCATGAGTTATGCCTGACTCCATGCTCCTGCATGTCTACGTGCTAAAAAAAAACACCTCCTCCTTGCTCCGTCTCCTGGTTTGTTCCCTGTGGCACCGCCAGTCAAAACATTCCTTCGCAGGAGCTGGAGTTTATGATCCCAAATTCCATTGTGCAGCAACGCTTGGAATGTGACCAGACATCTGTCACGAGGAGGTTTACGACATAAAATTATCCGCAGAGAAATGCCAGCGGAGGAAAAAAAACGCTATTCGTATATTAATCTTTTCAGATAGCCAGGCAGCACTAATGGCGCTTAAATCTAATTTGATAGGGTAAAAGCTTGTCTGGCACAGTTTCAACCTTCTCGAAGACCTTGTATCCGCAAACAAAGTTAATGTAGCCTGGAGACACGAAGGTTTCGAAGGTAATGAAAGGGCGGACTGGGTACCCATTCGTTCGTCCAGAGTCCTGTTTTGGGGTACCATTCAGTACCATACACTCCAAAATAGCGCAATGGGAAGCTGATGGGCTCACTGAATATTGTGCATAGCGAAAGGGCCTGAGGCAAGCGAAAAAGTTCATCAACTCCAAAAAACAGGACAAAGAATTTACTTGAACTGATCAACGAAAATTTAAGGACCCTAACAAGCGCCCTAACTAAACATTGTCCACTAAGGTACCATCTATATAAGACGAAGTTATTAGATACTCTGCGGAAAGCAAAAAATCCACAGGGGCCACAAAGGAAAGATTACTCCATCTAAAACGGGAAAGGATATGCCGTGTGGACTCTTGGAACATGGAATTTCAAGCACTGTTGAGGTTTTTTAGAGCTTATTCCGGCTTCTGGATAATCACTTCCTTTTCGTTGCATGTAAACTCAAAATTAAGTGAGATACTCTCGAAGGGACAAATCTTGGGTGGAATGGTTGATCCAAAACACTCTTAAGACTTGAATTCCATCAAGAGATTACATATCAGCGCTACTGGACTGGCAAGCATGCAACAAGGCTTGGCCTTTACTCAAATGATTTCTGTAGAAGCTGCATGGACGATTCTGGAAATTAATGTGAAATGAACGTTGCAAGTTGTGATATTTTTTCCAAGTGACGTAAGTACGGGACAACGCCGTCGTTAATCGAGGCAAGGTGGGAATTTTTTGACGACTTAAGTGTGAAACGATTTTATACGAAACGACATAAACCGCGGTATGCCTGTACCTATACTGACATTGCGGTCTTAGTTCGTTACGGCTTTCTATACTCTGTCCCACAAAAATTGTCAGTACGGGCCTTATGGGAAAGCTTTGTCTAGTGGCAAATTTCAGTCTAGAGAAATGCTAAGTACACACTGTGCACATCGTTTATGTATTTAGTTTGTCAATTGTCAACTTCAACAAAATAATGAAAAAAACTAAAGAACTTAATTTAACGGTATGTAAACCTCAGGGCGCGAGCCCCACCCGCACTTGTCCGCCTTTTTATTAGAACTTAATTTCTTTCTTGTCGTACTATCTTGTGTGGGTTTTCTTAAGTTCCAAGGATACAAGCGTAAACTAATTAATGTTTGCACAGCACTGGTTTATCATGCAATTAAAAGGCCAAGGTTATCAAAACTCAAAGAGACACTTAGGAATCCTTTTGATTGGGTTTTAATAACCCATCCAAAATAAAGTATCTACCAACACGTACCAGCATTAAAATTTTTTTATTATTACTCGCAGAGGACATGAAAAAAACTTGTAGTGATGCATTCCAACAGACAGTGTATGTTAAAGTAAATAAACAAAATGTACTCTAATTATAGTGCATGTTCAAGGATCAGCTGTCAAGGATATCCCTAATGATGTAAGCCTTTATGACAGTTCCTGTATCCCTAGAGTTTAATACAAAAGAGATGGACAGTGATAATTGAATAACACTCTGGCTTCGTTCTCCATCCCAAATGACTAGTTTGCGTGCTAAGTCGCACACACACTGTCTGCTTATTATTTGTTAATCAATGGAAACATAATTTAGTTTCGCAAACATCAATCATATGAGAAACACTGAACATAAATTATATACGATACCCTCGGGTGTTAGGAACAAATTTCCTATGCATAGTTGCAAAAAAGACAAACTGTCATGTCAGTCTAATAAATGTTAGAAGACTTCGGTATTATATTCCCAGACTACTACCTTAATTACTTAGTTCATGGTTATCGGGGAGTGATATTTATTGCTTGCGATATGATTTGATTGGTCTGGGAGAACTACCGAGGCGAACCGTTTGCAGGTTTGAGGTGTATGCACAACTTAAAGGGGCGTTTAAATACACAAAACAGAGTTTGCCTAGGTGAAAGTAAAGGGTATCATGGAAGCCAGCCACTCTTGTCAGACATAACATAATGCACGCTCAAAACGCATAAGCTTGAGCCTAGAAAATGTCTAATACACTCTCTCTCCGTTGTCCGTTGTGCCAGGACAAGTCGAATCGATGTGGTGTTAATAAATAAAGCTTCGACTCCGAACGACATATTAAGAAGACAAATTATACTCTCGGAGGTTCGTCATTCTCCGACGAAAGGTGGTGCCGTGAAATATGTTCAGTGGACATGGCTGAGACTTGAACCCATGCAGCTCGCACAGTAGACAACTCGCACTAACCACTGAGCCATGACGACTAATTGGAATACAACTCCAAATATCAGAATGGGCAAAATACTAATTTGGGCCAGTAGAAGTGATATGATAGATTAGACAACTTACTGGCTGTCAATCTAATTGGAATGCGTTTGAGTATAGCAGACCCATAAAGAAGATAAGGTGACGTACATGTATAGCAAGACACATTACACATTTTCTGAGAATGCCCAAGCCTCAGCAGAAAAAGAAAGAAAGAAAGTCCTTAAAGATCACTTCCTTGATGGTCTGGTTGAATTTTCATAAAAGCCACAGAAAACCATCCTAAAATTACTTCTGAAGGCTAAGCAAAATAAATTCTGTAATTTTAAGTTTTCCACATCATCCATAAATATCGGTGTGAGGCTGTACATACGAAATGATGCGCAGCGAATCCTAAAACCTAATCTAACGCCCCTTACCATAGTTGTTCAACTATGGTTTTTCAGTAGGTTAGGTTATGGCGGCTGCCAGCTAAAGTAACACACTTGAACCAATAATAGGTCCGTTATGATACCACATGGACCTTGGAAAATTCCTTTACCTCCTTATTGAGCCAATTGAAGTTTGTGTTTTTCATTTAAGATTGGTCCTTGTGAAGGCATCCAGTTTAATTTTTACATTTTTACGTGAAGCGTAAAAACATGCTAAGATATCACATGTAGGAGATGCGGTGATGAGGAAGTCCATGAGGACACAGCTCATTTTCTCTGTCACTGCTCATTCCTCTGGCAGATAAGAAATAGGACCCTAAGCAAATTCTTCTTCGATTATATCGACGAAATACATAGCTGATGGCTCGCCATCAGAACTTCTCAAATTTGCTAAAGCGACTGGATGGTTAGCACCAAGGAATAAAAAACCGCAGTAGGGAATATCATGCGTATCACAATGGGTCTACAATGACCTACGTGTGATGAGGCAGCCCTCATCAGCCCACAAACCTACCCTTACCTAACCATGCCCGGGCAGCCAACAGTAATATATAGTTAAATGCTCTTCCATCTTTACGAGAGACGTACGGCAGTCTAGAGCTACAACTGAACACGTGAAAAGATGTGGATATCACGTTTATCTTCAGCCAAGTTAAGACTTTCTTAATTGCCATTATTTTCCCTTGATTTGGGAGACAGAAAGAGATTCTAAGATTAAGATTGTCAGAAAAAATACCTGCACCTAACCCTTCGTTGATTTTTGATCTGTCCCGGTTAAAATCAATCGACTTGTCTTCTAGGAATGACCTGGAAGAGATGGTGACTTTGAAGTTTTTGTCTAAATTTATTGGGGTTATGTTCTCTGGGAAGCTGTTGAAACCATTCAGAATGGAGGCGTGACCAAATTCTTTGAGACGAACGGCCAAACTGGCAGTAATTCGCCTGCCAAAGATGTCAAGAGGTGGGAAATAGAACAGAATGTGCTGTGCTGCAAAGGGTGTTATGCGAAATGTACAACTTATGTACAAACAAGCTGATTGTTGTACAATACTTGGTTTATCGCGGTTTATGGCTTTATCCAGGGCATTTCACCAGATGACATTTCCGTACGTGAGTATCGGCAGAACCAGTAAATTATTTGGGGTTGCAAAGCCGATTTATTCCCGAAAGCCTTTTGCAAGATAAAATTGCTACTATAGCTTTTCTAACTTTGCTTCCTATTCAAAGTAAAACCTAAATATGTAGCTTCGTCGGAGAAAGTTAAGCTTGCACCATTCAGGGATAAAGGGTCGATAAGTGAAATTTAATATTTCCTTGAGAATAGTACCAAATAAGTTTTGTAAGAGTTCACATCGAATTATTTAAAGCGTTTCTTAGGAGTTATGTTAGGATACTTGAGGTACTTTCTAGAGACATCAGACAATCACCGTGCATCCCTCGGTGTTTTCCAATACTTCACATCCTTTTAAATCTTCCTCCAGCAAATAAAATCACGACGGTATTCTTCATGATTTTAAAAATTAGTCGCTACGTTTTATAAAGGTAATGCCCCTTTTAGCCGAAGCTTTTTTCGGACTTTGATCACTTCCACCTTAGTTTGCAGCGGGCAACTAGCTAGATGAGGATATAATTGTGCCCTTTAAACTATTTTAGACAGTTTACTCCATCTCTAATGAGTGACCCGAAATTCTCAGAATATGATTCAGAGTTTCTTTCATCGTCAGATAGAGTGCAACCAAACATCTTTTAACACAGCCAAGCAGCCCTGAGAGGTGTAGTTTTCAGTCTGAGCTTGCCAGAAATGCCGCAAATATTCATGCACCATGCACATTTTCAACCAGCCCACTGAAGCTCGCTGTGCGCACATTTTCGTCGAAGCATTTTCTCGCTAATCGCTGATCGGCAAGACAAGCTTTTAAGCTGCATTGTCTACAAAATCTTGCCTTTTCCCTCTGATGTACCATGGTATTTCGTAGATGGTCAGATAGGAACGATGCAATGAATTCCCGATTTACTTTATATCTTAAAATACGTAAATATCTCACATCCTTCATTCTCTCACTGTTTAACTTTTAATTCATTTTCTTCTTTTCCAGGATCACTTGAAGGCGCATCGAAACGATTCTTCACCGATTTTTTACAAGAACTTCCAACGCCTGGTACTGGAGGACCAACTTTCGATACAGCAGTGCCCGCAAACATAACCGGGCTGGTGGGGAAAACCGTCAAACTGGTGTGTCGAGTGAAAAACTTGGGAAATCGAACGGTAAGTGATTTCAGATGTTTTATCACAAATTCTCAATTATTATCCATAATGGGATTCTTAACTACATACACTTGCTGAAGATTATCCAAACAAATGGCACACAAGCAAAGTTAATGATGTTGCCCTTCGAAAAGCGACAGTTTGAAAACTCACCGGCTACATATCTTGCGCTCTCTTAAATCGATTTCACTCTTTTTTTCTATTTTATTTAAATTTACATTTCCATTTCATTTATTCCGTTCAGATGGAGTAGCACCCTTTTCCTTTCTGTTGCAAAGTTAATAGTTTCGAGAAGGACTACCGGAGATGCTAATTTGCCGATGCAAAGTATCTCAATCTCACCCTTGTTCACGACATAAAATATTCTGTAATGGAAGGGGAGGGCGAAGGACGATAAGCCCTAACGCAGTGAAGGATGCATTTCGCTGAACAAATACACACAGGGTATGGATGTTCGACACTAGTAATGGATTTTTGAAAGGTACCCACCAGTAGGGAGCGAGATCAGCATTTTGCATTTTAAATTTAACTTTCATTTTATAGGAATGCAACCGTTGTCGACAAGTGGAAACGGGTAGCGATGTTTTGGCAGTCAAAATAGCTACGCTTAGATGATTTGGATGAAGATGAATATTATTCTGAAAGGGATTTTCCAATGTCGAGTAAAAGTTCCGCTGTGTTGCACAAACGTGATTTGGCTGCGATAATGCTTGGATGATGGAATTTTTTGACAAAGTTATGACATTCAGGTTGTGCAGATTGGAAAAGGGAAACTTAGATTGGGTTAGCTGTTGCATGACTAAGGAATTGATATATTTGTTTGCGTATGAAAATTGAAAATCTTTTCTTTCTTGTTGTCATTCAATCGGCATGGGGATGGCCATGGTGTAGTGATTAGGATCATCGGTTGTCACGCTGAAAATCCGGATTTAACTCATAATGTCGGAAAACATTACATAAATAAATCGATCAACTGAGAAAGAACTGCTTAGTTTAAAACACCCGGAGTTCAAGAAGCCATCAGAGAGAAGAAAGAAGCATTTAAGGTGTGGACACACTTGGGGGATTCAGCATCTTGCGCAGATGGAGCGAGCACTTTTCGGTGCTGCTCAATCCCGAACAGGCCACTGAGGATGGCAGATACATGGTTTTGAGTAGGGCGGAGAATAGTCTCCCCGTAGAGGAGGTGACTTTGGCGAATAAAGCGCTAAAAGTCGACAAATCTGCTGGTGTAGACGAAATCCGGCCAGAAATACTCAAGGCTTTGAGCAAAGAGGGAGTGAAATAGCTCTCTTGTGTCTTTAAAGTGGCCTGAGAATGCGGTGAAACACCTAGCGATTGGCAATCTGGGGTGATTGCTCCTCTTTTTAAGAAAAGGGATAAGAAGGATTGCTCCAATTATAGGGGTATATCTCTCTTAAGATATAGTCTTTGCTGAGATGTTGGAAGTGCGTTCCATAGCTGTAGTCGAGTCCAGCACAACCAACCAGCTGTTTACTCTTGGAATGGTACTCGAGAAGGCCTGGGAGTATGCCAAACCTATCTCTATACACTAACTGTGAGAGCTGCGTTCGTGTGAACGGCATTAAGTCACCTTTCACCTTTCACTTTGGGCGTTGGACTTCGCCAGGGTTGCGTTCTGTCACCTCTCCTTTTCATAGTCTATATGGATTGTATGTTTCAGCGCAGCCTTAGTGAGGAACGTTTCGAATTGGGAGACTTAAGGATAAATCATCTGATTTTTGCTAATGATTTGGTCATCCTGGGGACCATCCAGATCGAACTTCAGCGCGCACTAGATAGGTTCGTAGCCGTCTGTGTTGAAGCTGGGATGAAGGTAAACGTGAACGAATCAGCGGTAATGGTAATTTTCCGAACGCCTGTTCAATGCACTCTCAATGAAAAGTTTAAGTATCTTGGGGTCCTATTCACTAATGATGGTAGGAGCAGTAGTGAATTATCCTGTAGGATTAGTCAGATAGCTTGGTCAATCTGTTAACAGGAGGATCGAATTGGGCATCTGAGCTAACCTATCGGTCTTTAGTTCAGTGTTTGATCCGATCCTCACCTATGGTCATGAAGTTTGGGTTATGACTGAAATAATAAGATCGGGGATACAAGCTGCCAAAATGAGATTTCTTAGTTGTATTGCTGAGGTGCGAGCCACTCAATGTCAAGCAGCTACTTCTTCGAATGGAGAGGTCCATACTTCGATGGTTTAAACACGTTGAAAGCATGTTCCCAACTCGGCTTTCAAGATGTGCTATGGAATCCGTGCCATGAGGTAGGCGTCCCCTGGGTAGGCCTAGAATGGGATGGCTTAACCAAGTCCGAAATCTCTCCTCTACCCGTATGGGTAGCATCTGATGACTTAGATTCGATGGCGGAGGATAGGGAGATGTGGAGAGTCCATTTAAGCACCCTAACCCCGCGATCCTAATAGTGGATAAGCAGGTCATTGAAAATGTATGTATGTCTGTAACTGAGAAAGCTGATGACGTCTCTTCTGCAAAGGGATAACACTGACAGAAGAGCGTTATGGCCTAAACAGGTGATTGAGCTGACAATGAAATTATAGCAATGACAAACACCATCCAAACAAGGATATAGAAGAGCACCAAAATCCAAACAAGGATATAGAAGAGCAGATAGGACATTAAACTTCTTCCAAGTTCAGCTGCCGTAGCTATAAGATGACATGTGCAAATGCACTGCCTTTAATTCTCACGGTATTTTCTCCGGAACAATATTTATCTTGCCTTTTGTCTCAGGTGTTAACTTCTTTGTTAACTTCTTTTAAGGGAAATCAAATAAGAGCAGCACCCTTCATTGTAAAAATACTTCCGGCCCACTCCCGTGCTCTCGATGGGTCATTTCGCAAAGTAGTACTTATTTGGTCTTCCTTCGATATCAATTGATTGGGCCACAAATTAAGCACTCAAACTTAATGAAATGCGAATCGATGCCGTGATTTAAGCCAAGGAACCAAATCGAATGGAATCAGATGTCGCCCATTAGCCACACGACAATTTTAAGTGTATAAATATTTGAGAGTACTGCCCCCTGCAAGAAGCACAGTGAAAGAAAAATAAATAAATAAAAAAAAATAAAATCAAACAACGAAGAAGTATATGTACATATGTATGTATGTTTGTATATTCTTCAAATTGGTTTTAGGAACATTTCGAACCGAAAACGTAATTGTATACCGATGAAGTGCTTGTATAAACGATGTCCATTCATCCCCTACCATTCAAAGCTGCTGTGAGACAGTTGGTTGTGACATGGTAACTATCGTATACAACGCCACAGATGGATGGAACCAATACTTTAGCAATTGAAAAAGTAAACCCAAACAGAATTCTTTACCCCCACTGTATCCTGGAAATTTTCGTGCGAGAATACTTGAAATCTGGTTTCGGTAATCATATCGAATTCAACGCTCCACAACGGAAAAATTTGATTTCCATTTCATCTCCTGTCCATCGTGGCTTCGACGTTCCGATGGCGATGGCACACACTGGGTATGTGGTTGTATGCCGTAACAATATCCTGTCAGATAATGCAAATAGTAGTAGCGTCCGCAATGCAAGTGAGCAAAAATAATGCCAACCCGTGGTGGTGGTACAACATTCCAGGACCAACAAAACTATTGAAAATGGTGCTATTTTAAGGATATCCCTTCGAGGTCCTGTCGAGTGTGTAACCCCAATTTGAATTTCCATTTACGATGCAATGATCCCTTCAGTTTCGGATCAAATGTGAATATCGACCACAAACTATTGCTAGCTGTTTGACGGCGAACGACCGAATGCGTATCTGTAGTTTTGCATAGCGAAAGGGATACGGCCGGAAAAGTCAATAAAAAAAATAATAATAAAAAAAAAAACAATGTTCGAGTGAACACAAAATCGATAGCTGTACATTGGGCTTTTTGGAAATTGTAGTTTCCTATTTGGTTGTTCCGGTTTCCCGGTACACGGTTTTATTCATTTCATGTCCACTCATGTAGGCCATTGCTTATGGCGCTGATATTACTTCTTTTTTTAATTCAATATGTCTCGGTGGATATATGTATGTATATGGACATACATATGTATAAGTACGTGCGCAGGAGTGGGTGTTTGATGGATTGAAATGTTAAATTAACTCTTGCGTATGAATAAGTTCTCCCACGCAATGAACGTCAGTTACATGATGTACATTGACTTCTACAGAAATGAAGCTTTTGACGACTCATTCTCATTCAGGTTCTTGATAACTTTTCCCACCAAGTAATTGGGGTTTTCAAAAAGTTAATGCGATGAAGCAAAATCTTTTTTGGAGGAAGAAATATTCTCCTTTTTTTGTTCTGATGTTTTTGAACATGTAGCTGTGGTAAATATTACTCTTTTCGGTTGCTTCGAAAAATGATTGTATTTTGAATAAAGTAACGGGTCATCAAGTTCGTGGTCCGGATTTGACATCTCTGTTTCAATTCCATACGTCCAACCGAACTGTCACCATTTTACAATACGAATCGTTTAACAATTGCAGAATGTGTTAAAATTGTAAAAACTTACTACAAAAATAGTGATTCTACACTAGCTACGTTTAACGCAACACGAGCAGATTATGGTCGACATCACCGTCCATCTGAGTGTACTATAGGCAATACTATAAAAAAATTCGAAGAAACTGGCTCTGTTACAGATTTCTTAAGGCCTATCCATCACCGAAATGCGCCGTTTATAGAAAATATGGATGCCGTTAGTCAAACGAATGTACGTCAAGTTATGGTCGAATTATTGCCCGATATGTGTCGAAAAGTAATCGAAAATTACCTTGCCGGAATCGAGTCCTGCGGAGGTCATTTGAATGACATTATATTTCATTCATAATGGCAGGATCCAAACAATATATTAAAATAAAAAATTGATCGAAATCTAAATTATAAATGTGCTTTATTTAAATTAACTTTCGGAACCACAAAATGGATGACCTTTTAGTTTTAATCACCAAAGAATTATGATTCTAAGATTTTTTCTAAATAAGTTTAAAAGTTACATATGTACATACATATGCACCTCCTTAATTCTCTTCCTGTCAGCTTTTACAGAAGTCGTTGTAGGATGAAAATTCTTTATTTATCAGACAGAATCCTATAAGGCCTCCGCTTTTAGGTCGTTTGATTTTTTTCTGAAGCTGGACCTCAAGAGAGGAGACCTTCTGATCTGCGTCAACCACAGAGGCATCAGTCTTCGTAATATCGCCTACAAGATCTTATCTGCCGTGTTGTGTGAGCGCCTAAAGCCGTTCGTCAACAACCAGATCGGCCGATATCAGTGTGACTTCAGGCCAGGAAAGTCTACCACCTACCAAATACTCACATTGCGGCAGATCTTGGAGAAAACCCAGGAACTTCAAATCGGTAAGCTATACGCACCACCTTTTCATCGATTTAAAGGCCGTGTTTGACAGCATCTATAGAAACTAGCTATACAGAGCTATGTCTAGTTTTGACATCCCTGCCAAACTCATCTGGTTGTGCAGGATGATGATAGAGAATGCACGCTGCTCCATGAAGGTCGATCAAGACCTCACCGAGACCTTTGATGTCGAAAAAGGATTCAGAAAAGGTGACGCGCTGTCATGCGACTTCTTCAACATCTTTCTTGAAAGAGTTGTGCAAAATTCATGCGCCAACACCAGAGTCAATACCTTTCAAAAGTTCGTCCAATTACTTGAATATGGCAACGATATTGACATTATCGGAAGAACGCAGCGTGATGTCACTGTGGCGTTTGTGAGTATCGAGATCGAGACGGAGGCGGCGAAGATGGGTTTAGCGATCAATGAGGAAAAGATGAAGTATATGCTGTCAACAAGAAAGGACTCCCAACACCGACGTCTCGGACAGAACGTCACTATAGACAGCTATAACTTTGAGGTAGTTAAGGACTTTGTCTACCTAGGCTCCGCTATCAATTCAGACAACGACACCAGCGCTGAGATCAAACGAAGAAAAACTCTTGCCAATCGCTGTTTATTTGGGCTAATAAGGCATTTGAGTAGCGGAGATTTCTCTCGAACAACTAACGTGACCCTGTATACGACCTTAATCAGCCCAGTACTGCTCTACGGCGTAGAGGCATGGACTCTTTCTAAAGCTGATGAGGTTGCTCTTGACTGTTTAGAGAGGAAAATTCTTCGGGTGATTTTTGGTCTCGTCTGCATGGACGGGGAGTGGAGGAGGAGATACAACGACGAATTGTATGTGCTGTATAGCAACATCGACTTAGCCAGAAGAGTGAAGGATCAACGACTGAGTTGGTTGGGTCATGTAGAGCGAATGGACACCAATGGTCCGGGCCGGAAAATTTCTGAATCCACACCCGAGGAACGGCGCAGTAGAGGAAGACCGAGACTCAGGTGGCGCAGGCAAGTGGAAGGGGACCTTTACCAATTTGGCGTGCGAAACTGGAGGCAGCTGGCTAAAGAGCGGTTGAGGTCCAGGTCCACCCCGGACTGTAGCGTCACCTTAAGTAAGTAAGTAAGTGGAGCTACGCCTCAATCAACAGCCACCGTGATCCTTAGCTAGCTGTTTCAGATACAGACCAGAATAGTTTCAGGCCCCCATTAAGGTTTAAAAAATGTAGCTTGAGATTTAGGCGGTCCGCCAGGTCAATTAGCCTCTAAAAAAAATAGCTGGCGCGACAGCTCAGGATGAGCCAAGGCCTAGCTTCTCGCAACCATTCATGTTGTACGTGTTGCATTCTTCGCAAGAATGGAAGTGGCCTACAATTTATTGCCAACTCCGAACGTTGAATTGAGAGTTTTTGGACATGGCTAAGACTTGAACCCACTCAACCTCAACTCGCACAGCAATCATGTAAATGTGTCGAATGTGTTTATAAATCCTTGATCCTGTTCCCATTTAATTTTCTTATGATTTTTATAGTAACTATCATATGTTGAGTCAATTAGAACTTTAATGTTACTGTCGTTGTATGATAGCATCAAAGAACTTAATTCACGGATACCAATGATCTTACGACTTTTGCTAAGTTTCCCTTCACTTCTTGTTTAATCAACTTTACTTCCAACTGCTGGCGAAGCAAGTTTTCAGCACGAAAAAGGACAAAAAAGAAAAGGAAAACAATCAATTGTACATATCACGTTTCGTGCACTATCCAACATAGAAAATAAAAACTTCTTGGCAACTGTATGATGAATTCATCCCAATGGCCTTAAATGCATTTCAAAATCCCTTGGTGTCCGTTGCCAGGTTTCCTCTCTAATAGCGTTGTTCCCGAGAAACCAAAAAAAAAAAAAGGAGAAAACCTGCATCATGGTGGACTAACTTTATTTGTTATGTTCGTTCTTGTTAGGGGAATATCCTCTCGTCAGACAATACATGCTAAAGGATTTCAGCCAGGATTGTCTTGAGGACTCATATTGAAACAAATGGGCAAATTCTAGTCCAGAATTACTTCGTTCGGTAAGAAGCTATGAAGTGAATTTTTAGCCAAACAATGGAACAACTCTTGGTGTAGGATGTACATACATTTTCAAGCACCTAATTTTCATTGAGCAATACTTGTATATTCCATACGACGACAAGGATGTAAACAGCCACACAAATGTATGGAATCATGTGCTTCAATGAGTTGTTCGACTTTTCTGGGAAAAAAGTGTTTTCCTCCAACAATAGGAGTGAGTCCTTTCTGGTAAATTTGAATTCAGAAGCTGTAAGTCGTATTGATTTTGGAATATCAAGTCATACATTGAACAAGATTTCTGAAGTGGTTGGAGGCTTGTTAGAATCTTCTTACTTTCATCAGATGCGTAGGTGGTTTTTTTTGTTTGCCAAGGTTGGCCAAGGTTTTCTTTGGTTATGGGACGAATTTCTTAGTAAAGCCTGATATTCTCAAAAACACACCACATTCAGAGGTCGGGGTGAACTTTGATTTTTGGATTTTTTTTTGCTTCTCCCTCGATCTGTTGCTCTAGAAGCCTCAAGTGTCTGGAGAAAGTGGAGGATTTGAATGCGATCTGAGGATAGGAATTAAATTTCTGAAAACTGGTTCCCTGCTTTTGTGGATCAGTTCTCTAAAGCTTTTAAGGAGATGTGGTGTCATCTTTCTGCAATTTCCATTTTTTTCTTGACTCCATTTGCCTAAAACTGTCTTCGATCCTACATACAACGACTCATTATGAAGCTTTTGTCTCTTTTGGTTATTATTCTATAAAATCCCTTCGCACGTCTGGAGAGTTCTTACCATTCTTACAGATTTTCTGTGGTGGCAAATCAGTTGCATCTCTAAAATGTGACTTTGCTCACAACCGAGGAGGGTAGTCGTTATGGAGGGTCGATTCTACGAAATTAAGGAGGAACCTATGGTAAGTAAAGGTGGTGGTTGTAAGAGCCCAATTAACGCTAGGATGCGCCGTTTTGAAACCACAACTCATTTGACCTGGGGTCGAATTACCACACTCGTTAACGAGTAACTCATCATCGAAATGTGAAGATTTGGCATTACCGCTCCCCATGAAGTTAATAGGGCATTCGATCACAAGTTCCACTCACTCACTCTTTATCGATTGCGGTAATTTGGCCCCAGGTTGTTTATGGGCGTTATAGGTTGATAGACGAAGATCCTGCCTGTGGAACTAAGGAACAGGATTTTCACCAATCTTTTTTCTAGAAATATCTTTGAGATCGTCGAAGAAGGGTTCGCCCAGAGTGCGCTGTCAGACCCTCGCTAGGGCCGGACATTTACACAGGAAATGATGCAGAGATTCTTTTTCGTTGTCATCCTTGCAACTGCGGCAGAAAGTGTTGTGGGGAATACCTAGCTTGGCTGGGTGATCTCACACTGGCCAGTGGCCTATACTAGCGGCTGCGATTCTCGCAATATCTTGTCTTGATCTGCTTAGTAGCTCGTTTGTTTTCTGTTTGTTGTAACCGGGCCAGGTCTTCCTCGATATGGCGCAGTTGCTAAGCCTATTCCACACTTGTTTGGCCATTTTCAGAAAGTGGTTTTAAATGTTGCCCTTTACGGCTCCTAGCGGGATATTAACAGCTTCCTCCAGTGAGTCGTTAAGGGCTGATCGCCGCCTGGCCAGGTAGTCGGCTTTTTGGTTGCCGTCAATTTTACTATGACCTGGGACCCAGGTGAGAGTGATCCTGCACTGGACTTCCAGCTGATTTAACTCTTCCTGGCATTGCTTTACCAGTAGGAGGATGTAGTGACCGAATCAATAGCTTTGATAGCGGCTTGACTGTCAATGAAGATGGCAGTGTTGTTGATGGGTGTTGGCTTCCCGAATGGCAAGGAGCTCTGCTTGGAAGACACTGGTAAAATTCGGAAGTCGAAAGGATTTCAACATATTCAGTTTCTCTGAGAAAATGCCTGAGGTCTAACCAAAATTTTGACAACATTGCTTTGTACTGCATGTAGAACAAAAAAAAAACCTTTACCTTTCTTCATGAGCGACTCGTCGAAATTGCCGTATGTGCATTAAGCAATGAATGCATGGGTAACCAACCTTCAGTCTGTACACCAAGTTAAATGAACTAAAAGTAGATCTCTTACACTTTGATATTAAATTTGATCTCCTTTCAACGATTCCTCATTCCATTTGAAAATTCTCATTCCACTAGCTCGTGCCTCTAAACAAAGGCATCATCCCCAAAATAGGCTTCAAATATTGTAATTGAATTTGAAGCAGAGGACGATGTGGAATTTAATTAACATATCGAACGTCCATCAAAGGTTCCATGTCATGTCCTCTTGTTGATTTGTTTTTTTTTTTTTTTTTTTGTTAAATTTTTTTTAATATCTTTCCGGCAGTTTGGTTACTTGGCAAACATGTCCAAAGAACAAGAAACGAAATCCGAGCCAACAGAGAAATGAGAATTTTTTTTCCCAGTGGCGCATTTGAATATCGATATTTAAATGTGAACTGTGTTTTGTAGCGCTGGGATTCATATTCCCGGACGATGTGGGCTGCAATGTCCTGGAAACGATTTCATTCCCTGTGCCAATAGTGATATTTTTTTTTTTTGCTCATTTCTGACTTCCTTCGTTGCGAGGAGCATCTGCTGTATGTGAGGAATTTTACCCCGAAGAAGCTTGATGGATAAAAAGTAATTACTTGCGGTGGCAATAAAAGTAAGAGTAAAACAGGGTTGAAGTAGTAAAAGTTCGTCCTTCCTGACTGCTGTTCCGATTGGGGAAAAATAGTTTCCTTTTGTTATACATATTGTAGCAAATAACTGTGGGAATTCCTCTGTTCAGTTTTGTAATATAATTGTAACATAGTAGTAAGAAATTATTGGAAAACTTCTGGAGAAGGAAATGAACTATTTTTCATTGATATGACGTGATTTAATTTTAATCATCAAAAAATGAAATATGAAAATTTGAAAATCGATTTATAAATATGCAGAGTTTTTTTTTTTTACTAATTGTTACATTCGCTGGCAATGTTACTTGAACTCTCACATTTAATCTTAATCTTAATTCTTTACGCATGTACTTTGGAAAAAGAGAACATGGCAGTGGGCAGGTTTAACACCTCAGAATAATTGATGTGCTCAGCCATACATTGCCTTCGTAAGGAAGTCTTTAAACATTTGACGGCTATGATGTATTCCCTGTATAATTGCAACATAATTAGTCAATGTACTTATTGCACACCACGGGTGTTTCTCCATTGAGGGTTGCCATGGTGCAGTGGTTAGGATCAGATTGTCATGTTGAAAGTCCGGGTTCAACTCCTGATATCGGAAAAACATTTATTTCTTAAATTAAAATAAATGAAATCGATCAACTGCTGATACTGCTCAACAGCTGATGGCGACTCTACTGCGAAGGCGTATAACACTTGGAAGTAGAGTGTAATGGCTTGAAGAGTTGTTTAAGCTGAATGCTGACACTGATTATGACTGTGAATCCTGTGAATTATAGCACTGAAAAACACCACAAATGTGTGCAAATAGCCTGGACACCACCCTTGGACGTCAATGAAAGCTACCACTACCTGAGTTTCAAAACACTGCACCTCGCTCGCGGTTTGTGTATAACATTAAAAGTGTATTCATTTGCCTTTGATCCGCGTGTGGATTATAAAAATAAATAAAAAATCGGAAATATCTCAGCTTGCAGTGCTTCAGTTCAAAATGAGCCGAATCAGTTGATTCCCCGACGTTCACAGGAATTGGGAGTCTCTGTGTGGAAAAGTGGTGGAAAATTGGTTCCAACGAATCGATCGCTGCAAACGTGCTCGCGGTGATCAAATGAACAAGATGGAATTCCATAATTAAATTCAACATGTGTACTACATATATCTGGAATAAATTTCAGCCCAATATCTCCATTATTCTGGATTTTATTTAAAAACAAAATTGTAATGTCCTTATTGAAAAACCTTACAATATGATCTAAATTCGCCTTTGAAAAAAGAAAAATTATGAATGTATGTGTGGATCCCTGACACAGATCGCGGTCTTGACGGCCTTCATTCCTTTTTCTGTCGATTCAAAAACTTTCATCTAAATCACCTTGTCATTTTCATTGAATCTTTTTAGGAAGAAAAAGAAACAGTCACTGACAATGTGATGTTTATTTCTTTGCGTCATTTTTAACAGGGGTTGATGATTTTTGCATACTATATGATTGCAGGCATTTTGAAGCAGATATAAAGGAGATGAAAAAATAAAGTAGAGAAATTCGAGTTAGAGGAGGTTCGGCTTAGGGATTCGATGGGGTTGTGTGCTTTATTATCGTCTATCGCGCCATCCTCGAATTTTACCGATAAAAATAATGTATTGTCTCGGGTAGTATTTCAAATCAACAAAGGGAGTTTTTTGGAAAAAGGAGACTTGCCAAATTTTCTTCGATTTCGTGGTGAATTTCTTACTTTAAAAATTCAGTACCATCGGTCGGATTTAGAAAATTTTTTCAGTGGTGGAAAGGTTTGATATTGGATCACTGGACGAACACAGCTTTGAATGCGTCTAATATGAAATTTGTGTTGCGTATGAGTCAGTAGGCTAGAGGCTATTTTACCTACGTATAGTTAATAATTCGCAAAGTAAAGCCAATTCGGGGGTGGACTTTTGGTTTTACCAACGATTTAAGAATTTTGTCGATATCTGTTAGCTGTTACAGCATACAGTGTGGAAATGCTTCGTCAACCTCGAGGCCGAGTGTGAATTTGATGAGAGTTAGTTGCAGTGAAAATTATGCCTGGTCTTAAAATGGATGTGCTCTGATGCACTCAGCTACATATAGAATATAGTTTAAGGGGGAACACATAGGAGAATATTTCTCCCACGTTGTATTTGATACTACGGTACACAACGGTGGCAGTTTTTTTTAAAATCAATTCCTGATAAAATGGCCATGCTTCAACAATTTTCTTCTTTCTTTTCAAAATATTCAAAAGCTAGTGTCATTAAAAACTTTGTCGTTAAAGATCTTGTAGTGCATTGGAACGTCGCCCAGTACTTGTCAAGCAGAGGTACATATATGCGATCGAAAGATGTGCACAATTGTGCCTCAATAGAAGGTATCGCGAGCAAAACATCGCGATACTATCAGACAGCCAGGCTGCCATCAAGGCATTGAGGAGAGGGTCAGTGACCCCATTTGGTGGACCCGATCCATTTTGCGGGCTGGAACTGCATCACAACGAAGAGAGGAAGGCTATGTGAAGCACTCCCAGGACTTAGCCAGACAAAGAAATTTCTCGGGAACTACGACCGAAGGAGAAGCAAGGCCTGCCTAGTGCATAGGCACCAACAAAAACCAGCTTCGTATTCAAACGGGCTTCCTAGCCGGTGCTTGGAGACTCAGGGAGTATTTCAGAAAAATGGGAATGTGTAAAAGCGAATGGAAACTGCAGATTCTGCACCGATGACGAGGAGATCCCACTGATCCACAAAAGGAGAGCACACCTGGGACTGTACACTTCCTCTGAAAAGAATCTCCCATCGTTGAACCCAATCCACATACTCCGATTCCTCAGAGCAATTGCATTGGAGGAGGTTCTATAGGTCGAGACTAATCGAAAAACAAGATTTCGGGCGAGCACAGTAAATCTCTACAGGTCACAGTGCATACACACCCCGACTTTTAACATCTAACATCTCGACGTTTTGTAAAATTTTTCAGAGATACATACATACATATTTCTAGAATGATTTTTTTGAATCACCACAGTGGTTTTCCCCTCGAGTCGGTATCGCACTGATATAACTCTATACAGACACGTGTTGTAAGGGGAACAGCACCACCTGTCCTCGGATTTTGGCTTTAAGGCATTTTATACAAATAAAGAGGGAATAAAAGGAATACATTTGTAGTTGTACATGTAACTACAACTCTGATTTAATATTACCTTGATTTTTTAAGCATCCAAGTGTCATAACCAAGTTCGATTGCGTGGCCTCGAGAATAACAGCTGTTCTCACAACGATGAAATTGAAGGAAATAAATCTTTTATTTATATTTAACTTGGGGCTATGAATATGAGTTGTATTCGATTTTATATTCACAATTCAGTCAGATGGTCAAGGGGCGAAACTTTCCCTCAAAATGAAACGAATATTGGTTCAACTGCTACAAACTTTGGTGTATGTACAACTTGTCACTATTTGTTCCCTAGTAAACTAAGTACAAGTTTCTTAATTGTCAAAAGAAATAAGTGAATTGTATTTTTGTCTTTTGTTTCATGAGCTACACACTTTTCAGTTTTGCTTAATGTTGGGGAACTATTTTAGCTAAAACCTATTTTTGTGGAGAACCAAAAGGTTATACCAGTAATAACTTTCAACATTAGACATTAGGCCCTATTATAACAGCTATGGTTTTGGTTATGAACTCGTTTGTATTCGCTGTTTCGCAACGCAGTTAAGCTGGTTTGTAATTTACTCCCAGAAAAACCTATACTTCATTATGTTCGCACAGGGTGACAGCCTTTGGTCTTTTTAATAGATGGCATGCAATGACTGCCAGCGAAACTGTTTGTTTTGTAATGAATGGGATACACATTTTCGGAGCCAACGACAACCATCTTCCAAGTACTTTCTTAACTTTGACTCAGTCCTAAAGTAGGAGAATTGTAGGCCACTCCTTTTAAATGCTTGACAGAATTTCGAAAATGGCTGTATAATGCATTGGAGCATATTTTCTCAAGCTCCTGTCAGCAATGGTTATTAAACGGCGAAGTTTGAAAGGTTAATAGCTTTTGTCTTGGTCGTATGTCGTATTGCTTTGACCGCGGAACAGAGCGACTAATTGCTGTGTTTGTCTTTTTTAGATGATTGAGTTTGCGTTTCCTATGGCACGTAGTTCTGAAATTTAAGGAAAAAAATTACAGAAGAAGCGATTGTTTTTTTTAACAGAAGGCTCGTTTAAGCCTAGTCTTGGTTATCATGATACCCGCACCAACTTTTTTGAGCACCCTCTGTCCCGTCATCACTGGACTACACTAGTGTCAAATCCGATGTTTCCTTAAAATCTACCCGTTCCATTCACTAGATGGGTTTACGATACTGATTTTGAGGCGAAGCATTTCAATGAAAACATGGCGAACAAGAAACGGACGTTTCATGTTCTTAAATAGATATCCCATCCATAGCTGAAACTTTCATCCGCAGAATGAAACATTTATTGCGGATTTATTACTCCGTGCGACCACAACGAGATATCAGCGTGGTCCAGATGTTTGTGGTAAATGCCATTGTTCATGTATAATACGGATAAGCATCCAAAATTAAATATGCAGCCTTGTCAAAAATTGGCCTTGGATTTTAAGCTTCTCCTCACCTATTTTGAAGCACGTGCCAATTAATAAGTTGCTCGGTAACGCAAACAAAATAAAACATATACTATAATACCGCCGTCAATGTTGTTAAACGCCCTCTGTTAGACGATGAAGTGTATGTTTGTTTTGATTTTTTGACAAGTACCTATGTACATATGTTTGTGTTTCTTAAAATCCTTTGCAAAGAAATACGCCACTGAAAGGACGTTTTCCACGAAAACATCGCCTGTGTGACTTTGATTGAATGGGAATTTTCATTAAGCATTCTCATCGTGTGACTGTTAGTAGAGGATCATTCAGATATGGTGGGATGTCAAATTGTTTGACTTTCGGAATGTACATTCCTGGAATTGACTGGACTACGCAATTCTAGGAAACACTTAAACGGACGATGAATTTCTTCCGACCGACTGATGTGTATTAAATTATCGCTTTTGATTTATTTCGGTGTAAATAATTTTTTTTTTTTTCCTTAATTGCACTTAAGAAAAAAAAGAAGTTTACTTCTAACGAAATAATTTGACGCCTATTGTCTTAGGCTGAAGAGGACAAAGAAACATGAGATTAACACTGGCATGGTTGGCGTTAAGTATTCAATTCGAATAAAGGCATTGACCATGTACATATAAAATGAGTCGGAGTTTTATTGCCATTACGTGAAAGTCATTGTGTGGTATTTAAATAAATAATAAGGTCCAGAAAGTCCTGTCAAAGCTTTCAGTCATTTTTACATTTTTATGGCTTGTCGCGAATTAAATTATTTTCAATTCGGCACAGAGACCCGGTTTTTGATTTTAAAAGAGCTTTCTAAGGTACATGTGTACCTCGCTTGAAGCCCTTAATGTTGATGTTAGGATGCGATCAACGTTAGTCGAATGGGATAGACTAAAGGCTAATTCTTTCGCTTTTAAAATGGGCATTTTAGGGCTTCACAGTGTCTTGTTTAACTAAGCAATTACTCTTAAATGATTTTATGGGTTTGTCATTAAGTTTGTATGTTTACGCAATTTTTTAAAAACAAGATGAGGTAGACCGATCTCATTCCGAAATGGACGGAGACATTTTACTAAAGATTAGAATCGGATTTTTTTGCCTCTTCGTCGGAAATAATCGATGTGGCGCGAGTGATAGGTCAGGTTAGGCTGGATTGAAGTGGTTGCCAGCTAAAGCCAACACACTTAGACCTATGAGGGGTCCGCTGTGATACTCGAGAAGATTTCCTGCCTACTCATTGAAACCAATTGGAGCTTCTTATGAAGCGTAGGAGGCTACTAACGTCAATGTGATTTAGGTCGCCTAAGTTTGTAAAGAAGAAAGCCCCCAAGTGGAGTTTCCTATTGCGGGAGAGAGCTGGACAGGTGCAAAGAAGATGGAGAATGGTCTCCTATTTCTCCTCATCCATACAGCTTCTACAGAAGTCAGCCTGTCGGAGAAAACACCACCACCCACCCCATTGATAGTTTTTGACCCGTCCATCGGTGTAAAAGTGAATCGACTTGTCTTCTGAGAATACATCGCTGAATGACCTGGGAGGGATGGTTACCTCGAAGCTCTTGTCAAAACTTAGCCTGGGAGTGGTGTAGTCTATGTTCTTGGGAGAAATTTTGAAATTTTTCAAAATGGAGGCGTGGCCAAAATATTTATTAGACCACTGTGAGGTTGCTTTGAGGCAGATGGCTGCACTAGCTGCCATATGTGATAAGTGAAACAAAATGTCCAGTGCTGCAAAGGGAGTCGTACGAAGAGCTCCGCTGATACCCATGCAAGCTGTTCGTTGGACTTTGCTTAGGTTATCGCGGTTTGTGGCTATATCCAAGGCGGTCCACCACACCATCACGTAAGTATCGGTCTTATTACCGAAATATAGAGCCAGTGTGTTATGCGGGGTTGCAGACTCCAATTATTTCCGATGGCTTTCTTGCAAGAGAAAAGGGCTACTGTAGCTTTCTTTATTCTCTCTTAAATGTTTGGTTTCCAGCTTAATTTCCTGTCCAAAATAAGACCCTAGTATTTTGCTTCGTTGGAGAAATTTAAACTTGTACCACCAATGGTAGGAGGGTCGATATATGAGATCTTAAACTTCCTACTAAAGAGTACCAGCTCAGTTTTGTGGGGGTTCACACCCAAACCACACCGAGCTGCCCATTTGGTTAGCTTGCTTAGAGCACTTTGGAGGAGTTCTTTTAACGTATCAAGGTGCTTTCCCGAGACGGCTATAGCAACGTCATCAGCATAGGCGATCACTTCGCAGCTTCCCGGTTCCAGGATTATCAATAGTTCATTTACCACTAAATTCCAAAGAAGGAGAACAGGACCCACCCTGGGGTGCGAGTGATTCTTTGACCGATCTTTCCGGTTGGGAGATTGGGCGCCGACATATTTTCTTCATCCCTCACGGTCTGCAGCTACATATTTTAGCTGTGGCCACGTCTTCTTCAGAGAGTTTGCTTCCACTAAGACTTTGGATTTCTTTATTTTTGTTGGTCTTCCAACCCGCCGTGCACCGTGAGGATTCAACAACAGATTTTAATTAAAATATTTTACGAATTTCTTTGTGTGATGAATTATAAAAGTTCCACATATCAAGAGTGCCAAATTCAGAAAAGTCAAAATAAGGGACACCATACTGCTAAAACTTACATAAAACACCCTGTACAAGGGCTACATCAAGGCCAATAAATTTATTAAGTAATTTTCCTGCTAAAAATAGAAAGAATTGAATTTTTGCTCAACGAACTGAATAAATTACGAACAAAATATTACTGCAAAGAAGAGTTCTAGTCACATACTCTACATATATAAGAGTTTATGTGTCGATATTCAAATTTATTGCAATTATATTTTGCTGTATCACGCACGTGTATGTAAACACTAGTTGCGAGGTTATATTGAGCAAGAGCTACACCACCATCATTTAGTTTAACAACGATATGAAATACCCTGGGGAAAATGTCTAACCAGTTTCTCCAAGTTTATTACATGAAACTCGTAGAAAGATGCCTAGTGTTTTATGACAACTTATGCTAAGAGTTTCTACAAAACTACAAAAAAACACGTTGTAAAATGCAAAAATCCACGTGTCTGTGTCTAAAAAATGGTTGACTGCCTTGGAAACTCCATGAATTATTTATTTCTCCTTTAAAACCGTGAATCGTACGTACTTCCACGACGTATGTACATCCATACCAGTCGAAATTTAATTTTTAAGATCATAAAGCCAATTAAATTCTGAATTCTCCTACCCAGTTTCAACCCCTAGAGAGAGAAAAGGGCATTGTACATGTGTATGTATTTACAAATCAAAAATCCTTTCAATTTCCATTACAATTCCCAAAGAAAATAAAATGGTTTTCCTCAACATCAAAGATGTCGTTTTTAGAAAAAAAAAGAAACCAAACCCCCATGACTCCATATATGTAAATAATATGTCTCCGGTATATATGTACATACATAGATGTCTTTATGAACTGAGTATTCTTATTCCCGAAACGGCTCCCCCTCTCTGCATGCGCCCAATTAGCAATAGAGTCCAACTCAACACATTAAAACAAAACAAAATCCATATCATATCTGCGAAGGAAGTCTTAAACACATACACATCCTTGTACACATATGAACATTTGCTCCACTAATTCACAAAGGACACTGCATGATACAAGGCTTTGATCCTGCCAAGTGTCATCCTCAACAAAATAACAGACTCAATTAGAATGATAACAACAAAGTTTTATCAGCAAGGAGCTGCAGAGACTCGCATATTAAATTTCATATCCTTCGGAGGAAAATTATTATTTTGTGTTGTTTTCTTTTTTTGCTGTGGAATATTCTCCAAAGGAATGATGATATTTATATTCAATTAGATAAACATCAAATTAATTTTGTTTTTTCTTTTTAATGGGCAGTGAGGGAAATTCAGGAAATGAGAGTCCTGCTTTTCAGTTTGGATTCTTTCCTCTCGAACACATCTCGCATCATAGAAGGAGGTTAAATATCCAAGAGGAAAAGGGAAAGGAGTAGATAGATACATGGAAAATTCTAGGTAGAGGCAGTGACTTGGCTTAAGAAAACCGAGCTTAAAACAACGAAGTAAAGTCTAAGAAAAGTAAAAAAAATTGATCTTCAAGAAATTAATCTAAAAAAACTCTTATAAAGGAGAATATTGCTAAAGAAGCAATCTTACTTACTTATATTCTGTTTCCCCTTGCGGGCCCTAATGCCTCTACTACACCTACGCGCCACCGTGTGCGGTTTCTGGCAATATGTCTCAGCTCTCTCCAACTCTTCCCAATTGCTGAGACTTCTCCTCAACTGTTCTGCGACATGTATTTCTCGGTCGACCCAATAGATCTGTCGCGTTTTCGGAATGTGTGACCAATTCACTGCCACTTTCATCGTTAGATCAATGTGCCTATCGGTTCCTGACCCGTTCTCTGGTAACGATGTTCGTTAGGGACACGGTTAGGCCAGAAAATCCTCAGAATGTTTCGTGGGCACCTATTAACGAACGTTTGCAGTTTTCTTGTGATAGTAGAAGTCACTTTCCAACTCCTGCACCCATACAACGGCACGGATTCAACATTGGAAAGGAACAATCGTAGTTCGGTGTTTAACATAACATAACCGATAACATCGCTTCGCGCTATTTTGGACAACATTCCAAACGCAGACTTCACTTTGCCTACTCGACTGGCAATATCTTGTTCGGTTCCACCATTGGTCGAGACAATACTTTCAAGCTCCCTTCTTTCTCTACCGGTAGTCCAGCGATGCTAACTTGAGATGATGAGTTCGTTTCGAGGCTGATGACCTTGGTTTAGGCTGTGTTTATCTTTAACCACCCAACGTTTGTCACTCTCTCAACATCCGCCGTCGTTAGGTGGAGTTCTATGTGATTAAAGGCATACGATTCCGCGCTAGAAATATTCACAGATGGATCCAAGACAGTAGGTGGTACGAGGGCTGGAGTCTTCTACAATGCACCTGGCTTAGCCATTACCACGCGACTGCCGGATCACCGAAGTGTGTTTCAAACGGAAATTACGGCAGTATGCGAAGCTGCGGCCTGGCTTTTGATTAATGCGATAGATTGTAGAGCTATTGTACTATACATAGATAGTCAGGCAGCTATTAAAGCCTTGGAATCGCCGACAAAACAATTAAGGTTGGTAAAGCAATGCCGCAGATCTTTCAACAAGATTGAAGATAGGTGAGACGTAACCCTGTACTGAGTCCCAGAACACAGGGACGTTCCAGGCAACTGCAGAGCGGACGAGCTGGCAAATGAGGGTGCAGGACGGCGTTAGCAAAAACCTGGGGGAACCCCCTGCGCCTATCGAATCGATCAAGTTCCTCCTTGACACGGATGCCAAGAAACTGGCAAGCCATGGGTGGAACAACATCAGCACTTGTCTACTGTCAAAACAAATCTGGCCTAACCTGGATTTAAAGAAGACGGAGAAACTTTTATCCACAAACCGGACTTTGCTTGATAGGCAGGAATGCACTTAGACTGGAGGTCCTTCTAACGATATCTGTAGAAGTCGCAGAGACAAGGAGGAAGAGGAAACTACGACCCACATGTCCTACTCTTGCGACGCTAAGAAGAACTCTCGGGAAATACTTCTATAATGATCTTAACGATCTAGCTGAACTCGACATCCAGAAGATAAGGAACTTCATCTCTGGGACGAAATGGTTCAAATCTTGGAGTCAACACCGCTTCAGTTACCCACCTTCGTTGTACTTAGGCTACATATTCTGGTTCCCTGGTGACGGTTAGCCGGTTTTCTTAGCTGTGGTATCACAATGGGCCAATCTGGCCTAAGTGTGTCCCTGTCTAAGCGGGGACAGCCACCTAACCTAACCTATAGGCATACGTCGCCTCGTCAGCGTAGTCAAGGTGTTTGAGTTGAGATGTAAGAGTCCATCGAATTCCTCCATCTCCCATCGAATGAGAAGCACTTTGTACATGGCTAATCACCAGTAAAAACAATATTGGTCGTACCCCACTTTGGATCTCGAATTTCTCTGACCGCCTTCCTCAATGCTTAGCGTGACACCTTGACCCTTCATAAGTTGCCTTAATAATAATCCAGAAAAATTTTCTGTTGAGACCTGAGACCTGGGCATCAACCAACAAGCGCCTCCAGCTTACTCAAATTTTAGACAGCTGCTTTCAGTTTCGCCCGCCAAAATGGTCAAGGCCTCCTCCCACTTGTGTGCGCCACCTGAGTCGCAGTCTTTCTGTACTGCTCCATCCCTCAGGAGTTGATTTTCCTGCCGAATGCCTTCTTGAAATCAATGAACAGCCGCCGAAGTGGCGAAAGGTATTCAACGCGGAGAAGAGGGCATCGGGAAATTTAGAAATCATAATAGTCCATCAAAGATTTCAGTCAACATTCGAAAAAAAATTTAATGATGATAATTTTGCTAGGAACTCAATGCTTCTGCTCAAGTCAGGGTTTGCTCCACAGAGATATGGAAATGTTTATTCGCTAAATAACTCAGACAGAAAACGAAATCAACACAAAAAAATTCACGATAAAATCTTCGCCGAACTGAAATTTCTAAAAATTATTCCCTCACAATAGACGCCAATATGGCTGCGTATTCATTTTAAAAATCATTCGAATCTTTTCACTGTGTTTATTCATGCCAAGCCTATGTCGTATACACCCCAAACATATCTTGTTCTAAAAATGAACAGTATATGTAACAATAACCTTGAATTCGTATTTTAATTTTGCTTTTTTTTTGTAACTGTTCATTAAACTGAAAAGTAAAGTTAAAACTAGAAAAAAAAAAACTGCTTTTTACCCCACGGGTGGATTGTTACATGAAAAAAAAAAAGTCCTGACTTTTGCAACCACTTTTCATTTCCAATCGTAACAAGCTGGGGTGGATTAGCATTAGCATATGAGGTAATAATTCCTGCCAGCAGTTTGCATAAGTGTTTGCCATGTGTAGAGTACATATCCTTCGCCCACTTTTAGTTTTTTTTTCTACCAACTAAATTATGTACATACTTACATACATAAATAGAAATGTCCTTGATATTAAAGTCACGACATGGGGCGAATGAAATGTTTTTATATAGAAGCTTGTTTAACTGACAAACTCTCTAATGAAGGGATGTAGAGTTTCAAAATGTCCTGGCCATGAAATTGTTTATAAGTGTTAATGCTAGCGACATTTTAATTACAACAGGAAACAGCCAAAGGAAAATAAATTGAAATAAGTGAGATCCTGTGCATGTGAAGGCTAGAAAAGAAGGAGAGTGTACTAGGATATCGAAAATAAAACTTTGACATACTGTTTGAAAGGCATTGTTTTAACATTACATTAGGAGGTGTAAAAGTGACGTGTCTTAGTTGCTGTCTTTGGTGCTTTGTATTCTTTGTTTTGAAGATGCGTTCTGCATTACTGTTAGATGTTACGTCAAGTTAAGAGACCCAAAATGCTGCTGTTGAGAATATTGTTCAGAATATGTCGCTCCAGTCTAGTAAGTTTGACAAACTTAAGGGGATTAAGCAAAAAATATGGTCTTGTCTATGCCAAGACTGCCCAAATAAGAAAGGGTTCGGAGACCTCATAAGATCCTCTAGCTTAGAGAGCTGGCAGGGCCTCATTTAGCCTTGAGTCAAATTGAGTACAGTTGAAAAAGATTTAAATAGCAGATCCCTCAGCACTGGGACCGGACGTGGTACTTGTGGAAGAGAATTAAGAGACTGGTTTCTGAATCATCTCAAGAAAGTCATAGGCAAAGAATCCTATCGATTCAGTGATCTGAGGCTCATTCTTAAAGATTGCGACTTGCCATCGAATCATCCTAGAAAACAATATCAATAAACTTGCATTTAACCATCCCGTAAGCCTTAGTATTAGATATTAATTTCAACTTGATACCTACCTCTAGCCATTTATAATAAAAAAATCTTGCTAGACAGGTCTACGGACAACAAAGTGATCCTATGAGGGTTTCGTTTTTCAGTTTAAGATTTCTTTGGCGCATTTGGAAATTCTATACTGGAGCACTCAGACGTTACTGGTCCATTCTACTATCAGACTGCAGAACCCATATTTTCCCCTTTTTACTGGAATTACCTCGACTTTTGGAAAAAGCCGAGAAGGCACTTCAATGATGATGAGCTTACAGTATCAGCACTCCCCACATCAGCACGGAGACCTTCCACCTGATCTGAGCAAAGCCAGAACAACCGCAAGAGAAATTAACCGAAGTATCGTCGCCTTCTCCATCGGCTTCGCAGACAGTGGTGTCACGTAGATGGTTGTAAGTTGTCTACAGTCTCTTCCACTGAGTGACAGTAAGAATGCCACAGATTTCTTACAGACTTTCGGGAGCATTGGTTTAGTCTGTCTGCATCCTGGTGAGTCGTGGCACAAATGTGTTTGTAGGAAACCCAATCGTCAATGGAGGTGGAAAGACCCAAGGCAGGTATAGGTCGCGAGAAAACATCCTTTGAGCCTTGTTAGCAACCTCACGGAAGATCCCATTTTCAGAGATAACAATGTGTGAAGAGTTCAGCCTTCCGATCGAATTCAGAGAGTTCTTGCATTCAGGAAGACTTGCGCTGGTAAAAAAAATGCCTGGCGGTTGTACGGAAAAATTTCTTTTGTATCATTTCGGCAGTTGCTATACTTCTATTGTCGTCATTGATAGGCGAGCTCGCTTTCAGAGTTCGCGATTCGTGCATTTCATCATCTTAGCGGTTAGAGAAGTGCAAAAAATATTCAGCCGGGTCAATTGTCGATCTAAGATTACTCTTCTTTGTATGCCGAAATACAGTAACAAAGATAAGGGTGATGATGATGACTGCTAAGACAATCGTTATGACATTTTCCACCAATAAAGTTCACTTTTCACAGGTAATCGTGGTTCAAGTATCAATACCTGCAGCGTTATAGCAATAAGAAAGAAAAATTACCAAAGTAAGGCCTCCTTAGGCTGTGGTTATGTAGCAAGCGAGTAATACTAGCCCTAGCCTCTTTAGCTCGCGCTTTTAAATTTTCTGCAGTGAGCTGAATTTCATTTGCAAGCGCGAGCTTAGTCGAAAATTCATACCAATCGAAGATGAATTGTGCGAAATTGGAGAACGAAGCACAGAAACAGCGTTGTTTGTGGGACATGTGCAGGGAGTCATTCGGTGATATTCGAGCAAATCATTTTTCATCTTCCTTAAGCATTTTATGCAAGTGGTGATATTCGTCTATTATAATTGAGACCGCAATTCATTTATAGGACGAATACGACTTTTTTCCCTTTTTAAAATAAAAAAAAATTGCGACACGTTGTGCACTTTACTGGAACCAAACATGAACTGAAGCTTTAACTAGCTCAATTCTAATCGAACAGCTTACAAGTTCAAGCTAGCGCGAGCTCGCGCTTGCAATGTGAAGCGCGAGCTCGCGCTCGTATTACTCGCTTGCTACATAACCGCAGCCTTATACATAGTATCTATTGTCACAGCAAAAGCAAATACAAATTTCTTTTCACTTTCTTCGCGGATGTCCGGTATTAGACGAAGGTAGGTAACCACCTCAATCGCCACTCCCCTAGCAAAAAAATGTTGTCTTAATATTTGAGTGACTTGTTCAATCAATCTGTTGAAGCGTTGATAGGTGTCATTTGAGATGCATTTCCTCATACAAATTATGGATACAAAAAAAGACCGATGAAATAACCACATAATAGCCGTACAAAAGTTTGGAATTCTTATTTACCCCCTGTACAATTTTGTCGTTTACTATTCAAATTATTCGAAGTAATACACATACAATAAATATACTTGCTACAGTAAATATGTATGAAAAAAGCACCACCAAGTTCAAATCGTCTATATCCTAAAAAAATAAAATGAAGAACTTATCCTCACGGTCAAACCACCAACTAAAAAACACCACAAAAGACAACAACCCTGGCGCATAAATTTTATTCAATATTTCAGGAAGCAGCATAAATATCTTTCAACTATATCTACATATTCTCCCGCTTGTGTGTTTCCCACAATTTACTTCCGGTAAACGGTGGAAATTTATTATGAAATGTAACAAATTTTTACTTTGAGGATTTTACCCCAAAAAATACAAAAATAAATAAAGTTAACTTTGTTGGAAAATTTACGTACATAACCTACAAAACATTGAACAGAGCACCAACGAGAAGAAAGAAAAAAAATCTATACCTATATTAAGGACAACAAAAAAAACACAAAAAAACATCCAACATTCACGCTACAATTTTCCACTTCGTTTAATTCATTTGATGGAAATAAGTGAGGCGCGCTGTGTGGGTGAGAGTGAAAGGGATATCGTTCTGCTCCTGGAAGGAAAAAAAAACATTAACAACAGCTGAGTGGAATTAACTTTGCATTCGGAATCACTGAGTTTGAAATGAATTTCACAAATGTAACCACAACAGGTTTCGTTGCGGTAGCCTTAAGGTTAACCCCATCTGATGCGAAGTGCGAGATATAATTGGGAATTGGTGAGGGGAATTACTTTTTAAACATTGTTTTGGAATTTAAATTATTATTTGTCCTGAATATTGTTAGTAATAGGTAATTAGAAATTGTTATACTGGGAATGATGTACGTAATTACCAATTGCACTGGTTTGGAATTTTATTGATTAGTTTGAATTAAAAATTGCAGGACGAAATAATGCAAAAATGTGAAATAATGAAAAAATATGAGCTTTTCAGACAGTGCCAGACATCTAGGACTCAGACAGGAAGCATCTATGCAGAGATAATATTGCCGAACGCGCCATGAAATCCCTGGTAGCTCCCTACTCATTCAAAAGAGCAGTAGGTATCAGATGGGACCTACCGCCGAAAATCATGCACTGGCTCTATACTGTAGACTGATTCTTATTTTTGGCATAATGGTTTGGGGGCCGGTTCTAAAAAAGCAAACCAGCATTAAAGTTCTCAAGAATGTCCAACGTGTGACTTGCCTCAGCATTACTGGTGCGCTGAGAACTTCTTATACAGCTGCGCTTCAAACCATCCTCCACTTCTTGCCCGAAGATATCTTTGGCATGTAGCAGGCCAATAACGCGGCCCTATGACTAAGCGAAACTCACCAATGGTGTGAAAAAAATGTGCGACATGCCAGTATCCTATCAACTCACCGCACCCTACCCTAAATACACCCTGTCTATAAGCACAAAATATATCAAAGAAGAGCTTGGAGTCAGCGCAATGTCCTTCTCAATGAGTCTATCTCTATCTTTACGGACGGGTCTAAAACAGCCGAAGGAGTCGGTGGCGGTGTCTTTTCAGAAGACCTGGACATCCGCCACTCCTTCTGTTTACCCAACCACTTGTAGTGTCTTCCCAAGAGTTGGCTAAAGTCAAGATCACAGGTGGATATTGGTATCTTCGTCGACTGCCAGGCTGAAATTAGGTCCCTCGAATTCAACACGATAAAATCTAGGGCAGTGAAGGACTGCCGCATGTCTCTAAACGAGATCGCTAATCAGTATAGTGTCACACTCTGTTGGGTCTCTGGTCACAGCGACATTCAACGGAACTGCGCTGCCAGACTAGACTTTCAATGTATGGACGACAGGATGGTCGACCATGTCAAAGCACCTAAAAATATGAATGTCGTATGCTAAACATCTTACTTACACCGACGCTCTTTCGAAAGCAAATTATAGACGGCAACACCTTGATAATTGCAACAATTCCAGGCTGATCTGGATTGTCCTGAATCTGAAAAGATCAAGACCACTAATACGACTTAAAAGAGACCAACTTACAAAACTAATCAACGTCTTCACGGGGCTTTGCATCCTAGGCAGGCATGCTCAATACCTAGGTATAAAATGTAACAGTTTCTGCAGGAGCTACTACGCACTTCTTTTGCACGTGGCCCGCCCTTGGCAACATCGGGAAAGGCACCTTAGGCCAATATTTCCTTAACGATCTAAATTACCTGAACTCCACCAACACGGCCGACCTCAACAGCTACGTTAGGAAATGGTTTCAGGTGTAATCACGGGCCAAACCACAGTACTCACTGGTATCCAATAGACCTTCTTTCTGGTCTTAGTGTACCTCTTCTTGGAGGACCACACTAACTAACTAACTAAGTGCCTAAAAGATCAGAGTAACCTAACACAATGTGAAAAAAATATTTTTACAGCAGCAATGAACGGAACGTTGTTTTTTGTGTCTGAAAGAATTCATTGGAAAATGCCACGTTCGAAGTCATATACTTTACAGAATCGAGTGAAGTTAGAACTGAAATCACCTGAAAAATCGGATAAAATGTTCCACATACGCCCCAGTATTTTTGGTTTAGCGATCCTTGATAAGATATACTTCAACGAAAAGGGACGCACTTTTATGCATCTTAAAGGATCCATTTAGAAGTGTCACGTTCCAAGTTTTAAAGAAGTGAAGTCAGAACTGAGATCATCTCAAAAATCGCCTACACTCTTCAAATGTCAAAACTTGGTTCACAGAAACACTTTTAACCAAATTGGCAGTGAAATATTTGCCAAAGTTCAAAGGGCTAAATCAAATAAGCTTAAAGGCCTAGACTTCACTTGAAGTGCACATCATTATTTTCTATCTTTTTCAAGCTATGTATCTTGCCATTCCCATGACATTCCCATTAGTTTGGCAGCACTTGAAAAGTGATTCTTTCCAAAAAAAAAGGGTCCACAACGCTCGCCCCAAAAATTGGCATTTCACCACACAGAAATTAAAACCCAAGTTCCTGGAAAGTTCATTTAAACTTCGTAATCTATTAACTGCTCCCAATTCAGCAGAGCTACACCTCTTCCGACTGGGGAAAAAAAACCATCCCTCAATAGGGACCATCTTTCCCGGGAAAATAATCTATTTTCGCAGCGGACAGAGAAGGAAAAATGGAAAGAAAAACTTTTGCAAAAATAGTTTATTTCATGGAAGAAAGTAATAGCCAACATTTTCCATGCGCCGAACTCGCTTTGGCATTCTCAGCAATCCGTTTTTCAAAAAAAGAAAAATAGTTCATATACCATTGTTCCGTCAGACTGAAGAGGAGCGCCAACCTCAAGGCCAATCCATTGTACAGTACGGAGATTTGGAAAATTGCCTTAGGTAAACTTGAGATTTCCTTCAACCGTACGCAGCCCAACCGAGCGCTACATAAGTGTTCCGTTTGGAGGTGCACAGATAGAGCATGCTACCCACGCCCAACCCTGACTCCAATGCGCCACCGTTGCAAATAGCAATCCAAGAAACATTTTGAACTACGAAAGAACTTACTAGGGAAATCGTAGTTCCTCGAGAATCTGCTTGGCTTTCTTTAAAAATATTTTCGTTCATCCCTAGTCGCCTCCGTCACGGAGGAAATTTTCCATTTTTATCCTTCAGTTGTGATAGGAAGGAGGATTTCATTTTTTCAAGATAATTCCATTTCCTAGATCCTCGGGGTATATGTTATGCATGTTTTTGTCTATTTCTCCTTCAATTGGATCATTTCTTCGTGGAAATATTCCTTTTTTATTCTCCTGCTCCTGCTTTGCATAAAAAGGAATGTAACGCTCCTTGCATACCCCTAATGGCCACCCGTATCCATGGATTGCATTTCACTGAAGTCATCATCAATGTCAGAGTCGTTTACGCTTGAAAATTACATAAGTTTTGGCAAATAATACTGGCGTTGGGTAATCAATGCCGCCATACAGCGCGATGTTATGTGATTTGCGCTCCATTTAACTTGGCAAATTTTCAAAACAATAATTATCTCGTCGGCTAATTTGATTGCAAACGAGGCGGGCCGCGGGAAAGGTAGATTCGGAGTTCTAAATTCGATATGTTATAGGTAATTACAAGAGTAGGCACCACCGCCGCGACGATTCAACACGCCCACAAAAACATTACTCAATCCTTTGGCCGTGGCTGTTGCCGCGAGGGTTGCGGTTCGAGGACCGTTTCACTTTCTCATGCCGCATGGAGCCGAATTAATATTTGAGTTTGCCAACTGCACGAAATTCCGAAAATTTATATTAATTTCGTTGCATGGCCTTGCATGCCGATAGGCAGGGATATGGCTCGGGCAAGTCTGGAAATGTGTCGATGGTAATTGTTATCGTTTCGCTGGTGGATGGTAGTCGTTGTTGCGATTACTTTTTATAGCCATCATTAGCTCTGCTTGGTTGGTTTCTAACCTAACAGATAGGGTAGATGCATTTTTGTATTGGTCGTGCCCAACTCAGAAATGGAAAGTGTTGAAATATGCAGTTACAGAGAAGAATTGCAAATCTAAATCTATATTTTTACTGTAATTCTTATGCTTACTAAGCTCCATAAAACAACTCAGTTGCCACGAATTCTCTGATGAAGTAGTGGTGCGAATAAAGTTGTTTTATCCTTCTATTCTCTAATATGGACTAGAGACTTCCCCAGTTTTTGTTCAGTTTGTTCGAGTACTCACATACCGTTTAAATCACAAATAACCCTAGATTGCCGTTCGTCTCTCATAGAGGTAGCAGAGCAGTTCAATATTCACCTCTGTTGGTTGCCTGGGCATAGGGACATTCCACGGAACCGTAATAATGAACTTGCCAGACATGGAACAATGATGCTCATTTTACCTTAGACATACCCATCGTAACATAAACTACATTAAAGGACAAATCTCAGGTGAACAGGCGGTACAATGTGTTAAGCGACAAAACAGATTTGGCCTAAGCTGGATCTGAAACGCATTTAGGATTTGATCTCCATCAAGAGATTGCATATCAGTGCTGCTATAGGTGTCATCACTGAACACTGTCTAATAGGCAGGCATGCAACAAGGGTTGGTGTTTTCTCAAATGATTTCTGCAGAAGCTGCATGGACGAAGAAGAGAAGGAAACCATCGTCCACCTTATTTGCACATGTTCTGCTCTTACTTGGGTGCCTTTTTCTACAACGACCCAGGCGATCTAATCAGCACAGATATTAGAAGTCTCCTACGTTTCATCAGTAGCTCTAAGTGGTTTAACGAGTAGGTAAAGGAGACTTCTCCAAGATCCACATGGTATTACAACGGACCTATCATTGGTCTACTTGTGTTGGCTTTGGCTGGCATCCACTTCAACCTAACCTAACATACCGCTTGTGGTAGTTGGCATTACAATTTAAGACTTTCGAAGCCGGATTGCCGTAGACTTACATTGAAAATCAACTTGTAAGATGTCTGACCATGAACTCCACTGTCACTGTCTCGTATATTGCTGACTATCCACTGTTTTTAAATTTTGTAAAAAAGTTCTTTGAACATTCAATCCCTGAGGGTATAATGAAATGCATACTCAACGCTAAAGTATCGTTTCCTGTGTAAGATACAAAAGTACAGTCCCATGGTCTCATGAATAAAAAATAAAAATTGTTAGGGTACCATGAAATAGATTAAAGATGGAATGCAGTTTCTCTATATGCATTTTCGTGGGCACAACTGAATTTGAGGAGTGAAATTCTTTGTTTCAGGTAGAGGTGGTAAATGTGTGGTTACCAAAATATTAAGGGAAATTATTCTGATTCAACGTTCATTGATACAAGTATACATGCCGAATAATTTATTAACTTCTTTCCGATGTTATATGAATAATTTTACTGTCTGGTTAGACAAAATTGGCATTGGGTGCATATAAATGAAAGCATACTTATCTTGTTTAGACGGAAAGGATTTTTAAAAGGAGAAACAGGTAATCGGGTTTGACTACTGGTAACTCTAGACAAGTAGTAGGAGTAAAAAATTAGTAAAAATTGTTTATTATCGCCTAATATTTGTCAGAGCACTGGCTGGTCGACGATCATTTACCATCCCGTGCGTCGAGAATGGGTTGAATTTGTAACTGGCTAAATCGTGGAAGAACTTACATATTCAGGCCACCTGCCTTAGCAGTCTGGGATAATATTGTGATACGGCTTCTATCATCTGCTTCAAAGATGGATTCACTGCCAAAAATCCAATGAAAGAGTTCACCTCCAAAAAGATACAAATCCGTTCTTTAAGTTTCGCTCAATAACTGACAGCCAGTTGCACCCTATCCATGGCTCAGATATACATACTTCTTGTATCTCTGATGCCACCAGGAACCCTCAAGACACAAGGAGATGCAGCAAATCAGCCATGGAATGATAGGAAATGTGGAGCAGTCAGTGACCAATCATTGCCCTTTTGTGGTTAGTAGGAGCAACTGATACCAGAAAGCAAAGCATACAAAGATATATACACTGAAATCAGAGGCAGCAGCAGATTGTGGAGATTTGTTAGATCACTCAGTTCGGATTTTGCGCGGAATATCCAAAACGAAGCACCTTTACCGACAGAACATTCTAAGCAGATAACAGTACCGTACAGCTGCAGCAAGTCGCGTCATTCATGACAGCCGAGGTGGTGTGTGGCAAAGTTATGCGTCAAGTCGTCTGCAGATAGTTAGACAATGGTTAAGCCTAGATAATGCTCCAGGAGAAAATCAAATACAATAAAAGCTCCCCAGACGTGCGACGGACTATTTTCTCAAAGAAGCAACAGCCATACACTATTAGAACTCCGACGTAGATACGGATCCGGCAAGTTTTCGAAAGATAACGATGTTTGCGAGCGTGGATGTCATTCGACATGCTAAGTGAGTGGCCAATACACAGTCGAAGACATCTTTTGGTGGCATATGGTGTAGTGGCTAGCATCACTGCCTGTCACGCCGAAGATCTGGATTCAACTCCTGATGTCGGAATAACATTTATTTCTTAAAAATAAATAAATCGATCAACGGTAAAAGCTGGTGTCGACTCTACTGCGAAGCCATAATACTGGCAGTAGAGTGTCATGGCTTGAAGAGTTGATTAAGCTGACCATGATTACGAGATCAGGAGATTCGAAAAAATTCCCGTGAATTATAGCAATGACAAACACCACAAATATCCCCAGCTAGTCTGGACACCACTCTCGGACGCCGTTGAAAGCTAATCTGAGTTTTGAACCACTGTACCTCACTCGCGCTGTGTGAACAACATTAAAAGGATCATAATCCCTTGAAAAAAGAATAATCCATCAGGTTTATAACTATCTATTCCGCACAAATGTGGGTAATGATCTCGAAGATGGGATATGAAGGCTTCTGCCTAGCACAACCTACTGATAACCCACTATCACCTATCCGTATTTTTTTATCGTGTTTTCCCTTCTTCTCAGACGTTAATTTGTGGGTCGTTTAAGGATCAAGCTCATTCTTTTCTTTCCTCTATCTAGATACCTAATGAACTCATAAGCTGAGAGGTTAACCCCTGCTTTGTCAGGTTTTTCGCTTTTCGATTCATTCGACACCTGCTTGTTCTCTACTTCAAGCTAGTGTTCAGTACTGATTTTGGGCTGATCCAAGCACTTGGTCGATGCGTCCTTATGCAGCAGGTAGTCTCGAGTATTTCAAGCCTAATTTTTTGTTTGCTTCGTACAGAAGACAAAAGTCGGCATCATAAAGAAACTGGGTAGTTCTATCGTCACCACGCCAAAAGCATGATCACAAAATCTCAAACCAACACACAATTCCGTACTCAACTGGTTCAACAGCTGGATGCTTATGCAGCTCATGAATATGGATATTACCCACTTCCAGCTCTTCCCTCCGTTCCCATTTATTAAACCATCCAATTCAAATTATCTGCACGTGATTAGTTTTCCTATCTTTTGAAATTAAATATTCAAATAGTGTGTTACTCCGGCATTGAGTGAGTCTAACCCTCTCCATGTGTTGCCAATTGAATGTTATTCCCTTTTAATACCCTAAAGCTACCCCAAAATTAGTTGGGATACATTCGAATGTGCTTAGGTGAATTTGTTTTATTTTTATTTTTCTCCACTGGCTTAGTTGGTCAAGCGTGCCGAGAGGTCTTAGGTAAATAGAATTGTGCAAGATTAAAAAAAAAGAAGTTTTCTGCCTTGATTGTTTTTCCGTCCGTTTTGTTATTTCTGTTGTTTTCTTTTCTGATCGTTTCGAACTTCTGTCCTAGCGGAAAGAATTAAATTCGGAGAAAATAGAAATATCTTTAGGAAAAAAAAAGTCGATTGTCTGAGAACAAAACAGTGACGGCATCTGTGTATGGGTTTAGCAGCGATGATGTGTATTTAGGTGGAAATTGAATTTCCAATTGAATTCCCGGAGTGTTGTTGATTTGAGCGCAATCCTTTATTTCGAAAAATTCGGTACAATGTGCTGGGTTGGCCAAAGGGAAGGAAAAAGAAACAAACTTCTCCGGCAGTCATTCAGTTTTAGAGAAAGCATTTATAAAGTGAAGCGCAATGGGCATTCCTTATTCAAAACACGTAGTTTACTGTTCTTAATCAGGTCGATTTCAGGTTAAAGAAGGTATTTCTTTAGGTATTTATTTAGGTGAGCTTACAGTGAGCCTGCAATTGATGGAGTAGGGTTTGGTTTTGGAGAGAAGAGGGGTTTCCATTATCCTGGCACTCAGTTAACATCGAATGGAATCTCTTAATGATTCTCATTAAAGTTTTTCAAACAGACACGAATAAAGTCCTTTTGATGAAGTTTAAAAAATATTTGAGTACAATCTTTAAAGAAATTAATAAAAGTTCTCCCATTAAGAGCTGCCAATATACAGGGTGCGCCATCTATTATGCCGGTATGTAAACATTGAATAATTTAGACATTTATCAACCGATTGAATTGAGTAGACATGTTTTTGAAACGTTAATTCAGTACAATTTTAATCATGAATCGCTTCACACCGAAACAACGCGCCGAATCAGTGACGCTGTACATTGAAAATAGCCCTGCAGTTTTGCTAACCAAACGTGAGTATCGTCGAAAATATCGTGGCCAACAAGCACCGTCTGACAACACTATTCGTCGGTTGGTATCGAATTTTGTTGAGCACGGGACAGTGGCCGTTCATCAACGCGCAAGACGTTCCAATGAACTGGTTGAAGCGGTAGGAGAGAGTGTTGCTGAGAACCCACATGTGTAGGATCATCACCGCGCTCAGCGTTTTGGCGTCAGTGGAACCATCTTGCGGCGCATTTTGAAGGATGATTTGCATTTGTTTCCATATACATAAAGTGCAATTGACTCAAAGAATATTGCCAACAGACCGTCCATGTCGCTTGGAATACGCTCGAATGGTTGACACTGAACCTGATTTTTGGAAGCAAATTTTGATGACCGACGAGGCCCATTTCACACTCTCTGGCGCCATTGACAAGCAAAATTGCCGCATTTGGGGAACGGAGAGTCCACACTAGATCCATGAGACACCATTGCATGACCAAAAAGTGACTGTTTGGGCCGGCGTTTGCACCAAAACCATCATTGGGCCATTTTTCTTCAGAGAAGGCAAAACAGTCAGTGGTAACGATATCGATGGATGTTGACTCATAATGTCTGCCCACAAATGTGTGAAAAGGGTCTGGACGAATACTGGTTTCAACAAGACGGTGCGCCATGCCATACTGCAAATCAAATAATACAGTTCCTGTAACGAAAATTCCCTGGACGTGTGCTGTCAAACATTGACTGGCCACACAGATCTCCAGATTTGACCCCTACTTGAAAAGTTAAGTGTACGCCAGCAAGGCAAACATTCATGCTGAAATCATCGGTCACTTGATGGATGTCGTATGTATGTTGATTGACCAAATTAAATAAAAATACCTCATAAATGAAAATCGGTTTTCAAAAGTGGCTAGTTAAAGATATTCGTATATCGGCTTATAATAAATTAATTGACGGGTTTTTGAACAATAAATTATTACGTATACGTAACTACTTTCTAGTTTTTTTCTAATACTCTTTTTTTTTTTCTTTGCCCTCCTCGTAAACAGAGTCGAAAGGCACCTATTCTGGTACTCGTATCCAAAATTATGCTTTGTTTGGCGTTAAACATCCGTACACTGCTATCTAAAAGATCTTTTGCGTCAAGCAAGTTCCCCCAAAACATAGCAAAGTTTTGAGCAAGATCGAGTTCATGGAGGGGGGAAGGACAATTTCAATTGATATAATGAAATTAAATTGTGTATACTCCGGAAACTAAATTCATTAAATTATTTCACTATTCTCATTCCCATGCTCGTGGTGATGATTATTCTCAGATGATTACAACTCAAATTTTTTAGGAGTTTTACCAATTTTATTTGGCTGTCACAATAACATTGGTAAAGTTAAATGTGTCACAAACATACCAAACTACAATGACATGAAAATCGATTGTACAGTTTCATTCGCCCACACACTGTATCATATAAAGGCAGGATAAACGTCAGTATACATACGTACGGTACACACGTCAGTCAGTTTTTACAAAGAATTTATTTTATATTAACTTAAACTAACACAAAATTATATAGCTTTCCAATAATATTTCCCATGAAATTGGACAATATTATTTTAATAACCATAAGACCTACTCAAAACTAATTTCGGAATTCAAATTCAAATAAAAAAACTGGAATTTATTTATTTTCAAATGAATGAGTGAGACAAAGGAAACTTTGGATGTTTAATTTGTTCATTTTTAAAGCAGACGAGTTGAGATTTATTTTAAAATTAAATTTTAGATCAAATTTTCAAGTCCTTGCACAAAGATACGGCCTGAGATCGAAATTGTTGTCAGAATATATTAATTTTATCTCACACAGGTAACACCTACACCGAAGAGTTGAGGCTATAACTCAATTGTGCATTTACAGTGATGAAGATGACAGTTGCATCGCTGCAACTGCTGATCACGAATGGGTGTATTCACCCACCTACAGTGTTCACGGTTACTTAATTTCCGGCGTAATTTTCGCCCCATCACTACACCTGCCAAAAACCCATCAGTCTCTCTGATGCTCACGTAGCCAGTAAATATGCTCCCTATAACTATAAAAATCATTTTCTTCTAAAAAAAAAAAAAACGTTAAAAAAAACCGTCGGTTGTTAAAGTAATTGGCTAACTGAGATTTTTCTGTCAAATGAATTTTGTTAGGAGTTGAACGTGTTTTATTAGAGTTCGCTTCATGAACATTTTTAAAATGTTTAAAAGTTAGGAGCGATATTGGACTGAAATGGGGAGTTAACCAGCCTAAAGTGCAGCTCTTTTCATTAGTTGTCTCTGCGAGTCTTAAACCCAAGAACTAATTCTTCTTCTATCATTATGTATACTTCATGTTGAGATGATAAAAGATACGAAAATATACAACAACGAACTGTATGGGCTTCGATTTACTCTGAAGATCTGAAATTCAACGACTAAGACGACTAGGATGACTCGGATATGAAGTGGATGAACACTAGCGTTCTGGCACCTAGGGTCTTCAAATCTTATCCGGAAATAGAGACAACACTAGTCATGTGGCGCGCAAGTAGAAAAGCGCCTCAACCAACTTGACGAGCGAAACAGGAGGTAGCTAACTAGCAATCGAGTTGGCTAGAGACACTTGTTAGCTGAGATCCAAAACATGAAGCAAGTTATGTTGGCTTCTAATGCGAAAAATGATGCTGGTTATTCAGAATAAACAAGTGACTTTACGTATCCACAACTTCTTAATCATCATCATCATCATCATTTTCCAATGGCCCGCTTATGAGGGTCGCGGGTTTAGGGAGCTTAAGTGAACTCTACACATTTCCCGGTCTTCCGCCAACGACTCTTAATCATAAGGGGCTATCCCCATACGGGAAGAGGTGAGATTTCGGAATTGGTCGAGCCATCTCATCCTAGGCCTGCCCAGGGGACGCCTATCTGATGGCACGGATTCCATGGCATGTCTTGAGACTGAGTTGGGGACATGCGTTTATCGTGTCCAAACCATCGAAGTATAAACCTCCCCGATCTAAGAAATACTTCTGATTTGTACACGATTACCCTCATCAGAGCTTCAACATAAACGGCTACGAACCTCTCAAGGGCACGCTGAAGTTCGGTCTGGGTGGACGTAAGGATGACCAAGTCATCACCGAAAAGCAGATGATTTACCCTTAAATCTCTTAACTCGAACCGTTCCTCATCACGGCTGCGCCGCTACATCTACTCCATATACACTATAAAAAGGAGAGGTGACAGAACGCACCTCTGGCGAAGTCAAACACCCACAGTGAAGGTGTCGAATTAACGCAGTTCACCCGAACACAGCTCTTACAGTTAGTGTACAGAGATTGAATGGTCTTCAGAAGAGAACCGTCAATCCCATACTCCTGCAGTAAACCAGAGTTTACCTCGAGTGACCCGATCAAACACTTTCTCTTAATCCACAAAACAACTGTAGATAGGTTTGGCATACTCCCACGCCTTCTCAAGTACTATTTTAAGAGTGAACAGCTGGTCGGTTGTGGTTCTACCTGGACGGAAGCAGCACTGCTCGACGCCCAGCCTGGACTCGACCACAGCTCTAGAACGCGCTTCCTACACCTAAGCAAAGACATTGCTGGGGAGACTTAAGCTAGAAATATTCCTGTAATTGGAGTAATTCCTCTTAAAAGAGGGACAGTCACCCCAAAAAGAGAAACAATCACCTCAAATTGCCAATGGCTAGGTGTTTCACCACATTCTCCGGCCACTTTAATGACACGAGAGGGCCATTTCACTCCCTCTTCACCCAAGGTCTTGAGCATTTCTGGCCGGATTTCATCTACACCAGCAGATTTGCCGACTTTTAGCGCTTTAATCGCCAAAGTCACCTCCTCTACGGTGGGACTATTCTCCGTTCTACTCAAAAGTATGTACTTATGTGCCATTATCAGTGCCCTGTTCGGGATTCAGCAGCTCGGAAAAGTGATCGCCCCATCTGTATCTTGCACAGATTCATTTTCATTGGAAAGAGGTACACCATCTTTGGATTTAACTCCTTCCATGATATTAAACTTCCTTCCTCTAAGACGGCGGATAGTCTGCCGAAACACCTTGTTTGCACATCTGTGATCACGGTCCAGTTTCTCGCCGAATTTCTTCCAAAACTGCTCCTTAGCTGCTTTAACAGGCAGCTTGCAAGTTCTTCACGCGTCTATGTACACCTTGAAGGCTTTCTTCTTCTCTCTGATGGCTTCTTGAATTCCAACATACAGTAAAGAGGTTCGTCCATTCTTAGCCTTCACCTTTATATGTCAACCTACATTATTTCTTTCTATTCATCGACTGATCGTCCAGCTAATTAAATTACAATCATTCCTCAGAGCTGTGCAATACCAATTCCTCCTTATTCTTCAATTCCGTTGAAAGGATTTTATTTCACTTCGTCTTCATCAATCAAAGAAACAATCAAAGAACAACCTCTTTTCCAACGAACACGCTTCTGTCTTAAAAATAAAAAATAAAAAATAAATACATCACCTGATTTAAACTGTTTATTTTCCTTCTTAAAATAAGTGGGCGCTGTTTTTCCTGGTACCGAGAAGAGCTTAGTATTTTATGCTTTTAAATTGTATATAGTTATGTATGTACCTATGTATGTAGATACAAGAGACATACATTCCTTGGAACCGGAATGGAGTGAAAATCGATTTGATCCATTTTCTTGTACATGTCAGGACGTCCATTATTTGATGTTTCCTTCCTTTCGAAAATAAAATTTAATGTGCCGAGGTTCGAATAGAATAACCGTTTGAGAAAGCGACTGTACGTGACACTAAGTTTGGCACATGTGGCAAATTCCCACGCAGATCCTTGGACAAATTAAATTGCAGTATAGAACTGAAAGTCCAGGACTTTTTTTCATCCCTCCTGAGTGAGATTCAACCTCACACTACATACCTCTGTGAAACTGCTGGCGGTTAATATCGATGTACGAGTATACCTCACTTTGGCTCAATCTCCATTTGGAACGATACAGATCTCTTCCTCGAGGGGACACGAAGGCAATCTATGGTGTTTTGGCATTTTTCTTTTGTTCTTATCGCAAAGTGGTGTTACCGATAAGTGACAGGATGAGGAAATGCTTTAAAACAAACTTCCTGTTTGTGTTTACTTTACGTTGACCAAAAACCGCGGTAGTCGACGTTAAAAAAAAAAGAAGACAGAATCACAACAAACAATGTAGTTGTACTCGTCCTTGTCGTTGTCCTCCACCATCACGAGGAACGTCGTCGTCGTCGTCGTCGTCATTATTACTCACGGCGAATTCTGTCGGAAGCCTTAATCGGATATTATGGAAATCTCAAGGAATGCTGTCGAGCATTCTTTGTGATTATGTTTTGCGTCGAGGCCAAGTGGTGATTTGTGTTGTGTTGGTTTTGGTTTTCGGTATCCGTCAGATGCTGTCACGACGAAGTTTGCCTACTTTTCGTTTGTTTCGCCTTTGTTCGGTTAAAAGAGCCGAACTTTTGTTTTTTGGGTTGTCTGTGGCAAAAGTTATTTGAAGTTTCTCAAGGCTCAACGCGGTGCTGGCGGTAGGTAGTGGAATTAATAAATATTTGCTGTGGGATTTGAATGTTGATTTTATGTCAGGCGACCATGGGCGGTGTGATGAGATTTTTGCATTTTTCATCCTCTCGGTAATTGTGTAGGAAATAGACGCTGGGGAGTCGTCATCGGTGACAAGAGAAGCAGGAATTATGTGGCGCGAAAAGCTTGCGTAAACTTACTACTCGACGAAAGAGATTTTCATGTTGGATAATTTATTTATGTTTCATTTGTATCTTCGTCGGTGGTATATGGCACCTGGGGTTAACATTATTGTAGCCAAGAATTTTCAGCTTTGGCCAAGGCGGGAAGAGTGTCAGAATTGGTTATATGACAAAACGTGGCAGATTTAGTTTTGAAAGAAACCTACAAATCCTAGCCCGTCAATTAATTAAATTAATTTTTTTATTTAATTTTAGTGAAGATTTCAATATAGTGTGAAGATTTCATATAAGGCTTTCACTATATGTACTTTGTATTTCCTATATATCCTGACTAATTCTCTAGTAACCGGGCAAAATAATGCCTGGCCCTGACAAGATGCAAATGACCCGGAAGTAAACCACATATGCCACTGCGCAGCTACAGATTTTTCGACCACGCCTCACTTTATATTCTAAAAAAAAAAAAGTTTTCCCCAAATATACATAATCGATGTGCACAAAATCAACCCTGTAAAGTCAAGGTCAGGTGTGCTAGTTGAGCCTCTTAAATTACCCAATGCGGGTTATTATTGACTTGGATCTCGACTAGTACATTTTCGATTGCAAGCTCAAGTGGATACTCCATACTTCTCGACCTTCCGCCATCTCCTCGAGGTCATTAGGAGCTATCTCCTTTTTTTTTTTAAATATTCTAGTTCACTTAAGACTATGTCCTTTAAGGTTTATTATCAAGAGACATGTTAGACAAGAGAAATGGGAGAAAAAATAGTGATGTGATGCTGCGTATTATTTTAAAACATTTGCAGGTTAAACATAGGTTTCTGGAAATATTGGAGAAGGACAGATTGTTCCATAGTCGTGTTGTGTGGTTACAAAACAGTTTTCTATATTTCACTGTTCGACCGAAAGCAGACTGAAAGATGTAAGATTGTGCGGAAGATGCCGGACAACTACGTATTTCATCCGAACAGTTGTGGTGAAAATACCAGTATAGGGGCGTCAAGCAGTTCCGGTGGTGTTCAAGAGAAGGAATTCGACTTTAAATTGATTGGTCGCCGATCAATCTGACCGCTTGCCGCTGAACAGTAAACTCAAGCATAAAGTAGGAGCACCTGTCCAAACATAAGTGTTACTTATATTCCAGTTTCGGACGAATATCAGCTTTAAAAACGGTAGCCAAGTCGGTAGAGGTGAAGAACTGTTTGTAACGTTTCACAAAATCGAGGCATTTGGCACCACCTTAGAAGCATCTGAAATGTGCTTGTCCCAACGAAAAGGCTACTGTGCATGTCAAGCATTGACAAGCCATTTGTTTCCTCAATGTCAACTCCATCCATTTTTTGCTACATTGGTTTCCCCCTTCAGAGACAGGTGACATCACTGGGTTTTTGACGCTTTGTACTGAATTTTCTCAGCATGTGATGATTGCATCAAATATTTCAGAGGCTTGTCACTATGCATAGTAGACGTATCGCCTCAGTTTTTTCAAGGCAACAAAAGACGGGCTAAAGAGTCACTCACACTATGCACATTGAAAGATTTGAGATCAAAGGTGGCGATCTCATGGCATCATTTTCTATCGAACATCTTTAGCAGAGAGTGGGTCAGAAATCTGTATCCACAAGTATCTAACAAGGAAAATAGTAGTGGATCGGTCAAACATAAATTCACCGAAGAAAGTTGGAGATGGTGAAAATATATTTCCAAAGCGTGCACAATGGCGACTAGGCAGAGCAAACACAGGCACTTACAGGACATTTACTGAATTTATTTTCATAAATAGAGCCCTGAAGAGTTTATTTACCGACCTAAAACCCCCTGTGCAATACGAAATTTTAAGCCTGATTTATTATTTGATGTTTTAAGTTGACATTATCGCTATTGACAATGTCGACACCTTAAACAAGCTACTCGGGGGTGTGTCGAATAAAACATCAGACTCTCGTACAACAACAGATTAATCTGCAGCATTAAGTATGTGCTTCAAACAAATCTAGTGGTGTTCCATAAGGAGGAGGACATTGACATCTGCATTGTGCATCAGCAATCACCCAGGTTGGAAAACAAATCACTTTTATAAAAACAACCATAAGCCTAGAAAGTGAATTTTCATTTAGAAACGATATGAATCAATTAGACAAATCCGTCCAATAAATATGCTTTGGGAAGTTCAAAGAAAAATACGAACAAGGTCATAGCTTTATGAAGCACAACGTCAGCATTCATTTGTTTCAAACCGAAAGGTTCTCTACAGAAGTAACAAACACTTTTAATTGGGATACTCACCAGTTGATAGCTAACTCAAAGCACTACAAAAACAGAAATAATACCATTAATACGGTTCAAAGTCACTCGAAAAAAGGACCCTAAACGCAGCTCACAAGCTTTAATCCCAAGTCAAAAGAGGTATAAACGACTTCACGGTCGGCAACCATGCACCAACTGCCGCAAAGGTGTCAAAGAGAAATAAACCCTTGACTACTTTTTCCACAAAAGTTCGCTTTTCGTCAAAACCATCATTAGACAAACTCTTCTTGAACAACCTCAACGGCTTCCTGGGCGAAAATGCATATGATAAACTGTCCTTTAAATCTGCAGATTGGATATAAGGATGGCGCTACAGTCCTGGGTGGACCTGACTTGCCGCTGCTCAGTGGTCAGTGCGTTGGACTACTGCGTAGATTCAAGTCCCAGGCATGTCCACCGAATATTTTTCGGGGCCTCCCCTCTCATCGGGGAATGAAAACCCTCCGGGAGTAAAATTTGTCATGAAAAAGCTTCTTAACTCACCGTTCGGAGTCGGCAATAAATTGTAGGTCCCTTTCACGAAAAATGTTACACGCACAACATGAGTGGTTGCATAAAGCTAGGCTTTGGGTCATTATGACCTGTCGCGCCAAATATATTTATGCACATATGGATGAATAAAAAATGAATAGTCCAAAAGATTACTGGCTTGCGAAAGTCGATAAAAAATAGTTATCCGCTGGTCTCGAATACTTTCACTCAACAGCCTTACAAATGGAAACCATCATTCACTTATGTATACATGGAGTTCTCTGGATTTCAAGGAAAACTCGCTGAACATTATTCAAATAGGTTGATGTATTCCTTTTTTGCAGGGCATTATTTTCCGAATTAATCACTTGCCCTGCTGGGTAATTTACACTCAATCAATTAAATCAAACGAACCGTACAAAGGCAAAATTGATGCTTACATTTCCATTTGTAATTCAATTAACGCGAAGCAATTAACCATACAGATGCAATGCATTCATCGACTTGCTGGAGTGTCCTCGCTTCATTTGACCCATTCAATAATGAATCTCCTAAATCTACCTCATTGAAACGATGAAATAAAATGAAAGTAGAGAGTTTATTTTCCACCCATCCGACATTTTACTGCACTTAAGCGGCTATAAAAATCACAGAATAATTTCAATCGGAAAAGGACGCCGTATAGCAATGAAAAGCGAAACCAGAAAATCGGGCAAAATACTAGGGAACCAGCAATTTATTCAATTCATTTGGAAATGTACGCCATTCTATATAATTAGTGAAGCGCCAAGCATGACAGTACGTGCCGTGCTAATAATTAGCATCGACAGGATCGATGAAAGCGGCACTTATGTTACTCCTCCACAAATCCACTTTCACGTGTGTTTTGACTGACACGCATGGTACTCTGGTGGGTTACCACTCACTGTCGGAGATGCCAATTAAATTAACATAAGTCCCATAAGGATACGTATAAATAAATTAATGTAGCGTGGCTGGAATTGGACTACCCGTCGAATACAAAAGCCAGGACCATCATACGAGTAAGACCGTTGTGAGTGTCCTCCCCCCTATCCATGGGACACATTTCCATTAGAGAGCAATCAATGTTGGTGAACCCATTACTTCCGGCGTATCTTTGATATCTCATCTCGGAGATTGAGGTACAGGTGGGCGAATAGCGGGTGTCTACCTATACATGTGTGTGTTGACATATATCTACTTGTTCACGTAAAGTCATCTGAATTAATGTCGACATTATCACAGATTGGAAGCAGAGTTTATTACACAAAGGGCACTGAGATTGGTAGTGTGGTGAAGCTAGTAAGTAGCTATATGTCGGTACTCTGTCGTTCTTACTTTAATCAATGCTAATGTCATCTCTGACAGAGACGCTGACGTAAATGAACTAAAACCCGAAACATCAAGGTGTAGCTAGACTTTGAAGATGTACAAGTATGTCTATGTATGTTTGTACAAATTATGCTGAGAGTTCTTTGAACACACATATCAATTTACTATGCAGCCTTACGTGTAAATTTCCTGGAGCTGATGGGTGAGCTGAAAATGCATTATTATCTCAGATTTCCGCCGCTGCATGGCTGCCTGCAGTAGTTGCAAAAGTTTGCAAGAGAATGTAATGAAATTTTTTTTATGTTTTACATTAAAAATTCTGAGATTTGTAGCAAGTCTCAAATTACTTGATGCATAGTGCAAATTTAATGGCAAGATACGAGGATCAAAAACTTAAATACGACTGAAATTTGCTAATTTAAACACATCGTTGCCTTGTTAGACAAATTCGGCGGGATTGAGTCAGGTACACAAGAATATGTGAGGTACACAATGTTGAGCAGCTACTTTTTCCAACGATGAATCCAGGATAAGATGGTTTGACCAAGTTCGAGATCTCTACTTTACCGATAAGGCTCTGCCTTATCGACTATCCCAGTCCTTGTCTACAATGATAAAAAAATCACGGATTTCAGAGAGAAAGCTAACCTGCTGGCTGCACTATTTGCATCAAACTCCACCTTGCCAGCCAGCTCTCTCAATTCATCTATACTCAACCGAGTTCAATATTCATTGGGACAAATATTTTTCTGAACCCTTGTAGTAGCTCGAGTCATTAATGATCTCAACTGTAACAAGACCTCAGGTCCAGATGGAATTTCTCCCCTTGTTTTGCAGAGATGTTCTTCTACCCTGGGTAAACATCTACGTAAGCTTTATGACCTTTCATATTCTGTAGGCATATTTCCGAATAGATGAAAACTTGCGCATGTTCAGTCCATTCCTCAAAAAAGTGAACAAAAACTGTCCTTCTACCGACCCATAGCTATGTATAACTTCAGTGCTCTCTAAGGTCATGGAGAGCATTGTCATGCAACACCTTATGAGATATCTTGAAAGAAACCGTCTCCATAATGACCGTCAGTATGGTTTCAGGCATCAGCGCCCTACAGGGGATACAAAAGCACGACGAGTGCAATATATTCGCCCAATATATCTTGAAAGCATTCGACAGAGCGTGCCACAGCGTCCTCCTCAATAGCTTCAAGCATATGGAGTTTGTTATGTCTTCTCAAAATGGAATGCGAGCTTCTTAAGTACTCGTTCGATACAGGTTGTATCAGATGGATGTTCATCTTCCCCATTCTTAGCTAACGCTGGTGTCCCCCAAGTCTCCGTTCTTTCTCCGACATTTTTTTTGATATTGATCAACGAATTTCTCTCTCTGACTTACAATCCAATGCATTCCTTCGCGGATGATAGGATGATAGTCGTTCAATACCAGCGTCAGCGAATGTCAACTTAGGTATGTCGAACACGTTTGGTTTGGGTACGTTAAACGCGGATTCCAATCAGAAAGGCGTTCATTGGGTAGGATCCTGATGAGATGGTTGGACCAAGTCCGAAAGCTCTTCTCTACCCGTACAGGGATAGCCCCTAATGATTTAAGAGCCGTTGGTGGAAGATCAAGAATTATGGAGGGTCCACTTAAGCACCCAAAACGGGTGACCCTCATAGCGGATAAGCAGGCCTGAAAATGATGGTGATGATGATAACATCTACCGTGGAAAGAAACCTAGACGAATTTTTTTTTGACACTTAAAAGTTGGACATTCTGTTAAATTGAAAAAACTTACACTGAGTAAGCTCAAACCAGCATCCGAATTTTTTTCCTTGAAATTCCCTATCGGCTGTCACAAAACTACCCCACTTATTTTCAACTTAAATAACACAGATGTCATAAATTGTGACAGTGTTTTTTATTTATACATTTTTCGTTATCTTGTTTGGCCATTTATGAATTACATACCAAAATAAGTCGGTTCCGCCTTTTTAGAATCATCGCACTCATTTATTATTGACAATTTCCACAGGAAAAATCAGTTTCTGACATTTTAAAAGTCCTCCAGCTTCCTTGAACTTACTAAGCCCAATTGCTGTACACAGGAACCATTCGTTATATTGCTTTTGAGTTTTTTTCTTTATTTGCGTTCACATCCCGCAGGCAGACAGACCCAATAATGATAAAAGAATCTTCCATCCACTCGTACTAATATACTTTTCAAGCAAGACACACAAAAAAAAGGAAGCCCACCTCTGCCATCCGGCTCCTCGTGAAATTGTTGCGTTCATTTTTCATCCTGGAGGTAATTGTTAGTCTTTGATTGATCATTGCTTAAGCCTCCTCCGGCACCTACAACCCCCATATGCGACTGTCCCACGTATGAGGAAACACATAAATCAAAGGCTCTTTTTGCGTCGCACATCGCCCTGGCACACATGAAAATGTTTTTCTCTGATTCTCTGCCGGCCCGAAAGAATAACAAGCACTTTGTTATTGTTCCTTAAAGTTTGTTATCCTTTTTTGTTTGGTTTGTTTTTTTGCCTACCTCACAATTGAGGAAACGAACGCGGCACGGGTCTTCGTCACCCAACCCAACCGCCTGCCATCGAACGGAAGCTCTCCGTCATATGTCTTCGTCAAATTTGGATTTACGGGAACACTTTGATTGCAAAACGTTCTCGCGGCTGTATTGGGGGTAGGGGGAGGGCCCATGTAAAAACTTACTTTAAATTCCGAACCGAATTCACACGGATTCTTCGTCACGGGAAGCTCCGGAGGCAAACCAGACCAACGAGGCAATCCGATATCGCATCATTTACTTCATGAGATTTCCCTTCGGTTCTACGTTGTTGTCCCACCACTGAATTCCACAATGTGCCTCCCTCCCCCCGCTTGTGCACCGTGAAGCAGTATTTTTTTTTATTTGTCATCCTTTGTTCCAGAATGATAATGAGAAATTTGTATTCTCAACTTCAGATACAGTGTGTCAGTTTGAGATGTACATGCGTGAAGGATTATCTTTCGTCCTTTTGACAAAGTCATTGTGCATACAAACATGCACTTAAGGTTCACACAATTCACAGAGTGGGAGTAGTCGTACGGAGAATGCAAAAGGATATTGGTTTCTCCCACAAGCAACAAAACTAAAATAAACGCACGATGATGGCGAGACATTAGGTGGATTGAATTCCAAAAAGGTTTCCAATTTGTGATCTCACAATTTGGGGTGACAGATGGAGCTGTTCGGGTTTCAAGTGGATCTCCCACGAACAATCAAATCAATCAGTCAGAAGGATGACACATAGCTTGCTAGGATAATGTTGAATGTCAATACTTCGGTTTGTCACGTGGGTAAGAGATGATTTGGTTTGGTTGCGGTTCAATGAATTCCTCGGATACACGAGTGAAGAATCCTTAGCGGTTTCGCAATCATTTTTCAAAGAACAACCCGGAATTTGAGTGTGTCGCAACAATTTAAATTAAATTATCTGCACTTGTGGATTGAGTTTTGTACTTTATTAGGAGAAGTGCTACGTACTACGTATTGCTTCCATGGAATTTTAATGAGGTTGTATACTTGTGAGGTTATAGACTTGAATCAAAAGTTCAAGGAAAATCAGAGAGTTCTCAGTAACTGTAGGTAAAATAATTGCTACTTGATTGTACCAGTCTGTGGGCGTATTTATTCATAGGTTGAAGTGTCCAGTGTACATGCCTCCTGCCAAGATTAAGCCTTCTCCTTGCTGGACAACAACAGGGACGCTCTATAATAAATTTGGCCGCTGCCTTTCTAGAAAGTCTCGGGGCGTATATCAAACGAGCCCCTTAAAGGTTTTTAATAAAGTTCATGGCCACCCCCGCGGTTCTAGTTGTGATAATGTCCCCATTTTCTGTCTCCTTAGCCAGTTCATTCGCAGCCTCCCAGTTATGTTGCAGTAGGTTGACCTGGGTTGCCAGAGTATTAAGTATTTAGCGAAATATGAGCTTATTCCTTGCATTCCCTTAACAACTTCGAATTCGTTTGCAAGTGCCATTAAGGCAGCTTGACTATCTGAGCAGATATAAATACTGTAACCGAGGGTTATGGTATTCAATAGGAGTTCGGTGCCCCTGAGTATCGTGAAAATCTTTGCCTGGAACACAGTTACGAACTGTTACAGATAGAAAGCAAGATTGAAAGGTGGCGTTCGGCAGTAGATACCTGCCCCCGATGCTCCGTTGATGTGGGATCCAACCGTATATACTACAGTCCCTGAGTTGATGACAGTACCCTGTTGCCTTAACCTCAGTTTGGGAAACCTGACTGTATAGCCCATACCGAAAAGATGAGCTTTATTGGTAAGATCACTGGGGAGCCTTGTGAGTCCAGAGGCTGCCTGTACTTGGTTTCCATGGCTGCTGTGGGGGGGGGGGGGGGGGGGGGGGGGGCTGGCTTGTTAGTCGGTTATCCCCAGATAGGCCATACGTTGGATGTTCGTTAGTAGAGTGAGGACGTACTTTTTCTCCACTATCGGCCACTAGACAAAAACTCCGTAGAGTAAGATGGGGCTGACTATACAAGTGTAAATCCATTGATTCAGACTCCAAAAGCATTCCGGCATAGCTTTTGTGGTTCTGTTCTCTTGGTTCCTTCTCCAAGTTAGCTTGTTTTGAAGAATGATCCGAAGGTATATCACTTCATTTTTCAGGTTCAGTTGTACACTCCCTAAATTCGGTGATCGGAAGTCTTTTAGTTTGTATCTTCTTATGAAGAATACAATATCGGCTTTCTCAGAGTTAACGCACAAACCTCAACTGTTAGCGCATGTTGTTGTTATGTGCAGAGCCGATTACATAAGTTCCTCCCATGAGTTTAAGTATTTCCCTGTAATTTGCCTACCAGTGATTCTGAAATCAATAGTTTATCCATTACAAGTATCTACAGCATGGGGGAAAGAATACACCCCTGAGCGTCCCCGTTTTGAACTTTGCCTAACCTACTGTCAGTACTGAGATTCGTTGTTATACTCCGGTTAAATAGCATCAGTTCAATGAAGTTGTTTATAACCTTCATCCTGCTGCACATGGCCTGGTACCGACATGGTCCAAGGAACCTTTTCAGTTGCTGTTATGTTTCAGCGTTTATTTCTCGGTTGACTGCACGACGTGTTGCAAATGACGAATTATCAAGGCAATAAGTGACATATAGAAGATCAGTGATTTTCTTGCTAGAGGTAGTCTCACGGCGGCTTTGGGAAAGTACTCAACGCAGCGCTTCTAAAAATGTCTCTGTATTGCCACAGAAGAATTTCATGCAAAGACGATGCGCCTCTTTTACGCACCCGAGGAAGGTGGGCTAAGTCCCGATTCTTAAAATTTAGCGATTTACATGGCGTTTGCATTGCAACACAAGTCCTTTGACACTCTGAAACAGACAAAAATATCAGACCTAAACCAACTGTTACCATACTGCAAAAATTGGCGTCTACAACCGAGCGCAACCAAAACTGAAATCTGTTGCTTCATCTCAATCATAGAGAGGCTCGAATAGAGCTACGGCCGCCGTTTGATGATATATATCTAAGACACAACTTCACCCCAAAATATCTAGCCATTACCTTAGATCGAACCCTGAATTATATGCCCTCACAAAAAATAAAGACAAGGAATAATGCTATCCAAAAACTAACAGGCACCACCTGGGTGCCTCTGCAAACTGTCTTTGTACCTCGGCTCGGCCAGTTTGGCTAAACAAGTTCGCCACCTTAACAAGTTCAACACCAACTGAACTCTACCATGAGGCAATTATCTGGTACTCTAAGACCAACCCCACTTGAATGCTTTGCAAGATAGCCCCACCTAACCTAAAAAGGAAGCGCGCTCTGCTGAATGAATCAATTTAAGAAAATGTGAGAAACCTTCAGACTACATTCAAGACATCCTCCAATGTAATTCCCGAAAAAGTTATGTGCTGAAAACTTCTCGTTGGAAGAATCCTGGCCATCTTTATGTTCAAACTTCCGCAGCCAATATTTAGAGACGAGAACAGAGATTCCGATTTTGAGCTGCCGAGAAAAGCGTTGTGCAATCTAAACCCGATACGGATTTCCACGGCGACATGCAAAGAAGTGGGGCCAAACCACCGACCCGACCAGTCCATGTGGCGCCCCTGTTCAAAGCACTTAACACATCCTGCTCGACTGCCCAGAGCTGTCATATACGGGTAACCTGGACGGCATTTAGAGCCTATCAACAGAAAAATAAACTTATTGTAATATCTTTGTTTTGTATCCATGTAAAAAAAAAGCGATTTACTCATGAATGAAACTTTTTGAGTTTCGCTTGATGCATAAACTGAAAGAGTCATTTGATTTTTGAAATCAAAAAAATGTTGCGGTAGTGCTGATTGGAGGAAGGATTTTGGATTTGCTTGTAAACAATTCTAAGAATTTCCCAAAATGACAACTTTGAATAAAGTGATAGGTAGATAGGAAGCTGTGGTCGCCGTTGTTTAGTGGTTAATGCGTTGCACTGGTGACCGAGCGGCGTGGGTTCAAACCCCAGCCATGTCCACCGAATATTTTTTGCGGCACCACCTCTCGTCGGGGAATGTAAAACCTCCGGGAATATAATTTGTCATGAAAAAGCTTCTCAATCCGCCGTTCGAAGTCGGCAATAAATTGTAGGTCGCTTCCATTCATGTGAAATACATAACACACACAACATGATTCGTTGAGAGAAGCTAGGTCTTGGATCATCCCGAAATGTCGCGCCGGATATTTATTTTTTTAGTGAGAAAGCCATGGATTTGAATTCAGTCAAGATTGGAAACGTTAAATTAAACATATAGCCTCACGGGTGATATAATTATACGAAGTATTCAAATCGGAAATTTATCTTGCGATTTCCAAATTTAAAATGAAGGATTTAGGCTCTGGAAGTGTGGAGGGCTATTATTGAAAAAATTCTTCAAAATAGGCTCAATAGCTTGAATCGTTTTAAATCCTGAAATTCGATCTCAATTTGTAAATTTCTATAAATTTCATATTATTTCCAAGTAATTGCTACAAATTGAATGAATAATTGAACCCGTATCCTTGGCAAAGTACACATTTCTTTCGGATGTCTAATCAAAAGTTCGAGATATATAAATCTGAAAAATAAATAAAATGAAATCGAAACCTACAACAATTCACCCAGACTAAATCCATTTTCATTTCCTCATTCATATACAAACACATGTACGTCCCATTCAATGTCCATCAACGACAGATGAATCCTTTTTTTTTTCAAAAGGGTTTACTCTCTAAGCTCACAAATTGCCTGTTGATTTTTATTCGTTTCAGGTCTCTTGGGTGCGACATCGTGACATCCATCTGCTCACAGTTGGCCGTTACACGTATACATCAGATCAACGTTTCGAAGCCATGCACTCGCCGCACGCTGAGGATTGGACTCTTCGGATACGTTATGCACAGAGAAAGGACTCGGGCATTTACGAATGCCAAATATCGACGACTCCACCAATTGGACACTCGGTCTATTTGAATGTTGTTGGTGAGTTACTTGCTATAAGAGAAATGCAATCCAGTTTTATTATATGTAACTAGGAAACGAAGGACACTATGATGGTGCTGAACTGATGATAATCCCGGCACTCAAGATTATTAGATTTCCTCAATCCTTTTTTTTTTATTTTCCGTATCTTCGCGTCACAGATAGCATGGTAAAGTGGTATGAGAAATGGTCGTTGGAATACACAATCATATTGAAGTTAAAAGGTCCTTTGATTTTTGGTCAAAAGCCTAACGTTTGACATTCATACATTTTAAATGAAGTCTGGTGATTTTAGATTGATAAGATACATGGTTGAAGCTGTTCTTATCTATTCGTTTACTTTACATAGCCTTATCTACAGAGACTAGAAAGAAATAACTTGGTTTGAAGTAGCTAGTTACTGCTATCTAATAAATGTTCGAAAGGACCGAAGGAAAAGTTCAAGGTAAATACATTTCAAGGGCCCCATGGCGCCAAATCGCCTGGAGTTGATGGAGTATGCCCAGCCTTGCTGCAACAGGGTATAAACCTGTTGCTCTGATAGGGGCCGTTCTGTCTCCACTACTATGGTGCATGGTGGTTGACTCTCTGTTGCATACTCTCAATTCTCCTAACGTCTACGCTCAGGCATATGTGGATGATGTTCCCATACTTTTTGTCGGGTCACACCTGAAAACTGTCAGTGTTAATGAACTGGCAGCTTTAGACATGATCGATAAATAGTACACTAGAAGTGGTCTTTGGATCAATCCTTTGAAAACTGAGGTTGTCCTCTTTACGAAAAAGAAGGCTGCGACCGGTCTGACTCAGCCAGTGCAAAATGGCGCCACTATCCAGATCTCCAAAGAAGCTAAATATCTAGGAGTCATCCTGGACAAAAAAAAAACTTCTTTGGACAAAGCATGTCAAGTCGAAGACATCCAAGCCGCACTCAGATTTCCTGCAGTGTAAAGATGCTTTTGGCAAGACATGAGGCTTATCACCGAAAAAGGTCGGTTATGACAAGACCGTTTCTAGCTTATGCGTCGGTTGTTTGGTGGAGGAAGCTTCAAAGAACGGCTTGTCTCGGCTGCACGGGAGCTTTTCCGAGTACATCCGGTGCCACTCTACACCATCTGCCTGATCAACTTCTCCTTGATACTTATACCATGGGCTCATCTATCAAGGCAATCAATCGTCTTAGACAGGGTGGCTTTTGGTATCGTCCACACTGGAGTTTTGATAAGCTTGCCTGACTCTTATTACACGATTCTAGTTCTATGTATATGTCGTTTGATGCAATGACACCAGAACCTTGGCTGCTGTGCAAATTTAAAGTCGACTTGCCTATAGGACTGGCTTCGGCCATAGAGCGTGGGCAGGTCTGTTGTCGAACCTTCACGGATGGCTACAAAACCAGTTATGGTTTCGGTCTTGGCGTCTTCGTGGAGGTCGATAGCACCAGACTTCACTAGCAGAGACCTTTGCTATCCTAATGGCCACGGACTATATTGTCAATAATATGTGAAAAGGTAGGAGCATCTGCGTCTGTAACGATAGCCAGGCTACGCTTAAGACCAAAGTTCAGTCGCAAGGCTGAACTCTTTGACTCTTATCTGGGTCCTAGGTCACACTGGGATCTCTGGAAATGGGATTTCCTATGAGATTCGTAGACAAGGCTCAAAGGATGTTTTCTCACGACCTGAACCTGCGTTGGGTCCTTCCGGGTCCTCGGTCAGAGCCTCTATTGACGATTGGGTTTTCTACAAACACACAGCTCTCCAATATGCAGGCAGACTAAACGAATGCTCTCCAACGTCTGTAAAAAATCAGCGACATTCGTGCTATCACTCAGCAGAAGAGCCCTGGCGTTCTAACGGCACACATCGCTTTTGCCAAGCATCTTAGTGTGTTTGGCTTAAGTGACACCATTGTCTGCGACGCCTGTAAAGAGGGCGACGATACTTCGGATCATTTGCTTTGCGATTGTCCTGCTTTTGTTCGGTCAAGTGGTAGATTTTCGGTGCTGATGTGGTGGTGTGTGCCGATTCTCATGGAGAAAATTTTAATAAAATTGGTAAAAACTGGGTCTTAAAGTACAATGGAGTGCTCCAGAATAAAAAAATAAATGGCGCGACAGCTCGGGATGAGCCAAGGCATAGCTTCCGGCAGCCATTCATGTTGTGCGTGTTGCATTTTTTGCACGAATGAAAGATACCTAAAATTTATTACCGACTCTGAACAGCGAATTGAGAAGCTCTTTCATGACAAATTATACTCCCGGAGGCTTGTCATTCACCGACGAGAGGTGGTGCCGCGAAAAATGTTCGGTGAATATGGCTGGGGCTTGAACCCACGCCGCTCGGTCAGCAATCCAACGCACTAACCACTAAGCCAGTGCTCCAATATAGCGTTTCCAAAACCCGACAGGAAAAATTTGGTATCATAAGTGGGTAAGGGGGTTTCGCAATTTAGGTCTTATAAATTGTTGAATTCCAATTTGCTTTTTGACTCTATTTTGATTCCAGCTATTAGGCAACGACAGTCCCTAAATTCTAACAAATGTTTTCCTTATGGTGCACTGCTATATTCTCTTTTTTAGTTTCTTGTTAGGCATGCAAGTACCTTGCCTACGTGCTCTTCTAAATCAGTTTTCTATCCAAAATTGCTACCAAATAGGTACGTGTTCCCCTGTTTCTAATCAACTTCCACGTTCAAACTTACAAAATATTAAAAATATTTTTCTACCACTTTCCAAGGACTGTACTTCTAACCTCACTATCAGTCTCCATGACCTTTTAACGTTGCAGGACATGTGTTCTTCTTCCTTTCAATTTAAATTCAACATTTGACCTTAACCCTTACAAACAACCAAAAAATACTTGAACGAATCCATTTTACTATGTAGCCACTACTTCTTGGAGCTACGCAGATAAACACAAATATTTACCTGTCCTTTGAATTTAAAATTGTTTCATTCATTCAAATGTATTCCAGTTATGAACCTTCCTCCAACAACATGCGATGTTTATTTTGGAATATTTAGCATTCACAATTGAATCCAATTAACCAATTTGGAAAAATATTTGTGTAGTATAGCAAAAAAATAAAACTCCATCACAAATTCATGACACCGAAAAGAAGGGTTAAATTAAAAAAAAATAAAAAAATTAAAACTCCAAGGATGTATGTATGTAGAATCTAGCATTCAAGGAAACATCCACGTTTGGTGACAATCTATCTAATTGTTTTGTTCCGCACTTGAACGTGATATTTCAGAAGGAATCGCTGACACCGGGTATTCTGTGAGGCAGAGGATATCAAAACCTAGAAACCCCAATTGTGCAGCAGCACGAAATTTCCTTCGACTTTTGGGATATTGCGAGAATTCCAACCAAAATCCGTTTCAGTTCAGGGTGGTGAGCTATGCACAGACAGTGGAAATGCACCACGAATAAATTTGAATTCATCTTTTACGGTGGAATCACAAAAGCCCCAAAGGATAACCCAGAGAAATATTCATTTTGTTCTGTGTGTGTGTATATATGCGATTGTTTTGTTATACGGTATGTGAATGTATGTCAAGTGCTGTGCAGAGTGCTATTTGACATTTTTATTCCAAAGCAAGTCGTATGACATATGAAATAAATCGAATGAGGACTGATGTTATTTTCTGTGCCATACTTTCTGCATTAACGGTAACAATATATGAGATATGAAAAAATAAACAATATTATTAGCATACTGCATACCGTTGGAGATTGCTTGTTGGGTTTGTTGATAAACATGCCAAGTACATACCTGTCTTGGAATGTGCTCAGTACTCCATCTGCTTTAGACCCATGTGACTGTTGGGTTAGGCAAACAATGTAAAATGCTGCCAATATCCACAGACAGATGCCAATTTCAGCACAAAAATTCAAAATTTCTTTTAGAATGATGCAATGTCGTTACAAACGTGTAGTTACCCAGAGCCAAGTATTTGGGCGTCGAAGAATTTACCAAATTGAAGGGAAAGCATTTTGTTACCCACAACCAGAAGAGATTAGGTGGTACAAGATGGACATTCTGATGCGAAGTCAAAAAAGATGATTGGACTCTTGATCGCATTTCACTCTAAGAAGCACTCGTGAATCCAAACATCAACCGCAAGCAGCTGCCTTATATCTTGGACATCTTATAATGACCAGATATTGACGGCAAGATCCCAAAATAATGTTGGAAAAATCACAATCATCCCGTATTATGCACCAACCCAGACCAATTTAGACACTCGGCTTGACCTACCTCCAGAGGTCATGGGCTGTACTAAAAACAATCTAATATGCTCGGGTATCATGCAAAGAAGCTGCACCTGACCGGGGAAGATCATTGCAGAGGATGCGAAGACGAAGAGGTGCATGAGGACACGACTGACTTGCTCTGTCATTGCCGAAGCCTCCGCAACATTAGGAAAAGAACACTGGGCAGATAGCACTTCGATAACATCGAGGAGTTATACGATGGTTCACTGTCGGTTCTACTCAAGTTCGCAAGGAGAGCCGGAAGGCTGTCATCATGACACCAAAACTTCGGCTGCTGTGCAAATTTAAAGTCGGGTCTTCTTGCCTTCACGATTGGCTTCGGCCTGAAACTGGGCTGTAGTCGAATTTTCAGAGATGGCTCCAAAACCAGTCACGGGTCCGGTGCTTTGTCTTCGTGGAGGTCGATAACACCAGACTTTACAACTCATTGGGCAACATGTCTCTGTTTTTCAAGCAGAGACCTTTGCTATCCTAATGGCCACGGACTATATTGTTAAGAATACTTAGATGGAAGGGTCGAAGCATCTGCATTTATACCCATAGCCAAGCTGCGCTTAAGATCTTGCACAACCCTTTAACCAGCTCCAAAAAAATGCTGAATTCTTTCATTCTTGTCTGGATCCCAGGTCACACTGTGATCTCTGGAAATAAGATCCCCGATGAGATTGCTAGACAAGGCTCAGAGGATGTTTTCTCAGGACCTGAACCTACGTTGGGTCTTTCCGCGTCCCCTTATGTGATGAGTGCTGATACTGTAGGCTTCTCATCATTGAAACGCCTTCACCGAAAGTCGAAGAAATTGCAGTAGAATGGGTAAAAACTGGGTGCATTTGGCAAAGAATCTACACGGTTCGCATCTTATCTGAAATGATGATCAGATCAGGTAAGAGCAGATAGTAAAAGCATCTTACAATGCTTTTAATCCGTCTCGACGACAGCATGATGGCCATATGGTCCTTGCAGTAGCACAGAAATTGCACAGCAACCAGAGACCTCAAACAAGGGAAATTGATGGGTATTGCTGCCATCTTCCAGGTGTTGGCAGAGCTGCTATATCCACTTCTAAGGAGTGGATGGAAACAACGCTTTACAGAAGAGTGACAATGTGGATTGTTCAATCAACTAACAAATGAGGGTGATGGAATATGGTATTTGTGTTTCTCCGGCTAATGGGTAAGATCGGAGAACACCTAAATTCTGTCGAAATCGACCAGGATCCGCTCAGAATCCTCTCGTGTTTACCATATTAACATCGCGTATCATAATATGTTTTTTATAATCTACACGCGCATCACGTTATTCACAAAGCGCGGACGAGGTGCAGTGGTTCGAAACTTAGGGGGACATTTTTGGTGTTTGTCATGCAGAACAACTTCGAAATAGTTTAAGAGCTACGTAAGTCGAGATTTAATTTTGTAGGCTCTGCGCAGGGGAAAAAACTACATATTTACATACCAAGGTGCTAGTTATCAAATTGGACTTTCAAGTCCAAAGCAGGGAACGACTGGGTTGCAAACTTTTACCTTTAATTTTCTGGTGGCGAAGGAAAGCCAACGTATTCAGTCGACAGTGGCATCTTATTAAAATAATTAAGACTGCGCAGAGGATTATGAACTTCCATGAGATGCCTCACAATGTGAACAACAAAGTTGTTAGGGTTGGGCTCAAGATAAAAGCAATGAAATCTGATGTTCTAATATTTTCAAATTCAAAAGCTCAACTTAACGTTGTTGGGACAGAGCTTAAAACAGTCGATAGCTGTTTTTAATGCTCTCGACCGATGGTGGCACCGAACTGGATATGGGCAGCAGAATCGGCAAAGTAAAAGCTGCCTTCGAAATTCTATTTAAAAATTTGGAAAAAACAGGAAAACGAAGTGATTGCCATAAGCAAGCTTCGCTACGAACGGTTGAGGAGGAATCGAGGTCATTGTTCAATTCAGCTGAAAAGCATTGCGGTATTCCACGCACAGGTGTTTTTGGCCCCCTATGCGCAGGATAAAAGACGGAGTAGAAGTTCTTTGTACAAGATTTTTATACCGACCTGCTCCATACAACTTCTTCATTTCCGTTAAATTTTACTTCTTTAGATGAGTGCGTTCGGAAGCATTTATCAAGGGGTGCCTTACTTCCACTTGGTCACATCCAGGCGGCATTCCATATCTACATGACGTGTGTAAGTGTTTAGTGGGCTAAAAATGCACGTCACGTATATGGGTATGCTCTTGCCTGTTTGTTGATGCTTGAGGACGGCGATATTAAAATGGTCTGCCATGACCATGTCTTCAACGTAGAGAATATTTCATTGGATAAGTCGTTGGATTTCTGCCTTTAAAGACCTTTAAAGACTGATAAGGCAAGACAAGGCATCACTTTGTCTGAATACTTTTTAATGCCAAAAAACTCAGCAGGACTTATAATATTTTCAAAATCTTGACGCCATAAGGCAGTCTTGTTGATTTGAACCATATTTAATATTTGAACCCACCTCACTCACTCTTAAGTTCGAAACTCTCAAATTTCGAGACCAAGTGGCAATAAATGAAAAACTTAATTATAAATCTTTCTCCCTTATGGCTGCCTTTGTTAAAAGCAAACTAAAAAAAACGAATATCCGAATATCCGCAAGTGTATCTAAGAATATTCTCAACCACAACAACCCCTAACCAATTGGAAATCCCTCTTAAGCAACGTGCGAAAAAACGAATAAGTTTATACAAATGGCAAAGCCAACGCTCAGTTGACGGCGAATAAAGGATATCATTTTAATTTTAATGAAAAGTTTTGCTTTCCCATCGTATTTTCTTTTTCTTCACACTTGCATAATGTTCCAGTATGAAAAAAAAGAAGAAGAAGGAAATCTCCTTACTTAAGGACCGAGAAATACTCAAGATAAGAGCAAGAGGAACACTTTCGTTTATTCGTTTTCAAGAACTCAAACAGCGAGGGAGATAAGGACCTTCTGTGGATCTTAGAAAAAGATTTCGACTAAACAAAACGAAAAAAAAAAAAGAAGAGAAATCCGTTCAACTTCCACCAGGGAGCAGTCATTTTCCAAATTATTTCGACGATTTCATCCTTTTCGGTTCTTCTCAATTGTGTTTGAATTGAACCGAGGCGACGAAAATACCAATAAAAAAAAAAGAGACAAACTTTCGAATGCGTCGGGCTGACTTGGGAATTAGATCTGCAACTAATTGTTCCATTACGATTATTTAAATGGCAAGTAAGCAATTGGACCAACGACGAGTAGGGTACGATATGCAAATTTTATTTTCATTTCCTTTTTTTTTTTTTTGAATCCTCTTGGATATTCCGTGAAAATATACAGATGTGTCGGAAAGGACATCGATGTTGTTTCAGTGAAATGAAATTGTTAATTAACGAATACAAAAGTATCTGAGTGGATTCCTGAAATTTGGGCGATAAAACCGCATATTCACTTGAGAGCTTGAGACATCCTTGGAAAAAATTCGGTTAATGGAAAGTCTATTGAAGCATAAATTTGGGTGATAAAACCGCATATTCACTTGAGACATCCTTGAGAAAAAAAAAATCAGATAATGGAAAGTATGTCTAAGGAATTAAGGAATATTCTTCGAAAACGTCGAATAGATTTTATAAATGTAGCCCGGTTATATATTTTTTGTATTCATCCGGACTTAACAGTGAAAATTGAGTTCGGCTTGATTAGGACCAGTGTGGTTGGACACACAGTGAAGCGATAAAGCAATGCGATGCGAGAAGCGAGTGGCGTGCGCTGAAACTGTTCACTTGTATTCTTATGTACGTGCGCACAGTGAAGCGATAAGAATTCATGTGAAAAGTTTTATCGCATGCTTCTCGCTTCTCGCATCGCATCGCTTTATCGCATCACTGTGTGCGTAGCCTTAGAATCAACTACGGAGAAAATTGCATGGTCTGACTGCGCACATTCCTTCACAATCAAATATCAAAACAGCTGAAAGCAGGGAAGCCAAACAAATGCACTGAAAGCTGCTGTCAAATTGCTACCTTAAGCTACGCGCACAGTGATGAGATAAAGCGATGCGATGCGAGAAGCGAGAAGCATGCGATAAAACTTTTCACATGAATTCTTATCGCTTCACGCCAACTCATCGTCCTTTCTCTCTCCGACAGTCTTTCATTCCTGCATCAATGGTGACAGGCACTATAGCAATCATAACAAAATTTACAAATCCTTATTTTACTCGACGTACTCCTACATCTACTTCCTCTAGATATTTTTGCCAAACAGTCATGAAAACACTGTCTAAGTTGAATTTCAAACTCAACTTCCAGACATCCTTCCCGAGAAGAGTGAGATAGTGATGATGCCAGAGACGATCACTTCGTTCATTTCTATACGGATGGTTCCAAAACCAAGAACGGAGTGGGAGGTGGTTTTTTCTATGATATGTTTAATCTGATCAACCCCTTTCGTCTATCTGACCAATGTAACGTTTTTCAGGCGAAAGTTAAGGCGATCCTGGCTTAGGCACAATGTGATTTCCTTCAGGGATGAATTTCTCTTAGAGTACGACGCGATCAGTTAGACTAAACAAAGATGGAGGAATGGTACCACATGCTGTACCTTCAGAGAGATAAGGCCTAAGTTGAATCTCACTCGATCTATAAGTCTGATCTTGCTTAAAAGGTCGCTCATCATCGATGTTCTGACTGACCACCGTCCCATTGGCCTTCATCAGAAGGATGAACCCCTTCTCAGCTGAATTTTTGCAAAAACTGCTGGGACGAAGGGGGAGGGGGGGGGGGGACTTTTCCTGCTGCACTTGTCCTGCCCTATCCCAAAGAACGAAACTCTATCTGGGAGCCTATTACTTGGACAACTTGAGCGAACTGTCACATACCGACGTCAAAAGTATCCTCAGCTTCATTAAGAGTTCCAAATGTTTTCAATTGATGGAGTTGCTCTTAGGGTATAGGTCCAAGTAGTATCACAAAGGGCTTTGGCCTACATGTATCTGTGACTCGCAGGGACTGCCACCTTACCTACATACCTTAGTTCGCTTTTAGACGTGATGTTGTGTAAGCTGTGCCCCCCTAATCGTGCAAAGTCTTTCCTATTTTGGCGTTAAAATCGCCCGACGCAATCTTATCGACATTTAGTGCAAATCTTCAATTAGGTCAGCTGAATCCATCTACCTTTTGTTCGATTGCACTCGGCCTAAAAGGAGTCCGAAGTTTCCACGTCCAAAACAGCAGATCGTTGCCTTCATTTCGTGTACCAGAGTAGTCAACATAAGTATCATCCGATGCTAAGTCGTTACTCCTAATAGCCCGGACATTTAGTAGTAACAATAATCATATATTGAGCGGTGGCGTATACGTAACATTTTTTCATCGAAAACAGAAGAAGTGGTAATATTGCCAACAAGGCATCATTGCCACCGAATTTCTCTGTCATTGATTGTAACTGTGACTTGAGCTTTCAGTTCTAAGAAAAATCGTCGGTTGAGTGGTGGCGTATACGCAACACTTTATCGAATGCTTTTGTGTAATCCTAGCTTGACAGAGGAATATTTTCCATCGTTGCCTTTAAGCAGAAGTTCTTTTTCCAAATTCTTAGCACCGATTGTGACTCTACCACAAAGCTCCCTCTTTCTCAAGACAGGTTTCACCACAAGTTCGAATATGATTCTCACATAGTTAACTTTGTACCTATATATCTACAACTCTTCTCTATATCTTCTTATTTGTACTTCGATCGGGTTTCATTTTTTTTGAGCTTTGAAAAAGCCTGGAAAATGGCCTTAAATGGGTATGAAACTTTTTAGTTTTGGCTCAAACTTAATCTAGGCTAGACAATACCTTACATCTAATTTAATTGCTTAAGAGACTAGGTCCGCTTTGCAAAAGAGTCTGGAAAGTTTAAAAAAAACAAAGAAGCCTATGACACATGTTTGCAGATCAGTGCAATCTGTAAGTAACACTTCAAAGAGGCAAATTCAATTTCCACACACGCTCTTTTGTTTTTAAACTGCCAATGGACGAGTGTGGAACGTGCATATTGCTTCCGACACAGATGAAAGGAAATGCAATTACATAGGGTTTGCCATCCATCCCTTGTCAAACAATTAATCATTGTTCCTGTGCACTGTGATGATAATACGATGTCCAATAGAACGAACAAATTGATGACCCATTGGGATGGATTTTAATTAATTTGCACTTGTAAGCAAGAACGACATCCAGGATGGCTAGGAAATAGATTTTCCTTTGTTGCCAATACACACAAAGATTGATTCTTCGTGTTTGTTTTTCGCTTTTGTTTTTGTTCAACGTCAACCATTTAATAAATTTTAAGTCATATTTCTTTAGAATGGCTAGGGGTTGACGTCACCGGTATGGTGACAACAGCAGTTAGACTCAAATAATAGATGGCAATTCGGTTAATGAGTTCTTGGGCGGGAATCAAACACCGGGGTTGACCCCTTTTATGTCTGGCATTCACGACCATTCAAATGAGAAATCGATCGATGAGTTGTACGAAAAATGTCCTTTTTTTTCGTAATGGATGACAATGTCATTAAGGGGGGAAAATTTTTGTCACGCTATCGAATTTACGACATGTGACGAGGAGGAAGGAATTCTTTCTTTTTGAATGAATTCCTTTTCGATTTGTCATGACGTGTGATGTCATCAATTTTCAAATCAAACGACCCATTGGCATTGACATTTATACAAATCATTTCCGGGTATAATGACGCCGGAAGTTTCAACTTTAAGAAAAATTTTATTTTTTGTTCGAGTTGTTTGAGTTGGGTGGACAGAGAAAGAAAAAGAAAAAAGGAAAGAACCAGGATTTTAATCATATATTTGGCAAATGGTATTTGGAGAACAAGAATTGGTAAAGTCGTTATTCTGTGTAGGCTTTTCGAACAAAGGAAAGAAGGAAGTGGTTTTGCTAGTTTTAAAGAATTGCGTGGGACACAGCAGTCATCATTTTGGACAGAGCTTGAAAAAATGTATAGAAAACTTATAAAACAGAAGTTAAGTCAAGGCTTGTACGATTTGGCTTTTAGGACGAGCTTAGAAATTTGTACAAATTAATCCAACTTTTGGCGTTCCACAGACTTAAGTTTATGTTGAATGGTAGTTATGTGCATTCAAGAGGACACAAGCGTCCACTGGTTTGTCTCAAACCAACCTCTGTCTACCAACTCCTACTCTCACCTCCTCGGGAAGAACGCTGGGTGCCTGGTACCTCAACTGAAAATAGGGTACAAACCCCTGTAGAACTTTGTTGGTGACAGCTGACGAGAGAGGGGGGAAGGGTGTTCACACCAAGGCACTCTCCCTTGGACCCAGACGGCAGCGGAAGAACTCCCGCGATAGAATCACCGGTGGCGTCTAAAGTTCCAGTTCGGTCGGACTACTTGGTGAACCATTATTTGGGCCACTCGGACCTATTCGGAGCTTTAGGCCAATAAAGATCGGTGTACCCGACCGCTCTTGTCCGAGGGGCGCAACAAAGGACCTGGCCTTCGAGGTTAGAGGTTGTGCGTGGCGTTGACAGCTCCACCATCGAAAAAACCACCATGTTTCGAAATAACCATGAGCCTCAGATACGGATGATTTTACTGTTGACAACCCTGGCAAACGAAATAAGGACAATTGATTCGGTTCTGCAATGGAATGTTCGCACCCTTAACTGGTCGCGTGCAGCCGAACAACTAGCAGAGGCTTTGGTCTGGTATAAAGCAGAGCAGAGATGGTCCGGGCATAAGGAGGATGAAAAATTGTGACATCTACTACGAAGATTGCTATAGGCAGCAGAAGCAGGGCTTATTCGGATGTGGAATTGTCGTAGGCGGCAGACTTAGGAAACAAGTCTTAAGCTTCCTCTTATGACAATTCGCATCAAGGCTACATTCGCCAACATTAGTCTGTTATACTCTCATGCATCTACAGAAGACAAGGACGACGCCACCAAAGAATGTTTCTTCGAGCTGACGTTAAGATCATGTTGGGCGATTTTAACGCCAAAATAGGAAAGTAGGGCATGTTTGGTAGGACAGTTGGTAAGCACAGCATACATGACACTACGTCCGAAAGCGGACTTAGGCTAATTGGCTTCGCTGCGGGACGAAACGTCACTATAACAAGCACGTGGTTTCCTCATCTCAATATTCACAAGGGGACATGGCGGTCTCCCGATCATCAAATGGTCAATCAAATTGATCACATTGCGATCGACGCAAGACATGCCTCCAGTGTTCTGCATGTCCGAACTTTCCGAACTGCCAACATAGACTCGGGTCATTACCTTGTTGCAGTTAAGGTACGAGTGCGGATATCCCAAGCGCCACTACAAAATAGAATCACTGTGAGAAGATACAACGTCGAAAGGTTGCAATCGCAAGAGACTGTCCGAATCTTCGCCGAACGCGTATCCCGAAATCTCTCAACAAGTTCAATGCCACCAGCATCAAATGTCGAAGACCAGTGGCAACGCTGCCAACAGGCTATCAGAAACGCCGCAACTGATGTACTGGGTTTCACACGACCGCCACCCCGAAACACCTGGTTTGACGAAGAATGCCGGCAAGTGTATGCAGCCAAACAAGAGGCATAATATAACGCGGCGCTTCAGAGAAGGACGAGAGCTGCTCGCGAGCTCTTTGAGAAAAAGAGACGGGAAGAACACCAACTTCTCTAAAAGAAAAAGGAAGAATATGAGAACCGCGGGATCGAGGATATTGAGAGATTATACTCCAGGAACAACGTACGAAAGTTTTACCAAAAGGTAAAGAGAACGTGTCAGGGAAGCAGAACCTGTAGAGATAAAAAAGGAAACCTCACAACTATTCCTGCAGACTGTATAACGGCGACGAAAACCAACATCCCGCTGTCAGGAAGAACTGGCCATTCAACCTAGACGATGATAGCCAAAACTTCCGTCTACCTGACCAAAACGAAGTGCGAATAGCAATATCTAAACTAAAATCCAACAAGGCTACTGGACCCGACTGCCTTCCGGCCGCGGTATTTAAAGCAACTGGAGATGACTTGACAGAGAACGTACACCAACTCTTCTGTAAGATTTGGTCAGATGAGTGTATGCCTGATGAATGGAATCTCAGCATCGTTTGGCCGATCCATCAAAAAGAAGACCCCCTCAACTAAGCCAACTACAGGAGTATCAACATCGTGTACAAGATTGACCTTTTGTCAACAACCTGATTGGCCCATATCAGTGCGGTTTTAGGTCAGGAAAGTCCATAATTGATCAAATTTTCACACTTCGGCAGATCCTGGAAAAAACCCAAGAAGTCAAAATCGATACACACCACCCCTTTGTCGATTTTAAGGCTGCGCATGATAGCATTTTTAGAGACGAGCTGCATAGAGCCATGTCTAGTTTTGGCATCCCTCCTAAACTCGTCCGTCTGTGCAGGATGACGATGGAGAATGCTCGCTTCTGCATCAAGGTCGGTAACGATCTTACCGAAACCTTTGATGTCCAAAAAGGTTTTAGACAAGGAGACGCGCTGTCATGTGACTTTTTCAACATCATACTTGAAAGAATTGTGCGAAACTCTCAAGCCAACACCGGAGGCACAATCTTTCATAAATCTGTTCAACTGCTTGCGTACGCTGACGATATTGACATTATAGGCAGAACGCGGCGAGCTGTCACCGGTGCTTTCGCGAGTATAGAGACAGAAGCGGCCAAAATGGGTTTAACGGTAAACGAGGGCAAAACTAAGTATTTGCTGTCAACAAGAAGGGACACCCAACACCGACGAATTGGACAGAACGTCACAGTTGATAGCTATAACTTCGAGGTAGTAAGGGACTTTGTCTACTTTGGCTTTGCTATTAAATCTGATAATGACACCTCGTCGGAAATCGAACGAAGAATAACTCTTGCCAATCGCTATTTCATCGGGCTAAGAAGGCAATTGAGTAGTAAGGCCCTATCCCGAAGATTCAAGGAGATTCTGTATAAGACCTTAATCCCAGTTCTGCTTTATGGCGCTGAAGCATGGACGCTGTCGAAAGCAAATGAACATATCCTTGGCTGCTTCGAGCGAAAAATTCTTCGGAAGATATTCGGTCCGGTATGCCTTCACGGTCTTTGGAGGAGAAGATTTAATCGCGAACTATACGAGCTGTACAACGACATCGCCCTAGTGAAGAGGATACGTATCCATCCGCTAGAGCGAATGGACACTAACGCTAACGCACGCAAAGTCTTTGAACCTAACAACGCAGTAGAGGAAGACCTCGCATATAGAAGGGAACCTCAACCAACTTGGCGTGCGCAACTGCAGGCAGTTAGCTAAGCACTGGACTAACTGGAGAGGCTTGCTGGTTGAGGCCCAGATTCCCCCGAAATCCAACTTTCGTCGAATTTCGATTACTCTCGAGATAAGCCCACCACAAGCTGGGTAAGACCAATCCACGAAATCCTACAAAGCAACAGCGTCTATTTATCTCCTCTTCGTCCTGCAGATATTCTAACCCAGAGCCATCAGTATAAACAATCCGAGATTACGTTTTGTTCCCAGATATCATTTTCACCTTTTTTTTTTTGGACAGAATGATCCTTTTTTCTAGCTGAGAACACTATCACATTTGCAGTTCCATTTCCTCGTACATGCGAATGGATAAGCATAAATAAATTGTTATATCCCTATTGAAATAGTTTTGCGTTCACCTATTCAAAAGGAATTGTAAGCTTTTCTTTTCCACCACTCAAAGGACATGAAGTGGCCGACATTTCCCTCTATTTTCTCTCAAACACTATCACCAGCAAAACAAGCTGTTTTCGTTGTCGTAAATTCAAAACTGTGTACTTGTTTTACCCAAGGATAAGGGGCGCTCTGTGAAAAAGAAAGAAAACGAAAATTGTACACAGGAAGACTACAACTAGCAAAAGGATAATAATACCGAGCGGCGACACAATGAACATCAGCCAACACTATCACCAATGGAAAAATAAAAAAGCAGGCCACTCATTCAGTTGGAGCAGCAAAAATAAAAACAGAAAAAATGGCACAAAACCTCCGCACCATCCACTCACAGGGGTTCTTAGATAGATTTACTACATCACAGATGGTGGGAATCCTTTGAAAAAAAATTAACAAAAAAACAGAGAAGGTTGAAGGAAGAAAAAAAAAAACACTTTGCCCGGTGCCAAAGGATTTGTGTGTTTAAGTTATAGTGTTTTCCGCTCTCGCTCGGTTTGTATTCCTGCGCAAAATTCTGCGGTTGCTTCGGAAGCGGATGCAGGATGGTGTCGGTTTTTTTTTTTTTGGTCGTCCTTGCTCGTTTTTTGTGCTTTTGATTTGATGGTGTTCGCTCTACATGACACCAGTGGCGGTTAACAGCACTTAAGTATAGGAAACGAAGCAGGCAAAGAAAATCTCATTTTATTCCTCCATTGCCACTTCCACTTCCTACAAGGGCACGCGCTCTTCAAAAGGACACCAACCACCACACCATTGGTGAAAAGCTAAAAAAGAATAAAATAAAATAAATATATAAACATAATTAACTTTATGGCTTTAAAGCGTTAAGGCAATAACGCTCGGATGGAACCGAAAACAAATTCACATTAGGCTCCTCTTTATGGTTCATAAAACCACAGAATTCCATAATCACATTGTAGGCACATTGTTTGGGGGTGATCCGCAACGCAACAAAGCAATCATTAATCCCAGTCAATCTGGGGAAATCTTGGAAAATAACATTTTCTTTTCGCTCCCATCCCTATCTGTGTGTGTCTCTTGCCTTTCCGCTGACATCTCTGCTCATATGCAATAATTCTATGAAAATCTTAGCAACAGAAGATATAAATATATGAAGACAGGCACAGCGTAACAACAAGCCCTCTGGCTTGCGTGTGAGTGTGTCTGTTTATCATTAGTCTCATATGCGAAGTGACAATTTATCTTTCCCCGCAGGAAAGTGGCTCAGACTTAGAGCAGAAAGAAGGCGAATGCCACCATCTCGACAGAGGAAAGACAGCAGACGCTCGCTTATTGCTACTGGAGCTTGCCTGGCAATGATCTATTAACCGGAAGATGCCGGCAGGCAAGTGGCATGTTTCTTCTGCAAAGCGTTTTACCTCACGCTAGTAGAGGTACATATCTTTCGTCCTGAGCAGCATGTTTTTGCTTTTGCATGACTATGCCATACAGTGTGACTTTGCTGGTGGTAAAGAAATGGGTTTAACGGTGACTGTGGGCTGATTTACGCAGACCACAAAAAGGTGGTAATAACAGAGATTGCCAAAGCAACAGGATTCGGTGGGAAAACAATTCGTGGATAAAAGTTATGAAAACTGTGTGCTGGCTGTCACAGAGCATTTAGCCTCTCATTGAGGAAAGGAAAGTCTTAGCCGGGTCGTGGAGAGATACGATAGAATACATAAATCCCAAGAAAAAAAGAAAACCAGTTATTTAGGATACACGAAGGCCCTTTTATTTCCCAAAAGCTTTCTGCGCAATTAATTTTAGAACAAAATAATTTATTCCAGTTGACAGCGGCTGCTTTTATTGTCTTTTCGAATTAATGGTTAAACTACGTAACTTTGCCAAAAAAGAGAAACGGTTTCCGGCTTATGTCTGCTTTGTTTAAGGTTACATTTTTAATGGTGTTATGTTTGCCTGGTTTCGGTTGGCAGCAGTTCTCTTCTGGCCAAGGTCACAATTGGTTTTTTTGTTATTTCTCTTCTTATTTGATAAGAATGTGTTAAATTGAGAGATGTTCGTTTTGAGGACGAGCCGAGAATAGCAACTTATTGCGCTTACTGAAAATAATAAGGATTCGGGTGAAAAAACTTAATTCATTAGGTTAGGATGGCCGTTATGCTAAAATGTGTACAATTTTTCCAGGAGGCCATTTGGAACATTGTGATTGGCAAATGGGTCCAACTGAACCACACAGTCTTAGATTAGTTCGTGGTATCTTTAATTCAAATTTCCAAAGAAACTTGACACCCACAAAAGTTTGTAGTCATTTTTGGAAAGCTAGAGAATGTCAAAGGAGTTACACTTTTACTCTCTCTCTTCTTTCTCATCTTCTAGTCAAGTTTCCTACAGGGCGTGGGCAGTGGGCAGTCATTACGTCCTCAAGAATTTGGATGTAGCTTCTTTCAAAAGAGATAAAAATGCCTTTTTATTTCAAACATTCATCATGAGCTGCAGACTATGAAGTTCATTGTTCGTATCATTGTTCAATTTAAGCCTTGGGCTTTGAGTGCTGCTTGACTGTCTAGTCGATACCGATAGTAATTGCTTTCGCAAGTAGTTCTAATTTTAATACGCCCCATCTGGTAATTTCTTTTATCTTAGCTTGGCCAGTTGATGGACAGTGCATCTGGCAAGACTTCTGCTGGGGTCTCGTCCATTAGCTTCTTTGATTCTTATATCTCCATAGTTGGGCGTCACAGTACCGCACTGGTTTGAGGACCGAGTTGTAGAAAAAGATTTCATTCTGCCTGAAAACGTAGACTTCCGGTCTATAACCATTTAATTTTCGATACTTAAAATCGCGAAAAAGTGGTGCCTGTAGTATACTTCCCAAAAAACTTGGTGTGATTTGATTGTGATCTGCTCACTGAGAATAATGTAGAAACTTTTAAACAGAAACTATTGAATGATATCTCCATACTTCAGCTTTATAGAAAATAACAGAACCTGGAGTTGCACGGATTATTTATACGGAAAGGTCTTTCTTTACTGAGTCAGCCTTCTGCGTTTGTTTCGAAGACATTTCGGAACGGAGTATTGGTGTCCATTCGCTCTACATTCTTCTTGTCCAAGACAATGTCGCTGAATTGGACGTAAAATTCCTCAAAAAGCAGGGCTTTTATGATTCAGGTTGGTTGTTCTTGAGACGGCTTTGCTATTGAATTACCTTTTTTTTTTTTTAAAGGACCTGCCCTTATGACTGACAGCAAGATCTCCGGTCTACTTAGCCTAATGGATCTACTACCTTCCTAATGAAAATGAGTATGTCAGTAGTAGCCAAGTTTCTAAACTCTGCGTAGCCAATATAATGTCAGACATCCGCAGAGACTGTGCTCAGAGGTTTCTTGTTCTTCCAAACGGAACCGACACTCTGTATCTGAAATGGACAGTAAAGAAGCCCATTAGTTGCCTCATGTTGTTCCTGTCAAGATAAAGAATTTCCTTGTAGGAAAAGAGCTTGATAAGTCCCTTGGATTACCTAAGCCCGGGGACATTTTCCCAATGAGCTAGGCGAATTTTGTGTTAGTAGTTGTTTAACCAAGCTGTGACGGTAGCCCGATAAACGTCATGGCCAGCACATCTGCAGTTTAATTGCCTACAATGGTGGTCGGGCACACAACCAAGCTTGACCTTGTTGTGCTTGGCAAGTGATTGCAGGGTATTGTAACAGCACTTGCCTGACCTAGATTCCATAAAGTGGGTTGTCAATGCTTTAAGCCCTGCCTAACTTCTTGAATAGATACGTATGTATTTTTGCGCCCTTTATATCTTTATTAAGGTTCATCCTGGCGCAGATCTCAACAACACGGATTTCACCCTGAAACGCGCTGGGCCCATCCCCATTGTTACCGAGACTTTCCAAAACTGTACTCCCTGGCCATAACGTCGGCCATATGATCGGGTCCTCCGAGGTAAACTCTGGAATGTATTGCAGGACTATCGGAATAACTGCGCTCTTCTAAGGGCCATTCAATCTCTGTACACAAACTGTAAGAGCTGTGTTCGGGTGAACGGCTTTAAGTCGACACCTTTCACTGTGGGCGTTGGACTTCGCCAGGGGTGCGTTCAGTCACCTCTCCTTTTCATAGTGTATATGGATTGGATGTTACAGCGCAGCCGTGGCGAAGAACGGTTCGAATTGGAAGACTTAAAAGTAAGTCATCTGATTTTCGCTGATGACTTGGTCATCCTTACGTCCACCCAGACCAAACTTCAGCGCGCATTGAATTATTTCGTCGCCGTCTGTGTTGAAGCTGGGATAAAGTTTAATGTGAACAAATCAGAGGTTATGGTAATTTCCCGAATGCATGTTAGTGGAGTCCCATTGGAACTGATGGAGCAGTTTAAGTATTTCGGGGTCCTATTCAAGAGTGATGGAAGGAGTAATATTGAGTTATCCTGTAAGATTGGTCAGGCTGGAGCAATTTTGAGACAGCATGGCCAATCTGTTTTTAGGTGGGTCGAACTTGGCATCTGAGCCTCACCTATGGTCAGAGGTTTGGGTAATGACCGAAAGAATAAGATTTCGGATACAAGCAGCCGAAATGAGATTTCTTCGTTGTATAGCTGAGATGACTCGTCGAGATCGAGTAAGGAACAACAGAATGCGTGAGGCACTCAATAGGCGTGTTTTTTTGAAACCTAGCCAGCCAGTAGTTGCTAGCAAAGTCAAATTTTATACGTAAAACAAATACAACAACCAGCTGGCTACAACTCTTGATTTTATCCCTAGTCAAAAGGAACTGGCTAGGAATTTTACGATGGCCCCCATGGCCAGGGGGCGCCGAAAGCGATGTTTTTCATTTATAGCGTTGGTATTACTACCAAATTGTTCTGTGTTTTTGACATTTGACCATCATCAGTGTTGCCAAAAAATCCCGTATCAAATTTGCGTAGCAAAAGCGAAGCCATTGAAATTCCAGTGGAACTCCAGCCTCCATATACTGCTTGTGTAGGGTAAGGTAGAACAGTAACATAAGTTGGAGTCGTGGAAGTGAATAGTTTGAAATTACGTCCGTTTAATCTTTTTTTAATTTGTGATTGTGATTGTGAGGGGTCTAAAAACTACAAGATTCTTGTTAAAAGTTCGTGTTTTAAAAAAGTGTAGCAAAAATTGGGATATTAGCGAGAGTGCGTAGCAGCGTAGCAAATTTAACTTTTTTGGAAATCGCGTAGCAGTTTTGCTACGATCGTGGCAACGCTGGCAGCGCTGGATGTCATAGAAACGAAATCACACGTACCAACTTGACGGTATAAAAAATCGACTGGGTTTTGGCTGGCTGGGAATCGTCTAAATGAACGACTGGCTAGCTACGTTTAAAAAAAAAACACGCCTAATGTCGAGCAGCTACTTCTTCGAGTGGAAAGGTCCATACTTCGATGGTTTGGGCACGTCAAATGCATGTCCCCGATTCGGCTTCCGAGACGTGTCATGGAATCCGTGCCATCGGGTAGGCGTTCCCTGGGTAGGCCTAGGATGAGATGGATGAAATGACTAAGTCCGAAATCTCACCTCTACCCGTATGGGGATAGCAGCTGATGATTTAGAGTCACTTAAGCACTCTAACCCCGCGACCCTGATAGTGGATAAGTGGGTCATTGAAAATGTATTTGTATGTATGTATGTAACCATAATAGGATATTCAAATTTTGCAGGGAAATAAAATATTTCCGGGAACGATGGCTTAGGTTTTTGGTGCCTTTATAGGTTCCCACATGGATCGCGATGGTTTTTACGAAATGCTTCTTTTCCCTAATGAACCTAATCTTTCACTTCCAATATGCATATATGTACATACAGAGTGAAAATTAGGACACGAAACTCCTTAGAAATCTCTAATGCTTAAATTAATTGCCACGTGCGGTAGGCAATCAAGAGCAATGTACCAAGTAATTCCCGCCAAGATGACCTTCACTTTTGTGTGTAGCAAATATTTCTTGCTGTCAACCCAAAATGTTAATTTAAGAATTTTTATTGTGGTTCTTCTTGGTCACAAATCAAGACAAATTCGAAATCTTCTCACAATCACAAACCCTTGTGCCCTTAAATATGTGCATAAAACATTTCGCCTAAATCATATTTCTATCTAACTACTGAGTTTTAAATAACTCCACGCATAAAGCCTACATAAATCAAAACCCACAAAACCAAATGTCAAATATATTCTTCTGGCATCGACATTTAAAAGGCCACCATTACATTGAACCCGTCATGGGGAAGTTATGAGTGAGCATAGACATCTGCATTTCATTACACTTTCAAAGAGAGAAAATAAATCATAAATTATGCACATCAAACGAACACACCCATATAATTTCAGTCAAGTAAATTATAATAAATAACACTGACTTCGATCGGAATGTGTGTACATGTCAGGACCTATTGAAAACCTACGCAATTCAAATTACGTGCGTAAACACGGTAAGTGAATTTACAACCCCAGGTATATATTTCACTAAGGAGGCAACCTGTCAGGCAACGTTCAAAGGGACTCTCCAATGAAAAATTAAGGAAAATGTCGAGCAAATTGATAGTCGATACAAACGAATGGACTAAAATAAGTTGACCTTATTTTTTTGTGTGAAAAGGACATGGCACACCTTTCCGACTCGGTAATGCATTAAAATGACAGAAACGATAAGCTGCAGATCCCAAAGGAAGTTAATACGTTTCTTTTTATTGCTTCTGATTCAAAGGACTCCAAATTCGGTGGGGAAGAATTCAAAATTGAACGTCGTCTCCTTATCGATGATTATTTATACGAAAGTACAAAAAAAAGTAAATACCACTTCAGCACGTCACTTGTAAAGAAACCTACCATCAGGATCAAGATAACTGAACGAGTGGTGAGGAAATAGCAAAGACGAGCAGAACAGAAACCGCACTGAATTTCTTAAACAACATCATCGACAGCAATTCTTAAATAGGAACGCATACTACATACATACCTACATCCTCAACAATCTTCATCCAGCATAAATAAAGCATTATCCTTAATACACTCTTGCCTTGGAAAACACGCACAGATACACACGTCCGTGCATAGGTATACACAATCTGTAAAGCTCGCGGAGTCATGATAGGATAGCAACGACGACGGTGGCAATGATCAGGACTTTCTCCCAAGAGCACAGTGAGGTTTTGCTTTTCAAAAGGGTACAACACCTTGAAGTTGTTTGACAAGTGGTTAATCATTACTACAAGGAGTAGAATTGAAGGAATAGCTATGCTATTTAGATGCAATTCCTATAGCTCAGTGGTTTGTGCGTTAGACTGCTGTGTGTGCTGAGTGAGTTCATGCCACCACCTCTGGTCCGAAAATGACCAGTCTGCAATGCTGTCGTGCCATTGTTTAACATTTTCCATGGAGTCAATTCCCAAAAACTAAAATTGTACATTTCACTTAACTTCAACTATGGTTAAAACCAAGGTTATTCTAAAACTGATTCTTACCTACTTAATGTGCCGCTTAAGTCAAGGGCGGACCTGGGCGTCAGCCAACTAGCGTCTCCAGCTAGCTACATCCATTTTCGCTCGCCAAGTTGGTTGAGGTCCCCTTCCACTTGCGTGCTCTCGGGTTTGGATTCGAAGATTTTGCGGGCCCGCGCATTTATGTCCGTCTGCTGCACATGACCCAGCTATCTCGGTCGTTGGACCTTCACTCTTTTGATCAAGTTGATGTCGCTGTAGAGCCCGTGCAGTTCGCCGTTGTGTCTCATCTTCCACTCATCGTCTATGCAGATGGGACCAAAGATCATCCGACGAATCTTCCTGTCGAAACAGCCAAGCAGCCTCATCCGCTTTTGACAAAGTCCATGCCTCTGCGCCGAAGAGCAGGACTGGGGCGATTAAGGACTTATAAAGGGTCACCTTAGTTGTTCGAGAGAGGGCTTTGCTACTCAATTGCCTTCTTAGCCCAAAGAAACAGCGATTTGCCACCTCCGTCTTAATACTCACGAACGCCCCAGCATTTGCCTGATTATGCCAAATCGTCAGGGTATCCGAGTAATTGGACGGACTTTTGAAAAATTGTGAGTTTTGCACTATTCTTTTAACAACGATGTTGAAGAATTCACCAGACAGCGCATCGCCTTGTTTTTGACATCAAAAGTCTCAGTGAGGTCTTGACCGACATTGATGGAGCAGCGTGCATTCTTCTGTTCATCCTGCACAGACGGACGAGTTTGGCAGGGATGCCAAAACCTGGCATGGCTCTGTATAGCTCGTCTCTATAGATGCTGTCATACGCAGCCTTAAAATCGATGAAAAGTTGGTGCGTATCGATTTTGACTTCTCGGGTTTTCTCGAAGATCTGCAGCAGTGTGAATATTTGGTCGATGGTGGACTTTCCTGGCCTGAAGCCACACTGATCAGGTTGTTGACGAACGTCTTCAGGCATTTATACAGCATGGCAAAAAAGATCTTGTAAGCGATGTTAAGAAGACAAATGCCTCTGTGGTTAGCGCAGTTCAGAGGGTCTCCTTTCTTGAGAAGCGGACAAACAGTGATGAGGTTCATTCATACTTTCGACAGAGGAGGAGGAATTGGTGCATTCTCCTTACCAAGTCATCGCCTGCCGCTTTGAACACCTCGTCAACTACGCTGTCAGCTCCAGCAACTATGTTGGGCTTAAGCTTCGATATGGCTATCTTCACCTCGTCCAGGTCGGGTGGACGGAATTGTTGGTCTTCGTCATCCAGGTTGAATGGTTCATTCTGCCTGACAGCGGGATTTGATTCGTCGTCGCCGTTAAAAAGTCTGCAGAAGTAGTTCTTCCATATACTCATGATGTTCCCTTGTTCATCCTTGCAACCGTTGGTTCGAGCTCTGTAGCCTTGACCTCATTCCTGCAGTAGCATCTCTCTGTTTTCTCGACCGCGTGCTTCTCATGCTCCTTCTTCCTCCTCCTGAGAAACCGATGTTCGTCTCTGCTCTTCTGCTCCAAAGTAGCTCTGGTCCTTCTGTGCAGCGCCGCTTTGTATACTTCTTATTGCGCTGCATGTGGCTTCCGGCACTTCGTTGGGGTGGTCGAGTGAAACCCAGCACCCAGAAACTCAGATGGTTTTTAGGGAATGTTGCCACTGGTCGTCAATACTGGATGCTGGAGGCATGGCACGTCTTGATAAATTGGGAGAGACTCGATCTTTAAATTCACTTATGCGAACAACACGCAGCCAATTTGAACGACAAAAGCGCGCTATTGTGTGATGTCTTCAATCTCGCAATGCAACAGATATACATATGTTTGTCCTTACGGAGACCTCTCACAAGCGGACACCTCTCATAAGCGGACAATTTTCTCGGAACCGTTGGTGTCCGCTTATAAGAGAGTACACTGTAGATGTAGTGCGTCAGGCGGGATTCACCAAGAAAGGTTGTATAATCTCGAATTCTATAAGTCTTATGAACACTACAAGACGTAAGCCTTTAATCAGAATCCACACTTTTGCAAATATTTTCTCAGCTTGACATCATCTGTGATGGTGGTGATGTTCATTTAATTTTGCTCATACCCACCCATGAATCTTCATGTTCACATCTTTTCCCTCCATTAAAACAAAAACCAGTCCCGTACGTGCAAATATTTTTAATATTGTCTATTGACTCCCCTGTCGTCCTTTGCATAGTATAACGCCTTGTAACGAACCTCTAGGAGAAAAATAACATCTGAGGCTTTTAGCAAAAGAACTAACGAAAATCAAAATTCAGATCAATGCCCCCGGAGAAAGCAGGAGCCTGCCACACAGAAGCAAACAATTCCGCACAAATGTTATATTTGATTTGCCTCTGGGTGGCAAATTCGGCACCACTGTGCACTCCCATGTCGACGATAAGGAAGACGATAAAAATAATATTATACATAGATTGCCTTTATAAGAAGGATATTCATCAATGGAATTTATTCGCATTTATAACAAGAATGCGAGCACAGACAGATTGATGCTGCTGCCACCATCAAACGTTACTACTTGCTGTTGGCTCGAATTATCCTTGCCACACAACATAACCGATACACATTCGGAGCAGATGTGGGTTAAGTCATCTGTGCCTTTGAGTTATGTTGAATATTTCCATGCGATAATGGAAATATTGCTGCGAGTTATCCACATATCATGAGCAAACCAGAAAAGGAGGTATTTCTATACACATACACACACACGGGCACGGTTTTACACAGAAGTGTTCATGTACATATTTTCCCTTGGATACCATTGCTGCAAGGATAGCTGACAAAAAAAAAAAATAAGAGGAGAGGATTCATTATAACCCTCAAATTTAGGTACCTTAGCATGTGATATCTATCATCCCTCTAATGGAGAAGCAAGCAAATTGCCTTAACGTACATGTGCATCACACATCTGGGTCCGTTCCGGATTCTCACATCTCCCCGAGGCCCTTTTATCGGAAGAGGCCAAATTTTCCACAACTAACACAATATAAAGGAATTTTATTCCAAAATTTATTTATACACACATTCACATACATACAAGTGATACTTCATTCATCGAATAGGAAATTTATAACCAATTCATGGAGCCTGCAATGGGATCGCATTAATCATCTCCAATGCATACGTGCCGCATATGCCCAAAGTTTCGTTTTATGGTAGTTCGAACGCCACTTCGGCCAGGATGAGACACGAGGAATACAAAAAAGGGAATCGAATAGTTATATAATAATAATAAATTAATCTTTGACTGGAAGTGTATTTATGGATGCGGTCGAGTCGCTTCGGAATGTGTTTATATCCATCGAATCGGAGGAGGAGGCACCACAAAAGGAGCTCGTGTTTGTCCTGTGTAAGTGTGCATGTGTGCTAGGGGGCTTAAAAGACTTAATTGTCCTTTGGAGAGTTAACAGGAGGATGAAATATTCCCCTACTGCTCATATTCAAAACCGATTATGATTTATTAAAGAGACTTCAGAAACTGATGTTGGAATCAGGACGATGGTGAAGTACTAAGGAAGGGGTGGTCCAAAGGATTTTAACAAGGAAATTCTGGAGCTTACTGTGAAGGCAAAACTGGGGTGAAGTGGAACAAAGCTTTTAGGTGGAGTAAATAAATCAGATTTGTAATTAAGATTTGATTTAGCTTCAAGTAAATTAATTTTAAGAATAAAACTAAATGTTTCAAATAGTGCAAAATTGTAGGACAAATTAAGTCAAATAAATAAGGATCAACGTGTGCTTATTCAACACATATTATGTTGCATGTAAATTAGAAGGAAAGTGATTGTAAAGCAATTATTAGGAAATAACTTAACAGGATATGTATCTGTCGAAGCAATGAATAAAACGTTATTTGCTTTAGATGGCGCTACAACCCGGATTAAAAAGGGACGGCCAGTTCGCACTTCCCAGCTTCTCACACCAAGTGGTACCTTTAACCCTCATCTAGATCTTATTTTCACATACAAATAAGTTGCTTGAGTGTAAAATTTACACTGTGTCTGAAAACTGCAATTTTCGTAAAATTGAACAAATTATGGATTTGACTTGTTTAAAAAAGTTCCTAGACATTAAAGGAGCCTTTAGCCTAACAAACCTCAATTTCCACAACATCCTAATCGATTGGATATTTAATATACTTAAGATTGAATTTGGAGGAAAGAAGTTGGATACATACGCCTCTAGGGATAAACCACAAGGCGGAGTAATCTCCCCATTGCTATGGGTCATTGTCCTCAACGAAGTACTTCAACAACTTAGGAACAGCGCGTCAAAACTAGCGCTTTTCTTCCAACCCTTAGCAACCAAATAAAAGGGGCATGAAAGACCTTAGACAGCCGGATGAAGAAATGTGGATTAACAGTCAATCCCCAAAAAACCGAGGTGGAATTATGTACAAAAAAGGAAAACACCACAATTCCCAACATCTTCTGTTGGGGGTACCCCTCTCAGGATCTCCGAGAGTGCCAAAGGCTCGTACTCGATAAGAAGTTTAGTTGGAAGCTGAATATCAACGAAAGAATCAAGAAGACCAAAATAGCCTTCTACTCGAGCAAGGAGGAATGGAAAAGCGAGCAAATGCTAAAGGCACATTCCATAGCTATCTACACCGATAGATCCAAAATGGATACTGGTGTGAGTGCAGGTATCTTTTCCGATGCGCTGGGCATCTCCAAGTCTGCCCGCCTTCCAATTTACACAGCAGTGTTTTCCAAGCGGAGATCCTAGCAGTGACACTAGCTGCCCGTGAGACTGAGATGAGGGCAATACCATGGGAGTATATAACCGTTTTCATTGACAGCTAGGCAGCAGTTAAAGCAATTTCTGCTAACCAAAGTAAATCGAATCTTGTAAGGTGCGGTCGAAAAGAGCTCAAGGTTCTTCGAACACAGCGCAAGGTGACACTCTGTTGGGTTTTTGGACATGAGGGCAAACCATGAAACGAGAATGGTGACAAACTGGTGAGAAACGGCTCGGCAACAAGCTCGGAAAAAGGTGACACTTCGGTGAACATCCCGCTTTGCACGCTTTAGGTCGAAGCGGGAAAAATAGCCTTAAGGGAGGCTAATAACAGGTGGATCTCTCTAAATTCCTCTGAAATCACAAGCAAGATATGGCCTTTATTCGTCAGGGCTAGAATCGACAGACTTTTGCAGATCGATAGAAGATCCCTGTCTACCCTTATAGGAGTGATCACAGTGATCACGCTGCGGTACCACATGAAAAACTTTCGAAATAAAAAAGAAGGGGGTGTGACGATGAGGAGGTCCACCGGGATACTACCCACCTCCTTTGCCATTGCCCTAGTCTTTACCACCTAAGAAATATGTAGGTTCCTCGGATGACACTTTTTCGAGGACATTGAAGAATTATCCGATACACCAGTGGACCAAATAATAAAATTCATCAAATCCGATATCGGTGGATGTTGGCTCATTATGTCTGCCCACAAATGTGTGAAAAGGGTCTGGACGGTTACTGGTTTCAACAAGATGTGGTGCACCATGCCACACTGCAAATCAAAGAATGCAATTTTTGGAACGAAAATTCCCTGGACATGTGCTGTCAAAAAATGGCGACATTGACTGGTCACCCAGATCTCCAGATTTAACCCCTCCTCCGGACTTCTTTTTGTGGGGTAACTTAAAAAGTAAAATGCACATCAGCAAGGCCAACATTCGTGCGAAAATCATCGCTATACCGCCTAAGATGCTCGAAAAAGTGCTGGAAAACGCAGCAAAAGGGTCCATTTTGCTTTGGTCAATAGAGGCGGTCACTTGATTGATTTTGCATTCAAAAACCAGTCCTAATCAGCTTTAAAGAACCAAATTAAATAAAAATACCTCATATACATATGTAAAACGGTTATTTTTTTTTAAAATTATTCAATATTCACATACCGGCACATAAAAGATGGCGCAAGTATGTATGTACAACAGTATGTCTGTATGTAGAACAGTATGTATGTATGTATGTATAACTGTAACTATTAGGTAGCGTTTTTGCGGTAGGGGAAATCTTCCTTCTCGCAAGGGGTATCACAATGGGTCTGAATTGACCCACTTACCTAACCTAACCTAACCTTAAAGGGTCACTTTAGTCGTTTGAGAGAGGGCTTTCAATTGCCTTCCATCGTGAAAGAAGTTTCAATTCAATTTTCTTCTGATGAAATGAAAAATCATCTAATTGACTCTGAATTTGGTGCCCATGTTATCAAGGCGTACACATAAATCCCAATTAGAGTCTGAAATCAGTTCCGCAATGCATCTTACGCCCTCGCTAAGCCCATCTTTATTCCTCAGTCATCATGTTTACCTTGTATCGTAAACAAAAGTAATAATTCATCAACGAGACTAGGCTCTTCACCTTTTATCCCGTCTAGGCCGGACATACATACTATACGCGTACATACCTACAAAATTTTGTAATAAAAATCTCTTAAACCTTGCAATGGATATAGTCACATAAAACCGTTACAGTCTACTGTTATGACAGGATATTATCGAGTTTATTGGAATTGTCATGGTCAAGTCATAACTCCCGCTGCTTAACATTTAAGTATTGACAGCCATAAGAAGGAACTAAATCAATATTTATCTATACGCGATCCATTACCCCTAGGATGAGAAGCGTCATATTTCCAAGAATTTATAACACATGTTACCATTTGCGTAATGTGCCCATTAAAGCATTCCAACCGTTATTATGGTTACATTCCTGCGGCGATTGGTCATTCCCACACCGAAAAAAAAAAAAATAGTAAAAGGGGACCAAAAAGAATTCATCAGCGTGTGACAGAAAATGCCCCCAAGAATTTTTCACCGCTTAAGGGTTAAGGAAATATAACTCACCGAACACAAAAATAGCAACAATAAAGAAAGAAAGAAAAAAACTTTCGAAAAGTTTATTTCTTCTCGGAAAGCATTCAACAGAAAAAAGGACACTAGCCGCGAGCCCTACCAACTGCCCCATAAGGTGTTGACCGTAATCCCTGTAAATATAGAAAACCATAAGGATTTACTTCTCAAGATGAACCATTTTCCTTTCCGGGCTATCATTTTCTCTTTTCGATTTTTTTTGGTTTTTTTTTCGTCTCTTCCTTTGGTTCTCCATATATCCATTAACCCTTTTCTTCTTTCTTTTGTAACTTTAATTTTTTTTTTTTTCTAAGAAAGAGACATCCATCGGGGAAGAGTGGAACACTAAACGGAACACAAGAGATAAATTTAAATTCGTCTTCTTGACCGAGAACTTTGTGATGAATTTTTAAATTGAATTTTCCATCACTTTCTACCATTTTACTTTTTCATCGCACGCACACAAACACACGCAGACATTGAGGGAACAAAAAAAAAAAAAAAATTTCCAAGAAAACCACATAAATAATTTGTTTTTCACTTCGTCCTGTCTCACACTTCATTTTGTATAGAAGTCTAAAGTGTGCTCATTGACAGCAAGAAAATATATACGTAAAACCGTACAAAATAAATAAAAAAAAAGGACGAAGAAAAACATCCCCATTTAAATGAAAGCACTTCGGCTTTTTGATTAAAATGAAACGAAACAAAGGAGACAGAGAAAAAATGTCTGAAACCTTAAAACATATCCATCGTCGTTGTTAAATTAGATTATTTTTTTTTTTTATTTTTTTCGTTTTATTTATTTTTATCGCGATCTTCGCCTCCTCCTTTTTCCCATTTTCGTACAGTTTTCCATTTAATTTTATCGAAGAAATCCATCAATCTTTCTCGTACGAGTCCGCTCGGTATAACATACAAGTGCACTCTTATCCTGACGGAGGATAAGAAGCCGAAATGATGAAACGGATGATAGATAGTGAGGTTGGCAAGTGTTGAAAGATTGTGATAGATTCTTTTCTTCTGCTTGGTGACGATTTTTTAATCACTACCCCATGGAGAGGATGACCTCTCTTTTGTAAATCGATTATTATGGGAGGGGCGCGCCCTACAGACTGGCACATGTTGTGTATGTTTGCCAGACAGTAGTAGTTGTGAAGCTTTTGTGGATTTCAAATTAAAAGATTTGATTGATCGATTAGAGGGAGAACAGAAGGACCCACCACTGCCAGGTCCATGAAACGTTCAGACCACGCCGATAGCTGAGGCCGCAAGAGAACTATCCTCAGTAACTCCGAGAAGAAATATTGACATATTCATCGATGGATAGGCCGCCATTAAATCCACAGTACTCAAATCGCTTGTAGTCAAGAGTTGTCGCAGCAAGCTTAAGATCCTGACCCCAGGACACAATGTTTCACTCTGTTAGGTCCCGGAGCACCCCTTTCGATGGCAATGAAAGGGGTGATAAATGGGCAAGAAAAGGTCAGAAACACCATTCTTCGGACCCGAGCCATTCTGCGGGCTGGTACCGCATCGAATCCAAGAGGAACTGCAAAGAGAGGAACAGTGAAAAAGAAGGAGACTACGGGAAGCACTTCCAGGACTAAGGCAGGCAAAATAACTCCTTGGGAACTACGACCGAAGAAGGAGCAAGGCCTGCCTAGGTACCAGCAAAAACCAGCTTCGCATTCTAAAGGGCTTCCTAACAGACCATTGTAGACTCAGGGAGGATCTCAGGAAAATCTGAGTAGAAGCTAATGGAAACTGCAGATTCTGCAGCGATGCCAACGAGAACCCGTCTCACCTCGTTATGGACTGTAGAGCATTGATTCACAAAAGAAGAGCACACCTGAGAGCGTCCACTTTCTCTGAAGGGGATCTCCCAATCCAGATACTCCGATTTCTCAGAGTGACTGGATTGGAGGAGGCTCTCTAGGCCGAGACTTATCGGCCAATATGAGTAAGGGGGAGCACAATAGATCTATTTATACAGCTCGGAGTGCATCACACACCCCAACTTTTACCATCTTTTGATCTAAGCTAAGAGATGGAAACTGAACCAAATTATGGTCGATCCCACGGTTCTGACCTCTGTAGAAGTTCTAAAGCAAGAGATACAATTGGACTTCTGGAAGCTTACCGAGGAGAGATGGAGCACAGTTGCCTCATGCCGCATATCAAGAAACTCAACTCAACGCTGAACAGATCGCATTAAGCTCTAGTGATCAGCATCCTCACAGGTCATAACCTACTGGAGGCTCATTTAAGGAGAATACGACTAAGCATGACCGACCTCTGCAAGAGATGTGGGGATGTAGACATGGAAGAGGACACGACGAACTTTTTCTGCGACTGCCCAAGCCTCAGCAGAACCAGAGAGATGACCCTAGACGCTATTTCTTTAGTGACCCAGGCCAACTCTCAACCATGCCACCGAGGCCCATTCTAAAATTCATACTGAACTCGGAATGGTTTAGGGAGGCGAACAATATGGTTTCGTCGGTTTACCGACGGATTAAAAATGGCTTCCGGAGTGGGTGTGCTGGGGTCTTTGGTCCCAACACTAAAGTCCCAGTAACAATAGGGATGTATCTCGGTGTACGTTAATTGGGCTACAGCCGCAGCTTTGTTAAACGACTGGTAACACCAACTTCACTTAGCCCATTGGGGAAATGTCCCCGAGCTAAGGCAATTCAGGAGACGTATCAAGTCCTTTTCTTACAAGGAAATTCTAAACCTTGACAGGATCAACATGAGGAAGCTATTGGGCTTCCTTACCGGCCATTGTGGCCTAAGATATCATCTTAACAAACTTATCTTTGTTCAGATACAGAGTGTCGGATCTACTTGGAAGAGGAAGAAACGTCTGAGCGCATTCTCTGTGAACGTGCGGCACTATACTGGCTACATAGACGGATGTTTTATAGGGAGTTTAGAAACTCGGCTACGACCTATTAGGGTAAGTAGACCGGAGACACAATAGATAATGCTAGGACGCAGTGTCAGCCATATGGGCAGGTTCTTAAAAAAAAAAACACTCGGGCACACGCAAAAGCCTTTAGTCACTCTGATTGTCAGTCTTGACTGATGTAAAATTTCGGAGTAAGTTCATGGCCAGCTAAGTGCGTATTCACCATCTTGAAAATCCAGAATCTTTTCAACTCGTTCAAAACAATCTGTTCATGAACTGCACGCCATTTCTTCAATTCATTTGGCATAAGTAAAAAGACAAACACCTTCTATGTTCAATTAAGCTAACTATCCTCCTATTTTCTGTGAAAAACAAAGTTCTAAACTTTTACTTGTAATCCTGAGTTATCCGTGATAAATTACTTGTTCAGTTCAGTTCACTATTCACTGCTTGTCACTTGATGTAGAGACAAACCCCCTTCATTCTTCCTCCTTAAACGCAACAAACTGCTCTTCGTGCCCATTTTGAAATTTTTAGTCGACCCAGTTATCCTATTATTGGGTATGGTCCTTTCATCATAATCTCTCTTCAAAAACGTGCACATCATGAACGACAAGTTTGTCGTTTCCTATAACTTGAAGTATTGTCAGCACTTTCAAGGACAATTAAATGGAACAGCGCAAAGTAGTAGTAAGAGCAAGAGCATTGTCGTCTTAAAGGAGGAGTCATAACAAAAAGGACAACCAAGGTATAGGAAAAACTAGATGATTATACCCCTGAGACTTGGTCGTTCCTATAGAGAGTGCAGAGACAGGTTTTCCGTTGCCAGACCCCTTTTTTTAGTTCTTTTGAAATATTTTCTTGAGTTTTTCCTTGCGCCTTATTGTTTTAAAACTTTTTCAATACCTTTTCTTGTCTTTTTTTTTTCTTCTGCATTCTTTGACGTGAAGTCTTTTTTGCGTAAATTTGCAAGGAAGAAAAATGTAAAAATAAACTGGGGCTTATCGATTTAGAGTACGTCGTACATATTTTTAAGTTTTGTTCTATTTTTTTTTACGATAGGGACACTTTTTAAGCTGAGGGTTTTTATCTGACGGTTTTTTTTTTGTCAGCGCCAAGCATTTAAGATGCAATCTATGTACATTAAACACTGTTATTGTTAAGGTATTGTTTGAAACGTTTGAGTTTTGGTAAAACACAGTACATGCTGCCAAATAAACTTCGACACCTACAACAAACAAAACACACATTGAAAGCATTGCTCACACTAGCTGCTTTATGTCCTTGGACAATAATCAAGTGAAGAATGACTTTTGTTATTTGCTGTTTCTTTTGGCAAATAAAGCAATTAAGGAAACTTTGTATAAGAACCTCATCATCAAAGTTTTTCTTTATGACTCGGAGGTATAGCGTTTATCAATGGATGTATGGATATGGAGCCTATTTACAGTTTTCATTAAAAAATATTCAAGTGAAGAAGACATGATTATAAATGGGTACAATTGGAGGTCTACAGTGATGAAGAAGATGGCTCAGAGATGAACGCATAGGAAAAGCAGTTCGCAGTATACATTGCACACCTCACTTATATAACTTGATGCACGCAGATTTGCTAAGGATCCAAAAAAGGAGTCGCGATTTCTCTACCTTCACGTTTGATGCTTCATAAAAGTATAGTGGTTGTCATGTTATATACGATTTTTAAGCACATTTTACTTATATGTTTGAGTTTTCAAAAACTAAATGCGGAATTTCGACTTAAAAGTTATTTTGCCTTTAACTTTCCAATCTCTTGAGAAAGTTGAGGATCTCTTGTTTGGAGGAGGATTTTCTTTGGGACCAACAATTCTCTTTAAAAGTATTGTTTCCTTATTGGGCATACGAGTACTCAAAGCCATGCATTCAGATAGCATGTGTTCCAAAGTTTCGTAGCTCTTTATTGCTCTTTTAGCCTGGTTAAGTCACTGAATATTTTCCCAAAATTGAATATATATATCTTATGTTTAAGAGCTTGTTACACTCCTAGATCCTGGAAGAGGGTTAAAGTAGTTTTCATACCGAAAGTCGGTAAGACCTCGCACACTTCCCCCAAAGACTTCCGTCCGATTAGCTTATTGTTTCTTCTAAAAACTCTAGAAATGCTGATTGATATACACATAAGATCTAACCTAGATAACAATCGAACACACATATCGAACACATATCGAACTCCTAACTGATCTCTATGCACAGGTGAACCCTACCGTTGAAAGTTCCTTGCGTAGCAAAGAATACACGATGGTACCATTTCTCGATATTGAGGGAGCTTTCAAGAACGTCAAAACAGGGGCAATATCCGCTGCACTCCGCAACCTGAAGGTTGACAGCTGTCCTTGCTATTGGGGCGAGCAAATGATTAAAAGCAGGCTGATTCAGACTGAGCTAGGGTGCTGTTTAATGAGCAGAGGTACACCATTACTTTGGCTGACAGTAGTAAACGAACATTTAATGACATTAGACGGGAAGGAATTCAAACATACACATGCTGATGACATTGCAATAGCAATCACAGATAACTTCCTCACTACAATAAGAAAATTAATTACATCTGCCCTTAACAAGTTGGACGAAGACTGTAGGCCTCGAGGTTAATCTTTCTAATATCGAACTAGTCCTTTTCATAAGACGCTATAAGGTGCCCTATAAAATTCCTTCCAAATTAGAAGGCACGTAGACCACACCAGATACCTAGGGGTTATACTTGATGATGAACTCAGATGGAAGCTGAATATTCAGGACCGTGCTAGGAAAGCCTCAATTGCCTTATACTTCTGCAGGAAAGCTCTGGGATCGTAATGGGGTCTGCAGCCTAAAGTGGTCTACTGGATATATACGGACCTGCTGAGGTCGATCCTTATGCACAGAGTACTGGTCTGGGGGACAGCACTGGACAAGAAGAGCAACAGTAGACTGCTTCTAAAGTTATAAAGGATATCAAGCAACTGCATAACGGCTGCTTTGAGAACAACCCCCAATGCGATAGTGGAGGCAATGCTCCATCTGCTTCCTGTTGATATCTTTGGGAAGCTTATGGCAGTCAAAGCAGCATTAAGGCTCAGAAAATTCTTCCAGCTGATCAGCACAACAACGGGTCACTTTATGATCTTTGAGGGTAACAATCCCCATATTGACTTCAACGTCAGGTACAAAACTCGGATCGCTGGTACATAAAACTATTGGGAGTCTGGTAGAGTTTTGAGTGACTCCGCAATAGAAATATTCACAGACGGATCCAAGACAGCGTGTGATACGAGGGAGGGAGTTTTCTCCAACGCAACTGAAAAAGCCATTACCAAACAACTGTCGGATAACTGTAGTGTATTCCAAGCGGAATCCGAAGCTGTGGCTTGGCTTTCAATTAACGCGATAGATTTTAGTGAAAACTACAACCCACCTAGTATACACGTGCCCTGCCCTTGTGACATTCAGATGGAAAACCTTCGGGGAAAACTTCTACGATGATCTTAACGATCTGGTCGAACTCGACATCCAGAAGATAAGAAACTTCATCTCCGGCACGAAATGGTTTAACTCTTGGGGTTAATACCGTAACGGTTACCCATCTCGATGAACTCTGTGTTAAATACTCTGGTTCCTTTTTCTGGTAAGCCGGCCCTTCATCGCGGTATCACAATGGGCCAATCTGGTCTGTATGTGTCCCTGTTAGGTAGATCACACAACCCAACCCAACCTATTGATATTTTGTTTTCCGAACTTTTGAATTATTTCCTGACTTTGGGACTTTGCAGAACGGCTCGGTGCCAGTAAATATTTCAGCCGAACCTTTTCTAACCAGTTCGTCGGCTATGTCATTTCCGACAATACTTTTGTATTCAAGAACCCACCGAAGTTTGACTCTGTTCCTACTGGCAAGGGCTTGGAGGGTATTAAATTAGTGCGAGCCTAAGACTCTTAATGCTGCTTGACTGAAATGCGTCTCAACCCATATACTCACAGGGTTGAGACGCATTTCATACCAGTGGCAATGATGAAATTTACGCATTCCTAAATGACATCTCTGTTTTAAAAACATTGGGACTTTTCCCCATTGATAGGGAGATTTTGCTGTTTCCTGGTTTTGCTGGTTTCCATTTTTGATCCATCCGTATATCACTTGTAACCTTTAGAGTTGGATTTTTAAAACTCCACGCTTCTCGGCTGACTGTTGGGGATTGCCATCTTTTTAAGATGGTGATGTGGCGTTAAAACCAATAGATGCTTCTATAGCAGCTGTAGGGCAGATGGGCATCGTGCCGGCTATGCCGAGACATGCAAGCTTTTGAAGCCATTGCAGCTTTATTTTGAAAAATGGCTCTGTTGTTTTACTTCACTGGTGATGAGTATGTGAGGATAAGTCCTATCATTATTGTATAAATTCAATGTGCGTGACCTTTGCAGTTACTCCCCAGGTCTTGCCTTACATGCTCACATGGCTTTAGTAGCTAACACGTGAGTTCTAACTTAGTTTCTTATCAAGAATGGTTATGTCATTTAACGATATCTGGTCTTGACTTACTAAGCTTTACTCATCATCGCCGAATTAGGCCCACAGGAGTGGCGAGAGAAGACTACCTTGTGGACAACCTTTAGCCGCCAAGATTGAGATTAGGGTCACTTTTGATGATATGCGTAAAAACCTAACTAAAAAAACCTTAAAATCTTATACGTCGATTGATGAAAGCAGTCAACAAAGACATCGCCACAACCTTAAACGCAACTAGACGACAACAAAGTCTACTATTAGGTGCGCAATTTATTGTAGTTCTCTCTTTTTTTTTTTTTTTGATGAAAATGCAAGTTTATTGTGAAAAATGGTTACAAATGTATCATTCAAAGTATTGCCCATCACTAGCTACAACGTTTTCCCATCTATCTGGCAGAGTTTGAATACCGTTACGGTAAAAGTGTTCATCTTTTGAGGCTATCCACGAATCAAGCCATTCTTGGTCTATTTATATGAGCGGAACTGCTGATCAGCCAATTTGTTGAGAAATCCCGGTGCGCGAAGTAAATACTGAAGAAGATGAGAGAAGCGCGACCGAATTCCCAACACCGGCAGCAACGATCTTGCTGACCCACCGGCTGCTCAGCTGGGTCGGGTTCGAGAGAGAGGGGAAGAAAGGGGTAAAGGGCGCCACGCAATTTTTTTGTAGAAACTGCGAAAACTCGTAAAAGAAAGAAAAGAATTGTTTGGTGGGTGTCCCAGATGGGGAAGAAAAATTAAAATTTATATTTTTTCTCACTTGGGGGGATGACAAAAGAAATCAAAAGAAAGTTCGGTTAATCAAGAATTAGAAGCTACGGAACTTGGCCCAACGGGTAAGTTCCGGATTCCCTTGCGGAACTCAGACAACGGGGTCACGACGGTACAATGTAGCCGGTAATGCGCTACAGTAAAACAAACGGGGGGGGCGAAGGCTTATCCGCGGAAAGAACGTACCCTCACAAAGGGGATTTTAAGGGAAATAACGAAAGGGGTGAACCACAAAATGCACTATCACTTTTAAAAAAAACTATCACAAACCACTCTACTTATCTGTGCTTGGGGCTATCCTGACTATCTCCGGGGATGAGGTGGGACGCTCTCCGCCACAGTCCGTCTTGTTGTATCTTTGTTCTTTGTTTTGGTAGTCTTCGTTCCTTCACTTTATCTTCCGCTTTTTTTTGTTACTCGTTCGGTTCTGTTCTGGGGTATCGTATATCGTCTTTCAATTTGTTTGTCTTCCGTTTTATTTTTGGGGTTTTGTATTTTTTTTTCTTCTTGTCTTCGCTTTCTTTTTTTCACTTGTTTCGGGAACTCTTCTCGCTTCTAAGGTCGGCTATAGAGTGTCGGTCTCAGTTCTGTCGATCACTCACGCTCGCACACACACATTCACACATGGGGCGAACTCAGCTATTGTATTGTAGAGAAAGGATTGCAATTTCGAACACTGTCGCATTTAAACATTCAAATAGTTATAACTTTCTACCCGCTACCATCAACCAAAAAAAAAACTCCATTTCAACACTTCTGCGATGCGAAATAAAGTTAAAAGCGTAATGTCATCAGTCCCATTAATCCGTTAAAGTAATCAACTCTGAAATAGACTGCCCCCTTAGAGATGGCCGTGAACCAGAAATAACAGCATCAAAGTCTTGCCAATCAGGTCCAGGCAACATATGGCCAAAATATGTAGAACAATTCGTATAGTATACGAAATACACTCTTGTTGTCTATTTTCTATTTGTTTTGGCAGTATCCGAACCGACCTGTCATTCAGTTTGCTTGCAAGTTGCGTCTGTTTTTTTGACAGACAACGGGATCTTTTTTTTTGGAAATTTCCATATTGTTTTCATCTTTTGACGACAAATGAATTATGGGCTGGGTCGTGCTTACCGCCTTCAAAGATGAATGACTTTCCACTTGACCTTAATTAATTTTATGAATTTTCGTTTTTTACTCCGATTTTCCTTTCTCGCCTTATCATTATGAAGCCCTCCAGCGAAATTAAATTGAAAAGTGGAGGAAGCGAAAAATGAGAAGGATTTTTTGCTGTCGCAAATTACCGCGATTAAAAGGATTCGCTTTCTTATTTTTAAAACAAATGCGAGGACTAAAAGGATACCAAAACAGAGAGAGAGAGAGAGAGAGAGGGAGAATTACTGTCTGTATTTTGTCGTAATCAACAGGTGAAACGGAGAGTTTTGTTTTGAGATGAATCACCATCCGATTGTGACTGGTCAAAGTATTCGTTTTCTCTTGGAAGACTTTTCATTGAGGTTCATACTTCACGGGGATCTTCCAGTCGAATGGTCGTGTCCTTGGCTTAGGCTTAATGATACCGTTTCTCGTATTACTGTAATACTGCTGAAGTTTACCAAGGGGTAAGCTGTAGAGATCTCCGGAAAAAAAGAAGGGATTTACTGGCGGCCTGAAGAATTTAGGTTCAAGGTGAAGGCTAAATACATTTTTTTTCTTGCGAATTAAATTGGAATTTTTTTTTGACGTTTTGATTAGCTTTTGAGTGAAGGTGAATTTGATTTAAACAACCCGACGAGCTCTCTTTATACGGGTTTTTGTTCGTTTAAGAAGGATTTCTTAACGTAATAACTTCTACTTTATAATTTTTGTGTTCGTCCTTGTCTGGTTGAACTGGTCGTCATTCATTCTATTCGTTCGGAATGCGTATTGTTGGTTTTTCAAGTTCAAGAGATGCTTCAGTTGTGGATTTTCTGTTTTTCGAGCACTCAATCAGTACGGAATTTCTTACAAAATAAATAAAAACTGAGTGTATCCCTTTGTTAAATATTCACAGACCTAGTAAATATTCGACGTTATAATGAGTTGAGAGTTAATTCTGATAAAAAGACTTATCAAACCAATTTTTCCCAAGTAAACATGACCGTATAAGTATATCTATCTGTATACATATGTTCGTATTTGCTTCAATAATGAAAAATAAGTCAAAAGTAGACCCGAAAACCTTTTGTGTAGTATGGAGCGAACCAAAACAGTATTGTTTTTGGTTCAATAGCTTCTTAAACACATAAAATGGTCCCAATGAATGCCCTTTCCAATTTTAATTTCCTCCGCGAAAAAAGGAGTCGTAGGTACGTCGTTTTACTTCAAATCGTAGAATTTTCAGTAGTGACACTCCAGATGAGGCTTTAGTAGAACCGTTTCTGTAGACTGGAGAAAGGCGACGACGATTTAAGCTTAGCTGTCTGGCAGAAGGAAGCATTCAATCTGGACGATGTTGAACAACAATTCCGTCTGGTCTAAAGTCAAGCAAAGCTGCTAGTGCGGACAAGATCATGTTCGCTAAATGACACTTCAGCACAGTTTGTTTGATCTTAAAGAAGGGGAAAACCTTTAAACTGCACAACTCCTAAAGTCACGGGTCGATACTTCACCTATACGGCAATCGTGATCTAGAAAGGAAAACGGACTATATCACACCATATTTAGACTGCGGCAAAAACTACTCCACCCTTATACCCAGCGCCAGCAGCCAAGATTGGGAAGCCAACACCCTAACGGGAGAACAAGCTATCCAAATCTTCACTGATGGTTCTAAGGAGAGAAAGGTACTGGAGCAGGGGTGTAAAGTAGTTCGTTAAATATAAACGATTCGTACAGACTCCCGGATGACTGTAGTGTCTTCCAAGCTGAAATGTTCCCCATTGATAGATCAGCCAGAACAATAGATGCTAGGAGACTGAGCCCAACTAGGATCACCATCCTTGTCGACAGGCAAGCAGCTATCAAGGCTTTAGAAATCCTAAATAAAATAGGCGTCTTCCACGAGGTCAACATTTGCTGTGTCCCTGAACACAGCGACACCGGGGGCAACGAGAGAACAGACGAACTGGCTCGGCAGGGATCAGCTTTAAAAAGAGAGCACACCCACACATCGGTAAACATCCCTATCGGTGTATTGAATGGTATCGTTGACCACAAGATGCGAAAGCTAATCAACACCTCCTCGTCCGCCAGAGGCGACTGCATTATATCCCACAGCTTATGGCAGATCATAAACCAGATCAAAATAAAATATCTACTGACTATGAATAAAAAAATACTCGCATTTTAGTAGGTGCGCTGACGGGACATTGTGCCATAGCTTCCATGGCCAGCAGACTCAGTATCAACTCCCCAAATACTTTTTCTGTGAGTTTCCCAACCTCCAAAGCCGCCTACTCCGACACATAGGAAACAGGCTTTTTGGTGAACAAATATAACGAATATTCTTCACTTTATTAAGATTACAGGGTGGTTTGAAAGACCACCAATCTAGAACCCAATGTTGGAACATGGATCACAACACAAAGGGGAACACAATAGTTCAGTAGGCCTCAGTCATTAGACTGAGATCATCTATGAAAAAGAGAAAGAGAGTTGGACACAAAACAAAGCCTTGGGGAACACAAGCATTTGTATAGCGAATTGCAGACTTGAAATCGTCCCAAACAACTTGAATTGAACGTTCCGAAAGGGAGCTTCTAATCAATTAAAGAAGAGATACATCGATACCATATGCATGCATTTTCGACCAAAGAGCTTGATGTCAATCTCTGTCGAAAGTTTTTGAAATATCGAGCGCAACAATCTCGGAAAGAGACCAGAGGAGTAGGACAGATGAAAGGCTTACACAGTGGTTTTGCCAGAGTTATATACAGCCCGCACATATCAACATTAAAGCTCAGCACCAACGACGCCAAGCCGCCGAACTGGGCACATGTGGTCAAGAGCAACAGCAATTGGCTATGTACCTGGCAACAGTTTAGCACCAGACAACAATAGCTGACTATGAACTTGGCAACAACCCGACAGAGCAACAAGATGACACCAAGCCGATCAAAATCGGGCGCATCGCCATCAACGACAGCTGGCCACGCACTTGCGCACTTGGGGAGACCAGCAGGAGCAGGAGAGCGGATATCGTTTGGCCACGGTAGTGGTCGACATTCATCACAAGGTGTTTCGTTTAATTGTAAGAGTAAGGTGAAGTCAGTCTTAGAATTAATTCGGAATAATAAAGATATTTTTTACAAGGCAGGTGTATTTTAAATTCGTAACTCAAGCGTGCTATTCAGCACTATAAGTGGAATATCACCTGGGGCAATGGATCTGTGCAAGTAAAGACCTTTTAATACTTCTGCAACTATACGAGAACGAAGGCGGACTTGCCATACGGATAATTCGACGCTCTCCAGTATAGGTGGAGGCAGGGCACAATCTAGAAGCGTTGAGCTGGCTTAAACTGCGCAGTAAACAGATTGGCCTTGTCGAGAGAGTTGACAGCTGAAATGTCATTGTGGAGCTGTCTCAAAATTGCTTCACCCTAACCAATCCCCCAAATAACTCACTGTTGCTCGTTTTATCATTCGTGCATAGGACCTCGAGATACTTAAACTCCTCTACCTGTTTTAATGGGACTCTACTAATAGGTAGAGTACATTGAACAGGCGTTCGGGAAACTACCATCACCTCGGACTGAACATTAGAACGAAAAAGTTGCAGTTTGACTTCGGTTGCTCCCGTCTACTTCAGTGTCACCAATGGCAGAGATAAGAATTTTTAAATACACAAAACCGTTTCAAATTGGAAATCCAATTGGCCCTTCCATTCTCTGTATTGGATTTCCAATTCTACTGATAACCTGTCTTTATACAAATTGTAGCGATTACCGTTTGTATTTGGCACCACTGAAAAGCGTTCCCAATTCCGGGTCCTCTTCTCCATATGATACTATTTATTTCACTCTTACAAAGGACATCCTACTCAAAGGATATTTGAACTGTGCATCTGCAAGCTATTGACCTGTCAAATATGACTTCTTGTGGCATCAGTAGAACGATACAATACATAATCTTAATCATTCAACACAATTTTGATGGTCATATTGTGGATTTACTCAAGTGCTTTTGTTTTTTTTTTTTACAGAACCCATTACCGAAGTAATTGGTGGCCCTGAGCTGCACATCAACCGAGGCTCAACAATAAACCTAACATGTATAGTAAAATTCGCCCCAGAACCTCCGCCCACAGTTATTTGGTCGCACAACCGTCAAGTAAGTCAATTAGCCATTTTCTTCATCTAGCTACGTAATAAGTTACTACCGTGGCATACATCTGCATGGAATTGCCCGATTCACTTGACACACTTTCATGCAGATGATGGCCCTGATAGGCTGGATAAATCTCAATACACTGCTAACTATGTGCCACGTATTTTACCGTACTTCCCTCCTTTTAGTAATTTTTTTTTTGTCGTTTTAGGTCATAAATTTCGATTCACCCCGAGGTGGAATATCATTAGTAACAGAAAAAGGTGTCCTTACAACCAGCCGGTTATTGGTTCAGAAAGCCATCCAACAGGATTCGGGACTGTATACGTGTACGCCATCAAATGCAAATCCAACATCAGTTCGAGTACATATCGTCGATGGTAAGTGGACTCAGAGTGAAGTAGTGTGTGTGTGTGTTGGGGTGGGGTGGATTTCCTTTTCATACTGCTGCAGGGGGTGACCTAATGACGATCTCATGTCCGGTTATAAAAATGTCTCAGCGTTGAAGGAAAAAAAAAAAAGGATAAGAACGATGACACAGCGGAAAGACGTCTGTGAAATAGATTTCAGATTTTATGTGTGTGTGTGTGTACGGGAGAAAAAAAAAAAAGTAAATGTCAGTTATTGCGAATCGAATAGGTTAAGTGGATTGGATTAATATGGGTACCTACGGTACGCAGTACCGCTTGTACTTCCTTTAATCAGTTCTGCTTCCAGATACATAGAACTGCTTCCAGCTCATCACATCACATTTACAATTCAGTTGGGGATACCGAAAGTTTCTCTTGTTTCGTTTAATTGTTCCGTTTGTACAAGTTTTTGGAAGTTTATTTACTACAGCGAGAGCTGGAGCCATAGTCGAGAGGCACATACACAACACAACACAAATAGAACCTACCTACACATGGTGGGTGGTAAACTTTCAATCGAAAATGTTATGCAATAAGTTTTTATCATCGATGTAGTCGCACGGGGATCCTTTCCTCGGCGGAATATCTGAGAGGGATGCTCTGATTGTAATGTGCATATATTACCGAAATGAGGAACAAGAAAAGTTTTTGTTTCAATGCCCTCAAGGGCCCCGAACAGTTGATGCCATGAATATTTAAAACATTCCTCTGATTAGTATATATAAATTTATCTTGTTCATTTACTTGTAGGTATACGATGCAAAATATCAATTTATCGCTGAACTACTTTCGTTAATTAGTTAAGTTTGTCTTCTGCGAATTCTACGCTAGTAGTTTACATAATTGGTTGGATGAGTCCTTGGAGGGAAATCCATTGTAATTAACTTGAAAAGTTAGTTAAGTGGGCAGAGAGAGAGAGAGAGAGGGCTGGGGCTGGGGCTGCTTATTTGGGGAATTAAAAACCAATTAAAACAGAAAATCAATAAGAAGATAAATGCGGTACAATAGTTCAAGGTGGTCTAGACTCCAGAGTCATTTTCACTAATGGAAACTACAAAATTGCGGAAGAATTTTATAAATTGAAATGGTTTTTACTGTGAAACAGAAGTATGCTCTATTTTGCAATTTGATATTCAACTAGAAACAAACATAACATCTAATCCATACAGTTCCTCACAAAAAATTTGAAATTCATTCCAAATTGTGGCCATAAAGCAGAAGACCAAGCTAAAATCGTCCTAGGGACGTTGAAAAGACATGACTTGGATTTCTCCGATTATCGGGGGCAGTCTTACGACAATGCTAGCAATATGTCGGGTGTATATTTTGGCCTTCAAGCGAGAATAAAACAAGGGAACCCTCTGATAGATTTCGTTCCCTGTTCGGCTCATTCGCTGAATTTTATTGGAACATATGCGGCCGAGTCTTGTCAAGCTGCTATATCTTTCTTCGGTATTTCGCAATCATTGTACAATTTTTTTCAGCATCAACACACAGATGGGAAATTTAGTCGAAATCGAAACTAAATTAAAGTCTTAAAAGAGTCTTTCTCAGACAAGATGGTCTGCTCAAGCTGACGCCTGCCGAAGTCTATGTTCTTCCTGGGATGAGACCATGGCAGTTCTTCAGATAATTGCCAATAATTCAAATGAAAAACCATCTACGCGCTCTGAAGCTTCAGGTCTTCTGAATTCATTCGACTCGATGGAAACTTGGTTTTTGACACTTATCTGGAATGACATCTTGGAAAGGTTCAACAAAGTGAACAAGTCTTTTCAATCTGTCAACATCGACATGGGTACTATCGCTGTACTGTATCAATCTTTGGTAATGTATCTAGAAAACTTAAGGAAACCCAGTGCCTTTGATCTTTTTGATTCGAAAGCTGTTGAAAAATCATTTCGTGATGTGGGAGGGGGTCCCAAATGCCAAGTGCCAAGTGCCTAAGTGCCCTGGCCCTCTAAGTCCAAGCCTGCCTGCCGAAGTATTTAAAGCAGCTGGAAATGACCTGGTAGAGAGCGTACACTAACTCATTTCTAAGGTTTGGTCAGAAAAGTGTATGCCTGATGAATGGAACCTCAGCATAATTTGGCTGTTCCACAAAAAAGGAGATCTCCTCAACAGCATCAACTTCAGAGCCATCAGTCTTCTTAATATCGCTTACAAGATCTTATCTGCCGCGTGGTGTGAGCGCCTGAAGCCGTTCGTCAACAACCTGATCAGTGTGGCTTCAGGCCAGGAAAGTCCATCATCGAGAAGTCAAAATCGATACGCACCACCATTTCATCAATTTAGTATACCACGATTCAAATTTGGTATTGAGATTCGCAAATTGTTGCTGGTATACCACGTTCCGAAGCTACCTTTTGATCGGAGCGCCATCGTTTCACCACTAGAGTAGAATTTTTGACAAATCAAAAATGAGAAAAATCGCAAGACTCATCAAAAAAGGAATGAAAAATAGAACAAAGTTTACACATTTGATGCCTTTTGGAGACACAAAAATTCATTGGAGTGTGTGGAGACTACATTTGTGGAGTGATAGTAGCAAAACCCAATGCGACCATTTTGCGCGAGCAATCTCTCCTTCTAATTGCCTTATAAACCTGTACAGCTTCACGTTAATTAAAGTTTTTCTTAAAAAATAATTAGATAGATTCATTTTAGCAAGTTTAACATTTCATTATTCTTCATGAACATAACAAAATGTATCCTCTCGGTGCAATAAAGACAGAGAAACAAATATGAGCTCAAAGAAACCCCTAAATGTCTGTACACCATCAGATCAAGTTCTCTTTACAAAATGCAGACTCTGCCGATAAAAAAACTTTCTGAAAGTAATTTTAAGTCATCACCGCTACGCTACAGACTTCATCGTTAAAACAATCACCCAGATAAACAGGAAAAAAAAAAATTTAATATCTCAAAAGCTATCCAGACTCCTGTTATCGAATGCTTTTGCGAACAATAATATCAAAGTACAAAATAATAATAACAGAAAAAGCGACACACAAAACGAAGCAGATGAAATGATACCAGAAAGTAAACGCAGCACCGACAGGACGATATTCTAAGAACACCAAGGAAATGTGCAAGATACTGTGCATCCTTATACGAGTATCCTCCAACTACCTCAAAATGTGCTGAAAATGCACACATAGCGCTTTTCCTTTTCCCTATTTTCTACCCTGAAAATGTCGTTAGATGGGAAGAGAAGAACAAAAACAACTGACTGCGTTCTTTGGTTGGGGGTATATCCTTGCTGCTGACGCCTTGCTTTTCAAAAAGAGACTCTACGCTTCGGTAGCCATGCATGGAAATAAGAAAAATTGCATTTCCCAAATACGGTGTAACCTGCTATACTCGCAAAGTATATTGGTAATATCTTGAAATGGCACCGTGCTCTAGACGGTAGGAAGGTTCTTTATAATTTCATTTCCGAATCTGTACTTCAAGAAGCATAAAGACAAAAAAAAAGAAAAGAATGGGTGCAAACTGCAAGGGGATTGGAGAGATGGAGAGATTTGCTGACGACACTGCGCTTAACTGTCGGTACAGAAAAATTCACAATTTTTTGTGCGAACGGAATGAACTTCTTTTTTTTTTTTTTACAAAGCTAGCATATAATTTGTATTGAAAATTATGTAGAAGATTATATGTATCATTATGTTTACCTGTCAATAGTAAGTAAAATGGAAGGACGGTTGGATTTTAAGTGGAAAAACGACGACATGTGCTTTAGCTTTGGAAAAGTTATTGCTTTGGTTGAATGCTCATGAAAACTGCACTCTTTCGACATGTCAATGCCGTCGGAAAAAGGAGATCTCCTGGTCAAACAAAGGTCATATTGTGATCGACGCAAGACACACAGTATTATGGATGTCCGAACGTTCCGAGGGGCCAACATTGACTCGGACCACTACTATGCTGTAGCCAAGGGACGTCTGGGGATATCTCGAACACTGCCAAGATAAGGAAATACTGTGAGGAGGTTTGACGTCGAACGGCTGTAATCGCAAGAGATCACCAGATCCGTTTCCAAAATCGCTCAAGATGGCCTTTGCCGCCAGCATCAAGTATTGTCGAGCAGTGGTAACTTTGCCAAAAAGCCATCAGGGGTGCCACCTCTGACGTGATGAGTTTTACTCGGCCACTGCAACGAAACCCCTGGTTTGACGCCGAGGACCAGAACTGCTTGCGGGGTCTATGAGCAGAAGAGGAAAGACGAACACCGGCTTCTCAGGAGGAACAAGAAGGAGCTTGAGAAGCGAGCGAGAAAGGAAATAAAGAGATACTACTGCAGGAATGAGGTTCGGAAGCTGAACCAAAGGGTACAAAGTCCGAAACGAAACCTCCAAGGACGAACAAGGGAACATCGTAATTGCTTTACGACGGCGAATAAAATCCCGCTGTCAGGCAAAATGAACTATTCAACCTAGACGACGAAGACCAACAATTCCGTCCACCCGACCTGGACGAGGTGAAGATAGCCATATCGAAGCTTAAGTCCGACAAAGCTTCTGGAGCTGACGGCCTAGCTGCCTAGCTGTTCAAAGTAGCAGGCGATGACTTGGTAAGGAACATGCACCAACTCATCTGCAAAATATTGTCGGAGGAAAGGATGCCCGATGAATGGAACCTCAGCATTGTTTGCCCGATCCTCAACAAAGGAGACCCTCTGAACTGCGCCAACTACAGAGGCATCAGTCTTCTTAACATTGCTTACAAGATCTTATCTGCCGCGTTGTGTGAACGCCTGAAGCCGTTTGTCAACAACCTGATCAGTCCATATCAGTGTGGTTTCAGGCCAGGAAAGTCCACCATCGACCAAATATTCACACTGCGACAGATCTTCGAAAAAACCCGAGAAGTCCAAATCGGTACGCGCCACCTTCTCATCGATTTAAAGGCCGCGTGGGACAGCGTCTATAGGGATGAGCTTTAAAGAGCAATGTCTAGTTTTGGTATCCCTGCCAAACTCGTCAGTTTGTGTGGGATGACAATGGAGAATGCACGTTGCTCTATCAATGTCAGTCAAGACCTCACCGAGACCTTTAATTTCAAGATATGATTTGGACAAGGCGACGGGCTCTCATGCGACTTCTTCAACATCGTTCTTAAAAGAGTTGTGCAAAACACACGCGCCAACACTAGATGCACAATCTCTCAAAAGTCCGTCTAATTACTCGGATACGCCGACGATATTGACATAATCGGAAGAACGCAGTGTGATGTCACTGGTGCGTTTGTGAGTATCGAGGCGGACTCGGCGAAGATGGGTTTAGCGGTCAAAGAGGGCAAGACCAAGTATATGCTGTCAACTAGAAAGGACACTCAACATCGACGTCTCGGACAGAACGTCACTGTATAACTTTGATGTAGTTAAGGACCTTGTCTATACAGGCTCCGCAATCAATTCAGATAACAGCACCAGCGGTGAGATCAAACCAATTGCCAATCGCTGTTTCTTTTGGCTAAGAAGGCAATTGAGTAGCAAAACCCTCTCTCGAACAACTAAAGTGACCCTGTATAAGTCCTTAATCGTCCCAGTCCTGCTCTACGGCGCAGAGGCATGGACTTTGTCAAATGCGAATAAGGTCGCTCTTGGCTGTTTCGAGGGGAAATTTCTTCGGGAGATTTTCGGTCACATCTGTTTAGGCAGTGAATGGAGGAGCAGATACAATGATGAACTGTACGGGCTGTACAGCGACATTGGCTTAGCCAGAAGAATGATGCTCCAACGACTGAGGTGGGTGGGTCATGCAGAGCGGATAGACACCAATGTTCCGACTCGGAAAATCTTTGTATCCAGCCCCGAGGGACGGCGCAGTAGATGAAGACGGCGACTGAAGTGTCGCACGCAAGTGGAAGGAGACCTTAACCGTACTTGGCGTGCGAAACTGGAGGCAGGTGGCTAAAGATCGAGCTGGCTGGAGACGCTTGTTTGTTCAGGCCCAGGTTCACTCCGGACTCCGGTTTTCAACCGATCTTGGCTTATTTGCGTATGGGAAAAAACGTTTTTTTGTTTATAATCCATTCCTGGGGGGCTTTGAATTCCCTTATCATGTTGTTCACACAGCACTCGTGCTGTGCAGTGATTCTAAACTTAGGTAGTATTAAGTTTCAATAGCATCCAAGGGAGGTGTCCAGTTCGGAGTTTGCCAAAATGAAATTTTCAACCAAAGTTCTTCCTTATTGTTTACCTTTTTTCGAATTGACAGCTTTTGCACTCTGATGGATAGGAAATGATTTTCCCCTCTCATTTTTTACTAATGCTCGTCGTATTCCCATTTCTGTATCGCACGTTACACTTGAATTGCACTAGTGTTCAACAATATTTCAAAGAGGAAGACTAAAAACTCCACACGGGAGACATAAGTGACAGCCAAAAATATTGCACTTCCTGACGGCATTCTCTAATCGAATTGAATTTATTCATTTCAGCACTAACGCCCCAAGCATACATCGAAATTTCCCTCTTGGCATGCCACCAATTCGCCAACAATGTTTGGTTAACAAAATTAACTCCTACGCCCTCGCACAGAGGATACATTTCTAATCAAAAAAAAGGAGAAGAAAATTTAAATGAAAAAATATTCAATCCCCGATTTATTGGCCATTAACGTAATTGATGCAATAAAGCACCCTCAAAGGATTTCCGTTGAAATAGGGAATTCGATCTGAATAAATGAAAATGCAAACCGACGAGAAAAAAAAAATTTATTACAGGAACTCATCAACACACCCAACAGTCTGCCCATAACCGGGGTAAGTTTTGCACTGGAATTGCTCCCCCGCCTGGGCAATAGTGGTGCTCACTGATAAGCACTCACAGATACTTCAGAATTACAATCGAAATGAATTGAATTGCGAGCTGCGGCGCGGACTGGGGAATCGAAGTTGAAATTGTGCTCGGAATTTCGATTAGATCCTCATCTCAATAATTGGAAGTAATTGCCGCCCGCATCGATCTCATAATTCCCTCCCGGCTGAGGGAAAAATATTTTTATTTTCGTGCTGAACGAAAGCCGGAGGAGGAATCAACCACCTCGAGTACGTCACAATATCTCATTTCGCCTTTGTCAACCTGTTACCGGTGTTATGTTGGTGGGACTCCAGGTGTGCCATACAAAAGGTGAACCAAAGTCAAGCCTTCCATAATGACTTTTCGAAGCCGGCGACGTCGTCGTCGTCGTCGTGTATATGGGTTGAGGGCCTGTATATCTTTGAAATTCAATATTTCCCCAGATTGTGTTGTTCAGTGTTGGAAAATTTAATCTCACACATATCTGCACAGAAGGTGATTTGAATTTCGCTGCTTTTTTTCACGACAGAGTGTGGAATACATCTTATATGCATAAAGTACATAAAAACTTTTGCATGCTATTTTTAATGTTTGCGCTCCTTACAATCTCACGTGTACCCTGCCGAGCTGTTTTATGTTTTTTTAGAATAAGCATGGCACCAACGGAAAGTTTATGAAAAATTAATGGATACACATACCTTTTATGGACGCTGGGGCAGGATGCGAAATATCAGCAACAAAAAAGACGAGTAAAAGGCTCGTGGGTGGTACCGAATCTCTATGCATGCACTTGCTTTGTAATCCAATTAGAGAACTGTGGAATTTTAAATTCCTTTATGCAGTTAATATGAGGGATTTCTTATTTTTTGGTATTAAAATTATAATGTACTTAAGTATAAAATACTTATGATTTTCGTGGTGGATGCAAGGAAAACACTTGGAACGAGATTTTTTTTTCTCTGTAAATTATGTCAAGTATTATAGGAATTTTGAGGAACTTTATTTCGTTTATTTAAATTTGTTGGTTTCCCTGGGGAGCCAAATCGTAGATGTAAATAAGGTAGCTTGGGCTATATACTCCTTCTTACCGTACAAAGCGCCAAGCACAGACGGAATAATCCCGATGATAGCTCCAAAGGAACTGTTATCCCCTGGCTGGTTTACATTTTCAAAGGATGGTATGGATGCACGTATGTATTGTATATACCATGCGCATGGAGGGAAATCAAGGTCGTCTTGAAGACCAATAAGTCTTAGGTCTTTCCTACTGAAAATACTAGGAAAACTAACCGACATCCACATTCGCTCCAAACAGAATCCAAGGGACATCTCTCCAGCTTAACATACTCATGTTAAAGGCCAATCGGTAGAGACAGCACTCCACGAGGTGGTTACGGTGGTAAAAAAAACACTGCACCACAAATAATACACCCTCGCAGCCTTCCTGGATATTGAAGCTGCCTTTAACAATGTGGAACTGACAGCCATACGACAAGCCCTAGACTCCTTGAACACAGACCCGTCACTCTCAGACTGGGTAGATTGCATCCTCAAAACAAGGCGCATCAGCGCAGAGATGGGTGGTCACAGAACTCAAACCGTCGTCCCCAGAGGTACCCCCAGGGGAATGGAACTAGAGCGTAATGGAACTAAAGTGGCATACGCCGACGACTTAGTCGTGCTAACAACAGGAAAATTCCTACCTACAATTTCAGAACTATGTATAACAATCTGCGTTATATTCACTGAACAACTGGGCGTGAAAATGTGGTCTCAACGTCAACCCTCAAAAAACAGAGTTAGTTCTTTTTTTCAAGAAAAGAGTGACACCAACATTTAAGCCCCCGTTATTAAATGGAGTACAACTTCAAATCTCAGGAAGTCCCAAATACCTTGGCTGCATTTTAGACTGCAAGCTGAGTTGGAAGGAAAACACCTAAGAAAGAACAAAGAAAGCAACTATCGCGTTCTATGCATGTAACAATATCCTTGGGAGAAAATGGGGGCCAAGACCGCCCATAATCCACTGACTATATACGGCCATCATTAGGCCAATTTTAACCTATGGATGTCTGGTCTGGTAGCCGGCCGCGGAAAAAGCCACAAACCTAAAGACACTGACAAAAATCCAAAGATAGAGATCCAAGAACGACTCTGACCATCCCTTGAAACGACACTCTCACTCCTACCTCTCGACTTATAAACTAAAGAAGTGGCACCAAAATGCGCTCTACGACTGCAAGCATCCAGCTTTTGGAAAAAGGGCCAAATGGGTCACAGCAGTATCGCTAGATGGGCGAGACTAGGAACAAAAACTGATTTCATGACGCCATACCCAGACTTCGAACGCAATTTCCAAACATGCTTTCCAACAAGGGAAAGTTGGGACAAGGGAAGGGTCATTAAACCTAGCAACACATCCGTTTTCACCGACGGTTCAAAATTGGATGAGAAGCTAGGCTCCGGAATATACTCAGAAGAACCCTCCATTGGTCGGTCGATAAAACTTTCAAACCACGCCAGTGTGTTCCAAGCTGAAGTTCTAGCGATAACCGAAGCAGCAAGGCAACTATCCACGATAGCCCCGAGAAGAAACATCGATATATACATCGATACCCAGACCGCCATCAAAGCCGTGTCATCCACAATACTCAAGTCACTTGTAGTAAAGAGTTGTCGCAGCGAGCTTGGGATCCTAAGCTCAAGACATAATGTATCACTCTGCTGGGTCCCGGGGTACCGAGGCATCGATTGCAGTGAAAAGGCACATGAACTGACAAGAAAGGCATCACGACTGAACCAAATTATGGTCGATCACACGGTTCTAACCCCCATAGAAGTTATAAAACAAGAGATAAACTTGGACTTGGAGCAAACTTCCGTCATGCCGCATATCAAGAAAGATGTAGCCAAAGCTCAACAAAAGAAGAACAAAGGAAATGCTTACATTGAATAGATCGCATTTAGCTCTGGTGATCAGCATCCTCAATGGCCACAACCTGCTGGCGGCCCATATAAGGAGAATGGGACTAAGTACGAGGATGTGGCGATATAGACGCAGAGGAGGACACGACGCACTTTCTCTGCGACTACCCAAGCCTCAGCAGAACCAGAAAGAAGATCCTAGATGTTTACATCTTTAGTGATCCAGGCCAACTATCAACCATGCCACCAAAGGCCATCCTAAAATGTATACTGAATTCAGGGTGGCTTAGGGAGGCTAATTAACAACCATTCAAATAAACCATTCTTTTCCCAATAGGTACGTGAATGTATGTCCCACAACGGGAAACACAATGGATCCATGAAGATCCGAGTGAGGCGGTGCCTGACATCAAGCCGCCACCCCCTTAACCTAACCTAAATTTGTTGGTTCAACTACCTACATATATATGTAGGAATTACCAAGATCCTTTTTGTAATTGGCTTTTTATTAGAACAAAAACAGTCGTTTATCAGCCTACATTCTATTCTCACCCACAGGTATTCTATTTTCCTCGTGCGTACCATATTTGGCGCCCATTCCCCTATCTACCCAACACAGCCTCTATTATAAGATAAAATATACCCCACACCCTAAAACATTTTTTTTTTCTACTTTTTCTTACAGGCGAACATCCAGCGGCAATGCATCATGGCGGTGTTTCCCCCAAATGCAGACTACCAGATGCACTACTTCTATTGTTATCGCTGGCAATTACATTGCGATTCAACCATAAGATTCGATGGAAAAATTCCAAAACGATGTCAAGTACATAGCCTATAATGGAATTGTCTCTGTAAAATTTATTATCCTGTTATCATTAAAATAGTTTTAGAAAAGAAATGGAGCAACAACAACCAACAAAATAAAAAAAACAAGAAACAACAAAACATTAACAAATGAAGAACAAGCAGAAAAATGAAAAACAAAACAATTTTATCGTATATCTTTTTTAACTTTAAGTTGTAAGAACTTTTTTACATTAAATGTAATTTAAAAAAAAAAAAAAAAACGTATATAATGAAAATAAATTTCTATAAGAAAACGTATGTGTAAGGTTGAGCGGTATATAGAAAACAAAATAATGTAAAATAAAATTCCTCTCTATGTCCTCTTAAAAATTTGTATTAAATCTAAATATATTCGTTAGTGTCCAGTACTTAACCACTGGCAGGTATGACCGAAGAATATTGATGTAAATTAGAAAATAAAAAAGGAGTACAGCGTGTGTAAATTATTTAATTTATTAGTGAAATGAAATAGAACAGAAAATGTATTTATCAGTAATTAGAAATAGGACGAAACAAAACATTGTTAGTTGTAATTGATTAATTTTGTGAAAACATCTTATTTTGTATATCATATATGCAAATCAAAATTTAAAAAAAAAACAGATACTATATTATAATGAAAATTACAAGTTATTAACAAAATTATATTTAACAGAGAAGTATCTAATGTTATTAATAAGATAGATATAAAATAAATACTAATAAATTTATGCTCGCTGATGTCGTGGCAACTGTATGGGCTGGCTCAAAAAAATAAGCCAACCAATTGTAATCTAGGCTAATTGAACGTTTAGTGAATTAAGTATAAACTAAATAATTGTTTTTAATTGATAAAAATAAAAAATAAAAATTTAAGACATTAACAAAGAATGTAAAACTAAAGAGAGAATGTTTTTATTAATTTTTTTTAATCTTGAAAGAATCAAGTCTTTTGAGTTTAACCAACTCAAGGCGTTGCTGGGGAATACTTTTGTATAGCGAGCCCCTAAGATCTCTCCCTGAGGCGCAGCAGGTTTTCGTTCTCGGGCATGCTTTTGCTTTAAACAGACCAAGTGCTCTTGCATCCGCGATTGGGGTTATTCTAAAGCGAATGCCTGGAGTAACATTCTTTATAACATGGTTTCAAGGTAAAAATTCAATCATGCGATACATTCTTTAGCTAACTTTCGTTCAAACCCCTTCCCATTAGATTTCTTCTTTACTAATCATCCTGTACAGTTAGCCAATAGTATCAAATTATATTAGCTCTGAGCACTTATAGAAGAAAGGGAGTTATAATCAAGATATTGAATTGGGAAAAACACAAACGCATTATTCAATCAAAATTGAGGTCAGCCCAAGAAATTTGAATTTTGAAGACATAATTGGGCCTCTCATCGATGATTTGGGCAACGTGGACCAATCTATTCCCAATACGGGTGAAAACCAGCCAAAATCATTCAATTTTGAAGCCTGGGAAAACGCTGCTTGCCTTATAATTACAGACCAATCGAACATCAACTAGCCACTGGTCTTCTTAGTATTTGAATCTCTCACTTTCCAAAACGTGAACAGCAAACCTTTGGCTTTGAATCGGGCGACCTGAGCGGACATCTAAAGATCCCCAAAGTGATATCGGTTGTTTCGAATGCGGAAATCTGTATCAGGGACATCATGCTCTCATGCATCAATTTCTCCTAACCGTTCACCCCAATCATTCTCCACCGCATCATTAGGACTCCGACAGACCAGTCACCGCCAACTTCCAATTAATCAAAAATAGAACAAAGGGCCGGTGCGAGTGTCTACGGCCCAAACTTTAGGCTGGACGTTTTTCTTGGGACGCAACGTCCAACAAAGCAGATCATAATCTTTTCTGACAGTCAGACACCAATTAAAGCTTTAGACGCTTTTTACTTTGACTTCAAACTTTCCTGGATCTGCTTAACCAATCTTAAACGACTAGCACCAATCAGCAAAATCACCATTTATTGGGTTCCAGGTCAAGTGAATTGAGGGCAATGAGATCGCGAATGGGCTCGCCAGATTGATTTGCCCATTTCTCTTCCCGTTGAGAGATCATTGAAAGACTCAACATATGGAACTCCACTCCAAGACCTCGCCAATCCAAGAAGGATTGCAGTGTACTACAGACCACCGTCAATTAAGTATGAGGCCCAGCAGAGCCTTTGAATTACGAATACCAGAACAGTTGCCTTCCGGCTCAGATCGCGAACAAAGGAATTCGTGAATAGTAAGCTATAGAGCAGGCAATTCCAGCAAGAAGGGAAGGTACATCTAGTGTCATCCAACAAGAGGTTTTATTTTAAAATTTATGCCACTGCTGAACTGTCAACATTCAACTATCAATGTGAAGACTTTCGATAAATAAAAACCAGGAGGTTATAAAATAAGGATCGATACACACTCGCACAAGTGTAAGAATAGTGAAAATTCACTAAGAAATGGTGAAAATATCGCGGAAACGTTTCGTAAAGTTCGTACGGCGTTTGCTTATCCACAAGCGCCTTCTCGCAGCTATATTGAATTTAAAAATTTGAGCGTCTCGGACAAGCTAATGATGTAAAGACTGTAACTAGGCGAGCTCAGCTGGAAATATTGTCGCCATAGCTGAGAGTGTATCTGAAAACCCAGGTGTGTCTATTCCGAGATGATTACAGGATTTGGACTTATCCGCAACCACTCCGCACCGCATTTAGCAAAAAAAGGGTACGCTTATGAGGTCTAGTTGACACAAAAACTGAAGCCAGCAGGCCACCCATAATCTCGTACTTTCGCTGATTGGGTGCTGGAAATGAATGAACAAGATCATGATTTTTTGAAAAAAAAATTATTCAGAGGGATGAAGGTCATTTCCATCTGTAAGCTAAAAAAACTGTCGCATCTGGGGCTCCGAAAAATCAAGGGAAATAGTGAAACAACCTCTCCAACCACAAAGAGCGACAGTTTAATTCGGTTCTTGGGCTGGCGGTGTAATGGGGCCATGTTTTTCCAAAATAATGCTGGTGCGACCATTTTAGTGGATGGATTGCGTTACCGAACGATGTTGACTGACCTTTTTTGGCCTGAAATTTATGCTATTGGGGTGGACGATGTTCATTTTTAGCAGGAAACATGCCATACAGCTGGTGAAACAGTGGCTCTATAGTGTGAGAAATTTTCTCGAAATGGAGATTTCAATTGGCCGCAGAGATCGGTCGGTGGGACACCATTAGACGTTTTTCAATGCTCCACCAACGATTCAACCACTACAAGAAAATATCAAACCAGTTATTCTTGAAATACGGCCGCATTTATGCAAAACGTGATAAAAACGTTCATCAACACATGTCCATTTGTAGGCAAAGCCGAGGTAGACATTTGACAGATATTGTATCCCATACTAACCTCAGGGGCTTAACTTAGGATTAAAATAAATAAATGACTACTTCTCTGTTGCGTTTTTCTATTGATTTAAAATGACACAAGAGGTGTCATCGGGTGAACCTATAGTATCCTTTCCACTTCAGAAAATATGCAGCAATAAAGAAGATTTGAAATTAGAATAGCATCCTAAGTACTTATCAATTCTCTATACACTGATTACACTGTCCCTTACTTGAACTTTGAGAGACACTTCTCATGGGTCTTTCTAATCAGAGACCATTGGCAAGAAAACGAAGTTTTAAACGGGTTCAAATCCATCTACACATTAGGCATAGGAGCAGGTCAGTTCTTTGAAGAGTTAGGACGTAGCAGCTCCATAAGACTCCCGGATCACAGCAGTGTTTTCCAAGCGGAGGTCCTAATAGTGACAAGCTCTCCAACTAGTGTCAATGCTAACCATATCACGGCAGGATATAACGATTTATATTGACAGCCAGACTACCATAAAATCAATAGCTGCTACGCTACGCTAGATAAGATCAAAGCTGGTAAAGTGCTGTCGCAAAGAGCTTAAGATTCTTTGCACAATGTTAAACTCTGCTGGGTTCATGGCCATAGCGAGGTACTAGGTAATGGAAAGCTGATGAACTAGCAAGAATGGCTTCAGCCCTAGACCGAGAGCAAGTGGACGGTACGGTCACAAAAAACCTTTAAAAGCAAATAACAGATGGAAATCTCTACCCACCTGTGAAATATCAAGAAGGTTGGGGCCGGAATATAATAAGGCAAAAACTTGCCAGATTTTACAAAAAGACTGGAAATCGCTATCGATACGGTTGGGAGTGCTCACTGACCACAACATGCTAAGATATCACACAAAGAAATTACTTTCAAAATCGGTTACAACGAGCTTTAAGAGACCGATGAAATTGGTTGTTTTAAGCGAAAAGTCGCTATAACCCATATCAAGGTTAGTTAATGGAGCTTACCTTAAAAATTGGTCGTTACAATCGATGTCGTTGTAAACGATTTTAACTGTATATTCAGTGAATGCGATGACAAAGAGGTTCATGAGGACACAGGCCATTTTGTCTGTCACTGCCCATACCTCTGTCGGTTAAGAAATAAAACCCTAGGCAAATTCTTCCTCGATTGTATCGACTCTCTGATAGTTCACTGTCAGAACTTCTCAAATTTGCAAGGGCGATCGGATGGTTGGAATCAAGTAATCTAAACCGTAGTAGGAAATACCATGGGCATCATAATGGGCCTACATGGACCTAAGTGTGATGAGGTAACCCTCATCAGTTCACAAACCTAACTTAGTCTAAGTCCTCTATAACTTATATTAGAAACAAAGAAAAAAGATGGGTTCAATTGAAAAGGTTGTTGTTTTATACAGAGTCTTGCAGTTGGGAAATTACAATTTTGTATTTTCACATAAACGCCCCCTTAAACTTTTTTATGATCTGTCAGTGTCAAAATTTCGGTCAAGGTTTACATTTTTATCATGGTGAAGTTCACGAACGATCAATTATTAAAAATTACTACCAAAATTCTGAGTCGGTGGTCACAACTTTAAGAGCGCTTACGCCAATTTTCTGTCGAAATAAATTCACTATTGAATGTTCCTGTGCCAATGATACAACGAAGTACCGAAAATATCACTGCCGTAAGTGCTTCAGTTTAAAATATGAGCCAAATCAGTCGATTCCACACCGTTGACAGGAATTGGGAATCTCCCAGTCGCACATTGTGGCGAATTTTACGTCAAAATCTACCCCTATACACTTACAAGATCAAATTAGCTCAAGAACTGAAGCTTCTTGATCATAAGAAGCGGTAAAATCTTCCCGATAGGGCTCTGCAAAAGTTTGAAGAAAATCCTGAATTTCATTGTTATGTCCTTATTGGAAAGCCCTTCACAATAGCTGTTTAATCAGACAGAGAAATCGTACAGAAACTCACAATAATTACGCAAATTGCAGAAGTTTCATTTTTTTTTCCAATCTACTTGTACGAGTATAACTTGTCACAGGATGAATTTTAAATTTCATACACATCCATGGCTTATGACTTGCGTTATTTGCAATGGCTTGGCTTAAGCTGACATCATTACGGATGACATTCGCAATCGTGCATTATTAATATTTGCATAAATTCGCTCAATTTTCCATCAACCGGTGGCACTTACAATACAGTAAATATCCTGAAAATGCTTTCCTTTATCATGGAAATTGATTTATTCCCGGATGCAAAAAGGCATTTAAAGGTATTTTTCTCTTATAACGTATTCCGTGTGTGTGAAAAAAATCCTTACAACAAGAAAAAAAAAAAAAAAGTGGTTTATGCGGCTGGTACATACCTATATGCGTTTTTCGGTTTTAAAATAAAATTAAATATTTTAATAGCAATTTGAGAGTGTGCGATTGTGAGTAAATTTATTGTTGAACGTGTCCTGGATTTTTTTTGACGCTTCATTGCACGTGTTATGTTATTAAAGTACATGAATCCTTCCACCAAGCCCCCATATCCCAGTTTAAAGTGCTGATACTCAATGTGTGGATCAAAAAAGTTATTCGCGACCACACTCTGCCTGTCATGCACAGAAGAATGTCTCGAAAAGGACTACAGCCGTCGTCGGCGTCGCCCTGAGCAACCTTTATCGCGTTTCACTTTAATTTTAATCATAACATTTTATAACCCCATTTGAGATGTTCGCCGCAGTTTTAATTACATAAAGCCGTCCGCTCGTTGAGCCAAGGAGGCTGTGTGCCGTACTGACCGACTTACATCGCTCCCCCTAACTCCGTGGCATTTCAATTTGACCTTAATTTATTAGCAGTTTTGCCCATTTCCGCATAATCATCCAATTTAATTTTTCCGGGTTAAACGTTTTGGATTTTTCCTCTTCCTCTTCCTTATCCCCTTCGTCCTGTTACTTCACTGTGGGTTTGTCCTTCGTTGTGCCTTTATGTATCGCGCTAATTATTTCTGCTCGTTTTGCAAATGTTAACCTCAGTAGCACATGCTTCAGTGCAGGAAAGTGAGACTCTGGGGCGCCATCACAGACATGAAACGGAGAGAAGGGGAAAATCCTGGAAAGGAGATTGCTTACTTATTTTTTTTTTTTCCGCAATGCTCGCCTTCTTATTAGCTGATGGTTGCAATATTTTTGTCCGCATACACTTAAGTGCCATTTTTAGTATTTGGATGTGGTGATACACAGGATCTCGGGACAAAGAAAGCACCTGCCACTTTTTCGGTGCCTTGTAATCCAAGGCAAAAGGGCAAGAGAAAAGAAAAAAGAAAGTCGGTTGTATCTGTCGTCATCTTTGTTGCGCGCGTACATTTCGGGGGATAAATATGTAATCCGGTTATAATTAGCAACTGAACAAATTAGAGAGAAAGAGCCTGTCATGGACAATGGGCTAGATTCCAAGGAGACAGAATTTCGGGGCGTTAGAGCGGATTAAGATTAGGATGAGAATTTATTTGGCTGCAAATGTTTTCGCTTTATCTCCGTCTTGGGAGGGTTGATTTCATTTTGTGATGACAATGGTTCTGTGGGACAATGGCATAATGTAGCTCGCAGATGTATCGTCATTTGGTGATAAGGGGAAGGGAGCGGGGGGGCATAGTTACATGTAATTAACGACAAAGACTGAGCTATAAATTTATTTTTTTTTTCTTCGCATATTGGATTGAGACTTCAAGTCAGCGAATATCATGTGTTAGATAGGAGGAATCCTTAGGAGTGCTCGTGCTTGGAATGGAAAGCAGGCAAATTATTTGCTAATTTATGGTTTAGGTATTAATTGTATTGAGCTTCAAATACAGTCAGTTTTTACATTCTTGCCTACAGAATTCCAATACTAGGACTATTTTATTAAGTGTTTACTATTGGCCGCATTGTAGAAGTCAGGAATAATTTAAATAAATTACTAATCGGCGTGGTTTAATGGTTAGTGTTGTGGACATTTGTTCAGCACCACCTCTCATAAGGGAACGACTGTCCTCCGAGAGTATAATTTTTGTCATAAAAAACTTCTCAATTCACCATTCAGATTCGGCAACATATTATAAGACCTCCCATTCGCGCGACAAACATGAATAATTGGCAAAAGGTAATCCTTGGCCCACTCTAAGCTGTCGCGCCAGCTATGCCGCAAAGACGGTGAGTGAAGCAACATTGGCTTGTCAGGGAGTGTCAATCCTCGGATTTAACCCAGAGGGGGTCAACACAATCGATTTAAAGGTCGCAATGCATCCGAGCCTTACCATCATATTCAAATTCATTAAACAGAGGCGCGACTCAGTAGAAAAAGACTTCGTCAAAGGAACTCACCCAACTTCGCGTGCAAAACTAGAGACAGCTTTGTTTGTAACTAACGATCAAGCTGTCTGATTAAGACTCAAGTAAGCCTTGACTATCACAGTAGTATGATGGTTTCAGAAAGGAGCCGACTACAGACGCTATCACCAAGGTAGCGTGGGTGTGAAAGAATACACACACAGTAGTGTTGTGCAAACTTCTTAAAAACCAATTGAAAAACCCATCTATGGGAAATTACCGCCAAAAGGGGCGCCGGACTTTTTTCCAGAAGTTTTGGTGAAACGAGGTATAACATAGTTGCACGACTACACTGGTTGCCATTGGTTTATAACTTCCAGAAGAAATTACGGAAGTACCACTCATCGGCAGTAGGAAGATCATGAAACCTAACCATCATGCAGCCGATGAGCAAACGCAACCGGAAGGATTCTTCTCAAACAGCCAGGCAGTGCTTGAATCACTGACGTCTCACTCAGTGAAATCTAAGTCAATCAAGTGCTGCTACGATGCCCTATAATCTCAGATCACATTCTTCTCTCCGAATGCCAGTCACTTACTGTTTAAGAAAAAGACCAGATCATGCCCAAAATATAGGAGAAGACTCCTACCTACAAGAGTGTCAGCTTAAATAATACTCTACGGATCCCACCTGACTTTTTCCAGCCGCATACTGAAAATTGCTTCCCACCTCTTCTTCTTATTAATTCCGCCTACCTTGTAGATTTGATACTGAAAAAATTGCTCTCTATGGGGATAATTATGGAACAATACCATGAAGTTGAAACAGGAAAATGGAAATGGCGTTGTGGCATACCTACTCAACGCCCCGAGAGCCAGTATCGACTTTTGGGCAAAATCCTACAATCCCACGTGCATGGTGGGTGGTCTAGTACCCCCCAACCTTCTTCCAAAAAAGTGCAGGACCTACCCGCTCATAAGATAATTTTCACGACAGAGATGTGACTATAGTAGGTCGATACATAGACTCACTTCTATCTGATACATCTGCTAACAGGCCATGAAAGTTTAAGGATTTATCTATGAACATGCAGGACCAAATAATTGAATCTGAGTTAAGAAATGAAACATCTGCTTAAAGATACACTGGGCGATGGTTTAGCCTCAGACAACATAACTACGTAAACAAATAGTAAACACTAAGGAAGTTTATTGAAAAAACGCCAACAAAATTAGGATAAACTAACCGAAATGAGAATATGAAATGAAAAACTCACCTTGTGATGATATGTGGTTGAGAATTTTCCATTCATAAGTAGCGCTGTCATATCCTTTTTGATTGGAGAGATTTTTGTTTGAATTGTTGATTTTACCGACGGCAAAATTTTCACTATTTCTGTCTTTTTGCCATTTTTTATACGCATGTATGCTTTCACACGATTTAGCCGAAACCGAACGCGCGTCGCTAACCGAGGGGCAATAGCAGAGATGAGATGCACATTCACAGGGAAAAAGAAACACTCAGGGGTAGGAGCATGGGCAGGGGCAAAAGCAGACCAAGGGCAAGGGCAACAGCAAGGGCAGGGAGCTTACACTTTTCATAAAATTTATTCTTAATCGGCTGCAAACTCCAGTTTTACACTAACGGGCAAAAAAAAACACCAAATGAAGGAAACAGATTGGGAACACCGCACACACAAAACACTTCTCTTTGCATCAATTTACAAAAACAATGCTTAACACATGAACACATAAAAAAGCATTGAATTTACAGAACCAAAAACACATTTGCATAGAAAATGCAATGCAATAAGATTTTTCTTCAAATCACACACAAAAAGGGAAAAATTCACTAAGGGAGAAGAACACAAGCAGTAGTAGTAGGGACAGTTATGTTCTAATAGAGCTGAAACAAAACGACGCGGATTCGCACTACAAACATTTTCCGGCCCGGACCGGAACGACCGAAACGGAACGATCGCGCACACGAGTTTTCCGCGCACTTCTAACTACTAACTACTTACTAAGCTACCACTTACCTTGAAGGTTACCGCGACACTGCGCGAATATCTGCCTTGAATGCGCATATAAAGGGCATAGATGCTGGAGCACTTTGTTCTGCATGCTTCCTCTTTCCCACCTGCAGGGGATGCACTGGAAGTTCAGTGAACTGGCAAAGCACACTCTTCCCACACATTTGGGGCGAAAACGGTTAAGATGGTAGCTCAGAGAGATGACAGTCATAGCGATGTGCAACTGCGAATAAAAACAAACGAACAATTCGATAATTCCTTCGAATCGAATAAAATTCAATTCGAATTATTTATTTATCATTAATTGTTCTAAATTGCGGATCAAAGACAGTAGAATTGGTTAGTGAAAGTATAGTACGTCGACCAATTTGGACTTTTGAGAAAAACTGAAATAACTGGGATACTTCAAATCCCTCATACATTATTATACAGAAGGACAATTAGTCCTTTATTTTGGAATACTAGTTATTTTTGTAAAATGATAGAACCAAAGAAGAATTGGAATTACCACAGACCGCAAGGCAATTTTACAAAAGTAAAAATCGGTTATAACGACCTTCAAGGGACCGATGAATTTGGTCGTTAAAACCGATACGTCGTTATAACCGATTTCGTTGTAAGCGATTTTGACTGTATAGATATATGTCTGTACATATCTACATATGCCGTCAAAATAATATCGGAAACTGTTTTCCTCAACAACCACCAAAAGTTTTCGTTCTTAAGCTACGATTAGCCGATTTGCAGATGTGGGCAAATTTACCATAAAAATGGGTCCCAATTTTATTAGACAAATCGTGTCATCAGCAAATTTTTGTCCATAAATATGTGCATACATGTGCCTTGCGAACGATTTGCAGACGACCTCCAAAAACGCTTGAACACGTCATCCGCAAATGGTGTGATCACACTTTTGGGACCATTTCCACACATTTGTAGACTTTTGGGCATTTTCGCACACGTATTTGCTGACTTGAGTGTTTTGCAGATGTTGCTTTAAAGAATCATATGCAAATGGAAAATTTGTCCGCAAATTCTCTGATACAATGTGAGCTTTTCTTCTCGCATTTCTTTAACGTGTGCGATGCTGTGTAGGCAATTCGCGTTCATCTTAATCTTCGCTTCCTTTTCAGTTTTTGCGTCCTCTTCGCTGCTGCTCTGAAATATGGACGCAACCAATACTACTGCGTAAATTTATCAGCAAATGTGCTATTTGCATTCCGGACAATCGTGTGATCGGGCAACAAATGCTGTGAAGAAGTTTGTAGACAAGTTTATGGACATTTACGCTACCCATAAATTTGCAGCTTTGGGACAAACCTGCAAATCGGCCTCAGAAAAATTAAAACGAGCCCACAATTGGAATGAAGAGAAAAGAAGTGAACAGAAGAAACAAGATTATGAACATAACCTTAAACTTACACCGTGATTATGTATGCTAGGAACACTAAGTTCTTTACGACAGCACAACGCCGCGGGAATAGACGAATAGTCAAAAACAAGCCACATACGTCAGGCGGCTTGTGCAATACACATCCATACATACAACCTATTCGCGTCACCAACCCAATCTGCGTGAGCAACGTATACAATGTTGTTCACTGCAGTGCATCCACAGTCAAACATGCATCCATATTTCGATTCTAGAAATGAGTAAAAAATTGTATAAATGCTTACTGCGAGGCCTTGAGACAACCTGAAGGGTTTTCCAATAGGGACTGATAGATTTTGACAGTCTATGGCGGCCATGTTGTTCTCTCTGCTGTCAGTTTTCCCGATTTCTATTTTTCAGACACCAAAGAAAAATCACGGTAGTTGCCGTGACTCAGTGGTTAGTGCGTTGAACTGCTGACCGAGCGGGCGTGGGTTCAAGCCCCAGCCATATACACCGAACATTTTTCGCGGCACCACCTCTCGTCGGGGAACGACAAGCCTCCGGGAGTATAATCTGTCATAAAAGAGCTTCTCAATTCGCCGTTCGAAGTCGGAAATAAATTGTATGTCCCTTTCGAGAAGCTAGGCCTTGGTTCATCCCGAGCTGTCGCGGCTGCTATTTATTTATTTTTTATCTTCGACCAATCGACTACTGAAAGAAATTTTCAGATCCGACCAATGGTTTTTCGATATAGAAGAAGAATAAAAGTCCAAAAAGAAAACCGGGGCGTTCATATTTCGTTAAAATGATTAAGCTACCTTGAATTTATAAGCGCTGGAGGCGCAATAATCGCAATAATGCCTAACCTACTACTTTTAGTTTCATATACAATGGTGTGACATAAAACAGACCAAATAATGCGTTCAGCTTATACAACACTTCACGGCATTTTTTGGCTGTGTACGTGTTTGTTTATAAAAGTTTTCAAATCCCTGTTTTCTGTTTGAAATATTGCTGGAAAATCATTGCAACACTTGCGATTATGTGTTAATTGGCCAAGTAAGAGTCATTTTTCATAATAAAATGGCAGAAACTAATAATATTAAGTTTTTGTTTGTTCATATAACTTGTGACAAATGTTATTTCACATAATTGGAGTGTTCGAGACATATTTTAACTAAATCTTTGTCATCCTATGATCGTGAGACAAATTGTTTGTTCTCCTTGGGAAGCTGAAGATTCGTAAAATAATTTACAAACAAATGGCATTTTCAGCAATTGTTCTTGATCGGCAATTAAGAACAATTCATGATAAATAATTAATTCGAATTGAATTTTATTCGATTCGAAGGAATTATCGAATTGTTCGTTTGTTTTTATTCGCAGTTGCACATCGCTATGACTGTCATCTCTCTGAGCTACCATCTTAACCGTTTTCGCCCCAAATGTGTGCGAAGAGCGTGCTTTGCCAGTTCACTGAACTTCCTGTGCATCCCCTGCAGGTGGGAAAGAGGAAGCATGCAGAACAAAGTGCTCCAGCATCTATGCCCTTTATATGCGCATTCAAGGCAGATATTCGCGCAGTGTCGCGGTAACCTTCAAGGTAAGTGGTAGCTTAGTAAGTAGTTAGTAGTTAGAAGTGCGCGGAAAACTCGTGTGCGCGATCGTTCCGTTTCGGTCGTTCCGGTCCGGGCCGGAAAATGTTTGTAGTGCGAATCCGCGTCGTTTTGTTTCAGCTCTATTAGAACATAACTGTCCCTACTACTACTGCTTGTGTTCTTCTCCCTTAGTGAATTTTTCCCTTTTTGTGTGTGATTTGAAGAAAAATCTTATTGCATTGCATTTTCTATGCAAATGTGTTTTTGGTTCTGTAAATTCAATGCTTTTTTATGTGTTCATGTGTTAAGCATTGTTTTTGTAAATTGATGCAAAGAGAAGTGTTTTGTGTGTGCGGTGTTCCCAATCTGTTTCCTTCATTTGGTGTTTTTTTTTGCCCGTTAGTGTAAAACTGGAGTTTGCAGCCGATTAAGAATAAATTTTATGAAAAGTGTAAGCTCCCTGCCCTTGCTGTTGCCCTTGCCCTTGGTCTGCTTTTGCCCCTGCCCATGCTCCTACCCCTGAGTGTTTCTTTTTCCCTGTGAATGTGCATCTCATCTCTGCTATTGCCCCTCGGTTAGCGACGCGCGTTCGGTTTCGGCTAAATCGTGTGAAAGCATACATGCGTATAAAAAATGGCAAAAAGACAGAAATAGTGAAAATTTTGCCGTCGGTAAAATCAACAATTCAAACAAAAATCTCTCCAATCAAAAAGGATATGACAGCGCTACTTATGAATGGAAAATTCTCAACCACATATCATCACAAGGTGAGTTTTTCATTTCATATTCTCATTTCGGTTAGTTTATCCTAATTTTGTTGGCGTTTTTTCAATAAACTTCCTTAGTGTTTACTATTTGTTTACGTAGTTATGTTGTCTGAGGCTAAACCATCGCCCAGTGTATCTTTAAGCAGATGTTTCATTTCTTAACTCAGATTCAATTATTTGGTCCTGCATGTTCATAGATAAATCCTTAAACTTTCATGGCCTGTTAGCAGATGTATCAGATAGAAGTGAGTCTATGTATCGACCTACTATAGTCACATCTCTGTCGTGAAAATTATCTTATGAGCGGGTAGGTCCTGCACTTTTTTGGAAGAAGGTTGGGGGGTACTAGGCCACCCACCATGCACGTGGGATTGTAGGATTTTGCCCAAAAGTCGATACTGCCTCTCGGGGCGTTGAGTAGGTATGCCACAACGCCATCTCCGTTTTCCTCCTTCAACTTCATGGTTTTGGTCCATAATTATCGCCATAGAGAGCAATTTTTATAGTATCAAATCTACAAGGTAGACGGAATGAACAAGAAGAAGAGATGGGAAGCAATTTTCAGTATGCGGCTGGAAAAGGTCAGGTGGGATCCGTAGAGTATTATTTAAGCTGACACTCTTGTAGGTAGGAGTCTTCTCCTATATTTTGGGCATGATCTGGTCTTTTTCTTAAACAGTAAGTGACTGGCATTCGGAGAGAAGAATGTGATCTGAGATTATAGGGCATCGTAGCAGCACTTGATTGACTTAGATTTCACTGAGTGAGACGTCAGTGCTTCAAGCACTGCCTGGCTGTTTGAGAAGAATCCTTCCGGTTGCCTTTGCTCATCGGCTGCATAATTCCGATTTTGTTTCAAGATGAGTCGTACTTCCGTCTGCAAGTTGTAAACTATTGAAAACCAGTTCAGTCGTGCGACTTTGTATTGCTTCGTTTCACCAAAACCTTTCGAAAAGAATATCCGGCACCCTTTTTGGTAGTAATTCCCGATAGATGGGGTTTTGCAATTGGTGTTTAAGGAGTTTCCACAACACTACTGTGTGTATTCACACCCACGCTTCTATTTTTTTCTTTCGATGGTTTTTCTTGCTTTTCGGACGACTTGGTCGATAGCGCATAGACTATAGAGTCGGCTCCTTTTGGAAACCATCACACTACTGTGATAGTCAAGGCTTACTTGAGCCTTAATCAGACAGCTTGATCGTTAGTTACATACAAAGCTGCCTCCATTTTTGCACGAGAAGTTAGTTGAGGTCCCCTTTTACTTGCTACGCGACCTGAGTCGCGGCCTCCCTCTTCTACGCTGACCTTCAGGTGTGAATTCGAAGAATTTCCTGACCAAAGCAATGGTATCCATCCGCTCTACCCAGTGATATTAGTCGTTGAATCTTCAGCGACAACGACCTAGCCAGAAGAGTGACTAAGTTGATATCGTTGATGGAGCAGCGTGCGTTCTTCATCGTTATCCTGCACAAACCAGAGTTTGCAGGAACGCCAAAATCAGGCTTCATCCCAAACCGCAATGCTAGTAAGAACAACAGTGGGTCTTTACTTGACTTATAGTGCAGACTAATGATACAAAAAGTGTGGTATAGGCTGATGCTTAACCATATCGATTTGAATTCGAGGGCCACGTGTTTCGCATATTTCGTTTTCATCACTTATCTCCGTTTTTGCAAATTGATTTCTACTCAACAAAAATTCCAATAGGTGCCAAGCAACAATTGTTGGTCTGGACAGCAACTTGTTTTCGACTAGAAGATGTATGGGAGGCTACGGTGTAGTAGTTGGCGTCGTCGCTTGTCACTCTGAAAGTCCGAGTTCCACTCCTAATGTCGGAAAGCACTTATTTCCTAGAAATGTATGAAATCGATCAACTGTCGACCCATGCTGCAAAGGCATAACACAGTTCTTGGGAAAGCAGCCATTAATTAGCCGCCGTGATCGGGCTACTTAAAGCCATTAAACATTTTCTCTTGCAGACCTACGATAACTCTCTTCACTTCGCCATCTTACTGATAAGATATGTAGAACCGTCTTAATTTTCAACAATTTTTCAATATGAAAGAGAACACTAGTGTATTCTGGTGTCATCTCAAATTTTAATTACCAAAGAACCGTACCCGATTGTTGATTGCCGAATTTGTCCCAAAGGTTATCTCTCGGTCAAGGCATGCACTCCCTCCCTGCGCTAGATCGACCTTTTTGCCTCAAAAGCTCACCCAAATCGACCATTAATTCAGGTTTTGGTTGCGTGTTTTTCCTTCCCCTCGCAATGATACCATTTCAACGACAAAGCCTAAAGGGATACCGTCCGTTGTTTTGATTGATGATCCTGTGGAAAATCTGCTTTAATTTATCGTGCTACTCTCCGAAGATAGGCCATTCATTCTTCTTCGATTTGGAAAGGTCAAACCCCTTTGTTGTTTCTCTCTGTTGAAACACCGGCTTTATTTCTTAAGTGAACATTGTCCTCGCCGATTGTTTGTATTGTTCTTCAGCATACTCTGCGTGACACTTGATTAATTGACGCACTGATAAAGGTTAAATTGTGATAACTAGTCCATGCCCGTCAGATACGGTTGCGTGATACAACGGACGTGGTGGGGCTACACACTGAAATTTCAAAGGTTTCTCATTTTGCTATCGTACCTAACCTTCTTAGCACAACGCGGGTAAACCAACCCGCAACCGTGAAACTCCCGCATGTACATACATATATATGTATAACAGCCGTCTCGAAAACCAACGTTACCTCCTCGTCTCGGATGGTTTATTTGCGTAACTTTAATTGACATCTGACACCGTTGACGCTCAAATTAAAGGGAAAGGAATCGTTTCTTTCCGCCGCCTGTAACGGACGTTCAAACAACATGAAAGTGTACACTCAGTCAGGCAGTTAGCGTGTTTTGTCGCGTGTTGATTAATTATTTAATAATTGAAACGTATGCCATGCCTTACATATATGTAAGTATGCCTGTGCGCGGGTAGGTGCGGAGGAGTACACTCGAGCGTATTTGGCTCTCAAACTTTGAATTATTCATGAGAAATACGCAAATAAACGCGCTCCGAATAATTTTCAATTCCGCGAAAGGCAACATTCCATATCCATTGACCCGCCGCGCCGCCAAGGATGAAGGCTGACGACTGACGAGAAATGTGATAACACCGCCCTCTGCCGGCCGACGTATTCTGTTAATTAAGCAGAAATTTGTTAGCTTTTTATCGGCAAACTTTTGACTTAACATTGTTGTTTATAACTTTTAATTGTCAGCACACTCATTTGGGATTATATTTTTGTTGGTTGCTAATTGATTCTTTTTTTCTCTTTACCTACACGCGACGCGACATAACGACATTTGGATTGGGGTGTTCTTTTACGTTTGCAAATGGATGTGTACATGGATGTTGGCATGTGAAAACATGAAAGGAAAAATGTATAGCAGTTGTACTTGATACAAATATCGGAAAGAAGTACAAATTTGTCTTATTAACTTTTTGAAAGGTTTTGAAATCTTTAAAGGAATTTCAATTTATTACCGTGTAAGATGCATATCCAATAGCTGAGAGAAGGAACGCATTAAGCACTAAGATGCGCCTTTTTGCTTTCCCAACTCGGATGACCTGGATGATGATGTGTGTTGTAGATGAAGAGGTGGAGAGTTAGGCAGATTTAAGAAAACAGATTAGATCTCGTTTCTTTTTAACGGAGATATTGCTGAGGTCGTCGAAGAATAGTGTGTTGAGCAACACGCGCTTATGCTGGACATTCGCAAATGGGAAAGACTTCCTTTCTTGTTTTCGTTTTCGCAACTGCGTCAGTGGGGGTTGTATGGGATACCTGGGTTTGCCGCATGGTCTCCAATTGGCCAATGCTCCATGGCGTTCGCCTTTATTTTGTTCTAATTTGATGGAAGATGGGCCATATCTTCCTTGATTTGACGCAGCTGGTTAACCCGCTCCATTGGAGGTTGGCGTTCTGCAGGAAGTGTGAGTGGATTTGTTCCTTAATCGTTCCTAGCGGGATGTGGACCCTTGCAGTGAGTGAACCTTGTAAAGCTGAGTCCTGTCTGGCCAGTTCGTTTCCTTTTATGTCACTGTGCCATGGAACGCAGTGCAGTGTGACCCTGAACCGCTCACCCAAGCGGGCCAGCTTGTTCGCCCACTCTTGCACCAGTTTGGAGGATATGGTAGCCGAGTCAATAGCTTTGTTAGCGGCTTGGCTGTCTAAGAGGATAGCAATGTTTTGTTTGTGTGTTGTATCAGGCTCGAGTTACGTGCAAGACTCTTGGATTGCCAGTAGTTCTGCCTGGAAGACGCTGGCAAAATCCGGCATTCGGTATGATTTTGATATTTTCAGTGATTCCGAGTAGACACCGGCACCCATACCGCTGCTTATATTTGATGACCGTATCCAAGTCTATCCCCATACCAGTGACCCGTAGGTGGGAATTGGACGCACTACAGCTGTGTACATTCACAACGTCATTTTTGGTTGAAGTTCCGATTTCTTTAAAAAGGTTTTGCTACGGGCATAGATGGCCTTTCTTACTCTGTGTTCAATATTTTGCTTCCAATTAAGTTTTGGGTCAAGTATGATACCCAGGTATCTAGCGCTGAACGATAGTGTGAGTGCTTGACCATTAAGACGGAGAAGTTAGGTATTTTGGTTTTGGTACTGAATAGCATCAGTTCAGTTTTGCTCGGGTTTATACCAAGGCCACCACTAGCGGCCCAGGAGCTTTCCTTGTCTAGAGCAGCCTCCATGATTTTAGTTATCATGGAGGGGAACATCCCTGACACTGGTATTACCGCGTCCTCTGCTTACGCGACCACTTTCACAGTTTCTGCAAGAATTTAGTTCATAACCATTACCCACCCTGTGGCGTTAGTCTATGGGCGAATTTCGTTAAGTGACTGTTACCTGAATGCTTTATGCCTGAATGATTCTTGTTCTGAGCATGGGGACTACCCATTGACTAATAAATTCCTCTACGCCTAGCTCGATCAGAGAATAGCTTCGGTGTGTACGTAATTAAGGATTCCCTCTATGTCTAAGAAGAAGACCAGGGTGTATTCTTTGTAGTGTTTAGACCACCTCTTGGAGAGCTGTTTCCGTAGATCTTCCCTTGAGGTAAGCGCGCTGTGATTTAGATAGCCTAGCGCTCTAGAGCTTTAAGCACAAAGGAGGTTAGACTCGTAGACTCGTGTCCACGTTTACCTACTTTCGTTATAAAAACTACTCTAACGCGCCTCTAGGAGTAGCCTACGTACTTCAGTGTTAAAAGCTTCTGAAGATGGGGTTGTCTGCCTGCCTGCCATGGGGTTGTTTGGTATTGCGTTTTTTGTAACATGATGGGTAGTTTGCCGTCAGGGCCCGGAGACTTGAACGGAGCGAAGCCCAGGGAATTCCTGGTGTACACTATTGCCCTTGGAAATGTAGCTGGGCTACATGTGGTGAGGGTAGCTTGGAAATAGGTAAGGTGTGCATTATCGCAAAGATTTGCATGAGTGTTGTGCGGAGATGCACTAGAAATCTAGGATATGTTAACAAGATGAGAGTAATCTCTTATGGAATTCTTGGACAACGTGTGTGGTGGATTTATAGGGTATTTGGTGGTTTATTCAGTTTATTTTAGCTGGGTAAGAAAAACTAGAGTTTTAGACAGGATGATGTTAAATAGGGTGTTTGGTGGTATTAAACGTAGGTGGTGGTATTGTAGGGTACTCTATGACTTGTTTGGCCTTCAAGTGAATAATGGTAATTGGTAATCACTACGCGCGGCAAAAGTGAAACTTCTTGAGCACAAGTGTTGTTTAAGAATCAAATAGGTATTCCGCTTCCACCGCGCGTAGAGTTCTATGCACCCATTTATTTCTCTCCCTTGCTCTATAGCCTTGACATGTTTGTTGAACCATTTGGGAGAACTTTCGCACAACATTTCTGCTGCACAGCTCTTAATTGACTCGGAATGTTAGACGAACGCCTTGTGTCCGTCGGATAAAAATCCACTTGTTTGACAAGACACTACCACGACTCCTTGTGAAAAGTGTGCTTGCCATAGTAGTCGGCCATATAGTCGAAACGCCCCGGTCAATTTTCTTATGTGGTGCCGTGAAGACTGTATTTTCCGGCTGCTACCAAAGAGAACCTTTATTCCGTATCTCATCATTAAGTGCAGAGGACGCTGTGAACTTCATATTTAGGACTTTGTTCGTACGTCTTCTCGAGGAACTCGTATAAACAATCCTTGGTGTCATCGTGAAAAATGAGTCTCATATTGACGAATTTTGCCTCGGTACGGCTGCAGATAGTGATCAAAGGTTTACTTACATGCTTAAGACTTCTGTACATATCAGATCCCTATTTGTTTATGCTTCGTCAAGATCTATTTCGTTCGCAAGAGCCTCATTCGAAAAGTTTACCCTGAAAAGTCCAAATTAATAGCCATTATATAGAAATGGATTAAGAAAACCCGCTTTGAAGTTCAAATGACTTAATTACTTAGTTTACACAACTTGTCATCGTCTAGCAGTTAAAACCGCTTTTTAGAGGTTCGTAAACAGATCTCAAGCAAAAAGTACTATCATTGCTCAGCTCAATTTCCGCTTGTTAAAGCCACCTTCAGCAAGAGCAAAAGCAATAAACTTCATGATTAATCATCTTTTCCATTGTTTGGTCCTTCAACGATACGGCACAAGCAAAAAGGACTTCCACCAACGAACAGTAGAGTGCGAAATGCCAACAATATATCTAAAAAAAAACAGGAGCGTACTTAGCTCTTTCTGTGCAGTGGTGTGCACTGGGTACTTCCCCTAAAACTTCATAACTGGTGGCAGCTTATTGTCTTTGACGGCATAGTTCCTAAATAGCGTACTGTTGTTGGATTTTGTGGCGCTCCGGTAAATCCGCATTATCCTTTTTTTTCGGGGGGTGTGCGTCTCCCTCATGCCTCGTTGTTGGTTTATCAACTATTTTTTTTTTGTATCTTGATAGGGTGAATAGTAAGCATTAAGCTGCATTTAGACTGCCAACAAAGATACAAGAATAATGCATGCTGAGCGCTCATAAAAAGCAAACCCTGGGTGTCGATGAAAGAGAATTTTCTTCCTTGTCGTTCTGGAAAAAACTACTGGAGATGTGTGGGGGGATAAAATGAAGTTGTTTCGTCTTTGTTTTTGGAAATTCAAGTTTTTCACAAGATAAACGGAAGCATTTCAGCGGCAAAAACTTAGAAGCTTGGGTGACAAATAATGATGATATAAAGATAGTATTTTCTTTTCCTCTCATTTTTGTTGTTTGCATGTTTTTGCTGTGTGCTGTGCATACACCTTTCTGTTGATTTTAAATTCAATAAAGAGCGGTTGCGTGGTTAAGTAGATGAAACCAATCGTATTGTTTGCACGAAAATGTTGTAGTTGCTCTGGGGACTATAAACTGAGTGATTTCATGTTACACAAAAAATTATCAGGGATATGGCGTACGAAAGTTTGGTATTGGACTTCCCTAGAATGGTGTGGTATTAAACATATATGTAGTTACTAACTTACTTACTTAATATGGCGCCTCAGCTTAGAGTGCGACCTGGGCCTGGGCCTCAACGATCTTTAGCTAGTTGCCTTCAGCTGTGCAGTTGGTTGAGGTCCCCTTTAACTTGCTTGTTGCACGTGAGCAGCGTCTGCAGTGGCATCGCAATGAACCTATCTTTGATTTAAGTAAAGGGTCTTTCATTAAGCGCTTCCTATCTTTAAATTTAAATAAAACAAAGTTTGTGTGCGGTATCATCGAAATTTTTTATTCGTTTGAAAGGCCTATCGATGCCATTATGTATGGAATATATAACAATAACACATTGTTCAAACGTCCGCCCCTGCTTCTCTGGGTGGCGCGTATCCGAAATGTCCAATTTTCCATGACTCTCGCATAAATCAGGCTGAATTTGACCGATGGCATGGGCTATGTTGGCTTTGAGGGCCGCTGTGGTTTGTGGCTTATTCGCATAGACCTGCGACTTCAGAAAATCCCACAAGAAAAAGTCTAACGGGGTCAAATCGCACGATCTCGGTGGCCAGTTCATATCGCCTCCACGTTAGATGACCATGCCCTCGAATCGTTCGTGCACAATTTCCAATGTGGCGTGAGCTGTGTGGCACGTAGCGCCGTCCTGTTGAAACCACATGTCGTTGATGTCCCTATCATCCAATTCAGGCCAAAAGAAGTTGGTAATAATCGACCTATACCGCTCGCCGTTGACGGTGGTGGCCTGGCAAACGTGGACCAATGACGCCGCCAGCCCAAAATCCACACTAAACAGTGACTCTTTCGGGATGTATTGGACACTCTTGGATCTCATGTGAATTGGTATCGTCCCAAGTCCAGCAATTTTGTTTGTTGACGTACCCATTCATCCAGAAATGTGCCTCATCGCTGAAGATGATTTTTCGATGAAAATTAGGGTCAGTTTCCAACTGCTCCAGAGCCCATTCAGCTAACACAAGTCGTTATCTATGGTCGTTTACCTTCAGCTCCTGGGTCAGTTGAATTTTATACGAGTGCAGGCCCAAGTCACGACGCAAAATTCGTCAAGTTGTGGTCTTCGAAAGACCGAGTTCTTGTGAGCAACGCCTTGAATTCTCCTGCACACTCTTACCGACAGCGGCGATGTTTTTGACAGATCTTGCGTTTCGTCGACATACGGGTGTTGGCTGATCATTTACTGAACCAGTGGACTCAAATTTATCCACCACACAGCGAATAGTCCTCTCAGAAGGACGATTATTGCGCGCGGAACGTTGTCCGAACAGAACAAACATTTTGATAAAACAATTTTTTTTATTTGCACGTGTTGTTGGACGCTATATCATCTATGGTGATTTGGCAAAATAGACTGAATAAATGACAGCCAATTTGACAGCTCTAGCTTTAACAATATGGGCGCCATCAACTGCCAAAGTTCGGAAGTCCCTATTGGAAGACCTTTTAGCATCCGTTGACACAGTTGTAAAAGCGTAGCATACCCTAAGGGATGCAATCCTATGCGCCGAGTTCATCATGGTGGGTCACTGACGTGAATTCCAGAAGCATGGCCTAGCTCACGGTCGTCAAAAGGTTTCTGACCTCCTGTTTTAGTCCTCCAATGTTTGGCATGAGCCTGCATAGTGCTGCTTCTGCCCGAGAGGCGTTTTCGCCTGCGTACGTTAGGTGGTCCTCGAAGCTGAGTCTGTGATCCAGCAGCACTCCCAGGTACTTGATGTGCGGCTTCGACTCGAAGAGGTGCTCTCGGACCTAGGTGTTCCACTTTTTAACGGCTGCTTATGAGGACGTCTTCGGTTCTGTGGTCCGCTAACTCTTAACCTGTTGTTTGTAGCCAATGCTTTACGTTCGTAATTGTTTCATTGCTTAGATTGGGTGTAGTCTATGTTTCTGCGAGGAATTTTGACATTTTTTTCAAAATGGAGCCAGTTAACTAACTGGGCACAGGTTCAATCTACACTATACCATCATCACTTGGTAAGTCCGGTAAATCTCTTGGTGATCAATGACTGATGAGATCCGACTTTAATCTTGAAGCCTATGGGAAATTATCTATATCGTGTTTCTTTAATTAACATTCATTCGTAATACTCGTATTAAGATCTTTCATATTCTCTTTTATTAAGGACATAAAGCTGCGACTGCCATTTAATGATTTCACTCCAAAGAAAAGCCAATAGTCTCTATAACACGTCTCCTTTTGTCAATCATTAAAACCAATTCTTTCCCAAACATAGTCAACAATGGTCCAACTTTCATACATATGCAGACAAATAAAGGAAATTTCTTCTATCGCCCATACGCGTATATCCTTGAAGTAAAGTAGTTACTAAAGTATATTCATTTATATCGCGTATAAACGTTTACATATCCCCGGGATATGTCTTTCTGCTTCTCTCAAGAAATGCACGAAAAATAAATTCCAAAAGAAACATTCCGACAGATGAAAGAATAAAGGACACAAGGACATCATTCAGATTTTTTCCTGACTTGCATACAGAAGAGTAAATTATTATATCCTGTCCTATGGCTGGTTGAGTTAGAGTGGATGTGGAAATCAACACGTCGTCGTCGGATGGGCCAACACTGACAACTCTAGTGGTGTTGAGTTTCATATCAAAAAAAATTGTAATGCGAAGGAGGAAGGAAAGTTGTGAGAACACGGATTGGTGAAAAGATGTAATTTAAATCTGTTTGAAGGATAAAATTAAAGAAAGAGGACAAGTGGTTCATGAATCATGAACCGTCATAATGATACTTGGAAGATGCAGATTTTTTTCTATTTTAATTCTTTGCTTCTGCAATTTTAACATTTTTAAGTTTGTTTCCTGAACAGGACAAGCATTGACTCGTGAAACTGAGGTTCTGTCTAAATCGGTGCAATTTATGGTCGGAGTGTCACCTAAATGGTTGTTATGTATTTGCCTTTGATAGTATTATCAAATCAGATGACCTTGTGCGCAAAAGTATCAGGAAGTCATGACTGGTACTGCACTATACTCATGGAAGCAATCGGTCGCAAATAACATACTCGTGTGTATCAGTGCGTTTTCATGTCGTATAGGTCCACAATTTACGACATTTCAATACTTTGGCAGATCCTGGCAAGAAGCCAGGAAGTTCAAATCGATATCATCTATGTATCCCTTTTTTGGACTTATGACCGTCTGCGCTGGGTGATTGTGGAAAACGCTTACTACTCCATCAAGGTCGGTAGCGATCTCATGAAAACTTTTGAGGCAAAACAGGATTCAAACGTCATACTTTGGCGAAATGTGTAAAACCCTTAAAAATGCATTGAGCGAGCTGTTTGCTTTGACTCTGCCATTACTTCTGACAAATTTCTTTTTTAATCCACAAGCGCATCAAGAAGATATGAATCCCCCTTTGATGTTACTCACACAGCGCAAGCGAGGTGCAATGGTTCGAAACTCAGCTAGTAATAGGTTTCAATGGCGTCCGAGGTTGGTATCCAGACTAGCTGGGGATATTTGTGGTGTTTGTCACTGCTATATTTTACGGCTTTTTTTTGAGTCTCTTGATGGTTTAATCATATTTTAAAGGCAGATCTGTTGAAACTGCTTTGCATCCATGGGTAAATACCATCGAAAAATCACTGAGCGTCAAACAGTTTACCTTGGTAACATATCTGTCGAAGGGGATGCCACCTTTAACCACGTCAAATCAGAAGCGGTTTTCGCGGTATCACCTCTTGTCGGGGAATGACAAACATCCAAGAGTACCATTTGTCATAAAAAAGCTTCTCAATTCGCCGTTCGGAGTTGGCAATAAATTGTAGTTCCCTTCCTTTCGTGCGAAATATTTTACGTGAATGGCTGCGACAAGCTAGACCTATTAATGAAAACTGAAATATGTTTAACTTTCGTCGGGGCTGTATTTCCTTATTCAAAATTTTCTACCCCATTACCTTAGGTACATTCACACCTAAAGCATTTTTCCGATGAAATTCCGCATCCATAAACAAACTGACACTGGACCTGGGGAAACATTTTAATTACCCTCCCAGTGCCAATTTAGGGCACACAAAGCCCCAGTAGTCACATTGCTGCACTAAATAAATTAGCCCACAGAAACCCAAAATAGGCGCTAATCCTTGACGTTTACATGAAATTATTGCAGCCAACACACCCGTATCTAAACACACGCCCGACAACAACACCGCTTATTATAATTATGCATTTTCATCACACAGAGTAGAAGCAAACTCGCCCATCAATTCAGGATCTAATAACAGTCGAACGGTGTTTTTCATTGGATAAAACGGGCGCGGGGGGCCTGGACTCTGGCAGTAGGGGTCGAAACCATTAGTTTAGTTTAACACTGATAAAGGTCAGCACAAAGCAGGTCATGTCCGGTGGTTGGTGTAGGCCTCTAAGCGACGCGAGTTCTTCATTGCGGTATTTGTACAGCATCGATCCCATAACAGTTCATTATTCGAACGCACATCCATTTGTGCTCCCCAAGCAGTCTATATGCTGGGTGGCATACCAGAAATGGTAGGAATTTATTAATTGTATTTATTAGATGCTTGTTTGGAGATATCTTATATTCGTGTTTGTATACCTGTCAGTTGGAGCGAATACCTGGTCACAGCGCGGTGGGTAGGCGTCTTCTGTAAATGATGGTTTTAGGTTGCAGTTACATTTTCGATTGTGTCAAAAACTAGTGAAATGACAATGTTTCTGACTCAAATAACTGGCAACTCAATATTTTAATTAAAACGTATTCAATTTCTGAATGCTGGCTGCATTGCCAGTCACGAAACCCCAATTGGCATTTATTGGATATGTCAAATGGTGGAAATCGGAAATTAATTCGTAGTTATTATGCAGGTTGAAGGAAGGACCACTAATGACCTGTGTGGACGGTGAAGGTGTGTAGCTTTGCGGAATTTCCAAAATATGTAGCACACTCCTGTAAATGCACGAAAAAGTGGATTTAAATCATGCAAATATAATCATTTTAAAATGCTCACTGAATCATGGATTGGATTCTAGGGAGATTCTTGTTAGGCAGTCTATTTCTGAAGTAGACACCAAACCTTTTCAGTCGACAAAAATTTTACATAAGCCGAAGAAATGTATGTACATCTTACCTTCTTACTTACTTAAGGTGTAAGGTGTAAGTTCGCCCCCAGTTTCGCACACCAAGTTTGGTTAAGATCCTCTTCCACTTGCGTGCACCACCTGAGTCCGGGTCTTCCTCTGCTGCGACGGCCCTTGGGTGTGGATTCGAAGACTTTCTCGACCGGAGCATTGGTATCCATCCGCTCTATATGACCTAGCTACGTTCGTTTTTGGACCTTCACTGTTCTGGCTAAGTCGATGTCGCCGTACAGCCCGTATAGTTCGTCATTGTATCTCCTCCTCCACTCACCGTCTATGCAGACGGGACCGAAAATCTACCCAAGATTTTTCCTCTCGAAACAGCCATGAGCAACCTCATCCGCTTTTGACAGAGTCCATGTCTCTGCGCCATAGACAGGAACTGGGATGATTAAGGTCTTATACAGGGTTACTTTAGTCGTTCAAGAGGGCTTTGCTACTCAATTGCCTTCTTAACTGCCTTAAAGTTATATCAGTTTACAGTGACGTACTGTCCGAGACATCGGTGTTGGGTGTCTTTTTTTGTTGACAGCATATATGTACTTCGTCTTGCCCTCATTGACCGCTAAACACATCTTCGCCGAATTCGTCTCAATACTCATGAACGTTCTTCCGATTATGTCAATATCGTGGCGTATGTGAGAAATTTAACGGACTTTGGAAAGATTGTGCCTCTTGTATTGGCGCGTGAGTTTTGCGCAACTCTTTCAAGAACGATGTTGAAGAAGTCGCACGACAGCGCGTAGCCTAAATCCTTTTTTGACATCAAAGATCTCGGTGAGGTCTTTACCGACCTTGATGGAGAAGCGTGCAGTGTCAGCTTGGACAAATGGACGACTTTGGCAGGGATGCCAAAGTTAGACATGGCTCTGTATAGCTCGTCTCTATATATGCTGTTATACACGGCCTTAAAATCGTTGTAGAGGTGGTGCGTATCGATTTGACGTCCCTGAGTTTTTTCCAAGATCTGCCGCAGTATGAATATTTGGTCGATGGTGGACTTTCCTGGCCTGAAGTCGCACTGATCAGGTTGTTGACGAACAGCTTCAGGCGCTCGCACAACACGACAGATTAGATCTTGTGGGCGATGTGAAGAAGACTAATGCCTCTGTACTTGGCATAGTTCAGAGGGTCTCTCTGCTTGAAGATCGGGCAAACAGTGCTGAGGTTCTATTCATTGAGCTTCCTCTCCTCCGACCATATTTTACAGATGAGTCGGTGCATGGTCCTTACCAAGTCTTCGCTTGCTGCCTTGAGCAGCGTACCCGTCAGCTCCAGCAACTTTGTTGGACTTAAGCTTATATATGGTTATCTTCACTTCGTCTAGATTGGGTAGAGTTGCTTCTCTCTATTTTCTCGATCGCGCGCTTTTCATGCTCCGTTTGTTTTTTTCCTCCTGAGAAGCCGGGTGAGTTTGCGAGCAGCTCTGGTCCTTCTATGAAGCGCGTCTTGTTTGTTTGTTTCGCTGTATGTGCTTGCCGGCACTCATTGACAAATGAGGGGTTTCATTGCGGTGGCTGAGTGAAACCCACCACGTCAGAGTCCATATTTCTGATGGCCTTTTGGCAATGTTGCCACTGTTCTTCAATACTTGAGGGAATCTCGATCGGAAAAGGAATTTGCAATCTCTTGCGTCCGATATCAAACTTCCTCATCCTCGTTTGCTTGGCGGTGTTTAGGATATCCACAGCCGTACCTTGGCTACAACAAGGTAGTGGTCCGAGTCAATGTTAGCCCCTCAGAATATTCCTACATCCATAATACTGGAGGAGTGTCTTGCTTCGACAGTACTGGGCCCAATTTGGCTGACCGTTGATTGATCGGATGATTTCCATGTTTCCTTGTGAATGTCGGGATGTGGAAACCGCATACTAGATATGACTACATTTCGCTTTGCAGCAAAGTCGATCAGCCTAAATCTGCTATCGGGGGTGGTGCCGTGTACTTACATGTGATTTAAAAAAAATATCTCAATCAAGTTGAATTGAATTGAATTGTAGAAGACACTTTTATCGCCATTTTGACTTATCTGCTCTTTGCCTCACTTATCCACCTGCAGCGTACAGTTGGTTGGGCCCACAAAACTCCAAGGTTAACCCGAGCTTCACTACTACTGTCCGTCTTATAGTTTTCCTGGCCTACAGCTCTAACTCAAACCAAAGTCAGCTTATTCTGGACTGGTCATGTATTGAGTTTCTGGAAATACTCCTTGCCATTATTGTCACATCATCTGCACATTCGACCGCCTCTTTCCAGTTTCTCTAGGAGAGCGTCCTCGTTAAAATTCTATAGAACGAGCGACAGAGCACCACTCCAAGAGCTGCCTCCTTAACCTGCTTCTTGGTCTGCATGATCACGCTTAAATATTTATGGCTCTGTTCGTGAGCATCCTTTCCACCCTCTCAGTAATGAGTTGGTTGATCCTACATATGTACATATGAACTTCCTAAAGCCAATTTATATCAAATTTCTACATCTCGAAAATCAACCACCCGACTTCCGTTCCTCCTACTCAAATCGCAGTAACGCCCTTCAAAATATCTTACAACTGTTTTTTAATAGAAAGTTTATGTCCCACAGGATTTCATGTTGATTGACTTCTTCATCGACAGTCCTTCTATTGCCCTTTTATTCGCCAGTCAATTTAAATTTTAATTTAAGACTACACCATCGCTTGTGTTGTAATCGGTAAATGCTAAATTTCCTCTCATAATTATTATGTCAAAAATCGTTTCGACAACAAAAATACAATTCCCAAAGCACATAAATCCCCTCTACCCCATTCCTCATTGTCATGATTCGCGTTCATTTCTCCTGGGTATACTTACAGATACACACACACACACACATTTTCATGTGTCCATTGACGCTTCAGTTTAACTGCATCATATAGTAAAATGGTAAATGAACTTTTCCAAAGTCAAACATCGAAGTACCACGCAACGCAAATAGTTTCCGGACTCTGGGGAGAGTACTGAAAATAAATGACATAGCCACCATCACCCTCTGAAAATATTATGTATCGGAAAGGGTAGCATTTTGCGGAATCCGAACACAGTCCTCGTGCCCAAACATAAACTCCAACAAAGACTTGCCAGCTGCAAACAAAATAGGCTCTGTGGTCAGTTATAAAATATTTATCCAATGAAATGTTCAAGTTCCGTATTAACTACATTAAAGGGCACTAAATCTAGGCTGTAAAATATAATAACTCAACCAACGAATCTACATGACATTTTGGAGGAGACTGTGAGTCTCTTAGTGAGTCTCTTGTCAATGGACGCCATTAAAGTCGTAGTACTGTCAAAGATGGTGTTTTCCTGTGTTTTCTCGAAGCGAAGTTTGGATTTTACAGCCGCTATAAAATTCCTTACAGTTAGCTTACAAGAAGTTTTCTGTTTATGAACTACGGCTGTCTGGTGGTGGTTTGAGAATAGAGGTGGCAGCGCAGCAGTTAGGATCCTGGCAAATCGTTATTGAATTAGCGTCTTTTAACTGGGATTAAGGACACAAGCGTTAACCATAACAAGGCCATAAAAGCTCTAATTGAACAAGGCTAAAAAATAATTGCAGCATTAATGACGGTAATAATAATACTCCCCCTTGGGAGGTAGGTGGGTAAACTAGGAAAGGGTGGTTCCGTGTTGTTGGCAGCAGTTGGCAAAGAGATTTCACACCGTCACAACCAGTTGAGGGATGTCTCGGGATAAATTTCCATTCTTTACGTGCGGGACAACAGTTGGCTCAAAGGATGGGGAAATTCATTTTATTTGCCAATGATTGGCGTCGTTTTATGACCTTTGTGGCGGCGTTAATATCTTTGCAATGCTTTTGTGCATAGCTTAGGGGAGCGTTGTAGGGACTTTTGAGCAAAAATTCGAGTTTTTTCAAGTAGTGGGTGGCCATGGTGTAGTGGTTAGCATCATCGCTTGTCACGCTAAAAGTTCGGGTTCAATTCCTGATGTCGGAAAACAGGTTGAGGTACGACAGCTCGGGATACGTCAAGGCATAGCTTCTCGCACCCATTCATGTTGTGCATGTTTGTATTGTTTTCCACGAATGGAAGGGACCTACAATTTATTGTCGACTTTACTGCAAGGGCATAACCGTGGCACTAGAGTGTTATGGATTGAAGAGTTGAGCTGAAAATGATTATGACATCAAGAGATTCGAAAAAACAACCGTGAATCAAAGCAATGACAAACACCAGAAATGTTCCTAGCTAGTCTAGACACTACCCTCGGGCGCCATTTAAACCTAATATTACCTGAGATTCGAACCATCTCGCTCACGCTGTGTGAATAAAATGAAAAGGATATCCATACCCCCTTCATGCGCTTGTGGGTTTAAAGAAAATTTGGTCCGCTTGTATCAATTGGGAAAATCCATATGTTTCTAGAACAGTCTGTTTGCTCCACTACCTATGGTCCGTTTTCTCACGTGGATGAGGGCGGGTCGTCATGTGGACTGAGCTTTCACTACTTTTCAAGGATATTGTGCAGGTAGGGTCTGGTGATAGGTTGAGTTCGTGGAGGTGCTGTTTTAATAGGCAGTGGTCACTTAGGATACCAGTTAGGATTTTTAAGTGGTTTCTGCTTAGATTCTGGAGAAAATTGGATTTTTTTGGGATATGGTAGGCACAAGTATTTTCTGGCCTATACTTCACATCCAAATCACATTGGATCTGAGCAGAGTTTGATCTCTCGTGCGCATTTTAAAGAGGCATTTTTTGCTTACTCCACACGATAGCTCGGGACCAGTGAAGTGGTTATTGCATCTATCTTGGGAAGTGAGTCTGAAATTTCGTTGCTTATGTGGCATTTGTAGCAGGGATCTTTCCTAGTTCAAGAAGCATTTTGACTGTCTCTCGAACTAGTTTCGGTATTATCGTGGCTGAGTTCAGTGCTTTTAGGGCAGCTTGACTGCTAGATAAGATAGAGATGGTTTTACCATAGAAGTTAGAATGCAAGTTCAAGCTCATACACTAATAAATGGCAAATATTTCAGCCTGTAAGATGGTTGCCCCGTCTAACCGATATGTTAATACAAGATGACTTGCTGTATTTCAGTTCCAAATCCACTGTCCATTTTTGTACTGTCAGTATATCTTAGGTTAGGTTAGATAAATGGGTACCTTGTGACATTCGTCACTGGTCGTTTAGACCAGCAAAAGGATTCATTGTGCCTATCTTTTAATTCTATTCCGGGAACCTGTAAAGAGAAAGAGCAGAAGCTGATTTAAAACCACCCAGATAAGGATATGTCTCTGCTTGAACGGGGGTAGCCACCTAACCTAACCCAACCTAAGACCTCCAGTTCCGTGAAGATGCAACTACCAAGAGTCCTCATTGTTCTACCGGCGAGGGCAAGACATTCACACAGCAAGTGACGGACAGATTCGATTTCTTTCTCGTCGATACAACGTCTGCAATAGTCGCTGTGATGTATACCGAGGCGTTCCGCAGACTATCCTTGCTTCGCTCCGACTAAGTTTGACCAGAGACAGAGATCTCTTCTTATTATAACCCGACCATGAGTTTCTAGCTCTTGCACATGTGTCTAGTTAGATCCAACTTGTGTTGGCTCAACTGATAGGCTCGTCTTCAATACACCTCTTTAACGAGCTTATTGGAATCCTCTCAAAGGGGAGGAAACCTGTGAGGCACGCAGCGCTGCTCGCCTTCGTACGAATTCGTCAGCCCTTTAGCTATCCTACCTCGATCTAATTATCACCGACTCCAGAGCCTTAACGGCTGCCTGACTGTCGATGTAGACAGTAATTGTCCTTCCGGTGATATCCCTCTCGCAACTAGTTTTCGAAGCTTCGATGATGGCTGTGATTTCAGCTTGAGAAACTCTTCTGTTATCGCTTATTCTAAAGGAGTGGTTTATTCCGAAGGCCTTGCAGTAGACCCCGTCACCTATTCAAATGTACATCTTAGAACCATCGGGGTGGAAGGTCATTTCCTTTTTATTGGTAACTTCGTGGTTTCTCCAGTCACCTCTGTCAGGAATTCCGATCTGAATCTCCTGTCGAATACCAGAGTCTGGATTATATGATCTGTTTCCGTCGATCTGTTGGCATTATCCCATCTAGACAGTACAAAGACGTGATCGTAGGGAGCTGGTGTCCACTGTCGTCCTTCTCTCAGTCTCAAAGCAGTTTAAGCTGCCGTGTTGCTACAGTACTGATCCAACGGAACGAAACCCAGCACGGTTTCCATTCACATACAGGCTGCCCTATGAATCTTATTGACGTTTGAATGCTGATATTGCTTCTCAAGCACCTTCTACCAGACTAATGAGACATGTGATCGAACTAGCTGATACCCGCGACTACGTCCGCGCGGAAAGACGTCACAATATACCCTATGTCCTTTTCCGAGTTTCAAGACATTGATGAGTAATCATAGACTTTCAATTCCTCACATTAACTTTGCAAGACCTCCTTGTAACCAACATTCCTGGTTTTTCTTTCAGGCTCGAGGATGAGCCCGCTAAGGGAGAAAAAGTCACTCCTCAGATTCGCACCATCCACTTCTTCAGCAGAAAATTATTGGTGCTGTTGGCTGGGTCGTATATTTGAGCGAAAACAGCTCTTTTCCTCACTCAGGAAACACAATCCGCTTGATGAATGATTAAGTACATTATATTCTGTGAGAAAAAACAATCAGATCTTCCATAACATTGCAAGAGTTACTTGGTATATTAATTCTTCCCTACTCTTTCCATCACCAATATCAAGAAATAAGTTAGAAAACTCCTCTTCCCTGATATCACGTCGAAGATGTACACGCATGTATGTTAACTTTCAAGGAGAGGACTTCGTCTTAGGCTATCAGATTGATGACTTGAGATAGGCCTTCACTTCATTTGCTGTGTTCCCTGTGGCACAACAGGCATGGTCTGTCTGACAGGAGTATTTCGCTTTAGTTTAATAAAACTTCAACATCTCGATAGAAGCAAAGTTTTGAGCGAAGAAAAGCAGCTATAAAGAGAAATGAAGTAAAACTACCCTTGTACAACTGGACAAACCAACTGACTACAGTTGAGCATTACTATAAATGGCCAAACTTTAACGCCCTATATTTTGGCCCACAGTTATAATTTTGGCAAACGGTAGAACACGTGTTTATTTATTTCTGTTCTAGAATATACTCACCAAATTTCAACTCCAAAATCCTATTTAATTTTTTTTTTCATACAAACTTCAACACCCTGTAACACCCTGTAGAAGCTGAATTTCGAAATGTCCTTCCTTATTCCTTGTAGACATCATAAAAGGAACCTCTGTGCAAAATTTCAGATTTCTAGATCCAAGGGTTCGTGCTGGGCGTTGATGAGTCAGTGAGTGAGTCAGGACTTTTCTTTTTATACATATATATATATTGAGAAGATGGGTATCACAATCGCCGTGTACAGTCAGTGCACCTTTTGCCTTTTTGCATGAGTAGAAGGCTACGCATGCCTTCTTGATGCGCTCATTGATACTCTTCCTCCAATTTTGTTTGGAACCAACAATAACGCCCAGGTAGCGTGCTGATCCCGAAAGATTATGTTCAGTACATCCGATCTTTGGAGGCTTGGAGTCAGGGATTAATCTATTCCTAGTGAAAAGCACAATCTCTTTCTTTAAAGGATAAACTCCTAGGGGTATGAACTTTTTCCTGTGAGTCACTTGGGGGGGTGATTACATAGTAGTTTCGTTTGAAGCTGTACTTTGGAAGAATGTACTTTGGAAGAATTGTATGAGCTCGCTACTTGTGTCACTGAAGTTAGCATGTTGAGTTGACCGTTTTCGGGGAAACGATTGGAGCCGAAGTTGTTTAGATGGAAGAGGGATATTATAATAAACCGACTTCCATCTTTTTTACTATGTGCATTGTGCATACACAGGTACATAGATATGCATGTACATGCTATGCATGCATCATATTTGTTTCTCCTTTTTATGACTTTTCTTCCTTAAAGTTTAATTATTGTTCGAGCATCCTTTCGAAAGCAAATATTTTCGTTTCAGCATCCCGCCAATGGGATTATAATGAAATTCTGTGATTGCACTTCGGCGCTATATTTGTCTCTGTATGTGTTTTCTCAATTTTAGCGATTCCGGCATTAATACTTGTTGTTCGTATGGATCCCTACAGCCATACACATACCTTCACTTTCAATGCGGGGGTAAAATGAACCGAATATATTAATGCCCCAGGACGAAACGCCAACCAAAACAGAAACAACGCGAGTGCGGCATCAAATTTACTGCACACCAAACCGTCACCCGTCTAAAATGCTCATATTCCGCAGAACACCGACCATCGAGGAGGAAAACGACAACGACAATGTCGACGACAGGGACGGGGCTCTCAAAGTAAAATATGTGTTCGCATATTTGCGCCAGGCAATGGCGGAAAAATATATCCTAAACAATCTCTCCTGTGTTTTCAACTCTCAGAGTCCACATTCGCCGAATATTTTGGTTCAACGATGCATTTCAATGAACTCTCTGCACCGGGCTAATAGTCGTTCCCTACGTTGTTTCGCAGTGTAATTTCGTTATCCCTGCGCCATCCCAGCGAGACCGACTGCGACGCGACTCAACGGTTTGTCATGGACGGACACGCTAAATTGAATTGTTTTGTGTACAGAGCTGAGGGCTGGCAACACCCCCACCACAGACACATTTGCAATTGCAGAATACAATTAAATCCAAATAGCTGCGCTCTTTCACTGCAATTTAAGCTTAGACCATAGAGAGATAGCCGGTTCTCTTTGGCATGTCCAAGTTTTCGTGGATCGAGAAAGCATTTAAATTGAGGAGGACCTCCCAAAGCGCTGGTGGCCTCCTTTGCTTTTTAATCTGCCCATTAAAAATGGCGTTTCACTTTGGTCATTCGCATACCCGCACCACTGCTGCTAGATTGCATTTTGGGTTCACAACGTGCTGCAAGAGGATTAAGTTCATTCTCTTTGGTTGAATGGATTGTAAACTTGAGCACAATGCGACCGGAAAAGTTAATGACTTTATTTTTGGCATACACACGAAGAGAGTGGGCCTTATGCTGAGGACCGGGGGATGACGGAGCAAAGCAATTACGACTGGGTGTTGTTTTGGACCCAGTTGAGTGGGTATCCTGCTGCATCCGACAACTAACTTCCAAAAAGAGCGAGTGAATGAGAGGCAAGCCCAAGCACCTTTGAGTTTGGCAGTAAAAAAACAAGAGAGCTGTAGAGTTGTGAAGCTATGGAGCTGGTAAACTGGAGAAACCCTTGGGTCAATGGTAGGGAAAGGAATTAGCGAAATCCAAATAAGCATTTTAATTAATTTGCCAAATGGCTTGGCCTGGCCAGGAGGGATCCTTTTACCAATTTTTGGAGAGAACAGATGCATGTGTTGCATACGGAGTCTTTCAGCAGGCGGCAACGAAACTTTCAAAAGTGCAGACGAAAGTGTTTTCGTTTCAAAGTTGACAGCGGGCTATATTACATGATGGGGATGGGGGGTTAAAAGCTTTCAAGAATATTTGTGGGGCCATCAGGAGGATGAATAGGATATCTAGGCATTGAATTTAATTGCTTTAAAATTATTTCCTCTTAGAGTCTCTGTAGTGGAGAGAGGTTTAGATTTTAATCGAATTTTGAATGGGATCAACTGTTTAATCCTGTCCGAGGAGTTATTCAATGCAAAAACGAAGGAAGGAAGGTGAACAGTGAAATCTAATTTATACTTGCTTCATTCTGTGCTTGATGGAGTGTTAGATATGTATATGTATGCAAATAATGAAACTTTGGGAAATCAAGGAGAACATATCAATGCACTGACCTGAATAGAGGAATGGATTTTGATTTGAGAGCATTTCATTGAATTTTTTATAATTTCGTTAATTTTGAGATGAAAATATATACTAGATAGTGCGACAGGAAGCCAATGAATAAACCATTTGCAAGAAGGTAGATATAGAACAAAATGAAGAGGAAGAATGACAGTTGTTTTCAACAGGAGTCATTTTATCTTCAGGAGATGTTTGCGGAGTGAAGCGGCTCGGTGTGGAGGCTGGTGGTGAAAAAAGAACTGCGTGGCTTAAAACTAACGGAGCTCACGAAGCCATCCGAGGGAAGAAGAAAGCCTTCCAGCTATGAATACACCTGGGGGACTCAGCTTCTCAAAACCGGTACATGGAAAAGCGAAGAATTTGCAAGCTGACTAATAAAGCAGCTAGGGAGTAGTCTTGGAAGGAGTTCGGTGGAAAATTGGACCGTGATCACAGATCTACAAACAAGGTGTCCTGGCAGACCATCCGTTGTCTCAGAGGAAGGAAGTTTAATATCATCGAAGGAGTTAAATCCACAGATTGTGTAGTTCTTTCCGATGAGAAGGACATCCCATCCCAGATGGGACGATCACTTTTCGGAGCTGCTCAAGCCCGAACAGGGGGTTGAGGAAAGCAGATCCATGGTTTCGGGGTGGATGAAATCTGGCCAGATATGCTCAAGGCCTTGGGGAAAAAGGGAACTTGGCATCGGAGCTAAGCTATCGGTCTACAATTCAGTGTTTGTTCCGACCCTCACCTATGGTCATGAGGTTTGGGTAATGACCGAAAGAATAAGATCGCGGATATAAGCTGCCGAAATGAGATTTTTTCGCTGGGGTGACTCGCCGAGATCGAGTTAGGAAGACCAGAGTACGCGAGCCACTCAATATCGAGCAGCTACTTGGTTTCCAAAACGTGCCATGGAATCCGTGCCATCAGGTAGGCGTCCCCTTGGAAGACCCAGGATGAGATGGCTGGACCAAGTCCGAAATCTCACCTCTACCCATATGGGGATAGCCCCTGATGATTTAGAGTCGATGGCGGAAGATTGGGAGATGTGGTGAGCACCCTAACCCCAAGAACATCATAGTCGATATTCGGCCCAAGCATTTGGTAAATGACGATGATTGTAAGGTTAGGTGGCTGTCCCCGCTCAGGCAGGGATACACTTAGACCAGATTGGTCTATTGTGATACCGCAGCGAAAAAAGCCGGGTTACCATCACCAGGGAACCAGAATATGTAGCATAAGTTCAGCGAAGGTGGGCAACTGTAGCGGTTTTAACCCAAAGATTCGAACCATTTCGTCCCAGAGATGAAGTTTCTTATCTTCTGGATGTCGAGTTCAGCTAGATCGTTAAGATCATCATGGAAGTATTCCCCGAGGGTTCTTCTTCTTAGCGTCGCAAGAGTAGGACATGTACACAGTAGGCGGGTCGTTGTTTCCTCTTCTTCCTCGTCCCTGCAGCTTTCGCAGAAATCATTGGAGGATCCATGCCTGCCTATCAAGCAATGTCCGGTTTGTGGATAAAAGTCTCCCCGTCTTCTTTAAATCAAGGTTAGGCCTGATTTGTTTTGACAGGAGACAAGTGCTGATGTTGTTCTGCCTATAGCTTGCCAGTTTCTTGGAATCTGTATCGAGGAGAAACTTAATTGATTCGATAGGGTCAGGGGGTTCCCCCAGGTTTTCGGGGAGATACCGTCCTGCATCCTCTTTTGCCAGCTCGTCCGTTCTTCATGATGATGATACTTGAAAAACTATTCTACATTTCTGGTCCAGCAAAAAGAAACCGATGTCGGTTGTTGTTTGCGCGATTTTGAATTTTTGTATATTACTGTGGGAGACATTGCATTTTCGTTAGCCGCACGTTGAATTACTCACAAATATCCCTTTTATTTCGATATTATCAGAAATTACCAAAAAGCATATTTGTATATAAGCAAATACCACAAGAGTCGATCCTACATCTGTTTATGAACCTCTATTAAAGGCGCTTTGCTCTGAATATGCGATATGTTGGCCTTCATATGCATATATGTATATACATTCCGTGATTGTAACTTCCAAAGACGTGGGATAGGTCTCGAATCAAGGATATTTTTTAGAATGAAAGCAAAACCCACACCCAATTCGTTGTTTTACTATTATTGCGGTTTTATTTTTGTCTCGATTTAAATTTTTTCTCTTTAACATATTTTTTAACATACGAAATACATTTTATATAGAATTTGTAGGTGGATACTTAATCAATGGCAATTTTTTAACCAAATAGCTTCGGGGAACACGGAGTTATTGACTCTGGAATGTGCGCATCAATTATTGAAATAATACTTTAAATAATGAAAGCTTCAAGATATTTTCGACATTTGCACACACTTTCGGAATGATACTGTTTACTCTGGCGTATGGGGTGTTTAATAATACAGATTGATTCTACAGCTTTAAGGATGTTGTGTATGGCAAGGAAATAAAGTGGTGTATGCGTTAAAGTGCTGCCGTTAGAGAGTTGTGCTTAAAAACTGAGTATACGATTATAACGTGCTGTTTTAGAACCACATTTAAGGTAACCGGTTTACTTCTTAGTAAGGGAGCTAACATTACCCATTAGTTTTTATCATAAGAACCAAGAAATAGAAAAAGGCTGTCTGGCCACCCTGAAACAATTATCGAAGTCTTACATTCGTTCACTGGTCAGAGCAGGATTGTCGCAAAGCAGGTGCGAAACAGATTCTATTAAGTTTTAAATAATGATTTAGGAAAACTTTTGCCAAAATTGGACTGAATAATTCCAGTTCTAGATATGGAGGTAAATCATCTGTTGATAGGGCTCTCTTTTCGTACAACTACTATAGAGCGTGTGCATAGTTCACAAGAGGTTTCTCTTCATTCGTACCACATGTACATTTTAGAAAAATCCACAAACTTTCACGCTCATTCCGCACCTTGCTTTTAAAATTAATTAAAAATTCCTTCAAGTCTTCAAAACATCTATTAACTATGCAAATTGTTTTACAATTTTATTATATTTATTTTCTTGTTAAAAAGCATTTACAATAAAAAATGCTGTAATCACTATCAAAGCGAATATTAAATGAATATTTAACCAAAACAGTAGCGCGATATCAAGATCTAAACGTTTGGGCTTTTTACCATTATGGGACTCACACATGTTCACAACCGGCGCGTATACTTTTCTTGTCACTATCACAAGCAATGTGAATATTATGAGGTAGATTCCGATGGAAAGACAAAAATCAGCTTCAGATAGGAATACATCAAGTTCATTTTCCATTGCAGTCTTAATAAACTTATTCAAATATTATACCACAGATTGCATTGATTTTGCGCACTTATTGTACGCGACAGTTCGAAAATTGACAGATTTTCTTAATAAAATATTTTTCCAAAATGTATCTGATTGAATTTTGACCTTTCAAATGCCTGCTAAGAGTTTGGAGAGGTGTTTAGACTGAAATCTCTTGGTTTTCAACTGTAAATTATTCTTTAGATTAAACTTAACAGCATTTTTGGGGTCCCCAAGGAGTATATCCTTACTTTATCCTTACTTACCGCCGAACTCAGCAGAAAAGACTCTAATGCAGTGATTCTTAACCTTTTCCAGTATATGCCCCCCGGGGAGGCATGCCTCAACACCGGTTGAGAACAAGTGCCCTATTGGCTTACCAAATATGGAGGTAATGTTTCAGTAGGGTGCATGCGCAAGTATAGATACATTAGTGGGCGAAAGTGTGCCTGATAAATGAGTTCTCGCTCCCTTCTACATGTCTTGCAAGATTTATCAAGACATATACTTGCTAAATATCGCATACAGGATAATATCCATCGTACTATGTAACAATGTGGCTAATGGCCCGCAGATCGACGATAAACCAAATCTTCACACCAAGGCGCATCCTGTTAAATATCAACGAATTTCAAGTCGAAGCTTACCAGAATTTCGTCGACGTCAAAGCTACATATGCATATGTATCTGTTCATCATATTGAGCTCTGGAAGGCGATGGCTTCGGAACATAAATGTGATCTCTTCAATCACCCGCTAGGACAGATAGTACACAGTTTTCAGTAAATCTGCCCATCTGCCTTCAACATTTACACTTGCATTCTTTGCATCAAAAATTCACAATTTAAATTGTGTCCACGTCTCTGATGGTATCAAAATCCTTAGATTTTAAGGTTCGGTGTTTTAAGGAATATGTTTCTTAGCCCAAGGTAACTTAACCTAACCTAACCTAATCTAATGCCACCATGTCTCATGTTGTTTGCTAATCCCATAAGCGCCTCTCACTATCTCCCAGACATTAAATCATTCATGACGATCTTGTACTCGTAGTCACTTTGGCAATAGATCGAGAACTCAACTTTTGTTCTGATATGTATAATATATGTATACGTAATGTAGGTGGTAAATGTTTCAAAATTTCTGTCCATTACCTTTGTTTGGCATCTTCTGAATTATGTAAGTCAATTACGGTCGCCCTATCACGTATCAAGGCGGTCCAGCCTAGGTTCAGTCCCTCACTCAACATGGTCAACTTTGGACCACCAGCTACAATTTACAGCCCTTTGTTGATCGTCTGAAACTTGTACACAACGAAGAAATCTCATTTCGGCAGCTTGTATCCGCGACCTTATTCCGGTTACTACCCAAACCTCATGACAATATGTGAGGGTCGGAACAAACACTGAATTGGAGACCAAAAGTCTGATAACAGATTGACCAAGCTGTTTCAAAATTGCTCCAGCCTGACCAATTCTACAGGATAACTCAGTATCGCTCGTGAATAGGACTTCGAGAGCTCAGTTTGCAAATCGCCAGGTGTTTCACCGAATTCCCAAGCCATTTTAATGACACGAGACAGCATTGCTCTCAAGGCCTTGAGTATTTCCTGCCGGATTTCGTCCACACCAGCAGATTTGGCGACTTTTAGGGCTTTAATCGCCAAAGTCACCTTCTCTATGGTGGGACTTTTCTCCGTGTTGCTCTGAAAACCATGGATCTGCCATCCTCAGTGCCCTGTTCGGGATTGAGCAACTCCGAAAAGTGCTTGCCCCATCTGCGCTAGATGTCCATATCATCGGAAAGAACTACGCCATCTTTGGATTTAACTCCTTTGATGATATTAAACTTCCTTCTTCTGAGACCGCGGATTATCTACCAGAATATTATCTTGTTTGCAGATCTGTTATCACGGTTCAAGTGATTACGTCTTTTATTTTTCTGGTCGTGCTCCTTTCAACAAAGGTTTACATCTAAGTTTATACCTAAGTATTGGGCGGTGTTGGCATAAGGAATCTGGGTATTGTTGATCAATATCGGAGTTTTCACGATTTTTTTGATTGTAAAGTCCAGAATTCAGTGGTGGTCATTGCTGTTTATCGCTTCCTCGCTGCTTCTTCTGCTGTTTACGATGTTCACGACTAAATATGATTTTAAATCCTGAGACAGAGAAAATAAACAAAGTCCTTTCTTAGAGAGCACTGTGTCCTTAACCGATGAAAGAGAAACAATTTGAATGGCAGAGACGTTATCCATTTCCTAGGTTTTCTGTTTTCTATGGTTTCTAGGTTCATACCTGTGGTATGCAACACATCCTGTCGTCAGTAGACAAATTAACGCAGTCATTGGTTCCATACTGTCACAATACGTTAGTGTAAGTTTCGTTTGTTTTCATTTTCCACTCAGATGCAGAAAGCCTGACGACCTCTTTCGTTTAAAATTTGCTCTGTAAAACACATATATAATATCTATAAGATATAACTTCAATTTAAAGTTACAATTCATTATTTGAACTCCGAATTGACAAATTGCATTGAGGGCACCAACTACAAATGACATCTGGAGGATGTCTTCGTTCGCAATTCTTCAGCCCAAAATTATTCAGAGTTGCCTATAACTTTCCCAAACTAACACTCACCTAAAAAACTACAGAACTATGAACATTTTTGCTTAATTTAGACTTTTCCCTTAACAAGTTACAGTTGCCGAACAAACTTAAGATTCTCTGGCAAAATTTTGCACTGGAAACTTTTTCACTTAACTTTAAAGTTGTCCCCTTTCCGGCACTCCAGCTACTCCAATGTTTTATATTAGCAACCAGCATCACCTCTCGCATCTACACTACGGCCTTGTTAAATAATTCCATGGTGCCAAAAAGTCTATGAACTTAGTCTTCCGGCTCCGGAATGTTGAATAAACACAAAAAAAAAAAAAAAAAAACAAAGATACGCAGGAGAGCCTTATCAAATGTCTGCGTAAGGCACCCGCAATATAAGTCGATGATACGGCTTCATTGTGGGCTAAGGCTGCTTAAAATTCACATCCCATTACAGTTTCCGCCGTGTCTACCGGGAAGTACGAGTACTTACCGATTCACACAAATTTAGTATGCTAGGTGCTGTCTGTTCGTTTCTTTCTGCTTAAGATAATGTTTTGGGTTTTTTTTTTTTTCTTAAAATTTTCATTTGCATATCCATCGTAGGTGGTGTCTGTCTCACCACTTTGTAAGCAAAAATTAGGCGTTTCCTACTCACCAACCAATCGTAAGTAATATGTAAATTGGTCCTCTGTAGCTCATCAAGGGGAAAGTTGTTGTCGCTCAAAAGCACTTCTCTCTCTTTAAACAAATCCAAATCTAATGCAAGCAATAAATTACTTTGTTTTCAGGGCCACGAGCAATAACAAGGTCTAGAGCTGGGGGAAGACAGATTTGTTTTGTTTTCTTGTAAAGTTGGCAATTTTTCAGGCTAACATGGCGGTTAATCACGGGCTGCAGAACCTCTGTCATTTTTTATGTACCGCAAGCGTATGAGCGCAATGTGGTTCGATTGTTGAAATGCAATAAAACTGTCATCGCTAGAAAGAAACTAACGATTTATAGTTTGCATTGTCGCAGCCAAAGACCGACGCACACACACACAGACGAGGGGAATGGTTAGGGAGTGAAATATTGGGGACATTTTCGTAGTTGGAAAAGTTCTTCAATTTCTCCGGGCGTAAGAAAAATTAAAGTTTAAGCGATAAATATGAGGAAGAAATCCAGATAAGATAGAATACTAGAGATCAGGATGCTGGTCCGACGCTGGTCCGACGCTGGGTCGACGCTGGTCCGACGCTGGTCCGACGCTGGGTCGACGCTGGGTCGACGCCGGTCCGACGCTGATCCGACGCTAGCCCGACGCTAGCCCGACGCTGGTCCGACGCCGGTCCGACGCTGGTCCGACGCTGGTCCGACGCTGGGTCGACGCCGGTCCGACGCTGGTCCGACGCTGGTCCGACGCTGGGTCGACGCCGGTCCGACGCTGGTCCGACGCCGGTCCGACGCTGGTCCGACGCTGGGTCGACGATGGGGCGACGCTAGCCCGACGCTGGTCCGACGCTGGGTCGACGCCGGTCCGACGCTGGTCCGACGCTGGTCCGACGCTGGGTCGACGCCGGTCCGACGCTAGTCCGACGCTGGGTCGACGCTGGGTCGACGCTGGTCCGACGCTGATCCGACGCTGGGGCGACGCTAGCCCGACGCTGGGTCGACGCCGGTCCGACGCTGGGTCGACGCTGGGGCGACGCTGGTCCGACGCTGGGTCGACGCTGATCCGACGCTGGGCCGACGCCGGTCCGACGCCGGTCCGACGTTGGGTCGACGCTGGTCCGAAATGGAAAAAGATTCTGCTTTGTGAAGCTCTGCACTTTAGCACTGCGGTTTCAGATAGAGGCCTATTGCGCTGTCCCATGTGTTAAGAGCAGTTTTACTGCTCCAGAGGATGTCAGGAAAACTAATCAGCCTTTCTGGGTGGAGCATGGCAAGGGCCTTTGGTGAAACGATTTCACTGCCTAAGGTCCGCTTACTCGCATGAACATTCTGTGACGATGTGAAGAGAGCTTTCATCGCTCTCCAAGCATGCCGGTTAGATGTTCCTGATCAGATTTAAAAGAAACTTGGGTTTCTTTTGTGGTACATTGGGAAAGAAGTGTTTGGTACATTTCTTTCCTACACTTTCCATCTAAACTGTGCTGGCTTTGAACAGGGATTGCCCCCTCATGAAGTTTTTAAAAAATGGCCACAGGCTGGTTCAGGTCCAGTGACGGGGGTGGTTGCACCTATCTTGGCCAGTGAATCTGCTGTTTCACTGCCGGTGTGGCCTTTGCGAGCAGGGATCCAGTGTTGTATGACCGAGTTGTTTTTTCCCAGTTTTAGAAGCAATTTGACGTTGAACCCGTTCCAATTTGTTGGCTGTGGTCTCATTTGTCTTCTGTATGGGCTGAGTCCTAGAAACTTGTTGTTCAAAAGAGAATTTTAAGTGCGGATCCTAAGTTACTTCAATCAGTAGAGAAGTTTTTTTTTTTTTTTCAAGTCTGAGTAGGTCCTTTTTCTCTCGAATTTCGTAGATGTGGTAATTTCAGTTTGACCGTGTTTGAACATGGACTTGCCTTCGACATTTAAGATTTTTTAACATTTTCTGCGACAATGTAGCACAAGACCATCATAAGTCATCGAATAAGCTTCAATGAATATTTGTAAGCTCGAAACCTGAAAGGTAGAAAAATAAAAATCCGCCTTCAAGCGCTACTTTCAAACACAACATTAATAATTTATTGATGACTTGAAGTGGCTTCCTATTCATTGAGAAGCCCGAATTGAAACAAATAACTTCAGTACACAATCAGAGACGGACCTCAACTCAGATCTCTAAGCTGACTCTGTGAGAGTCGATTCTCACTGCAAGTATGGCAACTGGCAACCTTAAACAGAAAACAGTTTTATACTTGGCCAATACAGCGATGAACAATGCGATGTCAATAAATAACTAATCAAAGAACTTAACAACTAAATTACGTTAACGATGAATACTATTCGCGAATAAATTAAATGGACGACACGAAATTTACTAGGTTCAGGGACGAGGGTGACTTATTTGGAGTCTTCGGCGGCGTCCGACGATTCGCTGGAGTCTGCCGCCACGGATTTGGTAGAGTTTGAACTTTGTTCCTTCTCGGCGGCATCTTCGTCGGTGTGCACATGCACATCGACGTCGGAACGGCTTTGCAGCTGCGGCGTTGTCACCTGGTTATTGTTCTGTGGCTGTTCTATCGCGGTGAGGATCGACTGCAGGAGGCCTTGTGATAGGACTTCCTCGTGGTTGGTGTGGCCATCACTGCTTGTCGCAGTTTCTGATGGGCTAGATGATTGGATTTGGATTTGGTAGGAGGATGACTGTTGGTTTTGCACAGGGATAGACACCGATTGAGATTTCTGCGCGGAAATAACGTTGAGACCATCCAATCCGGGTAAACTCTCTGAGTTGACATCATCCGGTAGGGAGGTCACACTGGACCGCTTGGATTCATACGCAATAATGTCCAGAGCGTTGCCCGTTGGCGATGGTGGTGGTCCATAGGTATTTGCCGGCCTACCGAAGTTTTGCTCTTGGAAGAGGGTAATTTGTTGCGGCTGCTCTGGCTGCAGCTGATAATTGGCACCAACTAGGTTGGGTCCGTGCCCGCAGTCTTGAGGTTGATTGAATCTCGCCTCTTGGGTAAGCGGCAGTCCTTGGGTGTGAATGTGTTGCTGTCTATTGTTGAAGGATGCTCCAAAGTTGTTATTGCCTCCTTGATAGTGGAGGTTTTGCCGGGGTGGTGGGAAGTATTGCTGCTGTTGCAGTGGTGCTGGGACTGGTAGTGGTGGTGGCAAGTACTGGTTGAAGCTGTTGCCGCGCTGCTCGTCCCGATAATTTTGTTCGTACTGATTTTGGCTGCTTCCTTGTTGCTGGTACTCGATATTAATTGATTGCTGTGAAGTTGGTGGGGGTAATTGGGGCTGCGGTGGTCCATACTGGGCTGATGGTTCGGCAATTTCATTTGACGGCGGGGGAATGTAGGTTCCGGGTTGGTTTGGTGGCTTCACTCCAAATTGGTCCAAGTGCTGTACAGTTGCTCCAATCGATTCCAGTAGTCCCTGTGGGACTGGCGGACGATAGGATACAGGTTTGCTGGGTGGTGCCAAACCATTGTTCAACCAAGGACGTTGGTTGCCAGTCTGGGTGCCATAGAGGATTCCAAGATTTCCATTCTGTGATGAATAGCTGGTACTGCCTTCTGAATGGTGGATGATGTTGTTTTGGAATCCTCCTCCACTTGGAGGAGGGCCATAGGATCCACTTGGTGGTACCAAACCTTCTGACCCTCCACTGCCAATTGTATTATACTTGAGGGCTTGGACCGAGTTTGGTGCGAATGAGTCTTGTGGAGGCTTCGAGTACGTATCTTCAATGGATCCCAATGAAATCTGGAAAAATAAAGGGAACGCTGAAGAAACTTTTCGAAACCGAAATGCATGTAACTCACCTGTAGAGCTTCAGATTCGATTGAGTTCAGCTGATTGTCTGCTCCACCGCCAGAATGGAAGTCGACTGGTCCCGAAGCGGGCAACGACTGAGTTGGTGCAGTTTCGAATCCTCCAGATTGTAGAGCCACTGCCACCAGTTGCTCATCAGTGAGACCACCAACGTTTCCATTGCTGTACTGCGTGAGTGATTGATCCGAGCCGCTGGATACTGAACTGTAGCCTGCCTGGGTCTGGATGTTGTTTTGCTCAACATAGTGTCCGACTGGTGCTGGAATTGGTTTCCAACCATCGCATGAAGCCGTGTGGAAGTGTCCATTTGAACCGCCATGGCCGTTTTGATTTTCTATTTGTATCTGAACCTGCTTAACGGGGCCGCCTTGCGGGCCAAGTCCGCCCTGAATGCCTCCGCCACCACCGCCGCCGCTTGTCAGAATAATTGTTGTCTCTGGCAGACGATTGAAGTTCGGTGGTCCATAGGAAGGCTTTGGTGGGCCGTAGTTAAGATTTGGCTTGTTGATAAACTGGCCAGATGGTGGGGGTCCATACGACGTGTGTGGGCGAGAGATGAAACCATTGCCACCTGGCTTAAAGATTGGTCCGGGTTGCACCAATGGCAGTGGTTGGGGCAATGGGGGTCCGTATGTGCCACTTGGTCGTGGTGGACCGTAATTACCTTGTGGCTTTGGAGGTCCATATGTGTTGAAGGGCTTACCTTGCGGTGGTGGACCATATGTCGCAGCTGGCTTATGTTGCAGGTGTGGAGGACCATAGAAGGGCTTTGGTACGCCAAAGTGTGACTTGATTTGGTCGTTAAATCCACCTTGGAAATTCTGCCCCAAGTTAAAGTTAAGCTTGGGAGGTCCGTACTTCAGTGATGGTGGGCCATACTCGCGGAAGGGGATCTGCTGTGGAACTCCATACTCTCGGTGTGGTACACGTCCTGGTGGTGGACCATACACCGGCGATGGAATTCCCCTCGGCGGTGGACCATAGGTATCTCCGATGCCACCGTTATTCAATACACCCCGAATCGGCACCGCGGCAATCGCCAAAATGCATGCTATCCGTAGAATCGTCTGCAATGAAAGAGGACTGAGTTAGAAGTTCGCTCCGAATACGTGTGAAAATAAAACGAAAATTTCATATGTGCAAATTACTGATATCGCCCATGGAATTGCATAATGTCGCGAACGTGCTTCACACACCAGGACCAGATGAAAATTTGCACCTCGCTTCACTTGTGCGAATGAGGTTGCGGCTGGCGAATGGTTGATGATGCCAAAGCTGTAACCCTTCTTTTCTGGCTAAGAATTTATCTTTCCCAGGTGCACAACTGGACGGCATTAGTATTCACGGTGTGCTCCGGTGGAGTCATAAGCCCACATTAGGTGTTTACGAGTTCGTCACATTTTCTTTTCAAGTTTGCGATTCGCTGCCACCTTCGTTCGCTTCGTTTCTGCTGCGAGCAACCGCGATGAACGGAAGTTATGATTCCGTGGAGTTGTAAAAATTTACACCGTCTGCAGTGCACGAAACCAGAATCTATGAAATCACCTAGGAATTCCTTTCGACCCGCTTCTGTGTGCAGTGCACACTGGCAAGGCAAGGCAAGAAGTTCAAAAAGTTTTTCAAATTCCCCTAGGGTTGGGGTGAGTATATGCACACGTGTATGTATGTGCTTTGACCGTGAATAATAGGATTGGGAGAACGCGTGTACTAGTCACGCCTGGACAAAGATTGATCGGGGCTATTAATTTGAGATTGGATTCCGGCGTTGCGTGGCCACCACTTACATAATTCAACCGACAGTAGTGCGGCGCGAAAGGAATTTCAGTAAATTTGTTATAAGGTGCTTTCGGACTTTATGATAATAGAAAGAGAAATAGAGAGTGAGCGGGAGCGGGAGAGCAGTGGCAAGAGATTGGGTTTTTAGGAAACAGGATAACAAATGCTTGCCTTCTAAGTTGAAGGTCGTTCGTTCTGTTTTTGTTTAAGCTTGAGGGCTGTTGAATTAAGGCAAAGCTATGGGGATGGCTCGATAGATAGGTTTTAATTTGTTTAATTGAAGACAGTGCTTTGAGTTCTTTACTCAGAGGTCGGGTAGTTGTCTTATTGATGCGAGGTTTGTTGAATCAACACAATTTTGAGTAACCAATGGGCAGTAAAAACTGCGTGATAATTTGACTTAATTCACTGAATTTTACGATTGTGTTGACAAACTTTCAGTGCAGATTTTTTGTTTTGTAACGAATCTATCATGACAAGTTAGCGAATCACAGACTTACAGTATAAGTAGAGTGCTAGAGGCCTATGAATGAATGTTTGGATATTTCTTGACCCACAGGGTCTGGAAAACTGAAAGTACAAAGTGCTGAGAAAATGTGCAAACACAAGGGTTTATGCCACAAAAAATCCGTTCGATTTCGTAATCGCTGAACCACAAATGGACCTTCCAAAGCTAGATATGTATTAGGTTTGATTTTTTGTCTAAAATCTAAGCTATCCAAGTGCGACTATACAGTAAGACATGGGGATTGAAACCCAAAATAATTTACTGCCAATTCAGATTCATCGTCAAACCAATGCTTACATTTCCATCCCTGGCATGGTTGGCCAAAAACCCTAGAAGCCAAAATCCAAAAACAGTTAAGTCGACTGCCCGACGGCAGTCATAGGGGCAATGCTTAGCCTCATACCCCTGTACCTCATTGAAGGAAGCTATGCTAAGTGCTCTCAGGCTACTCCGGGATCCGGAATTCAAATTTGGTGACCTTACAGGCCACCTGAGGATCTTGGAACACATCCAAAGTTATCAAATTATCAAAATCCCAGGTAAAATGCTCAGAAGATTTCTGTTCTTCAAAAAGTTCGAGGAGGTGACCGTCACGAATGGAAAAGTAAAGGTCTCGTCACCTTGCCAAATTCTCAAATTTGGTACGTCGTGCAGTAGCGCTTAGAGAATCACCAGACATTTTTCAAGCGAAGGTTCACGCAATAGAATAACATACCCGCAAATTTATATTCTCAGGAAGCCCGGTTTAAGCTCATCTGAGGCTGTTTCAGCCTTCTCTAAAAACTAGCGTCCGCAAACAAAATTACTGTAGCCTGGATCCCTGGACACGAAGGCTTCGAAGGTAATGAAGCGGCGGGTTGTTTGGCTATAAGTGGCGCTGGGTGCCCACTAATTGGTACTGAGCCCTGTTTTGGGGTACCACCCAGTAACAAAGTAACAAAACGGGTCTGATACAAGCGAAAAAGTTCATCAATCCCAACAAATATAGGGCAAAGAAACTACTTGAACTCAATAAGGCAGATCTAAGGATCTTAACGGGCTACCTAACTGGACATTGTCCACTAAGGTGCCATCTGCATCAGACAACTGTCGACTCGCAGAGAGTAAAAAGAGATGGCTGCGAGTGCCCAGAGACCGTAAGGAGAAGACTACTCTATCTAACACGGGACAGGATATGTCCAATGGATACCTGGAATATGCAACCTAAAGCGTCATTGAGGTTTAGAGCCTCAGATTGGTTTCCGGTTAACGAATAAGCCACCACAATAGATCTTACAGGTCGCAGTGCATCCAGGCCTTACCATCGTGTCGTAAACTATCCAACTGACTGTCTTCGAGTGACTGGCTTCGACTGGGTCGTTGAATAATCTACTTTTTCATGACCTGCCCGGTCATTAGTTTTGCTGGCAATAGTACTCCAATTCGCCTTCACCGTGGCTCAGTGGTTAGTTGAAGTTGCTGTGCGAGCGGCGTGGGTTCAAGCCCCAGCCATATTCAACAAACTTTTTTCGTCACACCACCTCTCGTCGGAGTATAACAGACCTCCGAGAGTTTAAATTGTCATGAAAGAGCTTCTCATTTCGTGCGAAAAATGTCGTCTGAACCACAGCTGCAGATGGCCACTCAAACTATGAAACCCAAGGAGCCTATGTATTGTCTTGGTGTTACATTTGACTTTCAATAAAACATGGCATGGCTACATCTCTAGGAGCTTTGCGCACCTGCCACACTTCAGCCATAGAGACGGTCACCCTATCGGGCTCTCACCCCTACATATCTTCACTAGGAAGACTGCTGACGGTTGTGCTATAAAGCTGCAGGTAAAATACAAGAATAAATCTGGTAATCATGTGGGTCATCTGAAAATATTTCACTCAATTCAAAGCACGGGCATGTTCTGTACTATCCCTGACTTTTTGCCCAGGGAGCATCGTTTCGGAAGGCTATATGAGGTAGAAATTCAAGACCGAATCGACTGGTTTAATGAATAATCCGTATCAGAATCAGGATGTTTGGTAAGGTTTACCGAAGAATCAAGAAAGCCTTCCGGAGTAGGTGCTGGCGTCTCTGGATCCAACACTTAAGTCTCGGTAACTATGGGGATGTCCCCCAGCGTGTTCCAGGCTAAAATCCATGCTATCTATCTAGATAGTCAGGCAGCGCTTAAAGTATGGACATCCCCCTTCGTGGAGTCTAGGTCAGTCAAGTGTTGCTACGATAGCCTACAATCGCTTTCCAGGCATAACAAGGTCAAGCTTGGTTGCGTCCCCGGCCATCTGGGCATTGTAGGCAATAAAACTGCGTATGAGCTGGGTAGGCCCGGTTCGACTTCCGCGCTCTTGGGACCGGAACCCTTCTGTGGCGTAAATTGGGCTACAGCCACGGCTTTGTTAAAAACTGGGAACACCAACTTCGCCTAGCTTATTGGGAAAACGTCGCCGGGCTTAGGCAATCCAAAAGACTTATCAAGACCTTTTTCTACAAGGAAATTCTCAACCTTGACAGGAAGAACATGGGGAAGCTTGTGGGCTTCCTTACCCGCCATTGCAGATACAGAGTGTCGGTTCTATTTGGAAGAGGAGGAAACCTCTAAGCATATTCTCTGTGGATGTCCGTCAATATACTGGCTACGCGGACAGATCTGTCATAGGGAAGTCTGTTCGTTATTGGAATGACATACTCGCCTTCATTAGGGAAATATTAGACCGCTAAGTAGACCGGGGACACAATAGATCTTGCTAGGTCGCAGTTTCAGCCATTAAGGCAACTTCCAAAAACAAGTACTGTGTATGTATTGTATGTATTTCTTTAAAGTGGTTAAAGTTGAATCCATGAATTCAAAATATGCTTAATCCAGAAATAAGGAGAACTGTGTATATGTATTCCTTTCCTTTTTGCTTCGCATAAATGTCGTGAAAAATTAACTTTTTTCCTTCAAGCACTGCAAATGCATGGGGAAGAAAAAAAGCGAATCATTAATATTGTCAACCGTACTGAACCGGACAACTTTTCGCCCAACTCATTCATCAAATTAATTTATCTTGATGATACCCCGTCTCTTTGTCTCTCTTTTTTTTTCTCTCTCTCCAGTCCATCTACGTGTATTTGCATATGATTTGCATTTTAGTTGCAAGCGGTCCGCTGCTGCTCCTCTAGCAGTGCGAAAAAAACTATCTATGTCCAGGAATAGTGACTGAAACTTTGAACTTATTTTCATTAACTCAAAGAGAAAAAATACAAAAAAAAAAATAAAATCAACTAACCAACTCCGGAAGAGTATGGGGGACACATTCGTTTGCCCAGTTGGGTGAAAGTTTTGTTTGGGAAGTAAAAATCCACCTTCACCTCACATCCGCCGCCATAGCTCTGGTGCCATGCCATTAACGCCACCACTGCCATTCCTATACAGACACATACAGGAGACAAGATACGAAAAGACCCAGTCAGTACCGGGTAGCTTTAGATTTACAACTCAAACAGCGGACTGACATTGAACCGGTGATCACCACCACCACCGGTGGGAAAGATGATTTACACCGAACAAACGATGCCTTGGAGCACACGGCTGTCCCCCACAAAGAGTACTTCAGATACAATGATTCCTACGCCAAGTGCGTACTTGTGAAAGAGTGTGTTCGGCGGATGATTAATAACGTTTCACTTTCACCTGGAGTGCGATTCGCCAAACTTAATGATAGATTGTGTACCGTCGAAGTGTGCGGTTAAATTAATTAAAATTCATGCAAATGCCTCAATTCGCCCCCAACTAGTCCACATTATTGTCCCCGATAGAGTGAGGCTCCTCACGTATCAGCCGCTGTACTCCACCCGAGTTGTCACAGCACGATACATGAGGGCTGATGGGGGCTTGAGCGAACGGCAACGACGACGACAGTGATAGACATACAGAAGCACATTGTGCAAGTACTCGTATCTGTGATATTGGCGGAGTGGTGAGGTGAAATTTAACACGAGAACTGCGAAATGATTGTTCCCACGAGTGCCACTGTGCCACATATATTTGCTCGTATCTCCGAGAGATGACAAGTGAAAGCAAATGGAATCGAATTGAAGTGTGTTACGTCAGCTCGGAGGTTACTCATTGCAGCGGAAGTAATTGCATAGATAGGACAATACGTTTGGGACGTGATTATAAATCGGTCCTTCGGATCAGTATGTACTTTTGTGTATAGGCCACCCTCGCCATGTAACACACATTCAATTCCGTTAATGGCCACCCGCGCTGATTTGATGGCGAACACTGAAATCAAATTGAGTACTGTGTAAATGGGCTGCGAATTTACACACTTATCCGAATGACAAAAAAAACTTCGACAACACTATCAAAGCAAGGATTTTTATTACGATTTTGTACAGATGAGTTTATCTCCGGTTTTTTTTTTTTTTTTTATCAGTTTTGTCGTTTCCAAAAACAACATTCAACATTTCAATTACTGGACAAAAGAAATAGGAGAAGATAAAATTTGCCACGGAAAAAAAAAAACGAAAATAAAGTGGAAGCATTCACAAACAGAGCGGGTGCGCAAAAACCAGATGAATAGTGGAAGTCAACAGTTGGCGGGGAGAACACATCCTGTCCGTAAAAGCTGTACACTTGCAAAAAAAATACAAGGACTCTGTGTTTATGGTTTTAATTTACAATTTTCTGTTTTATTGTGTCCGCTTCCAATTAAAATAAATTCAAAAAAAAAAAAAAAATAGAAAAAAAAAATGCTTTGAGTGGGAATTCGAATGGAATGGCACAGCAAATAACGATAAACAGTGTACATCGAACAATCAAAATAAATGAAGCAAAATTCCTAATTGGTTTTCTAATCAACAAAGTGGTTGCATCTTGTTAATATTTGTAAAAATATTCCCGTACATAGATATACTGATTAAATAAAATTCTGTATTCTGTATTAGGGGCCCTTAAAGAGCACTGCGACCTATGAGGTCTATTGTGGTGGCCAATATGGTTTAACCAGAGGTTATATCGAGGCACAGTATAGCCTTAGGTGCAATTTTCCGAATTTCCGCTGGGTTAACCGAGGCCCGCGTCAAGTGGAGTAGTCTTTTGCTCCTGGACTCCTGGCCAAACGCACAGAATATGTTCAGCGGTTTCTTCACACACAGCGTTCTCTTCTGTTCAGCACAGAGCCGGCAAATATCGGTATATAGTGGACAATGTCCTTAACTCGTGTTTAGTGAGATCAAGTAAAGGTTGGCCTTGTAAAGGTTGGGGTTGATAAGCCTTTTCCAGGGCCTTGGAAGTTGGCCCAGTAGTCGGCGTGTTTCTTGATCTCCCATTATGTTATCTTGGAGTAGACAGTGTTGGGTGGTACCCCAAAATAGGGTTCGGGACCAACGAATGGGCGGCAAGCGCCTATTCTCGCCAGGCAGTCAGCCCGTTCGTTACCCTCGAAACCTTCATGTCCGTGGATCCAGGCTTAGGTAACATTATATAGGGATGCAAGGAGGCTGAGACAGTCCCAGACAAGTTTGGACCCTACCGTATAGGATTTAAGGGGTAATAGTGCTGCTTGACTGTCTGTCGGGTTCTTCTCTGCAAGTATTCTCTTGAACACAATTCAATAGCGTGGACTTCCCCTTGAAATACTGTAGGTGACTTTCCAAGGGCTGTCGCGCGTTGGAAGCTGGGACCATAAACCCCAGCATTTTTGCTGCCGTTTTCCAATTTTGAACCATCTGTATACCAGATTTGGGAATTTGGTAGTGTAGTTGGGCCTTCATTTCTTCATTCGCTACGGGCGCCTATAACATCGTCGAAATTTCTGTAGAAACGATATCTCTTGAGCATGGTATCAGAAATCTTTAGAAGTGGGCCACAATGAATGTGTTCTAGTATTCTCAGCTGACCTGTAAAGTCAGCGACTCTAAGGTCCAGTATCTGAGGCAGCCTTAGAGCACTAAGCACAGCTTCTTTTTGTATTGCCAGATGTAGAGGCGTGAGGTTAAGCATTGCTTCTATAGTTGCACGTTCGACTAGGCCCAGTGATTACTAAGCAGACTAAGCGATAGAGTTTACTCAGCTTTTCCTGCGTTGTAGATTGTAGGCTTTTTGTCCGTCATACTAATGACGCGTAGGTGATCATTGGGCTGATTATGGCGTTTTTGGGGTTCAGTGCCCAAGTTTTGCCGTACAGGCGATGGCACATGGACATTGCCCTAGTCGCCTTGTTGGTAACCATGTTAAGGTGCGAGTTCCAGGTAAGCGTTTTGTCAGGTATTACTCCAAGAAACTTTGCTTCACTAGACTGATCAATAGGGGTGTTTTTCTGTGAAACTTGTTTGAGGTTGTGTTTCCTCTGTCTGGAAAAGGGCACAAGGACCGTTTTTTTTCCGGGATTTATGGTCAGGCCCTTCGTCCTACACCACCTTAAAGTTAAGTTAAATAAAATTCTAAGCTATCTGATAATGCCGAATTCAACAAACATATGCTTTACACTATTCCAGGAACACGTGGCCTTTAACTCTGTCTTAAGTCATAAAACTATTTTTTAAAGGTCCTGATGATCGTTTTTAGGTATTTATACATGTTCTGAGAAGTTCAGCGTACCATGAGCCGTGACAAAAGAAACTACATACATACATACATATACCAGGAAACGAGAATGCTGACGAATTGGGGAGAAACGGCTCGGCAACAAGCCCGGAACAAGCTGAGACTTCGGTGAACATCCCGCTTTGCACACTTAAGCTCGAAGCAGGGAACAGAGCTTTAAGGGAGGCAAACAACAGATGGACCTCTCTAAATACTTGTCCAACCACAAGGGAGATATGGCCTAAATTCGTTAAGGCTAGGACCGACAGACTTCTGCAGATCGACAGAAGATCACTATGTACCCTTATAAGAGTGATCCTGTGATCACTCTGCGGTACCATATGAAAAACCTTCGAATTACAGAAGACCTTTGTAGGGGATGTATCGATGAGGAGGGCCACGGGGATACAATCCACTTCCTTTGCATTTGCCCTAGTCTCTGCCATCTAAGAAATATGTTCCTCGGGCGGCACTTTTTCGACGACATTGAAAAATTGTCCTATACACCGGAGGACCAAACAATGAGATTCAATCCACAGGGTGGTTTGTATCACAGACGTTCTACTGACATCCATATTATATGTATGTATGTACCTGTAACTATTGGGTAGCGTTCTTATGGGTAGAGGACACTCTCTTTCCCCAAGGGGTATCACAATGGGTCTGAACTGACTTGAAAGTGGCGATATGGTTCTTCCTTTTGCCTGTCCACCAACCTAACCTAACCTACATACATATACAGTGAACTCTCTCATAAACCGACGTTGTTGGTACCAGGAAATTGGTCCGCTTATGAGAGGTGCCCGCTTATGAGGAAAAAAAACTAAATGCATAAGTCTTCCCGTCCTGATGTTATTCGACCAAATTAGGAAAAAATACTAATTTGTGTCTTTCAAGCTTAAAATTACACATACACCTACGCACATATTCCTATTCAAAAAGTGCAACGGGATTCATAAAAGGAGAGGAGCCTACTCTATTTGTTTTGTAATTTTTTGTGGGGTACACACCGCACAGTGTGCCACAATTCACAATTTTTTTATTCTTGGCAAAGCGCAAAGAAAAGGAAAACAAAACAGGATATGAAAGAGTATGTAGAACTTAAAAAAGTGCTCCAGTTGGTTTTCGTCGTTGGTCAAGCAGAGTACCAGTTAAACTTTGTAGTTCCAATGGGGATCAGCTAAAAATATGCAGGAAGGATTTTGGTGTCGTCTTGAACCACATTGTGGATCGTATTATGCCCCAAATTTCGAGCTCTTTGGTGTTCATAATTTCCGATAACGGATTATTCTTCTTGTAAAGAAGATATCATCGAAGCGTATAGAGCCCTCAAAAGTAATAAGACGGGCAAACTTGACGGCATTTCTCCCGAATTTAATAGAACCAAAAACTAACCAACTCACCAACACTTTGGGCAAACCGTGTCGCAAATGAATAGCTACGTGATAGATGCGATTATACATAAACATAAGTAGCAAAGGATTGATCATATGCTCTGGTAAGGCAACGATTGTGTAGCCAGTCAAAAAATGCAATGGAACCCGCTGGCCCAATGTGGAAGAACATACCATCGTCCAACAAAGACATAGAGCAGGACTGTTAAAAAGGAGTAAAAGCTATTAAGCAAAAGTTAGAGAGAATGTACATCGCAATGAACTGTAGCCTTAGACCCATAAGAAGACACGGGACCTAAGTGAGTGAGAAAAGTATAGTTGAAAGCCCAAATTTGTCTATTTAACGTCGTTGACAAGATTCAATTGGCTCAAATTCTGAAACCACAAGACCATGGTTTGCCTCTAATGCTCGGAGGTTAAACCCAACACAACTCTCAAATGTGTGTCTGTCTGATCGAACATTTTATTTCGGTGTTGAGGTTCCTTTTCGACGTTAGTAAGGAAAATTGCCGTGGTCGGCGTGGCTAGTGTGTTGAACCGCTGAGTTCACTGCATGGGTTCAATGTCCTCCTAATATTTTTCAAGGCATCACTTCTCGTTGAAGAATGACAAACCTTCTAGAGTACAATTTGTTATGAAATAGCTTCTCAATACGCCGTTCGGAGTGGACAATAAACTGTAGGTCCCTTCAACTCGTGCGAACAATGCAAACACGCACAACATGAATGGTTGCGAGAAGCTAGGTCATGGCTCACCTCGAGAAGATTGCTGCTTTCAAAATGGCAGAAATTAAGAAGAGCCTATTACGTCCACCATCGCATTGTACGGTTTCATGCTCGAAAAATCATTCAATGAAGTACATAACAGTACGAAAGGCACTAATTTTTTGTCTCCAAAATAGAATCAATCACGGTATTAACTCTCAGCGAGCAATGACAACGTTCTGAAAGAATATTCGAGGTCAGCAATAAATTGTAGTTCCCTTCTTTTCGTGCTAAAAATAGCACACACAGCATGAATGCTTGGCCGACCAAGATCTAGCGTTTTCAGGCAGGAGAAAGTCCACAATCAACCAAATGTTCATCTTTCGACAGGTCCTGGGCCAAATCCAAGCCGTCACAACCGATACGTACCAATTTGAAGGTGTCCTGTGACAGAGACGAGCTTTACAGGGCTTTGCCTAGTTTTGGCATCCCTTTCAAATTTATCTGTGCAGGATGACGATGGAGTATACTCAGGGAACAAACTGTGGGAACATGGGTTAAGCGATAAATGAGGGGCAGAACCAAGGACCCAATATCAACGAATTGGGCAGAACCTCGCAGTTAACATTTCAACTTTGAGGAATTGAGGGACTTTGTCTACATTGGGTGTTGTGAATAAAAGCTGAGGGAACACTCTGGCCAAACCCTCCTCAAAGAAGTTTTTCTGAAACTTGACGAAACTCATTTTTATTCAATTTAAATTGAGTGTTTTTCCAAAAAGTTGAGTGAACACTCTACCTCAGTTTTTATTCACACCACCCATTGACTCAAACAAAGACATCTTGTCATAAATCTAAAGAATGACAGCTCTTTCAATCGCTCGGCTTTAAAGTCAATTAAGTACTGGGGCCTTATCCCGAACATGTATGTACCTACATGTGTATGTATGTACTTATAACCTCTAACCCCACCTTCCCTGGTAATAGCACAACATAAACTATTTGAAAGCAAAGCAAACTGCGATAATTTATTAATTCCACGTATTCTTGTCATTTTCTTTGTCTGACCCTTTTCTCACCAATCACTCAGAGCGACAGAGGCGTCGGATCAACTTACTTATAGTGTAGTACAGTGTATAGAGTCTACAAGTACCTCGTGCCAATGGCAACGACTCGACAGTCCAGCATATATGGCATAGATACTCCCAGGTATTCGATTCACTATCAGTGTAGCGACAAGTGATGCCGCTCGACCCAGATTCTGGTTGTGTGTCCCATCCAAGCATCTTACACGACAAGCGATGGATGTGTACTTTCGTTTTCCGAGTAAAAGTAAATGTAGGCCATTGTGGTGCTTTATAATATACAACACATGCACAGCATCTCACGTGAAAAGGGAAAGGGTTGTGTCTGTCTCACCCAGAATTTGCAAAGAAAGTTGTTGTTTCCCCTTCTCCGCCCTCCCTGTTGCCTTTCGTGACTTTGCAGCAATAGGGCCCTTTTCCCAAATTTAATAAAGAAATAACCACCAAACTGCCAATTTGAGCGATATCCAGTGGATACTTCACGGATGTGAAACAACCCAACAGCATGTGTTCGAAAAAGTCCGGAAAAGTAATAAACAGGTTTGCGTCTGTTATTTTCCCTTTTTTTTTTTTTGGTTTGCTCATAGTTTGTTGACCATCTTCACTTTCTTCTGATGCTTCACGAAAAATCTTCGAAATCGAATAAACAAATAAAAAAAAAAAAACTCCAACAAACTTTTACTTTCTATAGGTGGCAGAGGCAGTGCACCCATTGACGGCCCGGTCCGGTGTTTTATTGTTATTTTATGTAGTTTCGATTGTAAAATTTACACAAAAAAAAAACCACCAAAGAAGAACGTGAAAATAAGAAGCAATAAAAAAAAAAAGCAAATATTCGCCACTTATTTGTGGAGAAGATGAAAAGATACAAAATCGAAAGTTGAAAATCGGTGATGAATTTATGCTGTAACTCGGTTGTTCCTTTGGAATTTTTATTTCTTTCTCCCGAGGAGGAGACACAAACAGCAAAACAAAACAATCACGTAAAATGGTCTTTTGAATTCGTGAATTCTCCGGTTCCTCGTTCAGGTTTTTTTTTTGTTCGTGTAATAGATGGCGGAATCGGAAACGTTTTATTATCTAATTTTGGAGGTACCTACTGCGTAATGAGGTGGTTTCTTCGTTTTATACCGTTTTAATGAAAATGGGGAATTTTGTTTATTGGCAGGCAGTAATGGTCGTAAATCATTGTCGAGAGAGATCATTGAGCGATTCTTAATTAATTTAATATACCACGTACCTAGTATATACTTTTCTTTTTGGTTTTCACTTAATTTGCACCTTTTTTTCGGATGCAGGTTTCTATTTAATTTTTTTTTTTTCGATGAAAACGTGATGGAATTGAGTAAATTTAATTCAATGAATAATTTTTGGATTGAGTGGAGGGTAACCTACGATTTATTATTCCTAGTTGTAGTTTGATGGACGGTTTCGAAATTAACTCTCGTTTTACACAAATCACATTCGAACTCAGGTTTTGACTAAGACTCTCCTTCAACAATTGGGACATGTCCACGTAAAACCGAGAAAAAACTTGGTTCCGGGTCTGCAATGCAGCGCCGCTTTATAGACTTTATGCCCATTCGCACTTAGACTTGCTTCCAAAAGCAAAAGGGGGACTTCTCGAGAACTCAAGAGAAACTCGAACGGTAAAGGCTCTGGCTGTCTTTTGCGACTGCAGCCTTTCAACGTTGAGCTTCCTTACAGTGTTGGTGGTGATGGCGAAATTACTAGATATTTCCCTCCATATCTATTATAACAAAATTTGCACGTCGAACATTCAATACACTGGAGGAGTTTCTTCTCGAGATCGCATCGTGATCGAATTGTTTGGCAGTAGTAAGGTCGATGAGCCTGAAGTCATTTTCGAATGTCATGTCGTGCAGATAATGGGTGGTGTGAATAAAAACTGAGGGAACACTCTGGGCAAACCATCTTAAGGAAAGTGTTTTCTGAAACTTGACGAAATTCAATTTTATTCAATTTAAATTCTGTTTTTTCCAAAAAGTTGAGTGAATACTCTGCCTCAGTTTTTCGATAGCCCTACCAAAAATGTCCTACTTTTCGATCTTGCCGTTGAAGTCTCCAAGGACATCATATCTCGTTGTTCAGCACCTACAAAAGCACAAAGAACGTCTTGCATTTTTGGCATTGTAACTTGAATATTTTCAAAAGACATGGGCATGCCTGTGTTAGGCGTTCACTTGAGCTGTCTCTCAAAAAGACTTTTCTTATTCTATGCATAAAGCGAGAGTTCATAGTTATTATGTGGTTGCTCGCTTGGTCCTGATGATATCGTCCAATAATTGGGCTATGTTTCTATTTTAATGTTTGAACACAAATCAAACTGAAACTTGAAAACGAGATGGGTGCATCAATGGGTCATCAATGTAAGACTGTAAGAAAAATGCTGACTTATACCGAAAAATCAGGAGGAATCAACAACATCTCAGCAGATAGTCATAAACCTTCAAGGCCTAGTTTTTCATGAAAACCTTCTCAATCCAAATCGGTTTTAAACACATGAAGGCTCGATGAAACATGTTCAATACAAATCTTTGAAGTACCTACATCAACCAATTTAGAATATGGATAGATAGTCAGAGCCATTGATTTGGTTACCACATCCATAGTCACTCGACACAAAGATGGGAGTGAGCAAGCTGATGACATGGTGAGGTGGAGTTCAGCGCCTAGCATCTCATGGAAAGAAAGAGTCTGCAAAAGTTTGATGCACACTAAACTCATACAAATTCAAGACTTATTCACATCGAGTACGTCCTGGTCCAGCTATAATGGACGACCTGCAGAACAATTGCCACAATTGTAACTTATTGTCATTAGCTTTGCTCTATGGCTATGGCTATGGGTAAGAAATTATACAGAGATTCAACGCTTTCAGTTTCACAAATTTGTTGAACTGCTATGAGATTTTTTTTAACCTTAATCCGGGATACGCTGTGGCTCAGTGCTGCGCGAGTTGAGTGGGTTCAAGCCCCAGCCATATCCTCTGAAATTTTTTCGCAACACCCCCCCACGTCGGGGAATAACAAACCCCCGGAAATATAATTTCTCATAAAAGAGCTTGGCTCACACTGAGCGCCGGCTATTTATTTGTTTATTAATCCGAGGTACAGACTTTCGAACAAAACTGTCAATTTTGAATGACCGCACTTACATCTGTTTACACTTGAATGTTGATTTGTCATTCAAAACTGAAGATGGGAAAAAATGCTTGGTACTGAGTGACACATAGCGGTCATGTTTGTTTTCGCTCGACACTGTGTACACGAATTTCGTCACCAGCGGGTTATTTTGAACGTGAATACCATGAGTGGAAATGCAAGAAGTAACAGCTTTCCTTCACACTGCGTTTTGCCTTTTCAATGAGGCCCTACGAAGTTTTAGCTACACTTCATAGTTTTCCCTGGAACGACAGTTTGACACTCCCGCCTTATGAAAATCACCTCTATCTCATTAATTTGAATACCCTCGAGGAACGCAGATACGCAGCCAACATCCTCCTTTTAAACGAACCACTCTCCCGTATGCTACGACAGATTAACGCAAACCTAACCATCTTCGATTTTAACCATACAGCTCCGTACCTGAAGTCCCTTCTCCTTCACCACCACATTTAATTTTTAAATTTGTGTTTAAGTCTCTCGTCCCCATCAAAATTAATTTTCATCAAATATTCTAAAATAGTTTTTAAAATCTATTGCTTTCAAACTATAGATCTCTTTGATTATATCATTGTGAAATTTTAATTTTTTTTTATTTTAATCAGAGACGGTAACTATTTATTTATAAAAATAACGAATAACTACGAGTGTATTATCGATGTTTTTCAAATCCTAAAAATCACGGACAATAGTTATTCGTGATTTTTATTTTTTTTAAATCATTTTAAATAAATAGTTATTCCTGAATTCTATAAATAAAAATTAAAAAATAACTTTTATTTTTCATCCCTGGGTTTAATTAATTTCTTTTACATGCATCAGCAATATATCAGCGCATTCCATTTGTTCAAAACTCTAAACCAACTTAACCGCAACTATCCATTCAACAATTATCCCAAGTGCACCCTCCCTTTTCTAATCGAAATTTTTTAATTTAATTGTGGCTACCGCTCGTAATTTGTCTAACAAGAAAAATTATCTTTCACAATCACCCATCCCCCGCTAGGTGGCCCTCAAATTTATCATTTAATTATTTCCACTGTCCCTCAAATTGACGCCCGAGCAGAGTTATGAGCATAATAATACTCATAAAGCCGGCAGAACAAAAAGAATGAGAACAAAAACGCAAAGTGTCTACCGTCAAGAGTTACGAGGGAGTTCCTTCGTGGATGGGGTTATGTAGTACGACGATTGTTAGTATCCGTATCCGGATACAAGTCGAACTTTTTATCGCAGCTCCCCCTTGTGGATTCATTTAGTAAATCTCTTGTAAATCCCCATCAAATGCGGATTATTAGTTAGAAAGGGGAGCAAGCATTTTCAACTCCTTTCGTCATTCGTCCAGTTTCGCTGGCTATGTTTTTTTTTCTTTTGTTTTTCTTCTTCTTGTTTGGCGCATTTTTTAACATGAAAACTTTTCAGACTGATAACAAAGGATGAAAAATTAAATTCAATTAAATTGTTTCCTTCCAGTTTGTCTTCCTGACTGTGAGAAACAGTCTTTACTGATTTTGCTCAGTCTCTTCATTTGCCTACAAAAGTTAAAGGTCTCAAAAAAAAAAGTGAGACGTTTCAAAATTAAAAACACAATAACGAAAAAGAAAAAACAAGGATCCTTCTAAATTGCATTGAGAGAAAAATGAAACGAAAAATAAAGCCACTATTCCATTCGACTGGTGAACCAACAGTAACAAGGAGCAGCAGAAGCAAACGATGTCCTTAAGTGCCACTAATGTGAAAATCGTGAAGTATTTTCATTTTAAATGGAACATAGGCAAACGTTTTAAGCTCTCTGTTGTCCATTTTCTACTTCTGCTTTTGGTGTATTCGTCTTCGAGTAGTTGTGGGTTTAATAAGGAAACTGGGTGTTAATTCGTGGTGTGGTGCTATTTAGTGGACGGGTTGTGGGACATCTTGCTATAAATCTCCTTTTTCTTTCAAAGTAAGTATACGTTTGTATGCCATTTACAACGAGTATACAGTACTAGAACTCTACACCGAAACAGGTCAATGGAATCCATAAGCAGATAACATAGAAAAAATCTTCAATCGGAACAAAGTTTTGCAACCCCTCAGACGACTCAGGGTACTAGTTACACGAATATACGTTCTACACACAAAACACTTCTAATTGTAAGTGTAAGGACATATTGGTTATCATCTTGAAATTGTGACTCTTAAAGACACATTTGAATATTTGTTCGAAGATATCCATAGAATAAAGAATCAGTGCCAGAACAAACTCATCATGATACGAGAGCGTTTAGGCAAATAGTCTGTAACCACTTCACCATTGTCAGTTCTCCCAGAAAAGATGTGACAGAAGTATTTACACTGCTTAAGTATTATACACTGCTATTGATCAGCATTTGAGCATCGCTATACAAAGTGCACCACAGGTGACGTCAAAGGATTGCGTGATCCATCGAAATGAGAATTAAAGACGCTTATCCTCTCACAGACATTTTTTTTTATAATCCACCCGCGGATCAAGGGGTTCTGAATACGCTTTTAATGTTATACATACACCGCGAGCGAAGTGCAATGGTTTGAAACTCAGGTAGTGTTGGGTTTCATTGGCGTCCAAGGGTGGGGTCCAGGCTAGCTGGGGACATGTGTGGTGTTTGTCATTGCTATAATTCACAGGAATTTTGTTTGAATCTCCTGATACTATAGTCAAGGTCAGCTGAATCAAGCCATGACATTCCACTGCCAGTATGCCTTTGCAGCAGAGTCGACACCAGCTTTCACAGTTGATCGATTTATTTTATTTTTAAGAAATAAATGTTTTTCCGACATCACCTCCCGACTCCTTTTAGCTTTGGGCTACAGCTTAAATTGACTGGAGCAGTCAATACGAATGCCTAAGTTTGATATAAATAAAACCTATGCATCTGACGTTGTTACTTTGTATAGAAGTTCATAGGCCAATATTCATTCATTTTCCTCACCAAACACATGCATTGCCCATTCGTTAGTCATATCGACATCATGGTGCTCACCACCGGTCATTTGTGAAAGTTCATTGTGAAAGCTCATTTCCACTTGATTCTTACTTTTAATATTTCATTGCTTGGTAATTTATCTTAGGGTGACTCATGAACGCTCATGGCCATCATCTACATCCATCCATCTATCTCTGAAAGATCTTCTATTTGTAATAATTTTTTAACGGTCACTGCTCATCTTATTTTTTACGAGCATCATTAATATTATGTTTTTAACGACTCATCCAATATATAGCTGATTACTTATATTAGGCTGGAACACCACCGGCGCTTAAATGGCCCAAGAAAGAGGACGATTTATACATTTATTTTATTTTCTAGTTTGCTGTGCTATATGATAATTCGCTACCTGATTTTGGATTGATAAATTAGTTTCGACTGTCAGTTCCGACACCACTTCTTGTAGAAAAATTACAAACCTCCGGGAGTATGAAGAAGCTTCTCAAATCGTTAATCGTACAAATAATTGAACGTCCATTCCACTCGTGCGGAAAACGTAGCACACACAACGTGCGAGATGCTAGGCCTTGACCCACCACGAACTTCATATTGCACCAGTTTTTTATTTATTTTTCTTTATAAGAAAATACGGTCATTTTTTATACCATTTAATGCTGAAAGTGTGCTAATTCGACCGTAAAAAGGTTAAGATTAATACATGAGGAGAGTTAGAGAAACAATCATATGCCTCGCTTAGGTGATTTTACTCGTATAGTGCCACAATTGATGTTACATATGGTTGGTTGGTTTGCAGTGCCCACCAAATGGAGTAAATATGGCCGAAGTAGGTTTTGTTTGTATTGTCATTAGGTTAAAGATGCGGTGGCTGACCTTTGCTCATTTCTGGAAACATTAAATGTCGAAATCGTGTTTTTCATTCAATAAGGTAACCTGCAGTGACCATAGAGATATTTGTAGTAGGCTACCGCTTCTTCATTTATTGCGTAGCCCTCAAGGACTATAGCCGAGCAATTTATGCAATTCTGACTGCATTAACTTCCTAATTTTTCTGCTCTGCTGTAGGTAGGCTGAAGTTGAAATGCACAGCTGGCTTGACATTATATTCGCCAAAGCCTGACACAGACTACGCATTTCAAAGGCTAGTTAAAATCTTTGTCTACACCGCGCGGGTGGGATGCACGTGAATATGAAATGTTTTCGGGGCAACAATCTTCGAAAATGGCTATTACAGGTGGAACTTTCGTCAAATTAAGAATAACATTGTCGTACACTGGGCGTTTGTGCTTGCCGTGGCTCAGCGGTTAGTTCGTTGGTCAGTGTGCGACCCGCGTGGGTTTAAGCTCCGCCATGTTCACCGAACATTTTTCGCGGCACTACCTCTCGAAGAGAAATGACAAATATCCGGGAATACAATTTATCATGAAAGAGCTTCTCAATTTGCCGTTCGGAGTCGGCAATAAATTGTAGGTCTCTTCCATTCGTGCAGAAAATGTTACACGCGCAACATGAATGTTTGCAAGAAGATAGGCCTTGACTCATACCGAGCTGTCGCGATAGCTATTTCTTTATTAACTTCCCCTAGCCCATTTAATGAAAAGACGTCTTTGCAATAAAGAAAACCTAAACCTGGACAAGGAAAGGATTAAAAAGCTTTTGGATTTCCTCACAGGTCATTGGGGCCTGAGATGCCATTTCACCAAGTTATATCTGTATTCTGTCTAGTTTTGTCTGCAAGGCGCGAAAACACAGTTAAGAGCTCAGATCTTCCACAAAGAAAAGCATTCGAAAGCGAAGTTGAGGAACTTTAACCAACATATCAAAGGAATATTAGCACTGTTAATGTTGGTCCACTACGCAAAATATTCTTAGCTTACACTAGTATAAGATGCAGTTAAGTCAGAAATTTAAGCGACAAGTCTGTCATTTGCGTCGTCCCTTTGCCGATTTGGATCTAAAGTAGTTGTAAGCTGACTGACTGTTTTATCTCAAAGGTTGACGCTACGTGCCATTTGCTATGGAACTATGTACATATGTAAAGTCACCGGCAAATGCTGATAAACAAGCAACAATTGACGCCTTAGAGACCAACATTGTTCATGTGGTTTCGTAACATACGGCCACCATTGGCCAAAAAAAAAGCGAACAGGCTCGGAACTGAACCAAATGATGACTCCCATCGAGATACTGAAATCCAATGTGGACTCCCGAAATCTTGTTGGTAAGTGAACTTAAAAAAATGTTCTTATTGGCTTTTTTTTAAATTATGAAACTTAGGCTGCACAAACAGTGAAGCGATAAAGCGATGCGATGCGAGAAGTGAGAAGCGTGCGCTGAAACTGTTCACTTGTATTCTTATGGACGTGCGCACAGTGAAGCGATAAGAATTCATGTGAAAATCCTATCGCATGCTTCTCTCATCGCACCGCTTTATTGCATCACTGTGCGCGTAGTCTTAGTTTCATGAGAGCTAAGCGGTATAAGACAGCGTAAATGAAGGTCCGACTTCAACCAGCGAGAGTTATCATGACTTTATGGACAAACAAAGTCCATGTGTCTCCTACTTCACAAATCTATCCCTAGTCTCGTTTGCTTTAAACTGTTTTCTCTCTCTACTTGATTGGGAGGACGATTCGACTATGGTAACAATGACAGTCTTCTATGATTCGACGGTAGATTGAGCTCGATATGTGTCAATCAGTTTAATGAATTTATTTTTTTTTAAACAAAACTAACAAACCTGGTTAAAAGTTAGCGTCTTTCTCATCCCACAAAAGAGAAGAATACTTTCTCAAACTTTTAAAAACCTAATCAATGCTGATTGCCTTAAGCAACTGATTTTAAAATCGTCTTATGTTTCGACAAATGTCACAGGAAAGTTCATTAAAAATTGACTACAGGTTTGTCGAAAAAATCCTTCAATATACGAGGAAATGTTATAGGCAAACCTCTTATCACTCTGAATGACTGTGTAAGATATTATTTCGCACATCATTTCAACCAAAGTTATATTCTCCTAAGCCCATTAAATTGTATATTCTGGCGTCACCTCAAGAGCAAAACAACTGTATTCGGATATCCTTGCGAAATACACACACACAGGCGGTACTTAAAACCACGAAAATATTATAAATGCCCAAAAGGAAAAACCTCGTGTATACAAAGTTGCCTTTCATTTCATGAGTTCATAAACTATTTCTTTCGCTCCATTCGCGTTTGAATCAGGACACGATGACGGAACCAAAGTGCACATCCAGCACGGCATCACAGCATCACAAAACCATAATCCATTTGGTTAAAACCAAAATCAAAACTTATTTACATAGACGAGGTTTGGGCAGCGCACCAAAAATATGAACACACATTTCGGGGCACAATGTTTGGAATAAATGTGGTTACTCTGTGCAGGCACTGTGCTTTTGTGAGCCAAGTATACTCTTTGTTTTGCACTGAAATCCGTTTTTTGTGGTAAGCAGAGGGATTTATGTTCATAAAAAGGATTTATGCGCACTAACGTCTGTATGCAGTTTCACAGTTCACGATATAATAGTCACTAGTATGAGTATCCACTAATGGTATAAAATAGATTTAAAATGTTCGGCCTACCATGATTCGTTTCGACACAATAATCCGTTTGACACACTCTGTTTAAATCCTTGATGCTATTATTCACTTGCTTTTAAAGCGTTTCAAAGGACATTCGTCGCGATAATCCACACTCAGTCACTGATCACCCCGATTTTTTTTAACAGTCTGGTATTTATGGATAAATGCCAAATGAATGAATATGTGTGTGTTTCTGTAACAAGCTCTTGCGAACCGTCGCTTGTCACGTTCAAATTAAAAATGCTGCCAGTTGATGCCACCGGTTGCTATTATATTCTCTGTTTTGTCGGTGCGCGATCATATGATGAATTTCACATATGCATCATAGTCGCATCGCATCGCATACACAATGACAAGAGTTGCCACAATCCCTACTCTCCCGCAGTACAATTTTCTCCGTAACAAAAGTAGCGAGCGGCCCCCACCAACAATTTTTAGCGCTTCAGGTGCGTAAAGCCAACCATCGACACGTCGCGCATCGTCATCTTCATATTCAAATTGCGCCAAAAATAAAATAAAATGGTCTCTCAACTTCGTGTGCCTATGTAACCACAACGATCACGATCATGACCAGCGATTGAGAGGAGCTCAAGACCAGTTTAGCAACTTTGCATTGGATCTCAGTAAGACCCACCAGACGAAAGGTAGACCACCAGTGGGAGTTTTTTTTTTTTTCACAAAGAGTGGAGAAAGACTTTTACCACTTTTGCTTTCCTTCACAGTGGCACTGTCTGGATTTCAATTCCAATTCCGCTTCGGCACTTTGCAACTCTGCCGCACTGAGTCAGGTTGGCCCATTGCCATGGCCAACGATGGTTACCCGGAGCAGATCATGGTGGTAGGTGGAGGTATGACGTGAGTTGGCTGTTGGGGCTTGGTAAGAAGTTCGCGTGGCGCTGATATGAATGGCATCTCGATGAGCGGGAAAGTTATTTTTGCATATATTTTCGATTCTAAAATTTTATTTCGATTTTATTTAAATTGCATTTGCAGGTGGAAGTGATGGAATTTTGACACACATCATAGACTTGTGCTTGTACTGTTGGCCTAGGTCGGTTGTGTGGGAACCAGATACAATGGAAAAGGGATAGGGTTTGTCTGATTTCTTTTCAAAAACGAAGGGAAAATTCGAGTAAATGGGAAGTGATTATAAAAACATTAGCGCAGCTAATTTACACTAATGACTGGATAGAGTTCTTCTCAGTTTTTCTCGAGGCTGCATTGTAAGGCGTTTTTGTTTTGCTTATGACCATGATAGCATGCGACGAACAATTGTAAGGGCATCGGTATAAATCGAATGCAAGTGGCCAATCACGTGGCTTTAAAAAATGGTTTCAGTCGATTAACGAGTGATGCAAGAGATGATGAAGACGTGCTTCAAATCGCGTAAGATGTGTACGCCTATGTGTGCTTAACAGGTTCTTTCTAGGCTATTTCGTAACCGGACAAGTATCTATCTAATGTAATATTTTGCATGGAGTATCTGTATGTTGAAGAAGTCAGGGTAAAGGAGGATTGCCAAAATGTAAATTGATTTATTTTTTATTTTTCTGGGTCCCGGTAGGACTAAGATCTGCCTTTTTATTATTACGACTCTTATGACCTGGCTGGCGAGCTGGGAGTCCCTAGATCCAGCCTGTGGATTCCTTCACTCGAGATGTCAATGAAGTCGTCAAAGAATGGTTGGTTTAGTGCGCGCAGTCTGATTCTTGCTAGTGCTGGACATTTGCAGAGGAAGTGGGAGAGAGTTGTCTTTTCGTTTTCGTTCCCGTAGTTGCAGCACTGTAGGTTGCATTTGATACGTAGTTTGGCCGCATGGTCTCCAATTGTCCCATGCCCCGTAGTTATAGCTGTTATTCTGGCGATACCTGTTCTGTTCTGTTTAAAAGGTCTTTTATTCTAATTTGATCGTATGTAGGCCATATCTTCCTTGATATGGCGCAGTTGGTAAACCCCCTCTTTTGGGGGTTGGCCTTCTGCAGGAAGTGTGAGTGGATTTGTCCTTTAACCGCTCCTAGCGGCATGTGAACTCTTGTTGCGCGTGAGCCGTGTAGAGCTGAGCCCTGCCTGGCCAGTTCGTCGGTACGCTCGTTTCCTTTTATGTCACTGTGCCCTGGAATACAGAGCAGGTATCCCTGAACCGCTCGCCCAAGCGGGTCAGCTCATTCCGACGCTCTTGCACCAGTTTGGAGAATATGGTAGCCAAGTCAATAGCTTTAATAGCGGCTTATTTATCTATGAGGATAGCAATGTTCGGTTTGTGTATTGTATCACACTCGAGTTGCGTGCAAGTCTCTCGAATTGCCAGTAATTCCTCCTGGAAGACGCTGGCAAAATCCGGCAGAAGGTATGGTCTTGATAATTTTGATTCCGAATAGACACCGGCACCCACATCGCAGTTCATTTTTGATCCGTCGGTATAGATGACAGTGTCTAAGTCCTTCACCACTTCGTCTTTTTTCCACTGTGCTCTGGGGGAGAAGGGATTTGAAAGATTTTACTGTCGATTGCACTTGTTTACTTGACGTGCTCCTTATCCCTGGAGGATATCTGCTAGAGTCATAGGAGCCTTGCATCCTCTTCGATTGAACACTGATTTGATGTCAGTTCTTCTGACAAAGCGTTCTCAAATCCGTGATGGTTTGGTCCTTAAAACGGATGTTCAGCCTTTCTTATGTCATGTATGGTTAGAACATTCGTTTCGTGTGGCTGAAACAGTCACACCAGTCACACACGAAACCAACGATAACTAAAACAGCAATCGAAGAGAAGATGCAATGGAATTTTCAAGATAAGTCACTATGTTAAATGACGTTGAAAAATCCAGTGTAGCAATTTGAGGCTTTGCAGGGTATACAGCATGATAACGATTAAGGAGGTCGGTCTATTAAATACAAGTCCCTACGGCCACGTCTGTATTCTAACACGATACAGTATCTCAAAGCTCTAGAAGGGAATAGACTACAACATTCCACTCTTAGAATACAAAGCGGATTTTCAGCAGAGATGAATGCATTGAGGATAGAGTTGTACTGGTTTTCTGCACAGAGGGATCAGAAACAGATGTTGGCACAACTACTTGTGTCTACTGTGAGTCTCGTATAATAATAAATGCCTACAGTGTCTCTCTCCGTTGAACTGAGAAGCTTTTTTTTTGACAAATTAGAAAAGTCAAAGCAGAAAAATTGTCTAGAAATGTGTCTAGTATGAATTATTAACAAGCCCCTATCGAGGCCACCACAGTGCTTACCACACTGTACAGGAAAATATACATAGAGTCCACCGAGAAAGCTAACGGACGCTGATTTCAAATAGAGAAGGAAGTTCAAACAAAAATTTCAAATTTCATTTTTCCAGGGTCTTAAACAAATTTTGGACTCTTTTTTTATAATCCACATGCGAATCAAGGGGATATGAATACTATTTTCACGTTATTCACACAGCGCGAGCGAGGTCCAGTGGTTCGATACTCAGATAATATTATGTTTCAATGGCGTCCGAGAGTGGTGTCCAGACTAGCTGGGGATATTTGTGGTGTTTATCTATGCTATATCCGGAATCGTCTGATGCCATAATCATTGTCAGCTCAATGAACTCTCCAAATCATGTAACTCCACCGCCAGGTTTATGCCTTTGCAGTAAAGACTACGTCAGCTATCACAATAGATCGATTTATTATATATTTTAAGAGATAAATGTTTTTCGACATCGTGACAAGGGATGATGCTAACCACTACACCATGGCCACTCCTATCAAGGTGGTCTAAGTGAACCACGCTTTGAGTGACGGTTCTGTCAGCAAAGACATCCATCCATATACCTGACGTAATTTAACCTAAGCCGTTTCCTGGCTAAAGCGTAATGTACTCGTACATATAGACGCTGGTACTGGTGCCTGTTTCTCCTTTGAATCCAGAGGGGTAAATTAAACGTGCGGTGTTCACCAATCCGAGATAACTGTCATTCTACAGGCCTCAAAGCTAATCAAAAACGACAACTATCACTATCTACATATGTTGACACTCAGGCGGCTATCAAGTCTCTGCAGTCAGCATATATAGGTATATATAGGGAATGAGATGGCGGACGAACTTGCCAAGAAGGGTGGAGGATTTGCATGTGCATACACCCTACTGGTTACAAGGACACTCATTAGCACTCTTTACAGTAAAATAGATGAGAAAACCATGATCAGGGCTAATACGCGGTGGTGTCACGTGGACACATGTGGAATAGCATGATCACTCTGGCCAGCTTTCCATCCCTTTCTGGGTTAGACTTCCATGAGTATGGGTACAATGGATCTGCTTGAGGTCTAAGTAAATCTTTAGAACACCTACAAAACCAACCAACCATCCGGAGCTTTAAAGCCGATCAATTTCTCAATTATGGTATCCCCAGAGAACACAGCCCAAAAGGTCCACTCGGTGAAAGTTTGGGTCCCTTTTCAAATAAAGAAGCGGAAGAAAATGTATTGTATATTTTTTACCATAGTTTGCAAATCGTACTGAGTTTTTGGTGTGTAAGAGGATTTATTCTTGCGCATCTGCACTGTGATCTCGGAAGTGTTATTTTCACAAATATCTACGAAATTGGCACCATCTGCTTCTTCCTAGATTCTTTAAACACATCGTCTGCCAAGCACTTGTCCAATTTTCAAAGAAAGTACCTGTCGATTTTTTGGTTGTAAAAGCTGGATAAAAGAGTTCATTCTCTCCCATGATCCATTAATTTACTCTAAATTGTCGGCATTCCTGTAAACTACAGTAACTTTTTACAAATACAAAAATTTATATCCGTGAAACAAATTTTAAACTTCTTAATAGGAAACTTCCCTCCATTGCTCTTCATTGTTTTAATTTCCATGTAACACAGTTACCAACTCCAAGTATCTGCATAAACTTTTAATAATCCTCCCGTAATGAAATGCAATCTAATTATCTAAGATGAACTTCAAGGAGACTAGAGATTTCACACAAGCGCTTCGCCTTTTTTCACCCCAAACCAACCCACCTGGCCCACCCCGAAATAAAAATTCATCCACGATCCACGTAGGCCTTATGTAAACTTCTACGTTCACTGTTTCGATAACAATCGGCTAAAGTAACTCCGAAAGAATTTAAATACCTAAAGATGCACTAATTAGAAATTCTCCTCTCGTAATACTTTTGCTTTGTAACCAACACACTTCCCTTGGAAACAACATAATTGGCTTAGTTGGAAAAACGAAGCTGATTTGCCTGCAGCACGTGCCCAATCTGACACAATCTCTTTCTCTCACAGCAGCCAGCCAGCGAATACAATTCCAATTGTATGACAAAAGATACGCACCAGTCATCGGCAATAATCTCTTCTTCTCCTACTGGCACTTTCGTCAAATACATATTTTTTTTGTGAACTTAAGATGCACACGCCGCGCCGCCTGGTGTCCAAAACAATCAGTTAACTTTCTTTCGATGAATAAATCAGTTCAAGCGAATATAAATCCGCAAACGGTTTACATTGTCATATGGCTCCGTCAGATTAACATTTTAATGCCCCCTACGCCATGGGAATAATTTATGTTCCACACGGTGTAACACTGCTCGGATATTCGTGAATAAATTCGACGGGGTAGCGGAAATTTGATTGATTCATCGAGCGAATCAGGAAATTGCTCTCTGTATGGCGAATTTGTGTTGCTTTGTCATCAAAGGAATTCGAAATTAAAAAAAAAGAAAGATGAAACAGCTTAAATACAACATTCGCGAGCGTATACTCACATTCTTTTCAGGCCCAGAAACAAGAGACGAAAGGGCTCCGATTGGGGCGAGGCGATTCAATAGGTTGCAGCCCGGCACAGGTCCATCGTTTGATTGCGATAAGATGAAGCGACCATTCGAAGTGGCATCAATTAGCATACAATTAAGTGTGGTTATCTAACTCGGAATTCCTTGTTGTTTGTTGTTGTCCGAGAAAGTGTGTACACACAAGCGTGATTTCACTGGGCCCACTTTGTGACACACGCAGTGAAAACGAGTTTTTTTTTTTTTGTTTTTTCTGCTTATTCTCATCTCTCTTCGATTTTTGTTTATATATCTTACAACAGAAATATGTTTTATTTTATTTAAGTTGAGGTGTGCCGGCAGAGACAGCGACAAACTGGGTACGGATTGCGTTTCTTTGAAGATGAGATTAGCAAGAATTCACAATTGGAAATATGCATATTCGGTGTTGGTGATATACATGCGTACGTGAATATGTATGCTTAGGTGTGTTGTGTAACAAATAGGCAAAAAGCGTAACTATGGTGTCAATTTGTATAGCGACAAACCCTTCTGTGACGACATGGGTTTCAATTATCTGGTAAATAAAACAAATTGCCTCAATCCATTACTTGAAAGTAAACCCTTCAATTATCAGTTTTCTTATTGCTACATTTTTTTTAAGGGAGCGGCTTCATAGCCTCCTTATTTTCGGTGCAGTCCATTGACTTTAACATAATATAGGGCCATAGTTTGGGATGAAACAAGACACCAACCAAAAAATCGCGTCATCCAGCGAGATCTATAGCGAGCTGTCTCTAGTGGCTTAGGCTATGGCTGCACACACAATGAAGCGATAAAGCGATGCGATGCGAGAAGCGTGCACTTAAACTGTTCACTTGTATTCTTATGTACGTGCGCACAGTGAAGCGATAAGATTTTATATGAAAAGTTGTATCGCATGCTTCTCGCTTCTCACTTCGCATCACTGTGGGCATAGCCTAAGTCATGCGTTAACATTCTTTATTTTCACACGACGACGAGGTCGCCCTCTTCTGGGTAGCCCATCAGAACCCAGACTTGAATATTCCCTAATGTCTATCTCTCTACTAATAAGCTCGGGAAATGCGCACCAAAGGCCGCAACGCGGTTCTGACGTTTTTAGTTGTTCGTACGACTCCTTTTATTCTGGTCGGGTTTGGAAACGCTATACTGGAGCACTCAGACGCAATTGGTCCATTGTACTACCAGAAAGCAGGAGCCAGTATTTACCCATTTTATTGGAATTTCCTTTATTTTTGGAGAAAGCTAAGAAGGCACTTTAGTGATGAGGACCCTACGGTGTCAGAACTCACCACATCAGGACCGAAAATCTACCACCTGATCTGAGCAAAGGCAGGACAATCACAAAAGAAATGATCCAAAGTATCGTCGCCCCCTCCACAGTGTCCCAGACACGAAATCCCGTTAGAACGCCAATAAGTTGTCTACAAAGACTGTAGGCATTCTGCTGAGTGACAGCAATAATGCCGCTTATTTTTTACAGGCGTCGCGAGCATTCGTTTGGTCTGCCTGGATCCTAGAGAGCTTTTCCACACACAATTGTGTTTGTAGGAAACCTAATCGCCAACAGAGGGCCTGACCGAGGAAAAATCCTCTGAGCCTTGTCTAGCAATCTTATCGGAAACCTCATTCCCAGAGATCCCAGTGTGACCTGGGGCCCAGACAAGAGTCAAAGAGTTCAGCCTTGCGACCGAATTTTGAGAGTTCTTGCAGTCTCGCACTATGTAACTGGTTAAAGGGTTGAGTTAGGCCTTAAGCGCATCCCGGGCATCGCTACAGATACAGATGCAGATTCTCCGACTCTTCCACCTATTCTTAACAACAAATGTAGTCTGTGGCCGACAGGATACCGAAGGTCTCTGCTTAGAAAACAGAGGTATTCTTGCGCAATGAGTAGTGAAGGCTGTTGTTGTCGACCTCCACGAAGACACCAGCACCAGATCCATGACTGGTTTTAAACCCATCCGTGAAGATTCGATTACAGCCCCGTCCAGGTACAGACTCTGGCCGAACCCAGTCCTGAAGGCAAGCAAAGTCGTCTTTATATTTTCACAAACGGCATATCCAGGGAAGTAAGCTCGTAGAATAAGTGTCGCGCAAGGTCATCAAAACTCCAGTGCGGATGATACCAAAAGCTGCCCCGTCTAAGACGATAGATTTCTTTGATAGTACAGCCCATGATAAAATTATCAAGGGGAAATAAATAAAGCCCCTGCCTTAGTCCTAAAAGCAGTTCCCATAACTTTCTACTTTTGCATTATACCTCTAGGCTCGCAGAATGTATTTGGTCCCTCTACTCCTACCCTGTAAAGAGTGACTTTATTGTTTTGACCAACTCTATGCGGTTCACTGTTTTCCCTTCAAGGTTCCTTTGGTATCTAGAAAAGCACAAATGACTGATTCTTTATGGTTCAGTTCATCCTGGATATAGCACGTTGGCTGATAATGAGCTATTGTTGTGAGGGAAGGCTAGATCCACAGAGGCAACTTCGGTGCAGGGGAGGAGGATGGCGGCACGATCGCGGAACCTCAACTGAGCTCGTCGGACCGGGTGTTGTTCTTGTCCATGCACCGAAGTTGCTTCTGTGGCCCTGCTACTACAATGGCGCCCAACGTAAGCCCCAACTCTTGATTATGAGATTAATAGTCTTATGCATAAAGCGTGCCGCCGTCTTCCTCACCTCCACCGAAGTTGCTCCCGTAGCCCTATTCTGACTCGCAACACTATTTCTGTGAATTTCCCAGCTTGATACCCATGTTTCCTGAAGTTAAAAGGTATTCTCTCCAACAGAGTCGTCCTCACGTAGTTATCTATGGCGTTTGCCCTTCTTTACAGTATGAATGAGATCAATTGGTCTGGAGAGTTTCTGTGAGGTAGTGTCATTTTTTTTCCACCATTGGCATGAAGATTACTTCACATCTTCTCTTCTCGGTGTGTACCAGATTGCTACACTACTCCTATTATTCCAATGATGAATGGCATGACTGCCATCAACTGAATTTTTGAAATTGCCCAGTGTAGGATGACATAAGTAATTAAAAAATTCTAATGATTCTAATGATAAAGATTCTAATGGCCTTGAATCCATGCATTGTATCGGAATGAATTTGCGATGTCTGATATCGTTTCACTGAATTGGAGAAATATTCACAAAAAAAATTTACTGTTTACTCGCAAAACATCGTATGTCAACAGCACACCCATGGAAACAATCCCGAGCTCCTTTAAGCACATACACATGTTTGTACCATGTATTTGCAATGTTGTACGGAAAACCTTTGAACTTGTCAACAAACCGAGTATGCATACGTAAAGCAACTGTTGGTAGTATACTGAGACCAAGAGCAGAAGATACACAAAAGACCAAATCTACCTCCACTACAATATTCAAAATTCAGCACTTTTAAAAAGTGCGGAACGAGCCGTACACAAGTGGAAAACAAATATGAAAATATCGAAAGAAGTGAAACTGCATACCATGCCAATGACGAAGGCACTGCAGCATCCCAAGACCCTGCTAACGTAGCTTGCCATTGAGCATACACTTAACATGCACTCAACGTCGCATTCGTATTTAACTCGTTCAGTGTGTTAGCAAGACAACTTCCGAGCGATGCAATGGCCACCAACACCATCACTACACCAGCTCACGGCCTACACGATGGTTACATCCGAGCCGGATGAAGTGCGTGCACTTATTTCATGCGCTACCTTGCAATTGCAATCCGCTTCCACTTTAAACTTTTATGGAAGTGGTGGTATCAATGGCGTTGGGTTGCATGTATTGACTTCCCCCGGACAGCTGAGCTGTGAATTGCTCCAGTACGTTGCCAATTGTGGATGAAATCGATTAACCGAAAAAAACCGCACGATTTGAGTGCGCCTAAGTGCGTATCCAATTATGGGTGTTTTCCCCCTGGTTGCGGGTGAAGCTATTAGCTTCATCACCTAGCCTGTGAATTCATTCACATCAGGTATCTATAATTGTGATACGTGTCGGATATGATTGGAATGCCGAAGAAGGAAGTAGTCTATTTCGTAACGTTATGAGGTTGCTTGTAAGTGGATCAGAAACGTGGTTAATGACTGTGATTTGGATTCGGAAAAGTGGTGCAGCTAATGAAGTGAAATTTCTAATGTGTGGTGGTGTTTTTTTTTTTTTTGTTTGGGATTATCCAATAAGCCATTATCTTATGAAAGACTGTTCAAACGATTTTAACGACGGCAGAGCTGGAGATATTCAGGGAATTATTGAGTGAATCATAGAAAGCGTTCAACTGTGGTGTGTTTAAGACGGAATAAGTTCTGCCGAAAACAATTGTAAATGTAGTCATTCTTGTGACAAGGCTGCGGAAGAGTAGAGAAAAGTTAGCCCTTGACCAAATAGCACTGTGCACTTTGAAGATGTCTGTATTGCAATGGTAGTTCGTGTTCAGTTGCAATTCAGAAGTCAGCGCACAAACTGCTTGGAGCGGATGTGATGCCATCGAATGCGACAAGCGGGCAAGACTAGCAGTCACTCACAATACGTGTGGTACCTATCAACAGAGAATGGCGGTTAGCTGCACATGGGGTTACTATAGGGCATTCAGCAAGAGGTGCTATTTTAGTTCAATGGAAAAATGCAGCATTTTTGTGGAAAGTGGTGATATTTTTATTTGAATTTAAAGTACAATCTCTGAGGTTAGTTGGTGGGTTTAGTGGGTGTCCTAAAGACTTACTGAGACTACAAGCGGGTCCATTGTACCCATTAAAAGTATACTCGTGGGAGTCAAACCAAGTGATAGGGCTGGCTAATCCGGAAACCACCCAGAAAGTGATGGAAGTCTCAGGAGTTTCCTAAAATCAGCGATATTAAGGTCCTCCAGCCCATGGAAGATGCTACTACCAAGAGTACGCAATCTTCTGGTGGACAGTGCGGGACATAGTAGTGGTCGGATGGATTCTATTTCCTCTTCGTCCCTGCAGCTTCTGTAATAGTCGTTGTAGGGCAATCCAAGACACTCCGCATTAATTCCTATTCCGCAGTGTCCTGTGGCTCGGTAGCTAGCATATGGTCACTGATATATCGTTGAGATTTCGTCTGTAGACCTTTATGAACTTCGATTTTGTCGCTGCTGACGGCAGAGACTAAATGGCCGCCTGGCTGTCAACTTAGATAGCAATATTTTCTCTGAAAATGTTGTCATTTTTGATTAGCAACTCTGAGGTTAGTAACGGAATAGAATACTCGGCTCTGCCTACCAATTGTCATTCTTTTTCATCACGTTTTCGCCTAATTGCGGCTGTATTTCGCGAATAACAGGTCTGATATTTCCTTTTAGTGCTTGAATCGTTGGTGGAGCATTGGTGTAGGCTTTATTTTTAACATAGCCCCAAAGAAAAAGTCTTATGATGTTAAATCGCATGATTTCGGCGGCCAATTGAAGTCCTCATTTCAAGGAGATTCGCCACGTAATAGGGCAACTGAGTGGCATGTGGCGCCATTCTGCTGAAAATAAACTTCGTAGCATCAATTGCAGGTCCAAAAAAGTCAGTCAACATCTTTCAGTAACGCAATGCATTCACTGAAACGGTCGCACCAGCACCATTTTCAAAAAAATATGGCGAAATGACACAGCCAGCCCAAAACTGTCACTCTTTGTGGATGGAGAGATTATTCCAGTATCTTTCTTTGGTTGGTGGAGCGACAGCTTTGTTTGTTTACATACCCAAACCAATGTGTCTTATCACTCGGAATAATTTTGTGTACAAAATCATGATTTTGTTCATTCATTTCCAGCACCCAATCAGCGAAAGTACGACGTGTGCGTTGTCTGCTGGTTTTAATTTTTGTGGCAACTGGACCTTTTAAGCATGTGGACCAAGATATTATTGTAAAACGCGGTGCAAAGTGGTTGCGGATAGGCCCAAATCCTGTGTCTGAAATGGGACCTGGACAATTTTGAACGATTCATTGCTTAGTTAGGGGTTTGTTTGAGAGAGCAAAACATCTTATAGAAAAATTCAAAGTCTGTCTATTTTTAATAAAATTTCTGCTTAACTCTCTCCAACCTTAGCCAGACTATGAGTACTAAGAAAACGGTTTGATGAAGAAAAGATTTTAAGTTGATTTTCAAAATGCTAACCAAGCCTTACAGCAACTTTGGGAATATTTATAGAACGACGCGCAAAATGTATGAAGTGGTTCAACGGTTGAAGCTTCTCAGTTTAAGGCGCTTATCAAGCCTTATAAATAGTAACTTCCCTTCTGACAGCCAGAAAACTATGAAAGCATAAAGCTCCCATGGAATTAAATTAAAGATGGTATTAGACTGCTTTGAGATTAATAAACTGAGGCAAAGCAATAAAGTTAACCTCCACTGGGTACCAGTCCACGCTGGATGAACAGATTAATTAGCAAGGAAAGGGTCGGAAAGACAATCTTTCTGTGGTCTAGGGCATCACAACTTCAGGTGAAAGCCAAGGAGGAGCAAAAGAAAAAGGGCAAGGCTTGAATTATTTGGTCTAAGTCAGGATAAAAAATACTCTTCAGGAACCCACAGAGATGCAGCACGTGTATCAACATCACCAAGAAGGATCTGCATATACTCACAGGATTCTAAACGTTCCACTACAGACTTAATAGCCATATGAGCTGATTGGGCTTAGGGCGGTAGATGGGAACTGCAGTTTCTGCGACGAAGATGAAAAGACCACAAAACATCCATCTTCTTAAGGACTGTGCGCCACTATTTCACAGCAAACGGTCTCATCTGAGGATATGCCTACTATGTATCTGAATGGTTGTCAGTCACACTTTCATTGCCGGACACGAGTTAGAGTCTTCACATCACTAACCTGTCCAAGACGTTCAAATTTATCGACTAAATTCACTTAAGCTGTGCGAGAAGGTGCCTCCTAGCTTTTACTTAGTTGGATCTTCTTAGGCTTAGTATGCATGGCCTTAGTCAAGCCAAATACATGTTTACTTAATTTTTTTCGTAGAGATGCGGCATAATAATCGCACAATGGCTTCCGACCCGGACCGTGCTAACTGCTTGTGCTTACTCCAGTCTGTTGGGTCAACTAAATTATTTACCACATATATATTTACATATTTATTTACCCGTATAAATATGCACATTCGTTCATACATATTTCAGACATGAAGAGGATTGACTCTTTAACTGTAAATTTATGTTTTCTGTCGATTTTTATTATACAAGCACGCACATCCGTACATACGCACACGAGTATCATACATACACTACGTATGTACGTGACATAAACCAACGTTCACATAATTGGTTTCAGTTTTTAAGTATATTTCTTCAATTCTTTTTATTAATTCAATTATTATGTAGCACTGGAATACCCTTATTATCATGATTTTTATCGTCATGTGCATTATGATCTGTTAAAATCAATGGATGGCTTAATAATATGCTACCTACCACAAATGCAATAAAAATGAATTTAATTCAATTTGCTTCGTTAAAGTATTTTTTTTTGTTTGAATATTTTTACCGAAACATTTTTCATGTTTTTTTTTCGGTAATTAAATTCTGCAAAGTGTAATTGGAAGCGTAAAATGGTAAAACATACAAAAAAGTTATGAATATATTTATGATGCAATTGTTTTTGTGTACCGAGGAGTTTGAAATGATTTGGAAGCTTTTTATAACCCACACAGGACATGCATGCAAAATGGAAGTTATCAATTTCTAGACCGACGATTCCAAAAGCGAGAGCAGAGTTGGCGATGGTGATTCCCCGAAATTCTCAACCTGAGCATCTCCTTCCGTCTACCTGACCACTGTATAATTTCTCAGGCGGAAATAATTGTGTTCAACGAAGCTTTATTCTGGCTAAGGGAAGCCTTATCTTACTTACTTACTTAAGGTGGCGCTACAGACCGGGGTGGTCCTGGGCCTCAACCAACAAGTGTCGCCAGCGATCTCGATCTTTTGCCAGCTGTCTCCAGTTTCGCACGCTAAGTCGGTTGAGGTCACCTTCCACTTGCGTGCGCCACTTGAGTCGTGGTCTTCCTCTACTGCGCTGACCTTCGGGTGTGGATTCGAAGAATTTCCGAGCTGGAGCATTGGTGTCCATCCGCTCTACATGACCCAGCCACCTCAGTCGTTGGACCTTCACTCTTCTGGCTAAGTCGATGCCGCCGTACAGCCCGTACAGTTCGTCGTTGTATCTCCTCTTCTACTCCCCGTCTATGCAGACGGGACCAAAAATCACCCGAAAAATGTTTCTCTCAAAACAGCCAAGAGCAACCTCATCCGCTTTTAAAAAAGTACATGTCCCTGCGCTGTAGAGCAGGACTGAGACGATTGAGGTCTTATAAAGGGTTACCTTAGTTGCTCGAGATAGGGTTTGCTACTCAATTACCTTCTTAGCCCAAAGGAACACCGATTGGCAAGAGTTATTCTTCGTTTAATCTCAGCGCCGATGTCATTGTCTGAATTTATAGCGGAGCCTAGGTAGACAAAGTCCGGAAGCCTTATCAGGCTGCAATAAGAATTTGTAACACAACCCATCTGGTTTTCGTTGATGACTTACTTCGAACCATTTGGACCGAACTTCAGCGACTACTTGATAGCTTTGTACTCATCTGTGTTGAAGCTGGGTAAACGTGAGCAAATCAGAAGTAATTGTAGTGTCTCGAATGCCTGTTCAGTGCACTCTGCATGTTAGTAAAGTCCTATCGAAACTGGTTCAGAAGTTTAAGTATTTCGGGGTCATAGTCACGAGTGATGGAAGGAGCAGTACTGAATTATCCTGTGAGATTGGTCAGGCTGGACCAATTTTGAGAGATTTGGGTAATAACCGAAAGAATGAGCTACCGAAATGAGATTTCTTCGAGGTATTCGTTCGTTCTATAGAATTGAAAACATCAGAATATACAGGGATTTTCAATAAGAGCGCTACAAAAGTTTTTTTAAATAAAACAAAAACGGTTTTGGATATCAATGAAATTCTTTATTCCTGTGAAAGTACGTTCGATGCCATTATGTATGGAACTCGATTTCTTTTGCATGGCCACCACGGGCACGCTTGCAGAAGTCCAGACGCTGAACCCAATTTTCGACGGTTTTCAAGCATAAATCGGCCGATACTGCTGCAATTTCACGTTCGATATTCGTACGAAGTTCATCAGTCGTCGCTGGCTTGTTGGCATAGACCATAGACTTGACGTAGCCCCACAGCAAATAGTCTAACGGCGTCAAATCGCACGACCGAGGCGGTCAAGCGACTGGACCATTTCGTGAGATAACACGTTCTCCAAACTTGGTTTCCAATAAATTGATTGTGACATTCGCTGTGTGGCTTGTGGCGCCGTCCTGTTGGAACCACATGTCCTCCAAGTCCATATCATCCAATTGGGGCCAAAAATATTCGGTTATCATTGAACGGTAGCGATCCCCATTCACAGTAACGTGCCAGTCTTGATCATCACGGAAGAAGTACGGCCCAATGACGCCGCCGGCCCATAAACCACACCAAACCGTACATTTTTCGGAATGCAATGATGACTCATGGAGTACGTGTGGATTGCTGCCTGACCAATACCGCATATTTTGTTTAATGACGAAGCCATCCAGCCAGAAATGAGCCTCATCGCTGAAGATGATTTTTCGATGAAAATCCGAATCATTTTCAAGTTGTTGCTCAGCCCAATTCACGAACATACGATGCTTCTGGTGGTCAAGCGGCTTCAGTTCTTGCGTCAATTTAATCTTGTAAGGATGTAGGCCAAGATCTTTTTGCAAAATTCGCCACAACCACGTCACAGAGATGCCCAACGCTTGAGAACGACGTGTGAGAGACACATTCGGGCTTTCTGCAACTGAAGCCTCAGCGGCAGCAATATTCTCGACACTACGGGCACTTCTTTGTCTCACTGGCACGGGAACATTTTGTACTGTGCCTGTGGATTCAAATTTTTCCACTAGACGCTCAATTGTTGATCTGCTAGGACGATTATGACGACCATAAATTGGACGTAGCGCTCTTAACGTTGAGGCTACTGACTTCGAATTTCGGTAGTAAATTTTAATAATTTCGACTCGTTGTTGGCTCGTATATCTTTCCATCATGAAATGGCAACCTTACTGAAGAGAAATGTCAAAAAACCGTAAGAAAAATATGGCGTCGTTTGCTGTCCCTGTCGCTCTACTTTTGTAGCGTCCCTATGGAAAAACCCTTTACAAGGAACTCAATTTCGAGCAACTAACTTTTCGAACGGAACAACTTGAGTTCCAAAGACGTCCCCTGTGTAGGCTCAGAGCGATATAATGTTTTACGTTATTAAATTTTTATTAATTAAAATAAGGCTAAAATAAAACGAAGCATACCAAACACTAATAATCAAATAACTTAAATGTTCCCGTACGAAGTCGCAGCGGGCCGACTTATAAACATTGAACTTCGACTTTATACTCTTAAAACTGCTCATTTTGCCTAACGTAGGTTCAATGCAATTCTTGTTTGTTTAATAATAATCGCAAACTCTCTAACACTCAATTGACTCTTGTGTACATTTTATGTTTCATTTAACCGCATTATTGAAAATTTGTAATTAAAAATAGGCACGCCATATGTGTAATGCAAGTATCATAGATCCACATGCCATTTATTGAACCATATGCACAATTACCTACACGTAATTGTTTTCCGCAGAATAATTCAAATGAGTTTGCTTAATTCACACAGTTACACACATCTAATTAGAAACATCACTCATCAATTAATAAAAAACAAATAGATAATGCTGATTATTTTCCATAATTTCATATCTAACTCGTTAATTAGAAATCAATTTGGCCGCGTGTGCCAACCATCACATCACCAATAAAAATAACAAATAAAATATAAATATTGAATGAAGCAAAATACCAACGACGACCTCATCCGAAACCAATTTCGGACTGACATGACAGCAGCTCTGCACGCATCCAATTATGATTGTGTTCTAGATACCTATCCGTCAATTTGAGTTAATAAGCGTTAAACTCTCGATATAAATTGCAATTTTATCTTTGAGTAAAAGTCTATTTTCATCCTTAAGAGCGCCGTTTTGCAATTTGATTGTGGCCATTATTTTGAGTAGATAATCAGTAGTTTAAAGATACAATCCCTCGGCGGTGCTCTGTTGAGAGTGGTAATGAATCGCATCGCTGTCGATTTCTCTGCACGAAATCTTAATTAAAACGCAAACACGGAAGTCGAGCCATTTACACATATCGTTCGCCGATGTAAGTTTCATAATCTTGACGAATAATTTTGAATAACTTTTGGATATCGTTTGGTTTTAATGGTCCATTTTGTGTGTTGGTTTTGAGTTTTTTCTTCTCCTAAACGAGTCATCTTCTAATCGGACCGTGTAGCGTGACGATGATTAAAGCTTTGATTTGTGGCTCAAAAGAACAAAGAGCTATCAATATGATTTGCATTTGATAGAAATTACCATAAATCTGAATCAAAGCAGCAGCGCATCTACCTGCAAAGAACAGACGGGTAGCAGATGCACATACGAGCAGATGACGAAATGATGGGGATTATGGGGAATAAATCAAACTTCTGAGGGTATGCATTCGCATTGGACCTTCGCATATGGGTTTAAGTGAAAGTTCCCTATTTTAGACACGCAAGCTTGGTCGAATGAACTCCAGTAGGCTTCACGAATTCGACAAGGCAATTCCTGTTGACTTGATTGGCCTGTAATGCATCTCAGCTACATCGACATATTCTAAATTCTGATCTATAAGGGCACTTCGGAAGTGACGCCAGGCAAGTTTGGCCTTATTTCCTTTTCAAAATGAAAATAATGCCGAATTGGTCACTTTGAAACCAAATATAAGCCGTATTACTGCTAAGCTTCACGGCTCTAATCTCTTTTCATCTAAAATCTTCACCCACCTACTTCGGAACCAGTCCTCTTCACCAGGAAATACAAAATTTCTTCAATAGACCCGCCTTCTCTAAATAGACCAACTTGTGCTTTGTTAACAAAGCCAAATTTCTGGGTCTCATTCTTAACAGTAAACTAAACTGGAAAGCCAACACTCTTGAACGCGTTAAAAAAGCCACTGTGGGGCTGTACTGCTGCAGGAAAGCCATTGGTAAAAAATTGGACCTGCAACCTCGTACTACGAACTGGCTCTACGTGTCCGTTATCAGACCTATACGTCTGTATGGTGTGATCGTCTGGTGGACGGTCTTAGAAAAAGCCTTACACCGCGGTACTACATCTGATTCCCTTGGATATTTTTGGCAACCAGTCAGCTGCTAGCGCAGCCCTCAGACTGAAGGCCTCCTCTCAATGGTTAAACAATCATATTCGCCATTCCTCGATCTTGGATCCCTTAACATTCATCCCGGAAAACACTGACTATACACCGTGTAAGTTGAACTTTAACCTCAACTTTCGGACGTCAATCGAGTGGAGTGGGAGAATGATAATGCCATAGACAAGCACACCGTTCACTTCTACATCGACGGATCCAAAAGGGAGAACGGAGTGGGTAGTGGTGTTTTCTCCGAAGTGCTCAACTTGAGCATCTCCTTCCGTCTCCCCTACCATTGTAGCGTTTTTCAGGCGGAAATTATTGCGATCAACGAAGACTTATCTTTGCTTAGGCATAATGTGGTATCCTGCAAAGACATTACAATTTATACCGATAGCCAGGCTGCTAGAAAAACTCTGGAATCAGTAACACATACATCAAAAGCTACCTCAGATTGTCGCTCGTCTCTCACTGAGATGGCAGAACATTTTAACATTCACCTATGCTGGGTACCCAGTCATAAAGACTGTAAGACCGATGAACTCGCCAAACGTGGAACTACTCTAGGGATCCTACCAGAACGGAGGAACCTGGGTATTCCACTCGCTACATGTAAATTACTCTTAGAGTACGACGCGATCAGCAAGACAAACCAAAGATAGAGGAACGGCACCACATGCCGGAATAGGAGGAGGAAACAATTCTCCATTTTCTCTGCACTTGTCCTGCCCTGTCCCAAAGAAGGAAGCTCTTTTTAGCAGCCTACCACTTCGACAATCTGGGCGAATTATCACATACTGATATCAAAAGTGTCCTCAGCTTTATCAAGACCTCCAAATGGTTTCATAAGCCGAAGTAGCACCTAGGGTAGATCCCAGTGGTATCACAAAGGGCCTTCCTTGGCCTACATGTGTCTGTGCCTCGCATGGACAGCCACCTTACCTACCTACCTACCTACTTCGAAACCACGTAAGCGTTTCTGAGGGAGAGATGTTCATTTACTTGCTGACTTAAGGTAGCGCTCGGTCCGCGGCGGGCCTCAACCAACAAGCGTCTCCAGCCAGCTCGACCTTAGATAGCAGCCACCAATTTCGCACGCCAAGTTGGTTAAGGTCCCTTTCTACTTGCGTGCGCCACCTGAGTCACGGTCTTCCACTACTGCGTCACCCCTCGGGTGTGGGTTCGATGATTTTCCGCGCCCAGCCACCTCAGTCGTTGGAACTTCACTGCAGTACAGTTCGTCATTGTATCTCGTACTCCATTCACCGCCTAAGCAGACGGGACCGAAAATCACTCGAAGAATTTTCCTCTCGAAACAGCCTAGACCGACCGCATCCGCTTTTGACAGAGCCCATTCATCTGCGCGGTAGAGCAGGACTGGGACGATTAAGGTGTTGTTCAGGGTCACTTTAGTCGTTCGAGCGAGGGCTTTGCTACTCAATTGCCTTCTTAGACCAAAGAAGCAGCGAAGGGCAAGAGTTATTCGTCGTTTGGTCTCAGTACTGGTGTCGTTATCTGAATTGATAGTGGAGCCTAGGTAGGCAAAGTCCTTAACTACCTTAATGTTATATCTGTCTAAAGTGACGTTCTGTCCAATACGTGAGGTGTTGTTGACAGCATGTACTTGGTCTTGCCCTCATTGACCGCTAAACCCATCTTCGCCGCCTCCAACTCAATACTCACGAACGCACCAGTAGCATCACGCCGCGTTCTTCCGATTATGTCAATATCATTGGCGTATCCGAGCAGTTGGACGGACTTTTGAAAGGTTGTACTTCTGGTGTGAGGGCGTGGCTTTCTTTCAAGAACGATGTTGAAAAAGTCGCATGAGAGCGCGTCACCTTTTTTGACATCAAAGGTCTCGGTGAGGTCTTGACCGACCTTGATGGAGCAGCGTGCATTCTCCATCGTCATCCTGCACAAACGAATAAGTGCAGGTATGCCAAAACTAGACATGGTTGTGTATAGCTCATCTCTGTAGATGTTGCCATATCCCGGCTTAAGGTGCGTATAGATTTGGACTTATTGGATTTTATACATGATCTGCCGTTTAGTGTGCTAATAGCTCCGAATTAATTTATTGACTGAATAAATTTATTGACTTCGTACTGGTGGTGTGGACGAAATTTTTGACCAACATCGGCCAAATCGAAGGGTCCATGCTGGTGGGATTTGATTCCTCATCGCAGTTATAAAGTCTGCAGACGTGGTCCTCTCAAATCCTCAGCACTGACTGCACCTATACTACTACAAATATTCCCTTCTTCCTTCTTCCTTTGAAATGTTTATTTGTCAAGAAATATTCGCTTGACTTCATTTACCCGTGCGCAAATTTAATTTAAAAAATTTAAGAAATATGCCCTGAATGCAAGTCCTTTCAAACAATTTTCGGAATGAAGGAAAAACGATGTAAAAGAATTTCTAATGTTAATCGTCTCGTTTATTACGCCGCGGGTGGCAGTCTGGTCTTTTTTTCATTTTTTGAACATAAAAATGCTTGTCACAGGCTGGTTATTGAACTTGGAAACGGTCTTTACATGCAAACATTTTGCTCACTTCCACGACCCCGGTCTATCTCTACAGCAGTGTATTTTTTTATTAGGACAGCGTGTTTCAAAATCCTAGACAAACCTTTGTTCTTTAAAAAGAAATTCATCTTCCAGCGAGCGATGCTGAAAAAATGCAATTCTAAAATCAGCGCCAAGAGGCATGTAACATATTTTCTTAACAACAAAAAAAAATCGATGGTGGTGTTTCATGCTGACAGAATACCAACCAAAATGACGGAAAAGTTATTTAACCGGCCGGACTTAAGTGCGAAAAGATAATGTCGACATTAACCAAATAATGTGAATGTGAATGGTGGATAAACACCAGGTAGCTTCGTCATTATCCACCAAAACCAGGACGGATAATGTTAACATTAAACTGAATAACATTCAGAAAATGCTTTTAGAAACATTTTCTTCGACACTCTCTGGTTCACAGTTAATACATAACATATTCATAAATGAGGTGAGAACTTTAAGGAGCTTTTACAAGATACATTTGGGTTGTACATTTTGTGTAGAAAATATATAACAACTGGCGTATTTAATTTTTGTTTTTGCATTGCGAATATTTTAAGGTTATACGCAAAATCGTAATGACAATTCATATTAATTCTTAAGGAACTGACACTCACACGCCTAAGTACCTTCAGCCTTCAGTAGCTTCGACGAAATGCCAGAGATTGCAATAAAAACATATACTTTCTCTTACTAATTGACAGTCGTTGATTCTCTTCTGTGCATAAGGAGCTGCTCTCTGTAGCACTAAATACCTGCAGAAAAGCCGTTGATAAAGCGGTCTATACTTATGATTGTCTGGAAGACTGCTTTGGATAATGCAATAAACTGGAAAAGTTTAAGTAATGAGCAGAGGTCCACATATCTTTTTTATTACCGGTGAGCTGAGAACAAATCTCCTTAAGATATTCTCTTGCATTCGATCTCTTTAGACATTTTCGGCAAACAAATGGCAGCTATTGGACTTAGAGTCATCTCAAAGTGATCGTCGAACCTACCCTGACTTATGCAGCATTAGTCTCGGCGCCTTCTTCTTTGACGACCTAGCACAACAAGATGTCAGAAACCTAGGTCGCTCTGTTAAAAACTTTCTCTGGTTCCACGACTAGGAAAGTGAATTTCTCGTGAGGCAACACAATGGACCTATTTCTTGTTTACGTAGGTACGTCAGTTATGCCCAGAGGCCTCTTTAACCTTACCCAACCTATTCCAACTGCTATTTGTCATTCTTTAGTATCAAGACGAAACTTTGTCGATTCTCGAGAAGCAAAGAGTTTCTCATTTATACACCAGCGTTATTTCTTTATTAACTTCGTATTGTCGGTGACTCCAAGGACTTTGTATGAAGTTGCTTGACTAACTAGGTATTGACAGAGACTCGAGAGTCATCTGATAATCTTCACATTTAGTTGCATTAGACAACACTCTTAGCCCTGTACCAACTGAAAATTGATTAAAGATTCTCCCAGATTCCCAAACGTTTCAGCAAGAAATTCTGGTCTTGAATTTGACATCAAAGTCAATTTTAGTGATGCTACAGTCTGTTTCACTACGAATAGTTCCATTCCTGTTCAAGATCTTGGATTGGTACATATTAGAGAGCATTTCCTTAGCTTTAGGTAAAGCTCAGTTTCCATTTTAGTTTTTGTCATCAATGACTTTTAAGTACGAGTATCTAGCATGTACATGATGATATGTGAGATGATATATGATACACTAAACTTTTTTGGGAACAGACCCAGTTCAGACTTTATGCAGTCAATCTGTCAATTCACATATCAAGTTTATAGAAAGCTTTATCAAAGTATTAGACAATTCATGTACTACTATGAGCCACAGTCTTCACCAAAGAAGCAGGAAGATAAATCAGACCACACGTACACTATTGTCAATTCCATAATTGTTTCCCCCTTCCCTAGATCCTTTCCAACAAACGTCCCAAACCAAGCCTTTCCCTGCAGTTCCGACGACTAAAAGAGGGAAACGCAACGGGCCTGACTGAGGCCTAAGTGAAGAGCTTTCCGCTCACCCTCACATACCATACAATGAGCCACAGTAGTTTTGATCCTGCTCCAACAGCTAGAAGAGGTGGCCTGAGGTAGACCTTTAATTAGCCCAGTGTTCGAAGGGCAAATATGTGCATTCAAAAACACATAAGCGTCCACAAGTTTCTTTAAACAAAATTCTGCCTACTTACTACTACTTTGACCTTCACTCGGTGCTCCACAATTAACTAAACAACAAATTAGTTTCCAACCCTTTTAAAAGATTGCATTTAGCCTTAAGGGGTATTTTCAATGGTGAACTTTCATCTACACGATTTTTTTTGGCGTGAACGCCTGTTAAGGCCTGTTTATGCTGCTCCTTATTTTAGGAGAACACTTGAGGCAACACTTGGCTCTACAGATTGGGGGTTGTTCCTTTGGGGTAATTGTCTGGCCATGGAAAAAAGCACCACCTCTGTACAAATTCTAGAAAATGAATAAAGAATTTTGGCCACAATGCAACCCATTGCGTTAAAAATACTTATAAAATGTTGTAAGGGCTTTAATAGATCTGATTTACATATTGACTGCAAAAAAATTTCCCTTTGTATCTACATACATACATATGTACAAAATATTATTTTAATTACCTATTTAACTTGAGGTGATTTTTGTACCTATTCATCTACCCCTTTTGGTCGCCTTACCCAAGGTACAAGTTGAATTTTCCCTACTCCACGTATGGAAATTCCAAACAGTCACTTGGCCCTCCCATTGAAATAAAACCATTCATCGTGAATTCTACGTGCTAGTCAAGCAAAATCTCTTAACTACCTAACGTCAGATCAGATGCATTTCATTTCTATTCAGGAAAATATACAATATTCTGTATAAAATAGTGAAAGTTCGCTTATAGCTAAATTCAACAGAGCAAAGATATGCACATACAAATGTCAATTGGTTGCTTTGCAAATTTTCTACTTGTCAATTGCATTCCGTGTCGAATCGAAAACTGAAAATCTCCACACAAAAACATTTCGGCTGCCAATTTAAATTGTTTAACAGACTTTACAAAACTGACAATACAATTTATACACAATGGTTGTCTCTCCGTGCGTTGCGGTTATGTAGTAACGTTTCCGTACATTGACATCGGTATAACAAATTAACCATCGCTAATGTTTGTGTTAATTGTATTCAACTTCGATTGATGATGATGAAGACAAAATTCATTGTATATGGTGTGCGAGAGAAGAATGATTAACTTTTGGAATTATGACCAATAAACGAATTCGCACTTTCAAATGTTAAGGGTACTAAACGGATGTAATTGTTACGTGATGCGATGGAAAGTGAAACTTTGTTCAAATATTATATGACCAAATGTTCTAATTTAATAAAAAAAAAAAAAAAAAAAAAATCTGACGCAACAGCACGAATGGGAGGGACCTATAATTTATAACCAACTCTGAATGCCGGATTGAGAAGCTTTTTCATGATAAATTATTCTCCCGGAGGCTTGTCATTCCCCGACGAGAAGTTGTGCCGCGAAAATTGTTCGGTGGACATGGCTGGGGCTTGAACCCACATCGCTCAAACAGCAGTCCAACGCCCTATCCACTGAGTCATGGCGACCATTTCATTACTCCTATATGCTTTCAAATGTGTAGATGATTTTTCAAATTTCGACTGCCTTGGCTAAGGGAAAGTTAAGTCAAGTGGACTACAGACAAAACTAGACCTTCTAGCAATATGTTAGAAGGAAGATTCATAAGGTATGTGTCTGTAAAATTAAAGAGCTTATTTAAGATATAAATCCTTCTAAAGGCGGAAGCACATAGGGAAGACGAAGACTAGTCTTTTTAAAATTTCCGAAGAAATTATTTGATGCAGTGCCTTTTTGAAGCGGAATTTTGTAAACGGGTCAGAGCTAATGAAATCGTCGCAGTTATTCTTCTGATAGTATATGACATATGTACATAACGACTAACAAACTTAGCCCCCAAGCAGGGCCTTATGAATATGATCGTAAAATTAATAACGAAAAACTAACCTGATTTTTCTGAGGGTTGTAACCGATCTGAAACAACCCATGCTAAGAGGCGTCACTATGCCAAATATCTAGGAATGATCCCGGATACAAAAAACTTCATTGGGCAAATTATGTCAAGTCGAAGACATCCAAGGCGTTCTCAGTTTGGATTTTTTCAGACATGACCGTTTCTAACTTATGCGTCAGTTGTTTGGTGGAGAGGCCTTCGCGTAGGTATGTGATTACCTACTGCACTAAACTTTAAAGAACGGCTTGTCTTGGCTGAATACGTGCTTTTCCGAGTACGCCTGCTTTACACGCTCTGCTTGATCTACCTCCCCTTGATATTTATATCATGGGCTGTACCATTAAAGCAATCTATCAGGTTAAACTGGGTGGCTTTTGGTATCATCCGCACTGAAGTTCTGATGACCTTGCGCGACACTTATTCTACGACCCTAGATCCACGGATATGCCGTCTGATGAAAAGACATTAGAACTTCGGTTGCTGTGCAAATTTAAAGTCTTGCCGTCAGGACCGGCTTCGACCAGAGCCTGAGCCTGGATTGAAGTCTGGTGTCTTCGTGGAAGTCGACAACCAAGACTTCACTACTCGTGGGGCTAGCATGCCTCTGTTTTCCAAGCAGAGACCTTTGGTATCCTAATATCCACGGACTATATTGTTAAGAATAAATGGAAGCGTCGGAGCATCTGCGTCTGCAGCGGTAGCTAGGCTGCGCTTAAGGCCTTGTCCAATTCTTGAACCAGTTCCAAAATTGTGCGAGAATGCAAGAACCATTGAATACCATAGTAAGCAATGGAGCTGTCACCTATTCGAAATATATGACCATTTCACTTCCGAATAAAGATGTTTTAAGAGATGGTTAGGTTAAGTTAGATGGGTTGGGGGGGAGAACCGTCTGCGCCGCAGTACAGACCCATTTTGATGTCCATTTTGGGGTGGGGGAGAAGGTACCCGTTGCTCGTGGAACAATACCCAACGCACTCTCTTTTTGCCCTAGAGTTTCGAACTATCTTGAAGCCTAAATGAACTTCCAGATGTCCCTGATAGATACGTCACTTAGTTCTTCGGTATCCTGGAAAAAGTGTCTACCAAAGGATTTATGTCTGAGGTGGCAGAGAGGTGGGCACTGGGCAGTGGCTGAGGAAGTGCGTTGTGTATTCACTAACTTACTCGTCGCCGCACCTCTGCAAAAGTTGTCCTCACTTAGCTGAGTTTACATGGCGGGACTTGTACTGACTGATCATGCTGCTTCAGCTCTAGAACAGATCCTTTCCTTGCCAATTTATCAGCTTTCTCATTCCCTGGAATGGCCTCTTGTTCAGGGACCCAGCATAGTTTTACCTCATACTGTCTGGCAAGTGCACTAGGCTTTTCACGACAGCACTTCACAAGCTTCGAATAGCAGGAATCGCTTTAAGCGCTGCCTGACTATCGATGAAAAAGGTGAAATCATCATGTGGTATTATCTAGGACCTCCGCCTAGAAGACGCTGCTACATTCTGAGAGTCTAACTGACACGGTTAAGGGCGAAATCCTTAAGATGTTTCTTAGGCTTTTTTCTCGTGATAACAGAGGTCATTTTCCAAGCGTTGTAGCCATACAACAACACGGACTCAACATTGGAATGAAATAGTCGTAGTTTGGTACTTAAGCTAATTGCGTTGCTTTGTATAATTTTAAGCAATATTTCACGTACAGATATTGATAGTTCTCCGCTTCTTCAACCGGGTGTCAAGCGATGCTTACTTAAGGTGATGAGTTCCTTCCGATGTTGTTGGTTTTGGTTTTGGCAGACCTAATCTTTAACCCCACCAAGTTTACTTTTTCTCTACAACTCCTGTCGTTTGTTGGAGATCTATAATCATAGCTGCTGGTAGAAGCCAGTCGTCAGTGTAGTCAAGATGTAAGAGTCTAATGAATTCCTGTATTCAACAAGGCAGCGTGAGGATACGATACATCGATCAAAACGAAGGCGAAAGGCGAAAGAATACAGCCTTGTCAAATTCCAATTCGGATCTTCATACATTTGACAGCCTTTCTGTGTGCAGAGATACAGTAGACGTCGCTTATAGCGATTTCGCTAATTACGACCAGTTGCTTATAACGACCTCTTTTCTTTCATTGCTTGGTTTCTTTAATTTGCGAATTCTTTTGGAGGGCAGTTGGATTTAACAGCCGCCGGTTATAACGACCGCATTTGCTCGGTTTCTTCACCGTCGTTATAAGCGGCTTCCACTGTACATTTTTCTGCAAAACCAGATGATGTTCTCTACGATAACATAAATATAGTTAAAACCTGTTCAAGCGCCACAAACGAGATTACAAGGTGTTATCACGTCATGCACATAAGTATATACTTACAAGTAAATGAATAATTTAATGTTGAATTTCACCTCCTAACCGTGAAAAGTAAACACCATCATCGCGGTGTTTACAAGTACCAGCTGAAACATTTCAATTAACGACTCCACAAATGCCGTCCTCGCTTCGCCACTACTTTGTTATCCTAGTGATACGACTACACCACTCGTAAGCCATAAAATACCATTTTATTTCGGTCAAGTACATCTCTTCCAGGTGACGCTGCCCTGCCATTCAAGCACAGCACACCTCCAATGTGTAACTTTCTTATTGTTTTTAACACACACTCGTGCAAAAGCATCCAACATACCTACTAGAGTAGTATAACACAAGGGCCACCACTTCCTCTGGGTAGAGAACAGCTTCAACACTTGTGGAGAACTACCCTCTGAAGTACAGTTTCAACGACCACGACGACGACATCCTCCAACTTTGCATATTTGCAACAGAATTACACCACTCCCCCGCTAGTCTGAGGCACTTACGCACCAGCACATCGCAACATCACCAAAATCGCCCGCAAAGACCTCGAGCCGATTCCAAGTTCGAAAGTGGCAAGTAGGTATGCATGAGAGAGCTTTTAATGCCACAGTGTCCTGTCGCGCCATGCCGGTCCTCATAATGGCGTTTTCGGTGTAACTGTATTCGTCTGGACGTCCGCATTTGTGCCTGAATTGCAGGAAAATTGAAATTAGCTGCCGACGGCAGAGCGCACAGTGCAAAAATAATCATAGTCGCTGGGGTCCTAGTTGTATGATTCTCGGATGTCGATCGAGACAATTTGTTGCATAAATAACTCGCGCTCGCATGTGGACGGACAAATTAGAAGAACTGTGCGTGCCACATGCATACAATGAATAAGGGGTCGGGTGATTCCGAAAGGGGCGGCAGATGACTGCCAGCGAAATCAGCGGATGCCTGCATGCATTTTAAAGCAGCTCAACAGTAAACAGTGTATCTGGTAAGCTGTTTTGGCATTTAAACTTGGAAATCGAGTCAATTTTTTTCAAAAAGAAAAGTTTAAAAAACGTAGTCGGTTGTGCGAAGTTATAATGTGTTCAAGAAAAGCTTATAAAAGTTAATTCTTTTTATTGAGAAAAAATGCAACTTGGAAAGCAGCTTTTCTAAGGGTAGACATGTGTATTCAGGGGGACACAATCCAACCTCTGTCTACTACTCTCAAATAAACACCAGGTGCGTAGTACCCCAACCTGAGATTGGGTTTCAAACTCTTTAGAAGGTTATTAGCGGTAGCTAGAGAGGAAGGAGAGTATCCATTAAGGCACTTCTGCTTGCATCCGGTAAAGTACGAAAGAATTTTCAAACTAGAATCAACGGTGGTGTCTACAATTTCAGTTAGGGCGAAATTCATGGTATTAACGTGTCTGGGATACTACGACATAGTCGAAGCTCAAATCTACCAGGAACGGCTTTTCGCTTTAATCCTTATAACTGATCATCCAGATTTACCTCGTAAAAAGTCTGCTTCTTATTTTTATTCAAAACGCTTTAAACTGCGTTATTTATTGAGAATGAAGTCTCTTACACATCGACGGAAAGGATTAGAACTTTAACGTACATAAAGGGTTTTTCAATAAGGACGCTACAAAAGTAGAGTGACAGGGACAGCAAACGACGCCATATTTTTCTTGCGGTTTTTTGACATTTCTCTTCAGTAAGGTTTGCCATTTCATGATGGAAAGATATACGAGCCAACAACGAGTCGAAATTATTAAAATTTACTACCGAAATTCGGCGGTATTGGGTCGTACTTCTTCCGTGATGATCAAGACCGGCACGTTACTGTGAATGGGGATCGCTACCGTTCAATGATAACCGAATATTTTTGGCCCCAATTGGATGATATGGACTTGGAGGACATGTGGTTCCAACAGGACGGCGCCACAAGCCACACAGCGAATGTCACAATCAATTTATTGGAAACCAAGTTTGGAGAACGTGTTATCTCACGAAATGGTCCAGTCGCTTGGCCGCCTCGGTCGTGCGATTTGACGCCGTTAGACTATTTCCTGTGGGGCTACGTCAAGTCTATGGTCTATGCCAACAAGCCAGCGACGACTGATGAACTTCGTACGAATATCGAACGTGAAATTGCAGAAGTATCGGCCGATTTATGCTTGAAAACCGTCGAAAAATGGGTTCAGCGTCTGGACTTCCGCAAGCGTGCCCGTGGTGGCCATGCAAAAGAAATCGAGTTCCATACATAATGGCATCGAACGTACTTTCACAGGAATAAAGAATTTCATTGATATCCAAAACCGTTTTTGTAGGGCTCTTATTGAAAAACCCTGTATAATAGCAAGAGCTATGCAAAGCATTATCTAGTTTGGCACATGGAGGGTACTCGCTGCTCCATAAAGATGATGATGATGGTAAGGACCTTACAGGGAATTTTAACTTAAAAAAATTCGACTGGGGAGCCAGTCCTATACTTTCCATCTCATATTGTGTTATTTCAAAAACAGTAATATTATTATTTACTTAATAATTAAAGAAAACATTAATCGAAGGCGGACAATTCGAATACACACTGTTTAATTGTTCCACAAAGAGTTGTTACGCGAACTTGATAGAAAACATTTCTTCAATTTTCTTAGCATCCGCTACACCGATTATGCTCAAAATCTAATCAGCTCTAAGTTTCAATAAAACAAAAAAAAACCGCATGGTCCTACGTTGTTTCGTTCTACAGATATCGTAGACGAAAAATATGATCAAACACACACAGACATCATTTCGAAAATGGGTGCAAACGATTTCTAGTATGTCGTAATATGAAGCCCTGTTTATATCTCGAACCATTTTGTTCGGACCGATTGCAGTAAAACAGATGGATAAGGCGACGTGCTGTGATGTAATTCTCCAATGTGGATCGTGCCTGAAAGACTTGTTGAGAACTCATATGTCAACATCAGAACGATTTTTTCTTTCCAAAGTCTGTACAACTACGCGCACACGGTGACTATACACCAAAGTAGACTTACTTACTTACTTAGGGTGGGGCTACAGTTCGGGATGAACCTGGGCCTTAACCAACAAGCCTCTCCAGTTAGCCCGGTGTGCACTCCAAGTGCACTCCAATTCTGCGAGCCGAAGCATTTGTGTCCGTTCACTCTACATGCCCCAGCCATCACAGCTGTTGGATTCGTATCAGCAAATCCGCATATCTTACGAAGAATTTTTTTTCCGAAGCAACCAAGGATATCTTCATCTGCTTTCGATAGAAACCGTAAAGCACTTATCCTTTTCCTTAATTGTCCCGAATGGATTTGATAGTCTCTTATCCGACTTTCATAAACACACACATCAACAACCAGGTCACGTAAGATGTGGGGCACTTAAGCAATAATTGTGTTCTTTTGAACCTTCGTTTCTATTTACCTACTTCCATACCTTAACTACGACTTGAATCACTTGTCAGTTTTCCAATAAACTAACCACTGAGCGGCTGCGACCACAAGTCAACATACATACGTATGTTCATAGATTTAACGACACTGGACTATTCTGAAATTAGACACCGTTTATGAAAAGCAAACTACACATCCCTTCAAGCTAAATATAGTCCCAAAAAAAAAATGGCACAGTTCCTGCATACAAACCATGTCCCCTACAAACGTGCCACGTCGTGTATGTGTATGGAGGGTCACCTGGATGAATCAAGTACTAAATGACTTTTCCATCGCTAACGTCAAATCTATTCCCGAAATTTATGTAATCACCACAGCATGCCACTGTTCCACCAACTTGTCACAGTTACATACCTCATAAATCAACTATGCACATATGTATATACTTCTACTAGGGCGATGGAGACTCCTTATGCATACAAATGAACGAAACGATGAGATACGGATTTATGTCACAGCGGGCAAACAAATGGACATCTGTGCACACCGTGGCAATTCACCGAAGCATCCATAGAACCCAGATTCGCCTTAGTCTTATTCATTGTTAAGGATGGATATGTTACATTCGAGTTCTCGCCGCCAGTCGACCTAACTCAATCGAGATGAAGTGGATTAATGATTGAATGATTGGCATAAGGAATTTAAATGATTAATTCATGGTAGGACCTCCCAAACAATCCTGAGTACATATCTACAATTGTCAACTATGGGAAGACATAAAAATCATTTTCAGATGCCGATTAAAGTTTAATATAAAAGTTGGCTATAAAAGTTGACACCTCACATGAGATAAACCAAGGGTTTCACCACGATTTTTCGGGCATGATTATCCATCGCATTGGTAAAGCTTGTAAATCACTTGAAATGCTATCTCTGCCACTTAGGGTTGGACAGGTTAATTAAGGAAGCAACGAGGGTTGCCCGCTCTCGACGGCCCGGAATGATTGATTTACCGCATCCGAAGCTATTTTTGCACATTTCCCTTAAATGACAGCTCTGCCTTCCATTTCCAGACCGGATTTTGTAAATAACAGAAGCATAAATAGCTTATTGATTGCCCGTTGTTGTTGATAGTTTTTTTTTCGTTATTAACATGTTCTACTAATCCGATGAGATACTTTCGTTTGGCCTGTGGCGAATATTATTTAACGTTAAAATTATAATTTCTCTTCAACTGATTTGTTTTCCTTTCCCATTGTTGAAAGAGATTTAACGGCTGATGGAATGTATTACGAAATAATAATTCAGTGATCTGACGAAGCGTTCGGCTTTGGTATGAAAATAATAAAATTTATTCGCTGATTGCTTTGGAAAAGTTCTTTTAAATTAATTTGAATTTACGCATTTTATCCATACAAATGCACATATGTATGTATATCTCTGAAAATTTGATACTAAAAAATAAATTAAAAATATTTTATGTAACGATTTTTCATTTTGATGTAAAACTAGCTGACCAATGTTGGTAATACACTGGTGCCTTTATTTGTTCCTACAAAAATAAATTGAGCCTTACCTTCGAAATAAAATAAAATTCCAAGTCCGGCATGAATTTGGGAGCTTATAGAGCCTCTCTTTCTAATTCTTTTGGATTTTATTAATACTCAATCTCCAAAGTATGCACAACATCATTCCAACCTCAGACTTCGATAGGATATTTGATATAAAAATACCAAGAAGAGAGGACTGGGAGGATGGTATAGTATGCACCGAAGAAGAGCTTGCCTTCTACACCGACGGATCCAAAATGGACGCTGGTACTGGCGCCGGTATTTTCTGTGAATCCAGAGGGGTAAACCAATTCTTCAGAATTCGTAATGGATGCAGCGTTTTTCAAGCCGAGATAACTGCCATTATAAAGGCCGCGAAGTTAATAAAAAATGACAACATTGTCAGAGAAAACATTACAATCTATGTTGACAGCCAGGCGGCTATTAAGTCTCTGCAGTCAGCATCGATAAAATCGAAACTCGTAAAGGTCTGCAAACAAAACCTCAACGATATATCAAAGACCAACAAGGTGACCCTATGCTGGGTACCGGTCCACAGTGATATATCAGGTAATGAGAGGGCGGATGAACTTGCTAGGGGGGGTGCAGAACTAGATCCCGCATATACCCTTCCGATCGCGAAGACACCCATTAGCACTCTTAACGGAGATATAGATGAGGAAACCATGATCAGGGCTAATACGCGATGGTGTCACATGGACACTAGTGCAATAGCCAGATCACTATGGCCAGACTTCGATAAGAAGAAGTCCAAAAATCTCGTACAACTTAGTCGAAGGGAAATACGAATCGTCTCCGGTGTCCTCACAGGACACTACGGAATGGGAATCCATGTGGAGCGTCTTGGATTGCCCTACAACGACTATTGCAGAAGCTGCAGGGACGAGGAGGAAATAGAATCCGTCCGACACCTGCTATGTGAATGTTCCGCCTTGGCCGCCAGAAGATTGCGTACTCTTGGTAGTAGCTTCTTCCATGGGCTGGAGGATCTTAATATCGCTGATTTTAGGAAACTCCTGAGATTTCTATCCCTTTCTGGGTGGTTTCTGGATAAGCCAACCCTATCCCTTGGTTTGACTCCCATGATTAAACTTTTTATGGGTACAATGGACCCGCTTGAGGTCTAAGTAAGTCTTTAGGACACCTACTAAACCAACCAACAAACCATGCACCTCAATCTTCTATACGAGTACTGAAGCCCGAGTTTAGGAAAAATGCTTCCTCTATTTTTTTCCATTAATAAATTAAATTGTGATATTATTACGGGAATTCCTTAAACAGAATTAGACTTGGTCGTCTTTAGTGGTGGCTGTGATGCGCTGCAACCCAAACCAACCATGTGAACTAAAACAGCAACCAGAGGTTAAATGAAAAGCACACAAATTTCCCAAAAGACAATGTCCGATACTTTCTCATTGTATGTACTAACTTGTCTTCCGGGTAGTCACTTCTACGATGTACTTACTGTCCATTTCCTTGTTTTCACTTGTGCGTTCGTACACCTCGTTCGTACATCATGTTTTTCGCTGATGACTTGGTCATCCTGGGGTCCATCCAGAACGAACTTGATAGGCTCGTCACCATCTGTGTTGTAGCTGGGATGAGGGTAAACGTGAACAAATCAGAGGTTATGGTAATTTCCCGAATGCCTGTTCAATGGACTCTGCTTGTTACTGTCATCCCACTGAAACAGGTGGAGAAGTTTTAGTATCTTAGTAGTTATCCGGTAGGATAAGTCAGGTTGAAGCAATTTTGAGACGACTTGGTCAATCTGTTATCAGGAGGGCCGAACTTGGCATCGGAGTGAAGCTATCGGTCTTTAATTCAGTGTTTGTTACGACCCTCGCTTATGATTGTGAAATTTGGTTAATGACGGAAAGAATAAGATCGCGGATACAAGCTGCCGAAAAGAGTTTTCTTCGTTGTATTGCTGGGGTAACTCGTCGAGATTGAGTTAGGAACAACAGAATACGAGAGGTACTCAACCTCGAACAGCTACTGCCTTGAACGGAGGGGTTCATACTTAGATGGTTTGGGCAGGTTGAACGCATGCCCCTCATCGTCTTCGAAGACGTGCCATGGTATATGTGCCATCAGATAGGCATCCCCTTAGTAGGCCAAGAATGAGATGGTTGGGCCAAGTCCATAATCTCACCTCTACCCGAATGGGGATATCCTCTGATCATTAACTCATTAATTTCGAGTCGATGGCGAAAGATCGGGAGATGTGGAGAGTCTGCTAAAGTACCCTAAACCCGTAACCCTCATAGTGGATAAGCCGTCCAATGGAAAATGTTGAATGATGATGATGTACGAATGCACCGAATTCCTTCACTTCCAGTCGACATGGCAGCGCGAAGCAAGTCGCTAATCACTAAAACAAATATTTATGGAAAACGCAGCCTTATCAAACTCCAATGTGGATCTTGATTCCTCTGACATTTTCCCTCTTTGCAGAACGTGATATCTTGGCCCACTGCGCAAGGCAACGCAAATAAATTCTCTGTTTGGACTGCCGAACGGCTTCCCAAATTCGATAACCAACAACTTAAGTGATGAACCGGAGGCTGTTGATGAAGTCGACACTGGAGGATCCAGGCAGCTGATTGGTTGTTCTGCATCGGGTGTTGTTTCTTAATTCACTCAAGATTTAAACATACAATAGCTATTAACAGCCATTACACGAATACCTCTCCAATTTCCACATTGGATAAGATTACTGCTTTTTGAAAGCTTGATGATCATACCCTTCTTGCAACAAATGGATGCAGTAGCTCAGCCGGTATTGTTGGCACTACTCCTAAAGGTTGCGTAGATATACCGTCAATCTGATTGGGGTGCATATTACTAGCGAATATTCAAAGGAATGTTTTAATTTCATGGCTTAAGTTTATTTTTATCTGAAATTAGCAGAAAACAGTCTAAGCCGTTGATCGGATATTGGCTAGAGCTTTGAGCATTTGCTTGCTTTAGGGACAAGCGCTTGTCTCGGCGCAGTCTACTTTCTCACTTTTATAATCTTTCTGCTTTTCATTGAACCACAAAAGTCGTGTTTTAACGTTAGATCTTCGTATTGAAGCTGTATGTAGTTCCACTGTACCTCCAATAAGGATATGAAGGACTAACTGGTAACAATATATTGGACGATAAATTAATTTCTGCTGTTCTTGAAATCGATGGCGAGCTGCAATCTGATATCATCTGTTGCCACGCCTTAAACCAAAACCATCATTTCGCTAAACAACTACGTGTTACACAACATAAGGTACTTTGAAATGGGGACGGAAGAAAAAGATTAGGTTATGTAAGAGGGCTGACGGAAGTAGAATCCATTTTGCCACACTCGGGTCAATTCAGACTCATTAAGAAACCCGTTGGGGGAAGAGAGAGATGTCCCCTAGCCGCAGAAACGCTATCCAATATTTACATGGACCAAATTACTGCATCTGTGATACAAACCATCCTGTAAATTTAATGAATTTCATTATTTGGTTCACCAGTGTATTGGATAGTTCTTCAATTTTCTGGAAAAAGTGTTGTCTTAGATGGTAGAGACTTGGGCATTGGCAAAGGAAGTGGGTTGTTTCCTGATGGACGTTCTCATCGCCACACTCTATACAAAGGTTTTCTTCTGTAATGCGAAGCTTTTTCATAAATTACCACAGCGCGTTATGCCTTGTGGTCACTCCTATAAGGGTAGATACGGCTCTTCTGTCAATCTGCAGAAATCTGTCAGTCCTAGCCCTATCGAATACAAGCCATATCTTCCTTGTGGTTACACAGACGTCTAGAGAGGTCCATCTGCTATTTGCCATCCTTAAGGCTGTTTTCCCAGCTGTGAGTTTAAGTGTGCAAGGCGTGATATTCACCGAAGTGTCAAACTGTTCCGAATTTTTTGCCGATCCATTTCTCGCGAGTTCGTCGACCTTCTCGTTGCCTGGTATGTCCTTATGTCTAGCGACCCAGCAGAGTGGCACCTTGTGCTGTGTTCCAAGAACCTTGAGCTATCCGCGACAGCATCTCAAAGCTGTCTGGCTGTCGATGAAAAAGGTGATATCCTCTCTTGGTATTACTCTTATCGCAGTTGAACGGACGGCTAGTGTCACTGCTAGATTAGGTTAGGTATCTGGGTTGATGAGGGAGAAAGCACTCGACCTCAACACACTTAGGTCCCTATGAACCCATTGTGATGCCCATGGGAATTGATTCCAGCTCTACTGGCCTTCTACCTTACTCCTCGTTGTTGACTTGGGTCTGCAACCATCGTGATGTGCTCATGTAAAGATCGTTTTAAGTGTCACTGTTAAGACTTCCGCTTGGAAAACACTGCCGTAGTTCGGAAGGCAGACGGACTTGATAATGTCTCGGAATTCGAAAAAATCCACACTCTATGATTTGTTACAAAAATAAATTTCTTCATCCTATAGCTTCAACCTAAGCTACTATAAATAAGTTGAATTCATCTTTTGTACCCCATAGAGCTTTATGCTAAGAGTGATACTCGTTCAACCAACGTTAACTCCTCACGTACCAACACAAAGTCGTCAGATCACTAGTCAATAGAATTAGAAAAAAAATATGAAAAAATTGAAAAATAAAGAACATTACAAAATTATATATCTATGTACACTGTCCAACAAAAGGTGGAAGTCTTGTGCATGTCGATGAATTTTGAACGAGATTTTCTCCTTTCACTTCAGCGAAGAATATAAAAACGATGAGAAAAAATCCTCAATAAACATGTAACGCAATGAAATTGAAAATATTCTGCGGCAAAAGCACCCTCACGGAGTCGAGACTTGTGGCAAATAGAAGCACCAACGAAACAAAGTAACCTTTTATCAATATTTGTCAGGAGCACCCACAAGTGCAATAAATTCTTGTTGGGTTCGTTGTTTAACCCTCGACCATACATGTGCTCTATTTGTTGTGCAAAGTGTGTATGTGGAATTTTATGAATTTATCATTCAACAACTAGCTCCTTCTGTTATCAGCCAGAAACCCCTCTCAACCAGGTTAAGATTAACCATGAAAATTGGCTACGAAACGGTTTGAAAGTTTTGCCTCTCTTATCCGTTGATTGCTACTCAAACGAAACCTAAAATGCCCTATAACGCAAAATGCATGATGACGAGGTTAACGATGAAAGTCTAGCAACTACTCGTATGGGAATCATTCAACCTGCCTGAGGGCGCTCCATAAACCAGGTTACGAAAAATCCCCATGCCACACACAGCATAACGTCAACAGTGCGTTCTCAACCAAGTTGACACACCGCAAAGTTGTCAATGAAATTCTGGTACTCCAGCTCTTTGGCCCTGCAGCAGAACTCTTCGCCCGTTGCCCTCGTTGAAGGTTTTGTTTGTACTTCCAAAGATATGCACAAATGGTCGAGCAAAGCAGTATGGAATGGAAATCCTGCTATTAATTGCATTAATATACATTCCCATTCGGCAAATACGCAGGTACAGATCGAGAAGGTTCTAGGTCATGGCGCTGTGGATTCAGAACTCACATTTGGTTGTTTGCTTGAACATTCTCGCACGGATATCTTGTTGATAGTGAAATGTGATGGTTCCGTGCGATTGCTTAAATATGCTCAAATATTCCTGTGCCGGTGAGGCATCTTATAGATACGCGTATACACACTTCAGAGCATCAGTTGTCTCTCGGCTATGGTGATGGTAGTGATGAATTGACGGAGATGATGTGGATTTAGGTAAAAGCAGCTAATAACTCTGTGCACGGCCGTATTTGCCATAACGATTAAGCTTACATGCAATATGTTTCCGTTTAATTTGGCGAAAGTGCAAACATTTACGCTACATGCGGTTACATCAGTGTCGTCGGCAATTGGTTTGTTTTAGCGGCACAGGCTGTTGACAAGGGTTAGCACGTGGATGCCATGAAGAATTCTCCTCTGCATTACATAATTTGCTTTACCTTTCCCACCACACACACAGAAACACAGATTTATACCATTTAGAGCAGTTTCGAATTCGTAGGTAGAAATACCAATGGAACCGGTAAATGGTTGTTAATTAGCATCAGTCAAAGAGATGCAGTGGTTTTTATGGACACTCTAAATAACTTCACCAAGAATTACTTAATTTTAAAAAGTGTTTTTGATTGTTTGAGTTTTTGACAGCTTGAAAATGAAAGATGATTAGATACATTCATCGTACTAATGGGACTGTTTGGAATGTTATGCAATAGATTTTCCGCATTCCGCTGGTGAATGTCTTGGCTAAGTCTTAGATAAGTATTTGACGCAGTGTCAGTCAAAGGTGGTCGCCGGGGCTCAGTGGTTAATGTGAGCTGCGGTGGTTCCAACAATATCAGGGAAAAAACCACAGAGAGTAGCAGTGCAACCAACACGGTCAGTAGAGGTAAGGTTATCTCCCCTTTGCAATAAATAAAATTTTAGCGCGTCTTTATCGGGAGAGGTGTAAGATGGCGATTGGGTACACCGATCATGTGGTCATACTAGTATCTGGAAAGTTTCTCCCCATGATAAGTCAACTCATGGAGGGTGCTCTGGATAAGGTACACTCATGGGCCACGAGCAGCGGCCTCAATTTTACCCCGGGGTAATATCGGCGTATCTTTTACTTCAAACGCAAACTTGGCGAATAATGCGGAGGAACATTTTGTATACATGAACCAATTTTCATTGTAGTGGTATTTTTTGTTCCTCGAAATTGACAGCTTATGTGTGTATTGGTTTTCCCCCGATGTTCCCTTCCCCTCAAAATAAACGGTCAGCCAATTTCATTAAGTCCTAGTGCAAAATACTTCGGCACAATATCAGACCCGAAACTAAGTTGGAAGCTCAATATAGAACAGCGGGTAAAGAAAGCAAGTTTAGCGTTCTATGCCTGTATAAAAACATTTGGCAAGAAATGGGGACTCCAGCCGAAATTGACCCTATGGATGTACACTGCCGCTGTGCGCTCTATTCTCACTTATGGCGCCATCGTTTGGTGGCCTGCCTTGAGTAAGAAATGCAATATCGACAAGTTCAAAAAACTACAGAGATCGGCGTGTGTAGGTGTTACGGGAGCATTGAGGTCCTATCCTACGGATGCTCTAAGTGTGATCCTGCATCTGATTCCCCGGGAACTTTACATCATAGACACAGCTACATACAGCGCGGTCTGACTCAGGGAATCTGGGTGCGGAACTGCTAAACCATACGGTCACTGCAAGATCCTGAAAACAACTTCAAGCGATTTCGTCGAGTCTTATACTCATGTGCACATGGATATCTGCTGCATCTGTTTTTCATCGATTCCTGTAAAATCCTTTTCAATGTCCATCCAGCCTTCGAGCGAACCTTTTGCATTACGGGAAGTTGTCAGAGTTTCATGTCCAAGAATACCATTTGCTGTCACACACAGGCTGCGAAACTTTATAAGCAGGTACCCAATAGCCAAAGGATGACATAACAAGGTTGGGTTATGTTAGGTTAGATTAGACTTATCGCCGTTGACGGTGATGGTCTGGCCAACGTCGTTCTCAAAGAAATATGGACCACACCACACACACCAATTATATAGATTGATATCGTCCCAAATTCGAAAATTTTTTTTGTTGGCGTACTTCTTCATCGCTGAAGATGATTTTTCGATGAAAATTAGGATCAGTTTCCAAATGCTCCAGAGCCCATTCAGCGAACACACGTCGTTGTCTTTGGTCGTTTACCTTCAGCTCTTGGGTCCGTTGAATTTTGTACGGGTGCGGGTCCAAGTCACGATGCAAAATTCGCCAAGTTGTGGTCTGCGAAAGGCCGAGTTCTTGTGAGCAAGGCGAAATCGACTGTCCCGGATTCTCCTGCACACTCTCACGGACAGCGGCGATGTTTTCGGCAGATATTGTGCTTTGTCGACGTTCGGGTGTTGGTTGATCGTTTACTGAAATTTATGGACTCAAATTTATCCACCACAATGCGAAAAATCCTCTCGGAAGGACGATTATGGCGACCGTAAAATGGGCGAAACGCGCCGAGCGTTGCCCGAACAGAACACCTCTTTTGATAAAAAAATTTTATTATTTGCACGTGTTGTTGAACGCTATATCCATCCATGGTGTTTTGGCAAAATAGGCTGAATAAACGACAGCCAATTTGACAAATGTAGCTTCAATAATATGGCCGCTGTCAACTGTCAAAGTTCGGAAGTCCCTATTGGAAGACCCTTTATGACGGAGACGACGTATTTCGCAAAGTAAATGTTTGATAGTTTCTATTTCCTCTATATCCTGGCAGCTCCTGCAGTAGTCCGATGAATTAATACCTAGCCTAGCAGCCATTGTGTCTATCGCACAGTGCCCTCTCACTTCATCTTCTTTCGCCAATGCTAGTAGGCTTTTGGTTCTTTTTTCATTCAGTGCCGGCCATAGGATGAGAGATATAACATAGTCACCCCTGACGGACCAGACAGTCTTACCTGATGGCAAGACTAACATTCGCCTTGCCTCGCAGAAGTGTCATTTCTCCATATACATATAGTACATATGAACATTATGTAGGCATATCGTTTCGCTTAGTAATGAAAAAGACCATCTGCAACAAGAGTTATTATGACTTTGTAAAACCCATGTAACTAGAGACAATATTGACATGGAAATTAAAATTAATAGGTAACTACAAACATATACATATATTTGCAAGCGATATACGAATCGTAATAATGGCATAGGTACCTATGGTGTTTCATTTTATGTCAAGAGATGCTTATAATTCAGCGTTGCAAAGACGGTGAAAGTGGATGGTACTTTATGAATTCTTAAGGCACTTAAATCTATACGAATCGAAATAAATGTGAAGAGAAAATGTAAGCACGGTAATGAAAGAAAAATTTAGTTTGTCAGAAGGATACTATGGGAAAATTTCCTAAAACGGTTCGAATTTCGAAGATTTATTGTTTATGGGAACGTTGAGAGAGATTGTATCGCTTATTTCACACTACATAAATTATGAACACGCTTAGATGAAATTACCGTGGGAATGGGGGTGAAACCGAATGCTTCTTGAGATTTGCACACAAATTAGATTGAAAAAAACAGTACAGTAGCTTCTTATAGTACTGACACTGTTCTTATTGGCCAAAGCCTATTATAGTAAAACCTAAGGTAATTCTCTTTTGAATTCTAATGTGGGATTTTCGCTTCACGGCTTAGTTCTGTCAGACTTGTGTGTTTTTTTTTAAGTGATAAGTAAATTCAGGATTTAGGCACTAACATCCACTGGATGAATTTCTTCGCAATTCACGCCTACATCAGCGGTTTTGGAACATACCCGCAGGGGGAGAAAACCATAGTTTTTTTGAGATCAGATCTCGCCGGGGTATATGTATGTATCTTAGTGACATTATTCTTTTCTCATCGTTGTGAAGTATTATAGCTTATATCTTTTTGCCAGAGTATTATAGTCTCGGTTCCCATCCGGAACTTAATCTCATGTCATCTCATCTTCTCATCTTTGGCATATTGTTTCTTTTTGGAAGCTTATCGTTAGTAATCGTGCCTCCCGGATGATTTCTATCTAGATTTGGATTAGATATGTGATTTTTTCCGTTGTCGAAAAGCCGAAAATCCACTTATGCGCCCATCGGAGCATAGCGCATCTCCGCTTTGACCCCTGTAATGGTTTGCGAGACCATTGGCGGGAACTCGTAACCGTTTCGGTTTGCCGAGCGGGACAATCTGACCACCAGACGCTCGCATGCTGCCACCCCCTAGGCCTGCCTCCGAAGGACGCCCTGACTTAGCAGGCTTAGCAATATCCGAGGCTAGTTTCTTTATTTTTGTCATTATCGGGGGTTTGCGCTTCGTTAGAAATATCTAGGCAGTACGGGTAGATCAACTATAAGCTATTCCACCCGTACTTCCCAGACATGTTGTCCGCCCCCTACCGCGAGGAGGTCGGCTGCAAAGGGGGTCTGTGGTCGAGTCCAGGTTGGGCGACGAGCAGTGCGGCTTTCGTCCAGGTAGAAGCACAACCGACTCTCAGAATGGTACTTGGGAAGGCCTGGGAGTATGCCAAAGCTATCTACAGTTGTTTTGCGGAGTTTTTGTTTTGGAGAAAGCATATAATCGGGTCCCTCGAGGTAAGCCCTGGAGGAGTATGGGATTGACGGATCTCTTCTGAGGACCATTCAATCTCCTTACACTACTGTAAGAGCTGTGTTCGGGTGATCGGCGTTAGGTCGACACCTTTCACTGTGGGCGTTGGACTTCGCCAGGGGTGCGTTCTGTCACCTCTCCTTTTCATAGTGTTTATGGATTGGATGTTACAGCGCAGCTGTGGTGGGGATTGGTTCGAATTGGGAGATTTAAGGGTAAGTTATCTGCTTTTCGCTGATGACTTGGTCATCCTTACGTCTACCCAGACCGAACTTCAGCGCGCACTGGATAAGTTCGTCGCCGTCTGTGTTGAAGCTGGGATGAAGGTAAACGTGAACAAATCAGAGGTAATGGTAATTTCCAGAACATCTGTTCAATGCACTCTGCATGTTAGTGGAGTCCCATTGAAACAGGTGCAGAAGTTTAAGTATCTCGGGGTCCTATTCACGAGGGATGGAAGAAGCAATACTGAGTTATCCCGTAGGATTGGTCAGGCTAGAGAAATTTTGAGACAATTTCATCAATCTGTTATCAGGAGGGCCGAAATTGGCATCGAAGCTAAGTTATCGGTCTTTAACTCAATATTTGTTCTGACCCTTACCTATGGTCATGAGGTTTGGGTAATGCCCGAAAGAATAGGATCGCGGATACAAGCCGCCGAAATGTGATTTCTTCATTGCTGTGGTGACTCGCCGAGATCGGGTAAGGAACACCCGAGTATGCGAGGCACTCAATGTCGAGCAGCTACTTCTTCGAACGGAGAGGTCCATACTTCGATGGTTTGGGCACGTTCAACGCATATCCCCAACTCGGTTTCCAAGACGTGCCATGAAATCCGTGCCATTAGGTACGTGTCCCCTTTGTAGGCGTAGGATGAGATGGTTGGACTAAGTCCGGAATCTCACCTCTACTCGTATGGGGATAGCCTCTGATGATTTAGAGTCGATGGTGGAAGATCGGCAAATGTGGAGAGTCCACTTAAGCTGACTAAACCCGCGACCCTCATAGTGGATAAGCGGGCCATTGGAAGATGATGATGATGATGATGAAATTCACTTTTAAGTTCCTCAATCTACAGTAGTCTATTTATAAAACACATCGAAATTCAGGACAGACATCCCAGACAGACATCATGGATGTGAATACAACACATAAATAGCATGACACAACAAAGCGTGTATGGTAGAGATCGTCCCCAATACATCCCCTGAGACTAGAGAGGTTGTGGAGCAACCCCGAAAGCGCAGCTACATAAGTGGAGTGTTTTTCTTGTGCACTAGTTCTCGTAAAGTCGTAGTATTGTGTTTTTATTTTTTCGCGTTGAAAAAGCCTTTGCCTTTTTTTTCTTAAAATCATAGTCCGTATCGGCTGCACTAACCATCGCGACTACGTTTAAAGATCAAGCGAATCGGAAACTCGAATTCAATTTTATTATTTTCTCTCTAAGCGGATATTTATTTACTCACCCTTCCCCACTCGATTCAGGAAAGTCCCCATCTGGGAAACTCAAAGAAATTTGTTTTTCTTTTCCTCTTCATAAAATTGTGTGACGGCCTTAATTCTATGAACCCAATTCTAATATTCCGATTCCTACCTAATCTCATCGAAATCCCAAACCAATCCCATTTATGAACTTTCCGTCCGTTCATCTTAAGCCCACCGGGAATTCTCAACAAATTGGCAAAAAAGCATAAACTATTCTATTCTCTTGCTAATTCGTATATTAATTTTCTTCTCGCAACCTGCTTACGTAAATTCTAAAATAAGAATAGCGAAGCTTTCTTTTTGAAACTCATAAACATCAATCTACCGATCGATCTACAGATCGTATATCAATATCTGATTACAGGAACTGAGATGGTCACCAGCGACACATGCTAACTTCAGTCTCTCGCGCCCCAACATTCCATTATATCCCCGTCAGTTTCATCAATTTACAAAGCACCTGTGCCACAGAAGGCCAAACTTTCTACTTATTCGACAGAAACTTACTTCTCTTAATGAATTCCTAAATGAGACATCCAACTCATAACTGATCAATTCGACTATATTTGGTTAATAGGCTGTTAAAAATTGAAACAACATCAATCCAGAGAAACATATGTCAAACTATTTGACACACCAAAATACCTTCCGATCGGGGAGATTCATCTTACCTCCGTCCCACGCCAAAACAATGTTTCATACTTTCCCCGTCAGCAGCCACTAGAGAGAAAAAAATCTTCGGAATTTAATGGGTGTGTCCCGAGAAAAAAATAAAATCCAACTAGCGAGCCAACAAACATACATACACTTAACCCAAGTTTAAGTGCTTATGTATCTTCCACCTGAGCAGCACCTTCGGGGCAAGAAAACTTTGTACGTCTGCTCTCGTTGTCGGCACTGTCCCCCTGCCGCACCTTCCAACTGATTTTTTTTTTATTAATAAAACGCCGAATATTATCTTTGCCGTGGTGTTGCATAAAACTTGGCATAACTTTTAGGGAGAAATTAATGTAAATATGGAAAGTTTCGAAGACCGATCGGAACTCTATGCCTCACGCATCTGCTGTCGCGGAAGAAGAAAACCCATCCACAGAGAAACAAAAGACGCATTTTTCTGCATTCAGCTTGCTTGGATTTTCCCACAGTTTCGTCTCATACGAGTATATGTGGAAGTTACCTAATTAGGCAGAGCACGCGTTTATTGACTTGACACCCCAGGGAACGCTCACGCTCACGCTCATTCTACCAACTGCCACCGCGCCGATGCGTCTTCTTTTCTTGTTTCACACAACCAAAAAGTGGGAAATGGAAAATGACTCGATTGGAATTTTAAGGCGAATCAATTACAAGCAACCAGCCGCCACAACTGCGGCCACGTAACCCAAGTGGTCTTCTAGAATTGGTAATAAGCCAAACGGCTTTACGCTTTATGACGTGATTTACTCGTTTTATCGGTGCTTTGGTGTTTCATGGAAACACGTATCAATGTCATAACACTCGCCGCACAACACTTAGACACAATGCGTTTGGATTATTTGTTTTTATTATTTATCTCATCTTCATTATGTTCCTATGATGCAATTGTGTTTGAGATACTCAACGTGACGAACAGGTTACAAATTCAAATGTGAGCGACGTCCGAGTTGTGGTGAGTAAAAAACTTTCGTTTTCGTTTGTTGTCGAGATTGGGTTTTTTTTTTCCTCCAAAGATGAAGAAAGCAAATTGGAGGAGAAAACCGGCAACGAAAACGAAAATATCTCCGACTATTTGCTTTATAAATATTTTCAATGGTTGGTAATTGTCAATTCAAGGATAGCCTACGACAAAATAATTACTTTGTCTGCAGAGTCCCAGATGTGAAGCCCACCAACAAAAAATACCTACATACATACGTCTATATGTTCGCACTTGTTATGGATGACGATAAAAAGTTTTCAATTGCTGAGAAAAATAAACAAATTCGCGTATAAGAGATGTGGAAGTAAATAATGAACGGAATATACGCGCAATTATCTTTGTGTGAGCTTGACTAGTTTGAATAGGCTAATTTGGACCCAGGTTTGGGTGGAATGTCAATAATTTAATTTTCGGTTCAAAGTTCTTCACATAGAAGATGGAGCCTTCGAGTTGTTTATATCCTTCAGACACTGACCTGTGAATGGGAATTCTTCTTAAAGGATGGACTCACGAATTGGAAAATTACCTTGGCTTTAATTTGATGGTGGCAGCTGGGAACCTGTCTAGAGTAATCGATTAAAGTCAATAAAAAACAACTGCATGCTTCTTATACACAGAGCGGTATTTGGCAATACCTTGCATGGAGATGTTAAAATGGCCGTATGAGGAAAATAAATGAGCAACACTTCTGCTATACAAAATCGCGGTTCCTCGCTTCTAGATGCGAAGATTTTCCGGGCCGGAGCTGGTCTCCATCCGCTCTACATGACCCTTCTGACTAAATCAATGTCGCTGTGCAGACCATACAGTTCCTTATTGTATCTTCTCCTCTATTCACCGTCTATGCAGAAGGAACCGAACATTTTCTGAAGGATTTTCCTTGAAACAACTAAGAGCAACTTCATCTGCTTTTGATACAGTGCATGCCTCTGCGCCTTTAGACGTTTGCGAGAGGGCTTTGCCACTCAGTTTTCTTTGAAGCCCAAAGGAAGTAGCGGTTGGCAAGATGGATTATTCCTTTGAATTTAGCGCTGATGTCGTTGTTTGAATTCATGCGGACCCTAGGTAGACAAAATTTTTAGCTACCTTAAAGTTTATCTGTCTATAGTGACGTTCTGTCTAAGACGTCGGTGTTGATTTTCCTTCCTTGCTAAAAGCATATACTTTGTCTTGCCCTAAACCAATCGTCGTCGCCTCGATCTCAATACTCACGAACCCGAAAGTGACATCACGCTGCGTTCTTCTGATTATGTCAATATCGTCGGTGTACCTGAGTAATTGGATGGGCTTCTGAAAGGTTGTACCTTCGGAGTTGGCGCGTGAGTTTTGCACAATTCTGAAAACCTGAAAACCGATGAACAGGTGGTGCGTATCGATCTTAAGTCCCTGGGTTCATGGTGGACTTTTTTAACCTGAAACCACACTTATCAGGTAGTTGACGAACGGCTTCAGGCGTTAACACAACACGGAAGACTGATGACTTTGGCAGACGGAAATGTTGGCCTTCATCGTCCAGGTTGAATGGTTCACATATGCCTGACAGCGGGATTTGATTCGTCGTCGCCTTTAAACAGTCTACAGAAGAAGTTCTTCCTTATTCCCAGCATTAACTGCGATTATAATACGATGTTCCCTTGTTCATTCTTGCAGGCTTCGGTTCGGGCCCTGTGACCTTGATAGGTTCTGTTTACCAAAACTTTCGAACCTCATTCCTGCAGTAGTATCTCTTGATTTCCTTGATCGCTCGCTTCTAATGCTCTTTCTTTTTCCTCCTGAAAAGCTTGTGTTCGTCTCTCCTCTTCTGCCCGTAGAACTTGCGAGCAGCTCTGGTCTTTCTATGCAGCGCCGCTTTGTATGCCTCTTGTTTCGGTGCATGTGCTTGCCGGCACTCGTCGTCTAACCAGGGGTTTTGTTGTGGTGGCCGAGTGAAATCCAGTACATCAGAGGCGGCATCTCTGATGGCTTTTTGGCAATGATGCCACTAGTCTTCAATACTTGGTGCGGGCGGCATAGGACTTCTTGAAAGATTGAGAGAGACTCGATCGGAAAAGTATCTGATGATCTTTTGCGATTGCAGCCGTCCGACGTCAAACGTCCTTACAGTATTTCCGTTCGGTGTTTGGGACAAGGTAGTCCGAGTCAATGTTGGCCCCTCGGACCGTTCAGACATCCATAATATGTACTGGAGCAGTGCCTTGCGTCGATCGCAATATAGTCAATCTGGTTGACGGTTGATTGATCAGGAGATCTCCATGTTCCTTTGTGGATATCGAGATGTGGGAACCGCGTACTAGCTACGAGAACGTTCCGCCCCGCAGCAAAGTCGACCAGCCTAAATCCGTTATCGGAGGTGGTGTCGTGTAGGCTGTGCTTTCCGACAGTACTACCAAAGATCCCCTCTCTTCCTATCTTTGCATCGCCTAGGACAATCTTTAGGGGGTAGACCCAGTTAGAATTTTTAAAAAATCAAATTTTTTTTCTTGCATTTTCTCAAAGTAAAATATTTCAAAAGTATTCTCTGAAAATTTCAGACAAATTGGACCGTTATTTACGGAGATAAATAATTTTAAACGGAGCCGTCTCTAGTGCATAACTACTCGTACTCAAAATTTTAAACGCGTTTTTCTCGAAACCATGTCTTCGAAGTCGATGATCACTGTAACTTAAGAACGGCTTTGCCGATCGGTTTAAAATTTTTTTCACTTATTCTATACATAATTGTCCTCCGGTTGAACGAAGGATTTTTTTTTTGGACGTTAACTTTTTTTTTATAGCCGAAAATGCGAGCGAAATTGTAGTCGAATTAAGAATTTTGACTTTCAACATCCGCCATTTTGTAAAAGTTCAAAATTTTTCAAATCCCTGCATTTAACCGGAGCATTATGTAATTAACTAATGATCCCTTTTGTTTTTTTTTGAATTCCCATGATCCAGTGACGAGCAGCAGTGATCACCGCAAAACACTTTTTTTTTTTGGACTACTCCCAAATTTGCTGTATCTCATTTATTTTTTAGTATTTTGCCATAAAAAAATGTTTAATAGATTCTGTAAATACATATCTATTACGTGAAAAAACATTTGTCATAAATTATTTTAATGCGACGCCACAAGAAAATCCTAAAAAGAGCGTTTTTTGGCAGTCACAACTGGGTCTACCCCCTTAATGTCATAACTAGGGCACTGCTCGTATGTCTTGTCCAAGAGCTCGTAGAACCTGTCTTTGGTGTCGTCGTCTTTCTCCTCTGTGGGAGGCATGCGTGCATATCAAGCTAATGTTGGCAAATTTAGTCTTGATGCGGATTTTCGTGAGGGTTTCGCTCACATACCTGAAGCTTAAGACTTTCTGCCTAAGTCTGCTTCCAATAACAAACCCATATCCAAATAAGCGCTGCTTTCGTGTATGTAGCAATCCATCCTCTTTTTGCCCGGCCCATCCCACCGCATTTCTTGGATTGTCGTAATATCCGTTGGCCCCTGTAAGGCTCATCCGCCACCATCTTTTTTCCAAGACCTCAACCGATTGTTAGAAATCCTTATCGGCCTCAGCTCCAAATATTTATGTTGAAGTAGCCCAGATAGAGTGTTGTTCCTGTTCCGGAATCCAACACACTAACCACTTAATCACGTCAACCATGATCATACGCTGTGGTAGCCAGCAATTAAATCTCTCTTATTCAAGCCTTTTCTGTGCATCTTCACGGGCTTTTCTTTTACTTTTGCAGATCCTTCATAGAATATTTGAGTCTATATGGCACAGAACATCTCTCTGTGCAACTGGTTATTGCCCTGATTACAAAATCCTCTAAGAGAATCTTTAAAGTTCAACAAGAAATACGATACATTCGGTTTCTTCCCAACAGCTGGGGACAGAATAACCTTAACCTGCGTAGGAGATACTATTAAAGTTCGCCCACTCCTCAACATTTTCGCAATACTTAGTAAACCTTTCTTAGCTATGCTACACCACGCCAACGTTTATTTGGAAACAATTAAATTTTCTGCACAGCCAAAATGAATAGAAGAACTTCACCACCACAAACTAATAATTATCCTTTCTGGCAATTCATTTGTTTAAACATCAAAGAACATTCCCGCTAGATCTCCCCTTTGAACATTCCCAACAAAATGCCATAAATGATTCCCATTAGTGTGTAATTTGGTATAATAAATACAACTTTACCGGGTAATTAAGAACTTAAACATGCCAGCCTTGAAATTCAAAAAAAAAACGTCGTCCTGGCCGTCACACAAACTCCTTCTCCTTTCGTTGAAATCTTGAAATTACCAAATTCCCACTGGAACTGCTTTATCACACTGAAAGCGCATAAGTTCTTGTTATTTTATGGATCCATTTAATTGTCTGGCATCGCTCTGCTCTGCTCCACAGTGTACCCTAGCCCGGGGTCATTATCGTTGAGGTTCCACTGACAGTGGGCCGGCGAAAAACAAACGAAAAACCGAGACACCCAGCCCCCCATCCAGTCCCAATTAAACTCGTCTCTCCGTACCAACGCAGTCCGGGAGTAGAAAGTAAATTGAAGTTATCTTTAATTACCTTTGTGGGGGGCGTTATTTAATTCTATGTTCGGTAATAAATTCTTCGACTGCGGCTCGGCGGATGGTACTTCTCCTAGTGCCTATGCCCACTCTAAACTGCACACTGCTGCCATTTTCCTTTGGTGAGAGAGGATTCATTTTATACGCCACTACGACAGATTATGTCATTATTTCGTTTTGCTTAACAACTAATTATAATTTCGAAGATTCTCTTGATCGGCATTTAAAGCGAAAGAGGTACAGTAGTTCCCACATATAAGAGTAACTATCACGCAGAGTACTAAGTGCCGGCAGAGGTGGAAGTGCTTGTACTTTCTCCACAGCACTTACGCGTTGTTATTATCGTAAGTGCGAATGTCTGACCGTGTAGGTAATTGAGTTTTAAGTTATCGAAGATTAATTGTTTGCTGTAGTAATTAAGGAGGAAGCAAATGGACTAAATGTAATAATAGTTAAATAATTTGTTGAAGACTTGTGTTATACATATATGCACATTTGTGTGTTTTAGTCTTTCAATTCACCTTGAACGTTTGGATCTGAGACGATGAATATTTCAGTAAACCAGATATTCGTTGCTTGTTAGTTTAGTAGCCTGCTTGGGGATCATATATCTGCATAACGGGTGCTTTGAAGACAACCCCCACTGCTGCACTGGAGGTAATGCTCCATCTGCTTCCTATTGATATCTTGGGGAAACTAATGGCGGTCAAAGCGGCATTGAGGCTCAGAGAATCCTCCCAGCTGATCAGCATAGCGATTCTTAAGGACAGCCATACTATTCCTAGTAAAACGGACTACGTTGTGCCACATATTGACTTCAATGTCAGGTACAAAACTCGGATTCCTAGCAGTCGTGTGGTTATGGGCAAGCCAGATGCGTTGGAGAAAACTCCTACCTTTGTACCACCCGCTGTCTTAGATCCATCTGCGAATATTTATAGCGCGGAATCACTCAAAACTGTACCAGACTCCCAAGAGCTTTTGGATCTAAGACAGCGGGTGGTACGGGGGCAGGAGACTTCTCCAACGCACCTCGCTTAGCTGTTACCACACGACTGCCGGATCACTGTAGTGTCTGCAAGCTGCGGTTTGGTTTTCAATTAACACGGATTGTAGCGCTGTTAAAAAGGGTTTTCCAATAGGGACGGGTAGCTGTTTAAATTGAATAAAACAAGTTGTGTGTGAGGTATCAACGACATTATGTGTGGAATATGACATCGTTCAAATGGCCGCCGCGGCTTCGCTGGGTGGAGCTCATCCGAGAGGTCCAATTTTCGATGAATCTGGCGCATAGATCAGACAGAAGTTGAGCGATGGCATGGATTATGTTGACTTTGAGGGCACTGGTCGTTTGCGACTTATAAGTATAGACCTGTAGCTTAAGGAAATCCAACGATAAAAAGTCTAACGGGGTCAAATGCCACGATCTCGGTGGCCAGTTCACGTCGCCTCTGCGTGAGATAACCATGCCCTCAAATCGCTCGTGCAGAATGTCCATTGTGGCATCAGGTGAGTGGCACGTAGCGCCGTCCTTTTTGAACCAACCACTTTTCCTTCACATGCATATCATACAATATGGGCCAAAAGAAATTGGTTATCATCGGTCGGTAGTGCTCTCCCTTGATAGTGACGGCAATGTCATGGTTGTTTTCGAAGAAGTACGGTGATGATGATGATGCCGCCGCCGACTTTCTGCGGATGCATTGCCACTTGGTGGACCTCATGTGGATTGGCATCGTCCCATATCCGGCAATTTTGTCCGTTCATCCAAAACTGGACCTCGTCGCTGAAGATGATTTTATTGCGGAAATCGGGGGTTGCTCGACGCTGTAACTTGCTATGGTGATTTGTCTTTAGTGTCTGAAAAATAAAAATCAGGGAAACTAACAACAGATAAAAAAACATGACCGCCATGAACTGTCAAAATCTACCCGTCCCTATTAGAAAACCCTTTACATACATAGTTAGGCAGCTATTAAAGCCTTGGAATTGCCGACAATACAACCAAGGTTGGTAGAGCAATGCCGCAGATCTCTTAACGAAATTGCAGACTAGTGCGACGTAACTCTGTGCTGAGTTCCAGGGGACAGGGACGTTCCAGGTAACATCGAGCTAGCAAAAGCAGGCGCAGGACGGCATCTCTCCGAAAACCTGGCGGAACCACCTGCGTCTATCGAATCGATCAAATTCCTCCTTGAAACGGATGCCAAGAAACTGACAAACCACAGGTGAAACAACATCAGCACTTGTCTCTGGTCAAAAAAAGTCTGGCCTTACATGGATTTAAAGAAGACGGAGAGACTTTTATCCACAAACCAGAAAAATCTTGGCCCACTAATAGGGGTCCTCATCGGACACTGCTTGATAGGCAGACATGCACTCAGACTGGGTAGAACCTGCAGAGACGAGGATGAGGAAGAAACTACAACCCACCTACAGCGTACATGTCCTGCTCTTGCGAATCTAAGGAGGAAAACCCTCGTGGATTACTTCTACGATGATTTTTACGATCTGGCTGAACTCCACATCCAGAAGATAAAAAGCTTCATCTCTGGAACGAAAAGGTTCAACTCTTTGGGTTAATACCGGTACGGTTGCCCATCTCGATGTACGTTGTGTAACATACTCTGGTTTCCCTGGGCATGTTAGCCGGTTCTTCATCGTGGTATCACAATGGGCCGACCTGGTCTAAGTGTGTCCCTGTCTGAGCGGGAATAGGAGCCTAGGTTAGGTTAATAGATGCCTTGTGACATTGTCACTGCTTAGTTAGACCAGCAAAGGGTCCATTTTGCCCATCTTCCAATTTAACTCCGGGAACCTGTAAAGAGAATAGGGGGGGGGGGAAGCCGCTGATTTAAAACCACCCAGATGAAGAAATTAATCTCAGGAGGTCCCTCAGCTCGATGTCACCCAAGTCCTCCAGTTCCGTGAAGAGTAACTACCAAGAGTCCTCATTCTTCCAACTGGCGAGGGCGTGACATTCACACAGCAGGTATTGGACAGATTCGATTTCCTCCTCATCCCTGCAACTTCTGCAGTAGTCGTTGTGATGTATACTGAGGGTCTCCGCATGAATACCAATTGCACAATGTCCAGTAATGATGCCGGAGACTATCCGCTTCATGACATCTAAACTTGACCAGAGACAGAGATCTCTTCTTATTAAAACTCGTCCATAAGTTTCTAGCCGTTGCACATGTGTCTGGCTGGATCCACCGTGCGTTGGCTCGACTTATGGCCTCGTCATCGATATATGCACCTTTTTAACAAGCTTATTGGGATTCTGGCAAAGGGGAGAGCCTGTGGGGCATGCAACGCTGCCCCCCTTCGTGCCAATTCATCAGCTCTTTCGTTACCTGGGATATCCATATGCCCTGGTACCCAATATAGGGTCACCGTATTGGCTCTCGACATCTCATCTAAATGCTCTTTACAGGTTTTTACAAGCCTTGACAAAGTTATCGCAACCGGAGCCTATTTTATTCCTTTCGTCAGGGCTGGTACATTTATGTACCACAAAATGTGTAAACATCCCTTTACCCCTCGAAAGCCGTGACGAAAGGTTTAATAAAACCTAACCTAACCTAGTTTATAATAAGTAGGTTGGCTTAGGTAGATAGGTTGGTGAGGGAAAAGAAAACCCTCTGCGCCACACTCAGATCAGTAGAGACCCATTCTGATGCCCATTTTGAGGGGAAGCACCCCTTGCTCATGTGGCTGTTGTGGCTTAGCGTTTAGTCCGTTCAGCTTCTGAACTAGAGGCGTGGGTTCAAGCCCCAGCCATGTCCACCGAATATTTTTCGCGGCACCACCTCTTCTCGCGGAATGACAAGCCTCCGTCATGAAAGAGCTTCTCCATTCCCCATTCGGAGTCGGCAGTCAATTGTAGGTCCCTTCCATTCGTGCAAAAAATGTAACACGCACAACATGAATGGTTGCGAGAAGCTAGGTCTTGGCTCATCCCGATCTGTGGCGCCAGCTATTTATTTTTATTTACTCCTTACTCGTGGAGCAAAACCCCTAAAACACTCCTATTGCCTCAGGGTTTCGAACCATCTTGAGGCCTTAATGAACCTCCAGATGTCCTTGATGGGTACGTCATTAAGTTCTTCAGTATCCTAAAAAGCAGCCTTCCAAGGGATTTATGTCCGAGGTGACAAAGACCTGGGCAGTGGCAAAGGAAGTGAGTTGTATCCTCATTAACTTCTCCGTTTCCGCAGGAAAATTCCTCTGAAAAATTCGACCTCACTTAGTCTTAGCTTTTGTATGTGGTAGCGCAGAGTAATATGACCAGTAATTACTCCCACAATGATGGAGAGGTTTTTCCTGTCCTTCTGCATGCAAGTATTAGTTATGGCATCGCTGTAGCTTGGTCATAGGAGTCCCAAGAGCTCCATTCTACATTTGCTTCCGCTAGAGTCCTGACCTAAGCTTCGTGTTTGAGTTCACATGACGCGACTTTTACTGACTGATCAGCCTATTCTAGGTCTAGCGCAGATCCTTTCCTTGCCAATTCATGACTTAAGTAACCAGTCGATAAGTTTTTATGATATGAAGCCCTTTTCGGTGCATCAGTCCTTTGAGGGAAAAGTGCTGCAGACGCAGGTCGTCCCTACATCGTTATAAAGTCATAAAATAACTTTGACAATTAGGTACATGATCGTGAACTGCATCTGAATAGCGTCAAACTACTCGCTTAGTGGTGAACATTGGCTATGAGGTATCCTTGCTCTCTGACGTAAATGGAAATAGTTTAACACTTAAGCAAAAGTAGACACATACAAAACTCCCCGTCTGGATTATGTTTATTGCGACGTCAACGATGACAACCCACCAAAATGGAAACAGGATTAGCTCGACCGCCTTTGCACGAAATGAAAGGATTCGCTCCTCGCACAGTGGTAAACCTCAAGTGTCCCCCTAGTCTGGTCGCTATGGCTATGTAAGTTAATGTCTCCTCATCTAGGGACATTAATGCTGGGTTCGGCTTAACGAAAGAAACGGAATCTGGTTCTCGAGGTGTAGATTACTTGAGAAATTTATTCGAAATGTATGCTTGTGTGTGTGTGTGTTGGAACAACTCCTTCGGAATGCAAAAACTTTTGAAATAACTGTGGTGACTTAGAAAGAGGTCACAGCCGTTGATTAAAAATGACTTCCTATGTGAATACTGTTGCATGTGGACTTTTCTTCCTTCTTTGTTGGACGCTAGTTGTGGAATGATTAAAAAAGTTTGACTCAATTGAATTTATACTCGTAGAACGCCAAGTAACTTTTACCAATCGTATAGATCTGGAATGATTTGTATACACAATGAGGTTAAACTAGTCACGAACAGTTTGCCTTAGTTAGTTCAAAAAAAAATTAGGGAACAGTATTTGGTTTGATGTGAGACAAAAAAAAAAAGGATGCGAACCAATAAAATACTAAAAAAAAAGGAAAAGGAAACTCGTCTGATGGAAGACAAAACACTCTTGTGGAAAATCTTACAGAAGTCTCATAAAGTGCCAATAAATACCAAACACCACGATTGCCTCAGTAAGGAGGCATTTGGAGTAAGGATGGACAATCTATGTTGCCAACTAATAGCTGATGAACGAATAGAATATCGGCAGCATTGCGACATCAGTTTAAAGCGATGTCTGTAGGGTGTCCACCCAAAAAAAACCACGTAGGGCAAAGCGGATGAACCTGCGCTGATAGGTTTCGATTCTCTTGATATGGATATCATAATGAGGGGACCATACTTGGCTAGCGTATTCAAGCAGAGGCCTTACGAAAGTGATGTAAAAGGATTTCGTGACATACGAGTTTGAAAATTCCTTGGACTCTCTACGAATTCCTTGAGCTCTACGAATAATGCAATCGATGTGAGACCGGAAATTTAGTTCCCAATCGCAGATAACCCGTAATGAGGTGACAAGGGGAACAGGCTCGTCGCAGTTAAAGTAAAGTCTGGGTGGTGGTGGGAAACGTTTACGGGAGTATGTGATAGATTGGCATTTACTCACATTAAGCTGAAAAAAATGTTTTTAGCACCAGGTTGAAAATCTGTTTAATGCCTGAAACACAATATCGCGTTGGTGCTACCGTTTTCCCGTCACGTTGGAAGTGCTTCACAGACGCGTTGAATTGAAATACTCAAATTTATCAGCTGTTTGCACAAAATACCACAAAAATGTTCTGAAACGAAAAAAAAAATCTGCGATACGAAGTGTCAGAACGCACCAAAATTTCTCTCTCTTCTCTGAGAGAGCCCGTCATGACGTATTATTACGTATGCGAGATTGTGGCTGGTTCCATTGAAATCCTTTGGTTGAACATTAAACGTCATTCAACGGTAGTACTAACGCAGTATTGTGTTTCAGGCGTATGCCATCTTGATGTGACCTGGGGTCATTAAATTTTCATGTCGTGAATGGAGTAGAGCAAAGATTTCTTGGAAAACCGATTAGCTGCTAAATGGGGTGAAAGTAATTATTTTGTGTTCTTTTATTATTATTAATATTAATTTTTTTTTTAATTTTTATGTGTCATGTCATTGTGCGAGGTATGTTTAAATTTGGGAATTTTCAAATATTTTCTTATTTGTAAAGGTTAAATTGCCTCTTTCTGAATTCGTTCATGTAAAAAACGCACATTTTGTCTGAAATGTTATGTTGTCCCTTTTGCTTTACTTCAGAATGCGTACTTAAAGGCGAAATTCTGACAGAGCTATTGCATCTCGAGGAGGTTTACAATTTGTTGCAACCGGAGGCAATATATCCCCCTTTCAGGGGCACATTGGTTAACATGACTTACTTACCTATTTAAGGTGGCGCTACAGTCCGGGATGGATCTGGGACTCAACCAACACGCGTCTCCAGCGAGCTCAATCTTTAGCCAGCTGCCTCCAGTTTCGCACGCCAACTTGGTTAAGGTCTTCTTCCACTTGCGTTAGCCACCTGAGTCGCGGTTTTTCACTACTGCGTCGTCCCTCAAGTGTGGATTCGAAGATTTTCCGGGCGGGAGCGTTGGTGTCCATCCGCTCTACATGATCCAGCCACCTCAGTCGTTGGACCTTCACTCTTTTGGCTAAGTCGATGTTTCTGTAGAGCCCTTCCGTCGTTGTATTTCATCCTCCACTCACCATCTATGCAGACGGGATCGAAAATCACACGAAGAGTTCTCATCCCCTTTTGACTAATTTTATGCCTCTGCGCCGTAGAGCAGGGCTGGGTCGATTGAGGTCTTATACAGGGTCATCTTAGTTGTTCGAGAGAGGGCTTTGCTACTCAATTGCCTTCTAAGCCCAAAAAAACAGCGATTGGCAAGAGTTATTCTTCGTTTGATACCAGCGCTGGTGTCGTTGTCTGAATTTATAGCGGAGCCTAGGTAGACAAAGTCCTTAACTACCTCGAAGTTATAACTGTCTTTTGTGACATTCTGTCCAAGACGTCGGTGTTGGGAGTCCTTTCCTGTTGACAGCATATATTTCGTCTTGCCCCCATTGAGCGCTAAACGCATCTTTCGCCTCCGTCTGAACGCGCCACTGACATCACGCCGGTTTCTTCCGATTATGTCAATATCGTCGGCGTATCCCAATTTTTGTACGGACTTTTGAAAGATTGTGCCTCTGGTGTTGGCGCGTGACTTTTGCACAACTCTTTCAAGAACGATGTTGAAGAAGTCGCATGAGAGCGCGTCACCTTGTCTAAATCGTTTTTTGACATCAAAGGTAATCTTTTCATCGATTCACATTTTCATCGATTTTAGGGCAGCGTATGACAGCTTTATGAGACGATCTATACAGAGCCATGTCTAATTTTGGCATCCCTCCCAAACTCGTCCGTCTGTGCAGGATAACAATGGAGAATGCATGATGCTCAATCAAGGTTGGAAAGACACCACCGAAACTTTCAATACCACTTGAGGTTTTAAGCAGGACGACGCGTTGTCATCTCCTCTCCTTCATTAACAATTCTAAATGGTTCTCCAAGCTGGATACCCTGGTATCACAAGTTAGTCCCCAATGGGATTCAAAAGCTCCTTGGAATTGAGGATATGTTATGTTAGATTGATTAGAGGTGGGGTCGTGATATCACTGCGGCTACCGATTGCCCCATTGTGATTTCACCCAAATTAGAGCTCGGTCATGATGCCTGAATTCGAAATTGATCCAGAGATGTCCTTCAGTGAGCTGCCAGATAGAAGAATTTACCTAAATGACGATGACATGTTCTGATTAAACAGTCACAGTGACACGAAATGTGTTCTGCGGATTCTTCGTCTTTGTTACACATTCTGCATCTGTTGTCTTGTACTATTCCATAGTTATTAGGTGTTTTTTCACTCGACAGTGTCCCGCTAAGAAGCCTGTGACTATTAGAATCTGACTCCTTGTTAGTCCAAGGATTTGTTTCGTTCTGGTATGGGAGGAGTTTGGTATGAACATTGCTTGCCTGCTGCCTTCAGTGTTCGTCCTGTAATGGTGGGCTCCGTTTTTAGAACGGTTTTTTAGAATTAGAATTAGAATGGTCTTGGCATCACGAAGTTTGATATGGATCCTTTTCTGGTTCGTAAGTCTGCTATTTCATTGTGCCCTGGCACCCAAATGAGGATAAGACTGAGTATAAGCGGACCTTAAGGCCAGAACTTTACTAGAAAGAAATGTAAAATCGAATTAGAGAAAATTTTGGCGATTTAACGTTAAATAAAACTTGCCTATCGCTCTGTTTGGCCAGGCCTTATCGAAAAAAATGAAATAGACGCTTTATAGGACCCTCATCATACCTGTTTGGATGGAAAAGTGTGGATGACGAGGTCATGTAGAGCAGATTCCACATCTGATGGACTTCGATGTAGAGGACAACCTCATCTTTGATAGCGTTGACGACGACTTCAACCAATGCAATTGTGCTGGCTGGAGAAGCTAGTTGGTTGACGGTCTGGTTAACTCCGAACTTGTACCTACAGAAAGAGCTTGAAATCTTTAAAGAGTAAATGCTGTCCGAAGATCCAAAGTTTAATCCGGAAATACAACTTAAGGCATTAGTTTAAATATGAGATATCAAAATGTTCAAGTGATTGACAGTTCGCCAAAAAAATATGTTAAAGGCGTATTCGGAGTTAAACAAAGAAGAATCAAACTTCGAATTTCAAGACTTTTGAATAACATACTTACACCGCCTTATGCGGAGATTAATTAAAACTTATTTTAAGGAAAGTTTTCAATTTTGGCTAAATCCTCCTACAATGCTATTCAAAAGCTCAATGGTTTCTGTCTTGACGTGAAAGGAGTGGACTTAAGAAGCATTAGTGACTTTTGAATAAAATACTCTCCAAAACACGTTCGCAAAAAATATTTTAATGCGCTTAAACCCTCCCTCTGCCGAAGTAGAAATCTAGTGAATTGATGTGAAGTGAAAATCAAAGTGAAAATCAAAAACCGCGATATTAAATCACTAATCCCTTCATCCCACTACAGATAACCCAGGTCCAAATATCAATCTCTGTGCGTAATCCGTCAAAATCTCCACTCGCAGTCAAGCATTTCAACAAAAACATTATTAATTGAACATTAAACTTAACTTGACGATACCAACCGAAAAAAAAAAGAAAAAAAATTTAGATGCGGATTTCTTCGGTATGAATGATGAATGTATTGCACGTATCTACGTACCGATACTTCATTGTTATTGCGACTTGGTTTTCATTTATTGTCTTACACCTATACGTACTTGTATATGTATGTATGGGTTTTGGCTGTGAGAAAGATATAAATAAATCGAAAGCACAACGATGGGGTTAACAGCCCAATCGAAATAAATATACTTCCGATTGAGTGGGGGTGGTGTGGAGGTGCTGAATAAGTCATTTTACCTGCGGCGGCACAAAGAGTTTACGTGTGCACGTGTGCGTAGAGAAGTCGGATCTAATTATTTCGAGTGCGAAGGCGTTTCCCAGATTTTTGGTTAATTTATTGCGTTTACTGGAAATGGAACAGTTGTTGAGGGATTTGTGTCTTGGAAAAACTGTCAGTGGAGGAAGCTCCAGATTTGGTTACAGCTCCTAATGAAAATGCTTTGTCGTTAAACTTTAGAGAATCAGAATGAGAAATTGGTCGGAAATGAGCTCTACTAAAGGAGGCAATGACTTAAGAAGGGGTCAAGAGAGCATTCGGCATATTTTCTATACACTACGCTTTGATTTCATGTCGGCTTTACATGGAAAAAGGACACGTTTTAGGGACATACAAACGCTTGAATTGTGTCTTCCGTTTTGAGGAATCAACACACACTTACAAAGATACAGCGGTTGGCATGGAACAAGTGCCATATGATCAATCCCAACCGCACCTCTCGAAACAACCTTTATACTCCAACTCGACCTTTATACGAAAGAAATGACAACAAGGGCGCCCTACGTCTTCAAGAATCTAATTCTTGAAAAACTGACCAAATAGGTCACTGCACTCTAGTATCGCTAGATGGGAGAAAATGGAAACAAAAATAGACTGCGTAGGGAATGTAATGCATTGAAAAGAAGCTGAAATTGCCCAATAAAAGTTCCAAACTACGACAGCGTGTTTCCAGCAGACAAGTACTGGGAGTAAAAGCTTTTGAACTACTTAAACCGCCAAACCAAAGTAGTGAAAGGAGACAGAGCAGCAGATTAACTGGTGAAAAAATGCTGATTGAGAGATTAAAATTGGGATTGTTAGTAGAGGTGGGATCGTGTAACATTATCACTGCGGCCACCAATGCGCCTATTGTGATTTCCATACCTGGCAGATGTATCCTCCGTTTTGAGATAGATGAAAGGTGTTCTGATGAAACAATTACAGTGACACTGACACAAAATATATAGACTTGCTTAGAGTTAGCATCATCTTTCTATGTCGGAAGATGGAGCAATGGAATGTTGAGGATAACTGCTAGCATTGCAGTAGGAGTTGTTCTCATAGCACCCGTAATGCACACACAGGCTAGTCTACCCAGTTGCATGTAGTATTATACACTCTTCTGTTTTGGATGCATCTGTGTATCTGGCCATGTTCAGTTTTGTTAAAGGCCCCTTCGATGTCAAGAAAGCAACCCACCACAATTTCTTTGTCTCTCTAGGATTTGTCAATCTTTGTGGTGAGTTCCTGAAGAGCATGGGTAGTAGATTTTCCGGGCTGACAGGTATATTCGTTTTTATAAAGTAGATTCCTTTAACTTAACCAAGGGCTTTATAAACTGAGTTACTGTTATGAGCGATAAGAGCAAAAGAACAAAATGTGTATCCCCACACTAACTACAGAAAACATGGGTAGAAAATTAGGCATCTTCACGAAAGACTTTTGTAAAAGCTGAAGGGAAAAAAAATAATTAAATTCGGAAAAAAATTCAAAAGCTACTGTTCAGCTCTCCAAGAATGATGATGGATGTCAGGCTGTTTGATAGATTGGGCGGTTTGGCATAGGTTCCTTTTACAGACCTGTAACGATTCATTCAGTGGGACAGATCACTGCACCATGTACTATTATGCCAATCGAATAAGTGCCAACCACCCTCCTAACCTAAGGTAGGAATCTTAAAGTTGATACTAAAGATGGATCACTCGAGAGTACAAGGACGGCGACGTACATACATAATTACCTTATCGTGACTGAAGAATCAATCATAGAAAACAGAGACAAGTCTTCTTAGAACCGAAATGTCAATTTAATTTTGGAGGAACGTAAGCAAATTACATCAAAAATGTCAGTAAAATGTAGATACATGAGAAGAAGTTGTTTTGCTTAAGTAGGGAAAATCAGTGCCTTATGACATTCGTTACTGCTCACGTAGACCAGCAATAGGGTCCATTTTTATCCATTCCAGGTCCATTAAATGGAGCAAAAGGTCTACTTGCCCATACCATCTCTCAGTCGTCGATTATGTTCTCTCCTTCCACCACATCCAAATTCTCCGTGGTCTCCAGAATAAATAGACTATCTCTGGAGACCGACATACATACATTGAAATGACTGCTCATTAATATATCTAGCGTTTCCTCGTGAGAATCCGTTCAAGTGGCGAGACTTCTCCAGATAATGGATGCCGGCGCTGGCGACCTGGCTAGGGTTCTCCTTAGACAGGACGCTTCGTTGGTTAATTCAATAGTCTCGTAAAAGTTCCTCCAGCAGTTCACTTTTGCAGATCTGGCCTCTTTCTTGAGGAGTTTCACACTCTCCTTGTAGGTGGACTACTCAATGACTCTTTTTTCAGCGAGGTTCCAACTTGCTCATGATTTGCGAATAAGCTCCCCAATTTTTGTGTTCCACCAGGATGGATGTTTTCTTCCGCTGCAATTACTAACCTAAAAGGATCGTTCGAAGGATTGTCTGAGGGAGCCGGTAAGATCATCGCTTCTATAGAGGTGAGGTCCTCTGTTGGACAGACTCCAGCTGATTCCCTGAGTTCTCTGTTAACCCTATGCCAGTTTGCCCTACGTGAATTCCTAAAGACGCTGTTCCATGTAGTTTTCAGTTGTACACTGAAAAGTATCTAGTAGTTATCAGATAGGGACGCTCGAGTTGTGACAACTTTATCAGAACTGTGTGCATTAAAAAAGCTTACATCTAAGACTTTCTTTCTATTTGCTGTCACAAAGTTTGGGCTAGCGCCTCTGTTACCTATAGCTAGAACGCATTATAAGGTGAAGTTAAACAAAACTTCGCCTCTAGCATTGATATCTGAACAACTCTACAGAGTATGGTGGCACTTAGCGTCACATCCTAAGACTAAGTTTGTCTTACCTTGTTGAGATGCTGATATGAGTAACCCCCAGGCTTCCGAGAGAATGTCTGTGCCGTCATCATAGGATAGATATTCATGTAGGTCTCTTCCATACGCGCGACGAGCACAACATAAATGGTTGCGAGAAGCTTGTTCCATCACGACCTATGGCTAGGATAAAGGTGGGTGAGTCCACCTGGGTGATATTCTAAAGAACATCCTGCAGATTTTTTTCGTCGCCGTGGCTCAGTGTTTAGTGCATTGAGCTGCATCCATAGAACCTTTTTCGCGGTACCACCTTTCGTCGGGGAATAACAAACATCCAAGAGTACGATTTGTAAAGCATACAATGTATTAGACTATCTGAGTAGTTTTATTAGAGAGCTTAACTGATTTTTATACTTCATTCCGAGATTTCTTGTCCCGAGTCATGTATCCAGGCTTGGATGACTCCGCATTTTCAATAGAAAATTGAGTTCAGAGCTTATAAGTGAGCAAAATTTTTTTTTTACTTTAAAAAATATCACAGATATGGTCTGTTCAGGGATTACCTACTTTTAGCCACGTGTAATCCTGTTTGAAAACTGTTTCTCAATCCGCCGTTCGCATAGATTCCTTCCATTCGTGCGACGTGCGCAACATGAATTATTGCAAGAAGCTAGACATTGGTCCATCCCGACCTATGGATTGGCTTAAGGTGGGTGTGTCCACCTGGGTGGTAACCTAAAGAACATCATACAGATTCGATTTTTTAATTGTTTGGGGATAACACATATAACATGGACGTCTAGTATTATTGTTCGACTTGACATTCAGAAAATTCTACATAACTTTTCACTCCCAGTCTTAGGGAACCGCAAGTCAATTCCCAACACGAACACATTAGTATTCGACAAATCTAATTAGAAATTCGCCTTACCAACTTAAATCACTAATCAAACTCACACACAAAGACCAAGACCAAAGTTAAGAAAACGTAGTCACATCGAGTGACCACTTCGTCCTAGAATGCCCATAAACCACACAAACTTTTCTAATTAAAGAACTTCCCGTATTTACATGACATTATTGTTTAATGCCAAACAAAATGAAACTGTCCTTGGCTGCATTAATTGAGTCAGGCCGATTGAATACCAAGCAGTCCGACCAACACACTCAATCATTGCAGCTAGTAACCATATAACTTGCGTGCGGACGCAAGTGAATGTGCGTCCTAGATAAATTTGTGGTTGTTCCAGTGACAGAGAGGGCATTCCATTTTAAATGATGTCACAATTCCTTATGCAAATAGTATGCTGCCCACTTGAAATTCAATTGGTTTCTCCAGAATCCCCGCTTGGACCATTATGCTGCAATGTTATAAATCCAAATTCAAGATTGCAACTTCAGTGGCAGGAAGAAGAAGTTTTCCCAGATCAAACATCAGGGCGAGAAAATAGTTTCACAAGGGCAAAACCAAAAGAATTCCCCTAAGGATGGAGAACTGTGTGTAGCTTCCTTGGATATTCCCCTAGTCCACCGGGCGGAGAGTTATGACTGTCCTCACTCCAACGTGTTCCACTCAGCCACCTCTCCCCAAGATATTAATGGAAATAAATTTTCAAGTTTTCATTTTAAGAGTCATTTAATGAAAAACCGCAGCAAGTCAAGTCGGTGTGGTTAATGGAACGGTCCTCCTGTTGAGGAATCTTAAAACCGTTCATCTACAACACAGCAATTGAGCTTTATTACCCAGAGAGTATTTTATCTTAATTAATCCAATGGCTGCGTGGGGCGTCCTTGGGGAGCACACTGACGTGGTGGTGTGAATTCATTTCGCTGTTGATTGAAAGATATGTCAATCAATGTGGAAGCCAAGGACATTTAGTTTATCCTTGATCTAATAGGAATTAGAAGAAATCTGTTCGAAAGGTTATAGAGACAGAGGTAGAAATGGGTGACATAGGCAGAATGGCAACAGGGACTTGGGTATACTTCAAAAGTTTCAGATTCTTCTATCGAAAGTTTTCAAACAGGATTACACGTAGCTAAGAGTAGGTAATCCCTAAACGGACCATAGCTGTGATATTTTTTTAAATAAAGAAGAAGAACGCACTCAAAAGCTCGGGAGTTTAATTTCCTATTCAAAATGCAGAGTCATCCAAGCCTGGATACACGACTCATGGCAGCGAACCCCGGAACGCAGAGAGTCTAAGACCATACCTCATACATTGTATGTTCTACAAACAAAAAAGAAACTTATATCTACTCATTCATCTCTCCATCTGTGGTGAAATAATAGAACGCTCCGTTCCTCACCTGGCGCTGTAACATCAAATCCATATACACTATGAAAAGCATGGGTGACAAAACGTACCCCTGGCGAAGTCCAACGCCCACAGTGAAATGTTCCGATTTAACGCCGGTCACCCGAACACAGCTCTCACAGTTAGTGTAGAGATTGAATGGCCATTAAAAGAGAACCGTCAATCCCATACTCCTGCAGTACACTCGAGAGTTTACCTCGAGGCACCCGATTATATACTTTTTCCAAATCCACAAAGGTTTGACATAGGTTTGGCATACTCCCAGGCATTCTCAAGTCCCATTCTTAAAGTGAATAGCTAATCTTTTGTGCTTCTATCTGGACGAAAGCCTCACTGCTCATCGTCTGTCCTGGACTCGACCTCAGCTCTGGAACGCGCTTCCAACACCTTAGCAATGACTTTCCGGGGCGACTTGAGAGAGAGTTGTAACTGTAGCAATCCCTCCCATCGTTTCTTTTTTTTTTAAAGAGGAACAATCACCCCAGTTTGCCAATCGATAGGTGGTTCACCCCTTTCTCAGGCCACTTTAATGATAAAAGAGAGCTGTTTTAACCCCTCTTCCCCCAAGACCTTAAACATTTTCGGCCGGATAATTTCCACTCCAGCAGATTTGCCGACTTTTAGCTCTTTAATAGCCAAAGTCACCTCCACTAAGGTGGGACAATTCTCCGTGTTACTCTCAAAACTATAGATCTACCATCCTCAGTGACCTATTCGGGATTGAGTAGCTCCGAAAAGTGCTTGCCCTATCTGCGCAAGATGTCCTTCTCATCGGAAAGAAGTTGTCCATCCTTGGATTTGACTCCTTGGATTTGATTTTCTTCCTCTGAGGCGGTGAATGATCTGGAACTGCAGGCTAAGCCCCAAAATTATGTTACACCTTGGTCGTCAGACCTATCTTAGCATACCCAGCATTGGCTTAGTTGGAAAAACTAGCGGCGTCACTAGTGTTCAAAAGCTGAAACTAGTTCAATACCTACCCTGCTACAAAACAGCGATTTTAGGATGTTATGGGATGATTTCTTCCCAAATACTGTCTTGCGCTAAACTGCTCAGTACTCATGGCCCTAAAAGCGCGATGACTTAAAATTTAACAGTTTATCTGGTTCTAGATACGGTGAGCCATCTAGCGCTCATCTATCAGTTCGCCTCAGCACATACTCAACCGTGTTCAGATTGAATTATTTGCAATCGATTAGGTAGTTCAAAGGCTTAAAATGGCTTTCTGATACTAGTGGCAACACCATTTTTGCCTTATCTGATAGTCAAGCTCCTCTAAATGCCCTAAACTCGACCAAATCGAATATGGTTCTGGCGGCAGTAAAAATGGTTTTAAAACTACTACTTCACTGGACTTCTACACACAGAGCCTAGGATAGGCCTTTTCTATTTTCATTTTTGTCTTTATTACCTGTGACTAAATTGCAACCCTCCACGTTACCGACTCATACTAGTATAAGTACTTTACCCAAAATGAATAACTCAAAATGTAAAAGCACTCAATTTACACAGCACAAGAGCTCTTCCTAAGCATGGTATGTACCGAATAAAGAATTAGAGCAGCCATGGCCGCGTTTATCCCCCTCAATTCATATTCTGGTTCATACATTGTACGGGTTACCCTAAATAATCTAAGAATGTTTAACATACCTTCAGTCTGCTTTAAATCCTCCATTGACATGGCCACAACAACGGCATCCCCATAATCTACTTAAGCAAAGTTTATAAGCCACATTCGGGGTGGCACCCGACTTTATCTCGTTCATCTGATCCATACAAAAGCACGATGATTCTTTGCGAACATGGCGATGAAAAAAGGGACTTCAAAAGCAGGATTATCTTGCAAAACCCGAAAATAAACCTCCTCCACCATATTGTTGGTGCAGTGAAGCTCGCCTCCGCATCATAACAGCCCATCTGCGCTCTTCCTCGTAATCCATTCAAGGGGATGCTGCAAATTAATATACGAAGCATAAATGAATACACATATGCTGGCCTTCCAGCAGCTTGCTAGCAAGTTGCATTCGCCTGAACCCACGCCGACCGCATTGCCTGCATCTGCATCCATTTCATCCAGAGCGATATCTCTCCGGAGTTACATGGGCGAACGAACTAAGTATTAAAAGCATTTCCTGATGTTAACATCGCATTAATATCCTCGTCTGTGTGCTCCCTTGAGATTTATTGGATTTTAAAGTGCGGTGCTCGCTGTAGGGGCTGCAGGGAGGGGATGATGCCATCACATTTTCGGGACTTTGATTGTGTGTCTACGCACAAAGGACCTTAACTAAATGTTTGATGAACCCATTCCATGGTAGAAGCTTGCAATTTACCACCAAACTTACTTGGAGGTGATATTTCATTGTGACAGCTGCCCTGGTGGTAGGTAGTGTGTCCTGGGGTGCAGGTGGGCGGCAAACGGAAGCCCCACGGATTACCAGGTAGACGAAGCGAAAATAAACAGCTTTGTGTGGGTTGGAGGTTGATGTTCGGCGATTTGTCATCCCATTACACGCCGAAACGACGGGCGGCGAGCGTAAGCAAACAGATCTGGGGAAAGAACACAACGAGGTCCAAGCGAAGAATGCCTTCACCTGGGCAAGTATATTACGAGTAATGGATGGAAATTTGATCGATGGTGTGCCCTTGTCTACGTCATTATGTTTTTTTTTTCTTTTTTCACAAGTGCGGGAGTAATCTGATAAATTGATATCCAAATAAAGGGCGGGCCAAAGTACTTGGTTACATGGAATTACCATAACAGTGGTAGAATACTTAGGCGACAGTTAGTCAACATTAGTGAGTCCATAAAAACCTAGTACTGGTGAGTGATGCAATCTATCATAATCAGCTGAAAGAAAGTATTTGGAAGAATTATAGTCTTCATTTCCTTGAATCTTTTCCAGATTTATTGTTTGGGGGTGGAAAAAAAAAAAAAAACGAGTTGGACACATGTAATGGAAATTTGGGGCAACAGTTGATATATCTTGACCAAAAGCTACAGTCCAGGGAGGGACAGAGCCTCAACCAATAAGCGCCGATATTTAGCCAGCGGCCTCCAGTTTCGCGCTCCAAGTTGGTTAAGGTCCTCTTTTACTTGCTTGCGCCAACTGAGTCGCAGTCTTTCTTTACTGCGCCGTCTCTCGGGTGTGCATTTGAAGATTTTCAGGGCCGGAGCATTGGTGTCCATCCGCTCTACACCCTTCGGGTAGGGGCTAGAATTTACCCGAGGTAGGCATGCCTATCGTAAAAGGCGACTAAAATCCACGTCTTGACTGTGACGTTAAATGAGTCTTTTTAGTACGTCGGATAAACCTAATGGATTTTTTACTCCAGGTGGTACTCGCGGTCGAGGCACGGATTCTGGAGGCCTCAACCAACATACTCTCTCGCTTCGCCTCTTCAGGCGATGATACAGGTCCGGGTACGCTCGAATCTGAAGAGTCCTGCAGTTCACTCTCTGATTTGTTTGTGAGGATGGACTGGAAAGAAGGAGAAAGTGGCGGATAGGTTTTACCCGGTACGCTTGATCTCTTTCAGCATAGCCGTAGTGCTGTAGTGGTAGCAATTGACTGTAGTGCTGTTGCTAATGGCAAGCTGAACGAGCTCCAGATGCGATGCGCCACGGTGGGTTCCTGTCTAAGAGCCAAAAGAAAAGGAAAAGAAGGAAGGCTGCGATCGAGTAGCGCAAAGAGGCTAAACCAGCTGAAGGCGCAAGCACCGAGCGCATTCATCCTTTGGTGGCGGAGGAAAAGAGGATTAGGTCGGCGAAAGGTACTTTAACCGGAACCGACTCAGCCCTTGGACCCGGCGTTGTCTCCTGTTCTTCAAGCTCGAACAGGGCAAAACGGAAGAAGCGAGCTGTGAGCCAGGCACCTACTATGAAAAGCGTGTGGAGTTACCTTCAAGGGTTTCATTACTGGTGAACAGAGATTGTCTGAAGCAAACGAAGCCGCTGGCGGACGTGCTGCCGATAGAAAATCGACTACTGGTGGCGATGTCCGCACCCAAGATCCGGTGAAGACGGGTGTTAAGCCCCCTCATCTAAGGGGAATCTAAGGGGCGGAAAAAGTTGGCTTCCTACAAAGAAGCTGCTCTTTACTGCTTGAAGATTTATATTGGGAAGGCTGGTGATGACCATAAGATGACCGATGCGGAGTGCGAACACTGCAAAGTTCATCTGTGAGAGCTAGCGGCGGCAGCGAATGCTGTCATTCAGGTGGAGGGCTGTATGTTGAAGAACGGAATCCTTGTGGTAAAGTGTTCTTCATAGCAAACATTTGACTGGCTTGGCAAACTGGTGCCGAAATACGCACGCATGGGGGTCACTTTTTTTGTCCCTTTTCGTGCCTTCAAGGTTGACGCGTGCTTTGGTCGATGGTGGACTTTTCTGGCCTGAAGCCACAGTGATATGGACCGATCAGGTTGCTGACGAACGCTGTCAAGCGTTCAAGACGGCAGATAAGACCTTGTACGCGATATTAAGAAGGCTTATGCCTCTATAGTTGAAGCAGTTTTGAGGGTCTCGTTTCTTGAGGATCGGGTAACCGATGGTGAGGTTCCATTTATCGGGTATATCTTCCTCCGATCATATTTTACAAATGAATTGGTGCATTATCCCTACCAAGTCATCGCCGGCTCGGCAACTAGGCCGTCAGCTGCAACAGCTTTGTTGGGCTTAGATGTGGCTTTCTTCACTTCGTCCAGGTCGGTTGGACGGAATTTTCGGTCTACATCGTCCAGGTTGAAGGGTTTTCTCTGTTTCGGGATTAGATTCGTCCTCGTCGTTAAATTGGTACACACTCAACGTTATATTGTCCTCAAGTGCGAACTGCTGAGCGTACGTCGAGTTAATAACTTCTAAAACTGACTCAGCATTTCTTAGAAGCTAATTAAGCCCCCCGAACCGTCTGAGGTAGGTTGGGTAATCAACAACTTTTTAAAAAAGGGACTATAGCGTGTCATGATGAGGGAAGGCAGTGTCTTAGCATCTTCATATCGTGGATTCCTTTTAAATATTAATTTTAGGGGTTCTCCCTTCTTCTTCACCAGTTACTGCGCCGCCATTGTTAATTCGATTTTCAAAATCATCACCCTTACTCCGAATTATGCAAAACTCCTTCCGCTAAATGGATTACTTCATTAAGCTGCGTGAAAATAATCAAGTCCTTGCTTATCTTACGGCACCCTAATCATGAAATATTACCCAGAAAATATTACTGAAAGCCGTACCGTTCCAAGTCAGTGCTCATCGATGTGAAGATATACGCCAAGGTTAGGTAGATAACCCCCCACTGAAAAGTGTGAATTTCATTGACATATGCAAGACTAATCATTCTCAAGAGGCGAAACAAATGACGACTACGTAACGTATGAGAAAAGAAAAAGAAAAGTTCGTTCCCAACTCGGGCAGAATCTCATTGAAAAGTTGTTGACGTTAACAACGTTTTCGCCTTTTCCCAGGAAAATTGTGCTGATTTCCTTTGAATTCGTGTCGTGCACGGTTTACCTTGTGAGACAATCGCCTTCGATTCCGATATGAAAGGACTTAACGAAAAGAATATATTGAAAACTTTTACGTTCATCCTTCCGGTTCGTCGCCATCGAATTGAGTTGATGTCCTCGAATCAGGATCTGAGATAATAAATATTGTTTCCACCTCTTGATTTCAAAAGAAAGTAAAAGAGAGAGAGAGAAGGGAATATTATGTTGTTAAGATTATTTGTTGCACGATCACGGGCCCGTATTTAAATTTCCGAGACGTATAATGCGCCCACCCATTTAATAGCACGTGGCAGAGCACTTAAGTCGTTTCCTAGCGAAAGGATGTGCTCGACGAAGGATAAACACCCCACTGCGACATCTTCGCGTTGTATAAGGCATGCCAATAAATCCTGTGAAACGAAGAAGAAAAAAAAAAGAGACGGGAGTCGTGCATACATGTGTATTGTGTACATATATAATTGAATTGGCGAACTTCTTCAACCGGCACAGCGCAGACAATATTAACATTGTCATTCGGCTCACATACTGACACCCACCCACCCACACAGCCCTGTGAAGTGAGAGAGAGAGTACCTTCGGGACATGGAAGCGTCCTTTAAGAAGTTCGGCATATGTGACAACTCGATTGTTTTCCTTCGGGCTGCATCCTTGCTCCATCCACCAGCACTATTTAACTACGTGTCAAAGGGACTGATATCGGTTGGTCTACTTCTCCTTCAAGCTGATGTCCTGTTTTCAATACGGTTCGGTTTTAAGTGTTTTCTTTTTGGTGTGAAGTAGTGGGATGTCCTCGTAAAAAAATCACTTTAAGCCGGTTAATGCGAGGAAGAGATACTAAAAAAAAAAAATAATATATAACCCAACAAGCTATTGACCCTTCGGAGATATTGTCGAGGATTGAGGAAGTGTGGTGATTTTATTTAGTATCACGTCGTTAAAAGGTTTGCGAGTGTGTAATATTGACAGAGCACTGCCAGGACTCTATTTAGGGATGCATGTGGATGTGTATGGGAAATAAACAAATCGATTTGTGAAAACAAATGCCGCTTTGAAGTGGGGCGCGTGATTTAAATAAGCCGAATGGGTACTTATGTGTGTATGTGGGACCTCGATGTTTTACAATGGGACTCGTCGAAACCGAGTGCCATTGTCGACGATATACTCTGTGTGTATCTTTTTGCCATTAACAATTTTGAATTTTATGTGAAAAGTTTTATGAGATTTTACGAGATACGAGATAACTGCGTGTTGGATGGATGGGACTTTTCTGAAAGTTCATTTCGGTTAAAAAAAAAAAAGAAAAAAATCTTCGATTTTTAGTAGCCCACATGGTTGTTGTAGGGTTGATTGGTACATTAAGCATTTATTTACTTCGCAAACTTACACAATTGAAAATTTATTATAATTGAAAATAATACAAAAGAATGGTGAAGTGTGCCGATAATTTTCAAGGTCATTACGAGAGGTACATACTTGGAAGAGGAACAAGTTTTGACTTCTACATAGTTGGGCCTATTGGGAGGGAAAAGAGTTTTTAATCTACAATTCTCTGGTGTTAGGTATTAAGGGCTTGAGTCAGAATTTATAGTTTCCAAAATATAAGACACTAATACCAAACAATATCGAATGAAATATTTCATTCAAACAATTTACCATATCAAAGATACATATTTATCAAGTACTTTATGAAATTTTTATTTAAAAATTTGGAAAATTCAGCCATTGGGACCTGATTTTCCTTGACCTTGAAAAAAGTGGATGGAAAAAATGGACCTTGCTTCATCCGAAATTGAAAAACAAATTTTTTTCTCTTAGTAAATATATAGAATTTTTGGCGGAGTTGTGCACCAAAAAAAAAACATTTTTTGGTCAAATTTTCACTACATATTGCCTCATAAAATAAGTTGTGATAATAAAAATAAAAATCCTTCATTCTGGTTCTAGATAATGTTATTTTGAACAAGTGTGCAAAATTTCAACAAGATCGGTTCATAACTTTTTGAGAAATCATGACTACCGATTTCAAAAATAGAATTTCGAGAAAAACGCAATTGAAGTACGACGCGCCAGTCTGACTAGGCATGATGGGCGGAACTTCCGAAGGGTCTGTCTCTTAGAATTTTACTCTGATCGATTTAAAACTTTGGGAGAATATTCTAGACATATTGTACTATTTAATAACATAAAAAAAAAGAAAAATTTAAATTTTGAAACCCACCTAACCCCTTAATACCTATACCAGAGAATTGAGGGTGTACAAGGGCCAGCTGTTAATTGTCAGTAATACACATATAGAAGGATCACAAGTATTCACGAATATTGCTTAGGAAATAACATCGCTTTCTCCAAATCTCCTTAAATATCCAGTTTTTGGAAAGTCAACATCATAATCCACCAAAGCAACTGCAATCAGGATGTTCAAAGGTGTCGCTAAAACATTCATTTTGTGCGTTTTATTGTTTTACACGATCCGCATTTTGTTAGTGACTCTGAACAACAAGTTGATTTGTTAGTCCGCTCAGCTGTGCAACACATTAACCACTGCTCAAGTTAGATGTTGTGCACATTTCGAAAGGTGTACATCGACTTTCTTCTGTCATAGATACTGTATGGTCGCCGTGGTTCAGTGGTTAGTGCTTGGGTTTAAGCCACAGAAAATTGTTTCCGACACCACCTCCATTCGGAGAATAACAAACCTCCAATTTGTCAGGAAAAAAAGCTTCTTGTTGGTCCATTCCATTCGTCTGAAAAGTGCAACACGCACGAATAGTTGCGAGAAGCTATGTAGGTCTTGGCTCATTTTGGAGTTGACGCGTCAGCAGTTTATTTATTGAGACAGAAGTAGTTTCTTACTTACTTAAGGTGGCGCTACAGACCGGGGTGGTCCTGGGCCTCAACCAACAAGCGTCGCCAGCGATCTCGATCTTTTGCCAGCTGGCTCCAGTTTCGCACGCTAAGTCGGTTGAGGTCCCCTTCCACTTGCGTGCGCCACCTGAGTCGCGGTCTTCCTCTACTGCGCCGTCCCTCGGGTGTGGATTCGAAGATTTTCCGAGTTGGAGCATTGGTGTCCATCCGCTCTACATGACCGAGCCACCTCAGTTGTTGGACCTTCACTCTTCTGGCTAAGTCGATGTCGCTGTACAGCCCGTACAGTTCGTTGTTGTATCTCCTCCTCCACTCCCCGTCTATGCAGACGGGACCAAAAATCACCCGAAGAATTTTCCTCTCGAAACAGCCAAGAGCGACCTCATCCGCTTTAGACAGAGTCCATGCCTCTGCGCAAGAAGTAGTTTGGGATTCGTTAAAACTTCACGAACGTCATTCTCGTATGATTTGTTTAGATAAGTGAGATAAGATCAGTGCTGAATGTAAAGAGTAGAGTTATGTAGCCAGGGCTTGCATAATACACTTTACCTACTCCATCCCACAAAAATTGTCAGTACCGGTCTTATGGGGGAGCATTTTTTAAAACACTGGCACTCAATTAGAAAAATTGCCACTGAAATAGAAACGAAACCACTGACATGCACATGTTTTGTTCTTGTAATTTTCCTCAAATTCGCATACACCCCACCGGGATCAGTCCACACAGCCGAGGATAAAATGATCGTATGACCGCCATCAATCCTCGCTGCGTCTATTGAAAATATGAATATCAAAATAGAGTTACCACCTTTTCTATGGTTTTTGTCAAAGAGCTTTGGAGTTATGTGCTTTTGAAAACAAGTAAATGAATTTGAGTATGTGAGGGTATTGCCGATTGGGTTTTGTTTACATTTATACTCGTACATCCAAATACTTGTAAAAAATGCCTTCTACAACTTATTAAATTTTCATCAAAATCGAGTCGGTGTCCATGTTGTAAACAACTACCTTTATTTCGTTCAACAAATTGTTTTGTTTTTACAATAAATCAACAGATGGTACCCTTAGGAGTATTGCTCCCCGATTTGCGGCCACTTGTCATGTAATGCTAGCTATTGCAACAAAACTGAGACGCAATCGTCCTATCTTCCCTGTACTAACAATTTTTGTGAGACAGGGTATAGGCACCAGAGTGGGCCCATTGCGATCCTTATGAAACCAAAGTTGGCAAACCTAAACCATTTCCTGAAAGCATTTCCTACAAAATATCGTAATATTTTTTTATAGCTGTTAGAGTCGAGCTGCTCTAGATTATTAAAGGTTAAAGAAACAGCTTCCGAGAAATTCCTATAATAAGTCTGTTATGTCCTCAGCGGTAGTTGCAGTACCTAGTAAACTTCTGCAGTTAAGAGCTCTAATCTTTTCGAGTGCTTCCCCAGAAGACAGTGGCCGGACAAGATACCAATGACTAGTTGTAGCAGTGCCCTGCTTTAGTTGAGAATATCTCTGGTTCTTCTGCGGCCTGGTACAGGCCTTGGAGCCTTAGCTATTTTTGTCCTGTTGTATTAGACCATCTCTGATTTGTTATCTTACTTGTGATTATTCTCAAGATTTTCGCTTAAGCTACACAGGGAGCAAGAACTATAAGACTAAGAACTACTACGGGCTTTGCCTGCCCAGCCTATCCAGTTCGTTGGTCTTTCCCTCAATGTCACAATTATCTGGTACCAGACTAAGTCCAACTTGATTCTGTGCCCGTAATATGTTCAGCGGCACTTCGAGACTATTGCGAGTGTTTTAAGTGCAGCCTGACTATCAATGTAAATGGCGATATCCTTTCCGGTTATCGATTTCACTTCTAGTGACTTCTAAGCTATAAGGACAGCCAAAACCTCTGCTTGGAATACACCAGAATTACCCGGGAGTCTTGTGGATACTTTTAAATCTCCCTCTTGGGTGAAGATCTCTGAACTCTATTGGTGGTTTTTGAATCATCCGTAAAGACCGCAATCTCATCTCCTGAGATGAAAGCGCCGCTCTGAAGTTATAAGGAATACAATTTCAATTGAGCGAATAGTCTGGACAAGAATGTTAAAACATCACATGCCAGATGAACCCCATTCAGGAAGGTGAAACCCTGAATAGGACCTGAATAGGAAACCCTGAATAGGTCTGACGAAATCGTATACAGAATACAGCCACTCCGAGCCAAACTGGGACGCCTACGTAAGTAGTCATGGTTCCAATCCTGTTTCTGTACTTTGAAACAACATAATGAACATGGAACACAACAATTGGCTTAACTGGCTTCAGTAAATGAGAAATTGGTGTTTTCTTCATCTTTACCACAGCTGCTAAGGACCACTGCAAGAGTTGCAAGTAGCTTCACCAATTCCGAGGTATAGACTGACTAGTCCATTCTTCAGTTGATCTGCAGTCTCATTTATTAGAATCAACCCCTCTTCCCTGATAGCATCAAATCCATAGGGTTGTTTGTGTTATAGACCCTGAAGAATCTATGAAGTCCGAAACCCTTATTCAGTTCAGTCTAGAGTGTTTTTCTTTCAAGAGGCTGCTCCTAGTGCAGCTCATTTGCAGACTATTAAACCGGGAAAGACAGTAGGTGCTTAAAGTAGCAATTCCCACAGGTTGTATCGGTTACAGATACAGAGTGTGTCGGGACAAGACCAAATATGAAATGCTTGACCAGAAAAGCTTTGGAAATCAAAGGACGATATTTCGATAACTAGCACGCACCAAATCATGGTCGCCGTGGCTCAGTGGTTAGTGCGTTGGCTAGGGCTTAGCTCATCCCGAGCTGTCCCGCCAGATATTTATTTATTTAGCACGCTCTTTACCCAATAGAGATTCATCGACAAATATTTAAAGAATAGCTTGATGGCTTGGTGAATGTGATTTTATTGGCAAAAGTCGATGTGGCAACTGACTATGTTGTCTTAAAGCAGCTGTACTTCACAAAGCAACTGCAGAATCAGAGACCTACATACATATATCCTCCTATTGTTAATCTTCCTTTTAACAATAGCTCATGTGTAGAATATCCAATGTCTGCCCCAGAGGATGCATAAGACCAAAGTTCAGTTCATCATTGACCACCACAGTTTGCACTCATTTTGTGAGAAAAGTCTCAACCAGATTTAACTAGTATTTAACCCACAAGCTAACAGGATATGTGAAGTAAGCAATATTCAAAATACGTATTTCCTACTAAACGGATTATTGGATTATTGGTCCCTTTTGTGTTCATCCTCTCTGAATGCAATGCATCCGTTTGCTTCAACTCATCAGCAATTGTTGCAAGGGTCTTACCCATTTCAGTTGCCAGTTGTACTGCACTCGACATCTTAAACATCCTTGTGTATTGTCTAAATATCCCTTTGGACACTGATTCATATTCTCGTCGAAAAATAAACAACAGATACAATCAAATCGAATGAGTATTTTCTTTGAATCAGTTTTTTCCTTCTGCTTATTGTCGTTATTTGGTCACCAGCACCCCCATCCTGTGTAGTACACCAACTCGTATGAAATAATCTCATTCCACTCTAGGTTATATTTTTAGAAAGAGCTTTCTAGGAGCCATCGATGGTACTGCCCGTCGCCTCATGGCCAAAAACACTGTAGCTCTTAGGCTGCGCCCTTAACAAATAAATGAACCCTCCAGCGTTGTGATATGTTGATATGTTCGTTATCCCCATTCAATAAGAGGATTAGAATTTTATGTGATTGTCCCGAGTGAATTTTCTCCGGAAAAAAAAAAAAACCAACAACCACCCACCCACCATCATCTGGACTGGTTTCGGGTAGATGTGTGTTTTGTTGGCATTCTCCATGACAGGATGCCCAATAACACACAGCTGCAGGTCAAAGGTGGCTTAGTCATGGAGATTTATGCGTCGAGGGAATGTCCATCCGATTTGCGGTCAATGGGACAAAACCTATTAAGATACTGATCGAATGCTATAATATTAACTTTGGTATTTATTTCCAATCCTCGTCTATGGCGAAACCATTTTCACACATCACTTCCTGTAAATTCCATTTGGGAACGAAGTGAGTCAGGTTGCGGATGATGCTTGGCTCCTCTTCGCTTTCGAGCAATAATAATTGAAGGTTTAGTCATGAAATACGGACCGTACTTTGCTATTGGCCAGTCCCATGGGACCGGGACAGTCAAGGTGTGTGTGTGTGTGCTCATTTCCATTAATTTATTCATCGCCTAAGTAGATAGTTGCGATGCGATATCTCTAGAGGTTCGATAACGTATGTAGGTGGTTTGCTTCGAAAATTGCAAGGGTTTATCTAATTTGAGTTCACTATTAGTAAAAATGAAGCTGGGCGACGACCAAAATGTCACTGTTGGGCAGAACGAACCATTCAGTATGGGCGATGATGGAAATCACTTCCACCCGTCCTATAGTAGTGAAGCACAGGTAGCGATACTGAGGGACTTTGTGCGATTTTTTTTAGAACTGGAGATAGGTTGGTATATGAAATCATCTCTTTAGTATGGTGGGATGAAAGGATGCTATTTGAATGCCTTCGGGAGGTATCAATCGCTTTATTCATAGCAAACAGGATATATTTTGACATGTAAGCTCTTAAAACATTTCGCGAATAATTTACTTGGTCCTTACCAATTCAAAAAGTTCACGGCTATGAAAGATCAGACACAGGGTGGTGTAAGCAGAGTATTCGTCACTAATGACACCGAAGCGGTAAGCATCAGTGTATCTGACAAAACCTCGCAATGTAGAAATACAGCTTTGAGAAAGTTGATGACTTTGTCTACGTACAGCATGTCAGAGTGAAACTCGTGTAACTTAGGTTTTCCCACTTGTAGCTGAAGAATTGATAATTGCTATAAACATTTAAATATTTTGAGGGAACGACGAGCATTGGGCTCGTGTTGCCCGTTAGAAGTGCTAGTCATCATCTGAGGATGTAGGGGACTGAAAAAAGAGCACCTATGGAGAACTGGTTGAAGATTTAAACCCACTCTGATTAAACTGTTGACGACCTCAGCATATATTTATTTTTATCGTATAAAATGACCTCAGAAAAAAGAATTAAGACTTAAGGATCTGCATGTGGGATGTCTGTATTCCAAACAGACACCGTACAGCTCTACAGATCTAAACGCTACAACAGAACTTTTACCGATCGAGTGTTCATAGAGCTCTTGAGAAGTATTAAGCACGGTTAGGTTAAGTAAGTAGGTACCTTGTGACATTTATCACTGCTCACGTAGACCAACAATAGGGTCCATTGTGCCCATTTTCGAATTCTACCCGGGAACCTGTAAAGAAAAAGGGGAGCCGTCGATTTAAAACCACCTAGATAAGGGAATGAATCTTAGGAGGTCCCTCAGCTCGATGTTACGCAAATCTTCCAGTTCCGTGAAGAGTCCTCCTTCTTTTACCGGCGAAAGCAGGGCATTCAAACTGCAGGTGACGGACAGATACGATTTCTTCCTCGTCCCTACATGTAAACCGAGGCACTCCGCATGAGGGCCAATGGCTCAGTACCCAGTAATGATGCCGGAGAGTTCTCTTGCTTCGCACCGACTAAGTTTGGCCAGAGACAGAGACCTCTTCTTATTATAACCGGTCCACAAGTTTCTGTCCAATGTTTATTGGCTCGACTAAAGGCCTCGTCTTACCTTATATACCTTTTTAACGAGCCTATTGGAATCCTCTCAAAGGGGAGACCCTGTGAGGCATGCAGCGCTGCCCCCCTTTGAGCAAGTTCGTCCGCCGTTCCGTTACTTTGGATATGCATATGCCTTGGTACCCAAAATAGGGTCGATGTATTGTCTCTCGATATCTTGTCTAGATACTTTTTGCAAATTCCTTCAAGCCTCGATCTAGTTATCGCGGACTCCAGAGCCTTAACGCCTGCCTGGCTTTCGATGTATAACGTATTTTTCCTTCCGGTGATGTCCTTTTCGCGGACAGTTTTCGAAGCCTCGTCTTTTTTTCTAATGGAGTTGTTTATTCCTAGGGCTTTGCAGTAGACCCCGGTACCTGTACCAATGTCCATCTGTAGAAACCGATACTGAACCTCCTGTCAAATATCAGAGTCTTGATCATATGATCTATTTCTGCCGATCTATCGGAATACTTCCATCGAGACAGTACGGACGCGTGACGGTAGGGAGCTGGTATCCTCTGTTGGTCCATCCGTTAGTCCCAAGGGAGTCTAAGCTGGCGTGTTGTTGCAATATAGATCTAACAGAACGGAACTTATCATAGTTTCCAATGCCGCTATTGGTGTTGTTCTCATTGATCCCAAGATTTCTATACATTCCTATACATGCCCTCTGAATCTTAGTGAGATTTGAAAGCTGATATTGCTTCTCAAGCACTTCCACCAGACTAATGAGTCATTGGTAAGGATTGGTCTCACAACCGCCCTGTACAGCCAGGGCACCTTTTGCCTTTTTGCACGAGTAGAAGGCTACACATGCCTTCTTGATGCGCTCATCGATCTTCTTCTTCAAGTTTAGTTTGGTATCAAGAATAATGCCCAAGTAATGTGCTGAGCTCGAAAGATTAAGTTGAATATCCCCGATCTTTGGAAGCTCGAAGTCAGGGATTAATCTCTTCCCAGTAAAAAGCATAGTCTCTGTCTTTATGGGATTGACTCCCAGCCCTTTGCTGCTGGCTCAAGTATTAACCAGAAGAAACGCATAATTGAGGCTCTCGCTAAGGTCTGGAAGGCATTTGCCTGCTACCAGAATGACCACATCGTTGCCATAGGCCGTCACATTGAAGCCATTGTCACCGAGCAATACCAAGATCTCTTCTACGACAAGAAGCCATATTAGGGGAGAGAGGACTAACCATGAGGAGTTCTCCTGCAGACATTCTTCTTTACTTTCTGCGAATATGAAGGGACATATCTATGCTTCAGGGCCATAAAATTCGACAGCAATTGGTGTCTCTATAGAGTCTCTTTCAGGAATCTTTCCTTACTTCTTAATTGGAAAGACTCATTCGTCGTTTCTTTCTAAAATCATTGTCCGAATTTATAGCATAACGAAGGTAACCACAAACTTCTACTCTTACTACCTCGAAATAAAAACTGTCCTCTCTGACGTTCAGTCCGATTCTTCGATGTTGAGTAATCCTTCTTCTTGACAAAACCTGACAGGACCACCCCCGTCCGGCATACTGAGCTGAGCGATCAAAAGCGTTTATCTAAAGTCTTCATATGCACCGAGGCCGAATTCATGACCCTAACTTGGCTTACAACAAGGGTCACAACATAGTTGACAAAAATGTAAGCTGCTTCTTTTAAATTTTTCCCAGCATTCAAGATGACTAGGTCCTTCTGAATCAGCTTCTCATTATATGTCTTCAAAAACTCTTTGCTCTTTGACTTAATAATGCGACGTTAAAAGTGTGAAAGTAAATATCAACTGCAAGGCAAAAAAAAAACTTCCTGAAACTTTGCTCAAACAGGAATTTACACCTTCCATGCCGAAGACAGCAAGCAACCTACATCTCACGGAATCCTTAATTAATAAACAAATTGTGTGACTAATATTCAGCACGCTCCTGACCTGCGTCAATGCCAACACCAGGGCGCTGTCTCCCATCCTTTCTCTCTCTCTCTCTCTGGTTGCATAATCACCGCCTGTAACATTAGAAAATTTTAAGGACACAATGAAAACTTAATTGAATATAAGAAGCATGTTATAATTTCTTCACAGAGCGAAGGAAGGCGAGAGGGTCAGAAAGTTCACCAACATAAAAGTTTGTCTTCTCCGACATCATCCGGATGCTTCTCAGGCCGCAAAACGTATAATGACTAACTTTTGTCACTCCACCCACAAACAATGCCACGATATATCGCGTGTAGCGTATTTACGACCATTAGCTACACCACGTATGGTGTGTCGGTGGAACCGCCCCCGTCACCTCACTTTCTAATCTTGGGAAAGATGCTGTCATAAAGAATCGCATATCCTTTGCCAGGATTATGGGGGTTTCGCGGTGGTGACAACACGTCGATCTTCTTCGCTTCGGGTTCATTACCTAATGAAAGCATCAAGAAATTTGGCGACACTGCCTCACAACCACATACATACGGATAAAGGCTGACTTGGGCTGGTTAGGGGGCTGAAACTCGCTCCCAGCTAATCGTAAATGAGTTTTTTATCACCCACGTTTTATGACTTTGGAAGATTTCGCGCCCTATAGCACACACCACCACTGTGTGTGCAGCTCATGTGTGCGTGTTCCAGCAACAGCAGTAGCAGCCAGAAAGTAGGAGGTGTCTGTGGGCGGCTGAATTGTCTTACTAAAATATTTTTCCTTTTATGAGTTTTTATTAGGCGAATTTAATAAGCTTGCCATTCTTAGGCATTTACCCGCTGTCACACAGGCACGAACTGCGGTGCTGGCTCCTCGCTTCTCGCTTCTCGGTCGAACGAGCTCGGTGACAAGTTCATTGGTTGGTTAAATTTAAGATTATTGCCGGCGTTAAGGAGCCGAGTTGGTTCCGCGTTTGATTTATGTTTGTTAATTATGCTTTAAAAAGGATTTTCGTTACTCCATCGTTGTTTGCTTTCATTTCGTCGGTAATTTTAAATTAATTAAAAATTTAGTATAGAGGAGAAGATGTGAGTGTCCTCAGTCCTGGTGTCTGTTGCTATTTTATTGACGTGTAAAAAGGAACGGAGTGGATTTTTGATGGAATGGAAGATTAAGTGCTGGATAAGAATTGACAGCAAACTTTGAGTGGTTGAGTTCACGACTTCTTTTTCAAATTTTTTGGTAAAGAGCTTTTTTTTTTTGTGTCGGGTTTGGAAACGCTCTCAGGAAAAGCACTTAGACGCAGTTTTTACCGTGCCACGCACAATTGTGTTCATAGGAAACCCAATCGTCAATGGAGGTCCTGACCGAGGATGCGGGAAGATTCAACGCAAATTCAGGTCCTGAGAAAACATCCTCTGAGCCTTGTCTAGAAGTCTCATTGGAGATCTCATTTCCAGAGATCCCAGTGTGACCTGGACCCAGACAAGAGTCAAAGAGTAAAGCCTTGCGACCGAATTTAAAGTGCTCTTACATTCTCGAACAAGGTCTTAAGCGCAGCCTGGTTATCGCTACAAAAGCAGCTGCTTCGAACCTTCCACCTATTCTTAACAATATAGTCTGTGGATAGCAAAGGTCTCTGCTTGAAAAACAGAGACATGCTTGCACAACGAATAGTGAAGTCTAGTGTTATCGACTTCCACGAAGACCGGACCCGTGACTGGTTTTGGAGCCATCCGTGAAGATTCGACTACAGCCCCGTCCAGCCTCAGATTCTGGCCGAAGCCAGTCCTGAAGACAAGGAAAGTCGACCGACAATCGACGTTCTGGTGTCATTGCAGCGACGGCATATCAATTGAACTAGAGTCGTAGGATACGTGTCGCGCAAAATCATCAAAACTCCAGTGCGGATGACACCAAAAGCCACCCCGCCTAAGACGACAGATTGCTTTGATAGTACAGCCCATGATATAAGTATCAAGGGGAGGTAGGTCACGCTGAGCGTCTTGAGCAGAGCCAAGCATACTCGGAAAAGTTCCCGTGCAGCCGAGACAAGCCGTTTTTTTAAGTTTAGTGCAGTAGGCAGTCACATACTTTTGCGAAAGCCGCCTCCAATAATAGACGCATATGCTAGAAACGATTTTATCGTAGCCGTATAGATCCAAAGGATCTTATTCGGTGATAAGCCCCACGTCTTGCCAAAAGAGCATAGCAATGCATCTTGAGCACGAAAAGAGTTCAGTTCGAAATATTGATGGGATTTATGTCATAATTTCAAACGAACTGAACTACAGAACTCGAGGTGGTTAACTGATATCTCCTCCAACATAAATTGCCATACATTTCCTTTTCGAAGACACTACATCATCTTTTCAGATTCAGGATAGGCCAGATCAGCCTGACATTGTTGCAATAATCGAGGTGTTATCATCATAGTCGAGCTTCCTGCCGTCTGTACATTTAGACTCTAGTCTAGCTACTTCGTCAGCCGTCCAGGTCGAGCCTCAGTCGAGTCTGTTGTCTTCCTTTCCTTTAAATTCTGAAACTCTAGAGATAGAGTAAGTTTGGGACGAATGTTGAAAGGGATCTGGGGGAAAGTGGGAACAATTATGGAATTGACACTAGTGTACGTGATCTGGCGAATCTTCTTGTTTTTTTTTGTGAAGGCCAGGATGGCATCGATTTCTTTGGACTTGAGTGCCTCGGTATCCATATGGACCTATGGGTCTTCTGTGGGGTTCTCGCTAGGGCTGGGTAGAAGCAAAAGAAGTGGTCGATATCTTATTCTTTTTCCTCGCATTTTTTTATTTAGTCCAAGCACGTGCTTGTTAAGATTGATGTGCCTTGTAGTTAGTCCCACCTAGGGCTCTTGATTTTACCCGGGTAATACCCATCTCAACACCTACCCTGGTAATGCGGGTAATACCCAAGTTCGCGGGTACCCGGCAATGTCGGGTGGGTACTTGGGTATGCGGGTATCGAGAGCTTTAGTCCCACCATAAGCCTAAATAGATAAAGCCTAGAGCCTTTCTAGTGAGCTACTTTTTATTTTAAGAACCTGCCTTTATTGCTGGCACTACGACCTAGAAAGATCTGTTGTGTTTCCTTTCTATTTTTCCTAATAGGTCTACTACCTTCCTTATGAAGGTGAGTATGTCATTAGTAGCCGAGTTTCTAAACACCGCTAACGAACAGAATATTAAAGATCCGTCTACGTAGCTAATATAGTGCAGGACATTCACAGATAAGATGCTCAAAGGTTTATTCCTCTTCCAAACAGAACACTTTGTATCTGAAAAAAGGTTAAGTTTGTTGAAATGATATTTAAGGCCACAATGGCCGGTAAGGAAGCCTTGTCAAGGTTTAGAAATTCCTTGTAGGAAAAGGGCTTGATAAGTCTATTGGATTGCCTAAGCCCGGGGACTACTACCGATTGCCCTTTCTATCGATTCGTAGCCACTTTAATCGAAAGCGCTCTCGATATCTTGGAAGGGTATGGGCTATTTGCTTGGGGTGGCGGTATGGCTTTTCTATCTTTTTGACTAGACGGTGAAGGGCACCGGCCTTGAATTTGCCTTTCCTGTACGTATATTGACTCGAGTGCGGGATGGTAGACATCTTTAGCCGGCTTCTGATATGGACATCTATTAGCCACTTTGCATGACAACAGGTTGGCCCAGTGATCTTCGAAATTTGTTCGCATCTTCTCGTTGGTTACTGTTCTGATTGTTGTCGGTGCTACTCCGACATCACGTGCGACCTTTTTTTCCACTGCGAGGTGGTAATCTTCAAAAGACGAAACTGAGCTCGTACTCAGTAACAGTGTGGGATTTTTACCCACTAACACCTTTTCCCTTCTTCCCCTTTTTTCTGTGATACGGCCATCTTGGCATTTCATCAGAGGGGGGAGAAGCGTGCGCTCGTTCTCTTGCCAGTTCGTCAGCTTTTACATTCCTCGGTACACCTTTGTGACCATGTACCCAGACAAGGCGGTCTTTCTTGTGACTGGGGAGCAGGTTGAGTTTGTTTTTGCATTTCCTGACCAGATGAGATCACGGTGTTGGAATTGTTATGCATTTCAGTGCTCCTTGACTACCCGAGTAGATTTCTGTTTCCAGCTTTGGGTATTTTGTTCAAAAAAAAAACTCCATCTCCTACCAAAATGCCACCGACTTCTGCTTGGAATACTGTCAAAAGGTCTTAGGTGAATCGCCAGTTCTACCGGTGGGTTGTTGCAGTAAACCCCAGCTCCATAGTTGCCTGCGATGTTAGAGCCGCCCGTGAATAAAATTAAAAGCCGTAAGAGTGGCGACTTAACCCAACATTGTTGAGTTCCACTGCTGAGCTCTTACCCGCCTTCATATCGCTAGAGTAGTCGATTATTAACTCAAGCAAGTCCACAAATTTTTTAATTGAGTACTTACTAATCCACGAGAGAAATTGGAACAAAAGTCAAACCATGTCGACTTTAATTTGAAGAAAGATATGAATAAATAAGAAATTATAACAAACTGTTATCCATTTCGTCCATTCGGCTAATCTAGATATCACTTAGGAACTAATTATGGTTTCCCAATCGTACAGATCATCGAAAACAAAAGCAATTCTCCGACCGACGACGACTCGATGACTACGAATAGCATATTTCAGCTCGGCCACTGCTGCCTAGAAACAATATCGTAAACCCACAAAAAATATAAAAATCGACTCCGAATATAATGATAATGTTTACGCATCCATTACTCGGTAAATGGCAGTAAAAGTTTACCCTAGCAGAGAGGCGACTTAAATGTGGACAACGCAAAAGAAAACGAGAGAAAAAAAAAAAAATAACTCAACTAGCCAAAACCAACACTTTTCCGATCAACTCGCTCCGATGATAACCAACAAATCTGCTGACATCGGCAACTACTTATCTGGTTCCATGCATTAGCATTATATCCGCCAAACATATACTCGTGGAGCATTGGAATTTATCCTTCAATAAAATTCCTTAATTGAATTATACAATGGAAACGTACTTTGGGCAGTAGGACCTTCAACCTAGCTATATTTTGACAGCCACTTGCTTTGGAGTTGAGAGTGGCCTCTGTCCAGGGCAGAAGAATACCACCCGTCCGACCCTCAATACACACACAAACACACACCCATAGCAATTTGTCCAACAATACAGAATTTTGATGACAGATTTTCCGGTCGTCGCCTCCCCAATTTTTGTAGACATCTCTGAACGGGTCCATTACGAGATTCTTTATGGGCCCGTCCACTCGATTATGGTTTAAAGTGGCAGAAAAAATGTTATGACAGACGACATCTTTTACCACAAGGGCCAAGTAGCTGGACAATAAAAAAATGTTTACCAGCGCATTTTTTGCCGCAGACAAGATACATGACGAGTATAAGTAATACAGTAATGTGTACGCTTCCCCTTTGACATTTCAGTATATTTTTTTGTGGCACGGTTCCGGGAAGTGGCATATCCATAGCACTGATTAGGAAGATTCGAGAGCAAATCTTTTTGAAAAATTATTAAACATGGGCTGTTCTGGGTATGACTGTCAGTGAAAAAGAATGGGGGGAGGGTGAATAACTACAAACCCAATAAAAAATCAGGGAAAGGGGAGAGAGTGTGTCTGAACATGAATCTGATCTAAGATTCCCTGGTATAAACATGCCCAGGGTGAAGCTGTGTACACATTCGTGTTGAGTGTTTTATTATGTGAAATGCCTAACTTGGCAATCGTTGGGTCCCATGTTTCGTTACGAGGGGATACAAATGTTAAATTGTTTGCAGACAAGCACAGGCAGCACATTGTGGATTCTGTTGATACCGAACCAGTTTTAATGGCTTTTGGTATAAAAATGACCGATTGAGTAGAAACTTGAGTCTTCGAAAGATGGACCATTATCCATTTATCCAATAAAATGAAAATAAAGGGTATTTTCGTAACATTCTCGTTTAAGAATCTTTAAAGGGGATTAAAATTCAATGACCTTCCGTTCAAGAGTATCTCTTGGCGCCTAGTCCTCGCAACCATTCATGTAGTGGGAGTTTTTAACATGAACGAAAGTTCGACATTTCCTCACGAGAAGTGGGGCTGGAAAACAATGTTTTGATGGATATTGCTGGCACTCGAACCTACACAGCTCGCACAGCAGCTCTCATAAGCGGACACCCCTCATAACCGGACAATTTTTTTGGAACCGCCGGTGTCCGCTTATGAGAGAGTGAACTGTATACAGATTGGCAGAAGCCACTTCAAAAGTATTTCTTTGCAATGTTACAAGTCGGTCTAGAGATACAGAAGAACTACCCTACACTTGGATTCCGCCGCGGTGGCGAATTTTACCATCAGAATGTGTCGACCGAGCGCTACGTTTCGAAAGCACACTAGAAAGACTAGAAGGAAACCTGAACAATGTATCAGTCAGTATCTTATGGAATCTATATCAGAATAGTTCGTATACTGTCAGGAAGAAAATCATCATTTTCGATTTACGTTCGACATAGCAGAGCTGTTAGTGAATCAACCATTGTCTCCGTATTAGTAGAGCTGTGTTAAAATAATCATCCATTAGCGACCTTAACCTGGATACCAAAAAATCGCCCAACTCACTGGATTGTAGGAACCCCTTACCATTTCCTTTTTAAAGACTTCTGCCGTGACTCGAACAAGGTAACACCTACTTACTTAAGGTGGCGGTACAGTCCGGGGTGGACCTGAGCCTCAACCAACAAGCATCTCCATCTAGCTCGATCTTTAGCCAGATGCCTTCAGTTTCGCACGCGAATTTGGTTAAGGTCCCCTTTCACTTGCGGGCGGACACTAGTTGCGATCTTCCTCTAATGCGTCGTTCCTGGGATGTGGATTCGACGATTTTCCGGGCCGGACCATTGGTGTCCATCTGCTCTACATGACCCAGGAACCTCAGTCATTGGAGCTTCACTCTTCTGGCTAAGTCGATGTCGCTGTACAGCCCGTATAGTTCATTGCTGCACCTCCTCCTCCACTCCCGGTCTATGCAGAAAAGACCGAAAATCATCCAAAGATTTTCCTCTCGAAACAGCCAAGAGCAACCTCATCCGCTTTTGACAAAGTCCATGCCTCTGCACCGTAGAGCAGGACTGGGACAATTAAGGTCTTATAAAGGGTCACCTTCGTCGTTTGAGAGATGGGTTTGCTACTCAATTGCCTGCTTAGCCCAAAGAAGAAACGATTGACAAGAGTTATTCTTCGACTGATCTCAGCGCTGGTATCGTTGTTTGAATTAATTGCGGAGCCTAGGAAGACAAAGTCCTTAACTACTTCGTTCTATTCGAGACGTCGGTGTGAAGTGTCCTTTCTTGTTGTCCTGATCTTGCCCTCTGTGACCGCAAAACCCATCTTCGTCGCCTCAGTCTCAATACTCACAAACGCACCAGTGACATCACACTGCGTTCTTCCGATTATATTAATATCGTCGGCGTATGCGACACCTCTGGTGTCGGTACCTGAGTTTTGTGCTATTCTTTCAAGAACGATGTTGAAGAAGTCGCATGACAGCGCGTCGTATAGATGCTGTCATACGCGGCCTTAAAATCGATGAAGAGGTGGTGGGTATCGATTTGAATATTTGGTCGATGGTGGACTTTCCTGGCCTGAAACCACGCTGATATAGATCGATCAGGTTGTTGACGAACGGCTTCAGGCGTTCACACAACACGGCAGATAAGATCTTGTAAGCGATGTTAAAAAAACAGATGCCTCTGTAGTTAGCGCAGTTCAGAGGGTCTCCTTTCCTGAGGATCGGGCAAACAATGCTGAGGTTCCATTTATCGCCAAACTTTCTACCACATTTTACAGATGAGTTTGTGCATGCTCCTTACCAAGTCATCACATGCTGCTTTGAACAGCTCGGCAGCTAGGCCGTCAGATTCAACAACTTTCGTCTGGTGGACGGAATTGTTAGTTTTCATCGTCCAAGTTTAATAGACAAGGTATGGTATATTGGGCAAATAATTGTTTAAATAGATTTGGCCACTAGATGCTTTAAGGTTTTAAGTACATAGCCGTCTGGTATAGTAGCTAAGGATTTGGCCACTATCTGACATTGACAATGCAAATAACTCCACCCTCACCGACTTGACTGAGACAGATTTAAACGGCATAGTAATTTATTCTGCTTGTTGGTGGTTGACAGCTCTCCCATATCATCTGTCAAAATTATTGGTTAAAAGTCTAGGGATTTTGAGTTTTAATTGTTTGCTCATGAGAATACATTCTTTGCACATTCAAGAACTTTCAGAAAACGTTAATTGTACCAGGTTTCCGTATTGCCTCCACTGTTGTTATATTTGTTTACCTGTACAAGGCACACACCATCAGTTATCCAATTTACAGCAGCCAAAGTTAAACCGCACACACACACGATCCACAACCTTTCACCTATTAATCGCATGAAACGACCATTTCCGCAGAATAAAGACCGAAACCTCACATAGCAAGCGGACTATGATACAAAGGCGGTTAGGAAAACGAAAATGGTTCGTAACGTTCATACATGTGTGCATTGGCTGTCACATAAACTGTACAAATTGAACTTTACAAAACCAAAATGGTAGATTTTCCGGTTCGACATATGTATGTGACATGAATGCAATAGGTGTCGTAGACAAAACGTGTGCGAAAGCTTACAAGAAATTCGGAAAATATTTTCCATTTATTGCAAACATATTGCATGGAGTTACGGTTGCATGGGAACAAATATTCACAGAAGGCTCTAAAAAACTGTCCAATATCCAACATGCACCGATAAATGTAAATTCGACAAACAGATGTTAGTAGAGTATCTATATTATACTCAGCGTTTAAGGACTTTAAGCCGAATATCGATTTAAGTGAGAGGAACTTATAGGACAAGTAAATAAGAGCACCACCTAGAGCAGGGTCTTATGTATGTAGGTAAGTTGGCCGTCCATGCGAGGTACAGACACATCAAGGCCAAGGAAGGTCCTTTGTGAAGCCACTGGGATCTATACTTTAGGTGCCACTCCAACTATTGAAACCATTTAGTGCTTTTGATAAAGAAATGGAGGATCGTTTCTGCCTTTTCTTCGTCACTGCAGCTCCTGCAAAATTCATTTGAGAAGAGGCCTATCCTTCTGGAATAAAATCCAATGGGAAAATGGCCGGTGAGAACACCAATGACGGTGCTAATGAGCGACCTTTTCAGCAAGATCAAATTTTTAGATCGAGTGGGGTTTAGCATTGGCCAGATCTCTCTTGATGCACGGCATGTGGTAACGTTGCTCTTTCCTTTGGTTTGCCTTGTTGATCGCGTCGTAGTCTAAGAGTAGTTTACAAGTAGCGGGTGAAATACCCAGATTTCTCCGTTCTGATAGAATCTCTAGACTAGTGCCACGATTGGCAAATTCATCGGCCGTACAATTCGTTGGTTTTCAATTCGAAGACTCTGCAAGCTGGAAGGCTGGTGAATATTCGCTCTGCATGTCCTTGCCACCTCAAAAGTAGTCATTCAGTCAGTCTTACATCATGTGGTTCACCATCTTATAAGATGCAGTAAATCTTATTTGTTGCTGAGTATTGGACTTAAGTTTCTTTGGTATTCACAGTGAAAGGAAACATTCGTGATTGGTAATGGTCAGAGGTTTCATGACGGTCATAGCAACATTTTCATCAAATCATTAGCGAAGAGCAGATACATATGTATGTACCCTATCCTAGAGTCTTCCCACTTGACGCATTATCTGCTAAGTGTGCAATGTTTAATTTAAATCGTACTTTTTCGAACAGAATTACACTCAACTAATACCTGCTGCGTTCTCCCTAAGTTGGTGAACTTGAACCGAAAAATCCTTCGAATTATTACCTGAATTATTAACGATCACTGTCAATGAAAAAACTTAAAAGCATTAACTGCTCACTTCGCTCTTGTATGGTTGACATCTAAAAATCGCACAAACTTCTCTGAGTCGGTGCTTATATTTACTAAGATCGAACTTGACATCGGAGTTAAGCTATAGGTGTTTGATCCGACCCACATCTATGATCGTGAGGTTTGGGTAATGACCGAAAGAAAAAGATCGCCGATACAATCTCCCTAAATGAGATCTCTACGTTGTATTGCTGGAGTAAATTATCAAGATCGAGTTAGGAGCACTCAATGGCGAGCAGCTACTTCTTCGATCGGAGAGGTTCGTACTTCGATGGTTTGTACACGTTAAACGCATGTCCTCAACTCGGCCTCCAAGACATGCCACGGAATCCATGTTTTGGAATGCGAACCGTCAGGTAGGCGTCCCTTCGGTAGGCTCAGGATGATATGGTTGGACCAAGTCCAAAATTTCTCCTTTACCAGTATGGGGATAACCCCTGATGAATTAGAGTCGATGGCGGTAGATCGAAAAATGTGAAAAGTCCACTTAAGGCTCTAAACCCGCGGCTCTCATAGTGGATAAGCGGGCTGTTGGAAAATAATGATGATGAACAAGCCTTTTGAAATAATGGCCTCTACTCTTACGATTTCTGAAGAGGCTCCAACGACGAAGAGAAGTCTGGTATTCACTTCTTCTGCACCTGTGCGGCCCTGCCCAAAACAAGTCTCTTCCGGTTTGGGGGTTGCCTGTCTTTGATGACCTCTGCGAAATTACAAGTATTGGCGTCAGTTGTGCCCTTCGCTTCATAAATAGCTTTACTTGGTTCAATTTATACTCGTTGACAGATTCTCTGGTTTTTTTTTTAATGCTTAGTTCCAAAGATTTCAAAGGACTTTCCTTCTTTAATCCACAAGAATTCAAGGGAAATGTGCCCCATACCCTTCATTGGTCTCTCTACCATAAAACCACTAATCTTCACCAGTCTTTCATTTGCTACCATCAACGACCCTCTAGAGGGTTGGGTTTTCGTCGTCTGTGATGTTAGTTGGCTACATAAATTAATTCCTTACGAAAGCCGAAAGTGACAACCGGAAACATATGAATTTGTACATAGAAATAAAAACACTTCCCTTCGATAGGCTAAAATGCCGCAAGACTGGACGTTTAAACCTCCGAATTGAAAAAATGACGGGAAGAGCGCGGGAAAATACGACATTCACATCACATCGCATGGTGTTAATTAAATTAGCATACAAATGATGACTCCATTTCCATCTCCATTTCAACCAAAGACATTTTACAGAGTGTGTTATTCAATTTATTTAAGTTTTCTTTGAACCATATAAATATGTACACACAAAGCAAAAAATGTTCCCAAAGGCTACAGGCTCAGATGTACCACATACATAAAAGATAAATATGCGGCATGTGCCGAAAAATTAGTTTGAAAAACAAAAGCAAGGATGTGTGGTATACACATGCTCCTTGTCTTCTCCCAGCAAAAACCCAATCACTGAAGTGTGCCAACAGGAAGTGAACCTTTTTTGCTTACTAAAGAAAAAGAGAAAAATAAAAACTCAAACCACTTCACTCCTAATGTAAATCCAATGGGGAGCATTTTGAAGTCTTTATATGACCTTTAAAGATAATTGGTTATCCTTGAATCGAAACCGATGTATGTAGAGGGATACGATAATGTGGTGAATGTTATTGACAAACTTTGCATTACCAGATACGCGTACAAAGCCTTATTGGACTTAAAATTGGAAATGAGAAGTCTGGAATTGTTGTTTCAGTTGCTCTTAGCCTTAATTTAAATTTTTTGTTAGTGAACAAAGCGAATTGCAAGGAACTTAAGTACAGCGTTCTACAAAATGTCCTTGAACCCTGCATCAAACAAACTTTGCGTTGAGCTATGGTAAAATTATTAATCAATTTCTGAACTTGTACCATATGCAGTTAGAAAAAGTATGACCATCATCATCATTTTCCAACGGCCCGCTTATCCACCATGTGGGTTCCGGGTTAAGGGTGCTTAAGTAGACATCTCCTGATCTAACGCCATCGACTCTAAATCGTCAGGGGCGATCCTCATAGGGGTAGAGCTAAGATTTCGGAGTTGGTCTAGCCATCTCATACTCGGCCTAACCAGGGGACGCATACCTGATGGCATGGATTTCATGGCACGTCTTGGAAGCCAAGTTGGGGGCGTTTGACGTGCTCAAACCATCGAAGTATAAACTTCACCGTTCGACGAAGTAGCTGTTCGAAATTGAATACCTCGCGTATTCTGGTGTTCTTAGCCCGATCTCGGCGAGTTATCCCAGCAATACAACGAAGAAATCGTCAGCTAGTATCCGCGATATTACTTTTTCGGTCATTACTCAAAGCTCATGATCATAGGTGAGGGTCGGAACAACCACTGAACTAAAGACCGTTAGCTTAGCTCCGATGCAGATTTCGGCCCTCCTGATAACAGATTGACCAAGTTGTGTCAAAATTGTTCCTACAGGACAACTCTGTATTGCTCCTTTCATCACTCGTGAGTAGGACCCCGGGGTACTTAAACTTCTTCACCGGTTTCAATAGGACTTCACTTATATGCAGAGTGCATGTTTTCACGGCTGCGCTGTAACATCAAATTCATAAACACAATGAAAAGGAGAGGTGACAAAACGCACCCCTGGCGAAATCCAATGCCCACAGTGAAAGATGTCGATTTAACGCCATTCACCCAAACACAGCTCTTACAGTTAGTGTATAGAGATCGAATGGCCCTCAGAAGAGAACAGTCGATCCCATACTCCTGCAGTTTACTTCACCTCGAAGAACGCAATCAAATGCTTTCTCCAATTCCACAAAACAACTGTAGATAGGTTTGGCAGATTCCCAGGGCTTCTCAAGTACCATTCTGAAAGTGAATGGCTGTTGATCATTAAAACCTTTTTAACATTTTCTTTTTCTTTCAAAAAGTTGTACTTTCCGTTTTAAAACCCTGACACCATATCAAAAATACCAAATTGTATTCCGAATTAAATTAAAGCTTCAAAATATATGCTGTCGCGGAGAACCGAATACACATTTGATCCGGCGAAAACTTAAGCTGCTCTAGGTAAAGGGAGTTCGGTTCAGCTTTGGTTCTAACTGGGCAATTGTTTCTCGTATGAATTTCCACAAGACTTTGTCGGTAATAATCCGTCGTCAAATGTTTCATTTCTTTTATTTATGACAGACATTCACTTGTAGGCATTCAGCCAATTCCCAGTCGGTTAAAATTATGTCCCCAGGTTCTGTTGGATGAGAGGCAACTATATACTTCTTAACTGCTTTGAGACCTTCCACCTACGTGCAATAAGACTTTGCTGCAACAGGGATTGCTTTTTGCTCTTGGTATTCCGGACACACACACTGTAACAGAGCGCAGCCAGCGCGCACAGAATCCAAGGAAACCAACATGGAAACCGAAAACCTATAAATGTCAACGGATTACAAATCCAATTGAATTTCAAATTAAATTTCTTCCGAGCATTTGGCAAAAAGGGATGTAAATACCCTCGGAGTACCCTGATTGTACACAGAAGCCCTATGAGTGCGACACATTGGATCCTGTCTATTTTGGAGAGAAACTCATTCCAAATTGCGGTGACTTGGGCACACTGTGAAACCCGAGAATTTCTAAATTACACAGACAAATTTTCAACTGATGTCCTTTACCTTCAGATTACTGCGCACGTGTGCGTGTGTGCATGTGTGCGTTTTTGCGGTTTTCAATTTTGAATTGCATCCTGTTTAACATACCTTCGAGGCAGGGTTATTATCTACATGTGTTCCATCTGTGTAGATAGGCGTTTTCTCACGTTAGGGGATTGGCCTTTCAGTTACAAAAGAGTGTCCTCTACGGATTTGAATTGAAAATTGAAAATTTACTTCAAAGGGTCGTTCACTTAAGTACGAGTGGCTTGTTAATAGATTTTCGAATAATATTCCGTTTGTAATTTTACCTGTTTAGGTTGGAAGGTATCAATATCCTAAAAGAGCGGGAGTATGATTTAATGAATGTCAGGGGGTATTCAGATAGTAAGAAATCAAATCAACAGTAGAACAAAATGTGGATCAAACTTTAACCTACGGGGGCGTAAAAAGGCTGAGAACGACGAGTACAACAAATGTATGACTAAATGGCAGAGATGGGAACATCGTATCCAATGGTTTTTAAAATGCTACCTATGAATGGGAATGGTTGCTCCTTACGATGCCTCAAACACCACGACTTTCCTAGAAAGATATGATTTTATAACCTAAACGGAGAGACTGTTTGTGGATGGCTGAGCCAATCGCCGGTCCCAACGCATAGCTTTAAGTTTACGCTGGCATCTCAGTTGAGGTGAAAAGGTCTAAGAAATGCTAGACAATACATCATGTGCAGACAATCTCGCGCCTGTAGAAGAAAAACGTGTTGTAGGTAGCTCCTCGATAGGTAAGTTAGTAGGTAATTAAGGTGATTGTCCATGCGAGGTACAGATACACGTAGGCCAAGGAAGGCCCGTTGTGATGCCACTGGGATCTATATCCTAGGTGCCACTCCAACTAATGAAACCATTTGGACCTCTTAAAAAAGCTGAGGATACTTTTGACTTCAGAATGCGATAATTTGCCCTAATTGTCGAAGTGATAGGCTCCTTCCTTCCTTGGGATAGGGCGGGACAAGTGCAGAAAAATGAAGGATCGTTTCCTCCTCCTCTTCGTCCTTGCAGCCCCTGCAAAAGTCATTTGCGAAGAGGCCCATTCTTCCGCCATGAAGGCCGATTGGCCAGTGGCCAGTGAGAACACCGATAACGGTGCTAAAGAGCGACCTATTGAGCAAGATAAAACTTTTCGTTCGAGTGAGATTTATCAAAGGCCAGATCTTCCTGGAGGTACGGCACGTGATTCCATTCCTCTACCTTTGGTTTGTCTTAGCGATCGCGTCGTACTCTAAGAGTAATTTACATGTAGCTAGTAGAATGCCCAGATTCCTCCTGCCTTGGTTAAGCCGCGTTTTTCTTTCTGCAGCTGTTGGGTCATTGCGGCAATTTTTTAAATACAGATGACTGCAAAAGTTCGTGTCCGATTTGAAAATGAAACACAAGCGGTTACATTGTAAGAAAAACAATTTTATTAATCGATTATATAGTCCCCATCATTTTCTACAACTATCTCCCAACGTTTTCCAAGCTTACGGATTCGGTTTTCACAGAAACTGCGTGGTTTTCCTTCAAAAAACGTCGTAAGGTTGTTTTCGACAGATTCAATAAAACCAAATCGCTTACTATTCAAACCATTCTAAACAAATCGACACAGAAACCGAAAATCTGAAGCATCAAGGTCTAGAGAATACGGTGAGAGTTGAAGAATTTCCCATTTTAACTCCCTCAGTTTTGCCAGCGTCTGTTGGGTGCCATGCTTCCTGGCGTTATCATGGTGGAAGGTGATACCCTTTCGATTTGTCAAAACCGGACTATTTTCTTGAACTTTCTCATTGAACTCACAATACCTGTTCGCAGTGATTGTTTCTACAGATGAAAGCTCGAAAAAAAATGTTTCCCCTAAAATCCGATAAAACATACAGCAATACCTTCATTGGATGCAAGTCAGCTTTTGCCAAGAGTTCTGCACCTTCACCTGCTTGTTTCCAGCTACTTTTTCGTTGCACGTTGTTGTAGAGGATCCACTTTTCGTCACCTGTTATGATTTGATCCAAAAAATGTTATTTTTCATGACGTCCATCAGAGATATTGTCACGGCGACGCGCTCCAGCTTATTTTCTTGCGTCAAAGAATGCGGTACTCACTTTCCGAGCTTAGAAATGTATCCAAGCCTCTTTAAATGACGAAATGGTGACGAATGGTCAGTATTCAGCCTCTCAGAAATCTCCTTATTTGAAATCCTTGGGTTATTTTCCACTAAGGCACGCAAAATGCCGTCATCAATGCCAGAAGGCCGTCCAGAACGGGGCCGATCGTACAAGTTAATATCACCGTTTCGAAATCTACCAAACGATCTGAATGTTTTTAAGGAAGGATAAGGAAGAAACAGAATCACATGATATTCAAAGGTCTCAATCTCCAAATGTGTTGCCTCAGATACATGGGGAACAGATAATGGCCGTTTCTCTTCTAGTAAAAGACGTAAAGGTCAACTCTGTCAATAGCTTAAACTTTGCGATGCCATAAAAAGTTCAGATCCCAGACAAACAAAAAGATGTGCAAATATTCATTTGGCGTGACCTTGCGTCACTGTCTATTAAACTGCATTGCTATAATTGCAAACATCCCTATACTATGTAAGCATATCGAGCCCATCCCCAATGTATTTCTCTAAACAATACTCTCTCCGGACACTCTCTACTCCATACTTGACATGACCACAGTACAAACATCAATTTGATTCAATTGATTTCCAGCCAAGTGAATATCTAGGCTATGCTTTATCGTTTATATTTCCAAACAACACTTTAATATACACAGGACACTACAAACAGTGACCTTCCATCAATAGAATACGTGGAGGCAAAAAATATACGTATGTAACTATGTAGGAAGTAGGAACAGTCATTTCCAGCGCATTAGGGACACTCTACTGGTTCGAAGCTTTTTAAGAGGAAGTATTTAGCCATTTGATAGCTAGGTAGGTACTTAATATGAACCTTGAAGAATGTCCTTCAGTTATCAAGGATTGCATTGTTGAAAACACGTAGAAAAACTGCTTGAAAATATTTTACCTATAAACCAGGCTTTGAGGCCTTCTGGTTTTTGTAGAAAATCACATGAATAAACATTTGTAGGTAGAGATAGCCCAGCTATTTTTCATCATCAAACGAAACTTCAAAACAAATATTGGAATCCTCCACCAATTAGAAGTCTTCGTTAAATTGTTAACCTTTATTTTCTGACTCGACACAATCGAATGTTTCTGAGCCAGGCTTTAAAAATGTAAGATACATGTGTGGAAGAGTCATGTCCTCTCGGAAATCAGAGAAAACCTTGATAGGATATTTTATTTTCATTCAGAACCTGCCCTTATAGCTGACACTGCGACCTAGCAAGACGTATTGTGTCTCCGGTCTACTTAGTCTAATAGGTCGCCTACTACCTTCCTAATGAAGGTGAATATGTCATTAGTAGCGGAGTTTCTAAACTCGGCTGACTAACAGAATTCCTTGTGTGTCTACGTAGCCAGTATATTGCCGGACATTCACAAAAAATGCGCGCAGAGGTTTCCTCCTCTTTCAAGCAGAACCGAGACTCTGAACAAAGGTTAAGTTCGTTGAGATGATATCTTAGGTCACAATGGCCGGTAAGGAAGTCCACTCACTTCCTCCTTTTGTTTCTCGCAAGGTTTAGAATTTCCTTGTAGGAAAAGGGTTTGATAGGTCCCTTGGTCTGCCTAAGCCATGGCACATTTTTTCAATGGGCTAGAGGCTAGGCGAAGTTGGTATTCTCAGGTGTTTAAAAAAGCTGTGGTGGTAGCCTAATTAAGGCCACAGAAGGGTGCCGTTCACAAGTGTGCGAAAGCCGAACAGGCCCTAGCCGCAGTTTAATTGCCGACAATGCCCTGGTGGCCGACCTTGTTGTGTCTGGCATGTGATTTTAGGGTATCGTAGCAGCACTTGACTGACCTCAATGCTGAATAGGCATGTATTTTTACACCCCTTATACCCTTATCGAGGTTTGTCCTGGCATATATCTCAATAGCATGGTGATCAACCCAGAACACGATGGGGCTCTTTCCCATTGTTGCCGAGACATTAGTGTTGGGTTTAAAGACGCCAGCACCTGCTCCGGAAACCATTTTTGATCCGTCGGTAAACCATACCAAACATTCCTCATTGATAGGAAAACTTAAACACCCTTTATAAAATACCAGAGAATTTAATTGAAATTATAGACTCAATCATGCACGAAAACCCGAAGGTTCATATGTATAAGCGAAAAAAAATTATGTCCCAAGCAGTTACGAAAGTCACAAATGTCAAAGGACCATAAATTCACTGTTTTCGTCCGAAATGTCATAACAAAAATAAGTAGGGTGGCCCTATTTCGCTGGATAACACTGTTAGTGCATCTTCTTCGGCTGAATTCACAAATAATTTACAAATACACCCACACAACAACGGCCAGAGAACGGGTTCGCGAAAAACCGACACGAGACAAATTATTTCCTATTGAGATGATGCATTGCACAGGATACAGGATTGGGTTCCCGTGCCGAAGCTGTTGGTGGTGACAGCATGTGGGGAAATCCATGTACGTGGGTGTTCTGAAATGACTGGATACTTTCGCACAACGTCACTTTGGAAAGCGGAAGACCGAATCTAATTTAGCGAAAATCCCATTCAGAATTATCTCTGCATTGTTCCTGGCTGTAGCAAACCGTGCGATAATGATGGAGAATTATTGTGAAATCTAACGGGAGTCGAGTGGATGATGTATGGAATGGCATTAGTATACTCAATGGTTTCGTGGTTATGGGTTTAATAGTTATGCAGTTTGTGGTCTATTTCGAGTATTACGGCAATTTGCTGTGACTCTATGGAACTCTTATTAATGATGTCAATTTTGTTTTGTATAGTAAACAGGAGAATAGAATTTTATTTCATCTAACTCTAACTTCTAACATTCTAACTTTCTGGAATGCGATGTTATTTAACAGCTACAAAGTCAAGTAATGTGTTTACTGATTTAATTTTTTGGTTCAAAGGAGATCATCACACGTTGCGCACACCCTTTTTTCTACAGGGTGATTCATTAAGCGCGTTGCATCTTTAAATATAAGTAAAACAAGTTACATACATTGTCTATTGGAGGTGGAGAAGTTTTTTTTATTTCAACTTAAAAAAGCATTTGATACCATTATGTGTTAAAAGTAACATTGGCACGTCGCACCGTCCTGTTGAAATAACATGTCGCCAATACCCATACAATCAATTTCCGACCAAACAAACTCGGTTATCATAGCCCAGTACCGCTCCCGACACGTTTGGTCGATTACGCGTTTTGTTGACATACTAGGACTGCTCGATCAGCCACAGAACTCTTTTTCTCAAATTTCTCCATAACTAGCCGAATGGTGAGCTCAGAAGGACGCTCATTATGACAGTTAATCGTACGTAACGAGCCGGACATTCAGTGAACAGAACTTAAATTTTTACGATTTCGATGCGTTGCTGAATCGTGTACTGCTCCATGGTATAATGTTGACTACGACAGAACACAATGACAGAAGAATGACAGCAAAATATTTTCAAATATGGCCGCAGTCGGCTGTCAAAGTTCTATCATAGCTACTGAATGACGCTTTACCACCCGTCTGATTTCAAAATTTTCTGTGTAAAGTAGCCTTTCTTCCTAGTTACCTCGTCCTACTCTGTCCTTATTAACAAGTTATCAACTTATTCCATCACCCGACTCCTCTTTTCCAATAATTGTTCACGAATTTTCTTGAAGGTCGACGATTTTCGTTCCTCGTTAATGCAATTAAATTGCATCTGCACAATAATTTCATCCCACTTGTACCCACCCGCACTGGTTGGGATCATCGATAGACTACATTATACCGCGCCTGATTCGAGAAAGCTTTTGGACGACCAGGCAGGTATCCCGCAGTCTTTCTACCACAGATATGGTCGTGTAATATTGTGCATATCCAAAGGAATTCCCGTCATCTGATTGATGGATATTTGGGCTGCAATTAGAAACGCCGCCCCGTCCTTCGGTACAAACGCGAATGACCAGCTACGGTTTCAAGTAAATACAGGTCTTGTCTGGTTGCTCGGCAGCGGAGTCAATGACACCTGGTCTGGTGGAGGATAAATGAGAAGAATTGCGTTTGAATTTTAATGCATATCTTTTCCTGGAGGCCGGTAACAGGTGGAGGGGGGTTGCTTGGGTAATGAGGTGTTGCTTGTTGTGTAGTGTACATAAAATATTCTGGCGACTCATGCATCGCAAACACATGTATCTACATAAAGAGTAAACACGTGGGAAAAAAAGTTGAATCAGAAAAGTCTTGAAATCCACCCTCATCTTTAAGGAAATGAGCTTTTTGATTTTCGAAATTTGTGGAGCTGATAATTTTAACAGACTACTGACAAATTTGCAAAATTCACGTTTTTATTCTAATTCCTATCTTGGTAATTCAAAGCTATTTTTTTTTTTAAACACAAAAGGACTAGGTTCCATATTAAACGCATTATGTGACACCCTATCATTTTAATTTCAGAAAGTGCAAAACTCACCCCAAAAGTTATTAGCTGTAATCAGCACCAAGACTATAAAATAAAACTTAAAAATTCAGTGTATCTGCTTCATGAACTTATTGGTAATCTTTGAGCAGTGTAAAAAAAAAGCTGGCGCGACATCTCGGGATGAGCCAAGGCTAAGCTTCTCGCAACTATTCATGTTGTGCGTGTGGTATTGTTCGCACGAATGGAAGGTATTGTCGATTCCGAACGGTGAATTGAGAACCTTTTTTCATGACAGATTATACTCCCGAAGGCTTGTCATTCCCCGACGAGGGATGGAGCCGTGGAAAATGTTCGGTGAATATTTCCGCTTTTACCAGAACCAGAGACCAAGAGTAGAACGCACTAAGATGAGTGATCGTATCGGTAGTAACCCTATGAATTAAACCACTTTGACCCGGAAATATCTTATCTTTTCGATGTCGAATTCGGTTAGATCGTTTAGATCATCATAGAAGTACTCCCCGAGGGTTTTTCTTCTTAACGTTGCAAGGGCAGGACAAGTGCACATTAGGTGGGTAGTGATTTTCTTCTCTTCTTCATCTTTACAGTTTCTACAGAAATTATTGGAGGGAAATCTAAGTACATGTCAGCCTATAAAGCTGTGTCCGGTGAGGACCGCTTTAGTGAACCTAGGTTTTCCCGGTTAGTGGATACAAGTCTCTCCATCTTTTTTAAAATCCGCCTGGGCCAGATTTGTTGTGCCACGAGACAAGTACTGATGTTGTTGGACCTATTGTTTGCCAGTTTCCTGGTATCGGTAGAGAGCCGAAATTTGAACGATTCGATAGGAGCAGATGGTTCCCCCAGGTTTCGGAGAGAAAACGCGCAGTCTTCTGCCAGCTCTTCCGCCCTCCAGTTGCCTGGAACGTCCCTGAAACCCAGCACACGGTTACATCGCATGTGTCTGCAATCTACGGCATTGATTTTCTAACTTTGATCTTAATGTCGGCGATTCCAAGGCTTTAATAGCTGGCTGACTATTAATATGTAGCATAATAGCTTTACAGTATAATAGCCGCAGCTTCGCAGATATCGACAGGAAGCAGATGAAACCTTTCCTCTAGTGCAGTCTTAGGGATTGTGTTCCGGGGACCGATTATGCAGATGCATGATAGCCTCTGTACTCTTTCAAGTAGGCTTTTATTATTATTTTTTTGTTTAGTGCTGTCCACGATACCAGTACTCCGTACATCAGGTACAGTCTCACTACCGAAGTTTGATGCCTAGGCCAAGTAAGTTCAACACCATATTTTTGGCCTTCCAAACCCATTTTTCTTTTTACGAAAAACGTTTATTTCAGGAGTGTTTATGTGTCCTTCTAATTTTTCTCTGTGTCGCAAATAGTGTATAAAAATGAAATCACCTTATAAGATAGTGTACATATAGCGGGAAAAAAAGAAACGGTTCTCATAAGTATGCAAACATCAACACAGTGCCAATGCTAAACCTACGTATTTATTTCGGCACCAAATACCAGCACATGAAATCCTTATGAAATTTTTTTCTGCCATATGAAATGGAAATGGGGTAAAAGGATCGTACATCGTTTATACAAAACAGAGGCATTGACATACATATTAGCACGTGCCAGGGCTGCCAATTACATATTTATCACCAGTGAACCGGTGGCTCTTCAATTCGATTTCGTGAGCAATAAAAGCGGATAAATTTTTCGGAATGTATAAATAAAGAAAATGAAAGCGGGGGAAGGAAAGATAAAATTACGGGACTATGACACTTTGCTTATATGATTTACCTGTCTCCTTTAGGTATTGCTATAATTTTTTTTTCGTTTTTGATACATGTTCGTATGCATGTGGGATATCCTTTCGGATTCATCGTTCGAAGGAGTAATCTTTCATAAATTCCTGCTCGAAGGGTTGAGGAAAAATCGTTTTTTTACGATTCGATTGTTTCATTTATGAATGTCATAGAGAAAGGGAATAACGATAGAAACGTTTTGTCGGTGGGTTATGGAGAGATTTGAGTAAACGACGGAACAATTTAAGCTAAGCTCTGGGAAAGCGAGTGCTTAACCCAGTAAAGTGATACAATTCAAAAGTAAAACGTTTTATACTCTCAATGAACTTGTATTTGGTTGATTGACGATTGAGAGTTATTTTATGGTGTTAGTCAACAAAAACAAGGAAAAATGTCAATTTTCGCGTAGGCTGCTCAAATGAAAACCAAAACGAAGGGAATTCATATGAGAGGAGTGTGAAGTTGGACACAATTACAATCGAATACAAATTGATTCTTTAGGAACCAAAAGAGGACAAAATCGTCCTGTATTCGCCAACGATATTATAGGCTAAGTGAGGTTAGGTTGAAGTGGCTGCCAGCTAAAGCTAACACAAGTAGACCCATGATAGGTCCGTTGTGATAACACGTGGATCTTGGAGAATTCTCCTTCTAATATCTGTGTTGATTAACTGACGACATTCCAGACAACCGCAAAGCGGACGAGCTGGCAAAAGAGGGTGCAGGACGGCATCTCCCCGAAAACCTGGGGAAACTCTCTGAATCGATCAAGTTCCTATTTGACACAGATGCCAAGAAACTGGCAAGCCATAGGAGGAACAACATCAGCACTTGTCTCCTGTCAAAACAAATCTGGTCTAACCTGGATTTAAAGAAGACGGAGAAACTTTTATCCACAAACCGGAAAAATCTAGGTTCACTGATAGGGGTACTTACCGGAAATTGCTTGATAGGCAGGCATGCACTTAGACTGGGGTCCCCTCCAACGATTTCTCTAGAAGCTGCAGGGATGAGGAGGAAGAGGAAACTACGACCCACCTACTGTGTATATGTCCTGCTTTTGCGATGCTAAAGAAAATCCCTCGGGGATTACTTTCACGGAGATCTTAACGATCTAGCCTAACTCGAAGATAAGGAATTAGGGTTAACACCGCTACCTTTGCCCACCTTCGTTGTACTTATGCTACACATTTTGGTTCCCTGGTGCCGGTAAGCCGGTTTTCTTCGCCGTGGTATCACAATGGGTCAATCTGGCCTAAGTGTGTTCCTGCCTGAGCGGGGACAGCAAGCTAACCTAACCTAACTGAGTGGAGTCTTTCATAGGCATAGTGGCATACATAGTTTCCTTGTCTTCTTTGTCCAGAAATCATTTGAGAAGACGCCAAGCCTTGTTAAATGCATTCCTATTTGACAGTTTCCAGTGATGACACCTAAACTAGCGCTGATGTGCAATCCCTTGAGGGAAATCCAATCCTAAGAGCGTTTCAGATCCAGTTTGGGCCAAATCTATTTTGTCGATAGATACGTTTTTCCACCTGTCTACCTAAGATTTGTCCTTTCGGGAGCATCGCGCTTAACTTTTAACTTGCAGGTAGCAATGGGTATACCTACCTAAGGTATGTTCTGGCAACATGGACAATATATCGCATAATTTGAATTTTTTGAAATACATCGATAGACGGGAGGATTGAGAGTATTCATATACTCCAATTACATGGTAATAAGCGCCTTTTGAGTGGCTTATGCTGAGATCTATACCTTCTGCTTTCCTTCATTTAACTGTCGTAGTGTCAATCTGATTTCACAACTTTTTATTAGAAAAAACTTTCTTAGAAGTCTCTGCTGGATTCTTAGCCCACAACCAGAAGACTGATTGAACACATTTCCTTTCAATTGGAATGCATACAGCACTTTCTTGAATATTTCGCTGACATCGAAATCCTGTCTCTGCGTTCACTTTTCGTCCTGAAAATGTTTTCGCTGTCCTGTCGTCAATTAAGACGTCCTATTGAATGTGTGTGAAAAAAGGATTCAATGAAAAAAAAAAACGAAAAAAAAAATCCCTAAACGACAGCAGTTCCAATCACTGCAGCTGATAGGTATACGTTACTTTCTCTCCCTCAGAGAGGTCCACAAATTAGAAATGCAATTAAATTAATTGTATACCGCTCGGAAGTTCATCGATTATCCAATTTAGCTAACACCCCGGAATTGGAGACACAGTCAGCCGATGGAAATTGCACTGAAGCCCAACACAAAAGGATTTTCACAGGAAGAGAAGGAACTGAAACTAAAAAAAAAAGAAAAAAAAACAAAAATGCAGAAAGAACCATCATCCCTCGTTCCGATCCCGGCATGTGAACTGTCCCGTTTGAAAATCAATAGCCTAAATTTCAATTCAATTAAAAGTCTGTCCATGTCGACATTAACCACCCTCTTCAAGGCATAAGTGTGGAAATGTGTCGGTCCAAATAATTTCATCAGCGGTTCCCATTTCGATACAAATTGGTGCCCATTGTTAAGTACTCTTGGTCAAAACGAATTGCTTTGTAAAAAAAAAACCTGAGACCAGGCGCTGCACCATGGATATGGATGGGATTTAATTGTTTTTTATTTTTTCGTTTCGTCTGCAGGACGTTGTGCATTTAGTTGGGGTTTCGTTGAATCCACAAATGGAGCGGAATAAGGCAGCAGTAGCCGAAAGCATGGAGGCGTCTTTTCAACAATTTTGGCATGGGGAAATGAAAAATGATGGAGTTTGTTGGTGCATACAGCATACGTGATTGCTTTGCAAACTAAAAACATTTTTAGCTGACTTTGTTAAAACTCTCACTCATCGCGATAGTACTGAATTTTTTAAATTTGTGTTGCAACGTGTATGAATTCTGCCATTCAATCTGTCAATTACACTACACGTGATGCAAACCTAAGTTCTTTACTCAGGAAGGTCGATATTAAACAAAAATAGCCCATGAATAACCGGCGATAAATGCAAGTACAGCAAGTCAACTTGTTAATCACAAAATTTATTTATTTATTTATTTAAACTTTGCATTAAGCTTAAACTTAACACTAAAACATGAAACCAAAAAAAGAGGAGGTATTTGAAGATGAAGGTGTCAGAAGGGAGAAGAGCCGGGTTTTAACGCTATTTGATGACAGATTTGGCAGACTGACAAACAAGGACGTGTTGCGCATTGTTAGTCTTCCGCAACAGACATATGGTTTGGTGAAAGTACAATCCTTTTTTTTGTAAAAAAAAAAGTGGAAATCTTTGAAAGCCGGAGTGTGAGATTTTAACGCTAATTAAAAGCACATATGCCTCCCACCCGTATTCGCCAAGGTACCGCTGTCAGCCATTATGACAGCGTCAGCGACAGCAATGACAACGTCCATTGGAAAATGCCATTTTCAAAGTTTAAAACTTGGCATTAGGGAGCCAAGTGAGAACTGAGATCGCCCCAAAAATCGATCAAAATTTTCTACATACGCCACCGTGTCCTAGGTTTAGCGATACCCGGTGAGATATTTTTATGTATTGGCGAGTGAAGGCAGGACTTCAAAACTCATTTAAAATGTTCCACATACGCCACCGTGTTCTAGGTTTAGCGATACCCGAGATATGTTTATGCATTGGCGAGTGAAGACAGAACAGAGATTACCTCAAAAATCGGTTAAAATGTTCCACATACGCCATCGTATTCTAGGTTTGGCGATACCCGATGAAATGTACTTCGACGAAAAGGGCCACATTTTAATGCAACTGACAGGATCCATTGGAAAACGTCATGTTCGAAGGTAAATCTTTATGTGTTTTGATGTGTTTCTTGATTGCATGTTTAATTGTCCCGATTCGTCCCGACTTTTAGTCTGTAATGTTCTGATTTTTATGAAATTGTATATGGCAGCCCTTACGTTATCTCGCCGCCTTCACTTTTACAAACTTATTTGGTTCAAGCCCTTTTTTACTTGTTAAGCCTTCTGTATATATGTCTTCTTCTTCTTTGCCATCCCTTTGGGGAAGTTTCGGCGATTTACTGGTTCGACTCCCTGGTACCCATACGCTCTACGTGTTCCAACCAAGTCAGTAGTTGCATTTTGACTCCTTTGATTAGGTCGAAGTCCGTTTACATCCCATAAAATTCGTCGCTAACTTTTTTCCGCACTCACAGTCTACACAAACGAGACCATGGAACACACAAAGAAGCCATATTCAACAATGTCCATTGATCTGCGCCATACAGCATGACTTGTAGCCTTGTAAAGAATCATTCTAGTTAGTTAGCTAGTTAGTTAGAAGTGGCCCTTCGAGAGGAGGTACACTTAGACCAGAGAGTAGGTCCATTGTGATGCTACTGATTACAGGGGTACCCTGCTTACTCCTGAAACCATTTAGATTTCCTAACGTAGCTGTTAATCATTCTAGTTGCTGGAGAAAGGACTTAATTGGCGTCTTAGCCCATTGAGGCCGATTGGCAGAGTTAGCTAGGTAGAATACGTCCCTGGACTTTTGAAAGATTGTCCTTCTTATGGTGGCATGTGAGTTCCGCACAATTCTTTTTACAACGTAGAAATCACACTACAGTGCACCACTTTGTTTAAATCCTTTTTGCAGAATCGGACGAGTTTGTCAAGGCTACCAAGACTAGACATGGCCCTGCATATCTTGTCTCTACACGCATACGAGTATGATGACGACTAAGAAACCCCGTGCTTTCACTTTACCAAATTATTATTCCATCTTCCAAGAAAGTCAATCAAGGACACAATAGGTCGAGACAATTATTTGGACTATTTCTTTTGATGAGGGCGTCCCGCCGCTATGACACGGTACCCCGTTCAAACCCTGCAATATAATTCTTCTCTGAATTACTTTCCAAATAATGCAACACTTGAGTTTGACGTGAAATACACTTTTTCCCTTCAAGTGAACATCTCCACGTATCGAGGTAGTGGCTTTCTCTCTTTGCATAAGGAGATAAGGAAACCGAATTGGGCCGTTCTGCCTCGGTTGCAACGATGATGACAACAACGACTATGACTACGACGACAACTATTGTAAAAAAAATTTAAACAAAAGAACAATGCTATCCTCGAGATAAAGGCAAAAACAAAGAGCGAGAGGCACTGAGTCAGAGAAAGGAAAAGAGGTAAAAAGGTATGGAGAACAGTATATGAATATAAAGGGCCTGAGTAGATACAAAAGACATAATGAAGCTTTCAAAAAGTTTCTGTATACATATATGATAGTAGCACATCACACCGATCTGAGGAGAACCAATTCCTGTCTCATCCATTTCCATTGTCATGGAATCGCATATAAGCCACTTAGTGCATAACATCCTTTCAAAAGGAGGAAATTGCGAACAACTAAAGTTGATGCTGATCCTAGGGGCCAAGCCGACTGGGTTGTAACTGGGTATTGTAATGTCAGGAGTTTGATGTGCACCCATATAATATGCACACAGATATTTAAGTACATGCACGCCCTGGTGCGGTGGGGCTGGTGGCCGTTGGAGTGCCGAGACGAGAGGAGAATGGCATACCCAGAACGGAGGCATTCATTATTCTGGTCAAGGTGTTTCAGTTGGAAACATCTTACGGATGTGCAGGTGGTGAGGCATGCTAATGTGAATCGCAATTAGAGTTAAGTAATTCCAGTTGCGGGTTCATGCATTAGCATAACAATTTCTGTACTTCAATTGATTCATTGGCAGGGAAATGGAAACCAACTTGGGTTTTCTTCTGTGCAACAATACAATAGAAGTGTATAGAAAGAGATCAAGTGAACGTCTGCGATTGGATGCCATGCACAATTGAATGGACGTGTTTCTAGAATCAGACTTGGACTTCTATTTTTAAGCGCAGACAGTACAATAAACGCCCCTCTTTTAAACTGTCTGGTGGAAGAGTAGCAAGCGATGCAAGCTTTAAAAGTTTCGTCAAGTACATGAAGTGAATGCTCTTTTTTAACCCCCTAGTACCATTCCTTGAAGAATATAGAGTAATAATTTTACTTCAGATACAGCCAGGTCAGGATATCTTCTCTTGAAAAAGGACCGCGAAATTTTCTAACAAAACTATTTGTGTTATTGGCGCAGTCGAATAAAGGAAAACGCCTTTCGCTTGTCCGTTGAAAACACGAGAATGTTATGCATCAGGTTGCTCTTAGTAGTGGGTTTCTTCTAATGGCTGTCCCCGAGAGAATTTAAAGTTTAGTTAACAGAGTCCTGGAGAGTGGCAATAACCTCATCACGGCAGCTTACTTAAGTTTCTTGGTATGATACCTTAGCATGTTAAGCACGCGACTAATCGTGCCACTAGAGCCTTATGGTCTCCACGGCAGAACTTGAGGATTTAGTCCCAAAATAATATATTGGTTGTACATTTCGATGGTTAGACCTACATATAATCACATATGGAGCCATAATTTGGTGGCCAAAAGTACTTAAACGAAAGAAGGCACTTAAGCTTGAGAAGCTACACCGAATTTCATGTCTCGATATTACAGGTGCTATACGCATCTGCCCCACTTCAGCCATAGAGGCTGTAGACGGGCTCTCACCATTTCAAATCTTCACTAGGAAGACCTCTGCCCGTTGTACTATAAAGCTGCAGCTATAACACAAGTTTGAATCAGGTAATCTTGTGGGTCATATGAAAATATTTCACTCAATTTTAAGTACGGACATGTTCTGTACTATCTCCGACGTTATGGCCAGGGAGTACAGTTTCGGAAGGCTATTTGAGGTAGAAATATTAGACTGTGTCGACTGGTCTAATGATGACTCCGTATCAGACCCAAGATGTTTTGTTTGGTTTACTGACGGATCAAAAATAGCTCCGGAGTAGGAATTGGCCTCTTTGGACCCAACATTAAGCTCTCAGTAACAATGGAGATGTGCCCCAGCGTGTTGCAGGCTGAAATCAATGGTATTGAGATCTGCGACAGCATAAACCTTGATAAAGGTTTTATTTAGGAGCGCAAACATACATATCTACACAGATAGTCAGGCAGCGCTTAAAGCATTGACATCTTGGAATCTGGGTCAGTCAAGTGCTGTTACGATACCCTGCAATCACTTGCCAGGCACAACATACTCCGGCTTTTTACGGTGCCCAGCCATCATTGCATTGAAGGCAATGAAACTGGGGATGAGCTGGTTGGGGCTGGTTCGGCTTCCGCGCTCTTGCCACCAGAACCCCTGTGGCATTAATTGGGCTACCGCGACAGCGCAACACCAACTTCCTCCAGCCTATAAGAAAAATGTCCTTGCGTTTAGCCCTTTTCCTATAAGGAAATATCAAACCTTGACAGGAACAACATGGCTTCCTTACCGGCTAGTGCGGTAAGGAATACCATCTTTGTTCAGATACAGAGTGTAGGTTCTGTTTGGAAAAGGAAGAAACCTCTGAGCACATTCTATGTGAATGTCTAGCACTATACTGGCTACGTAGATTGATCTTTCATAGGGAATTCTGTTCGTCAGCGGAGTTAAGAAATGCAGCCACTAATGACATACTCATTCATTAGGAAGGTAGTAGACCTATTAAGCTAAGTAGACTAGAAAAAAAAAAGACCTGATGAAGTTTTTTTTTGTTCCTTTGCAGGATATTTTCGATGCAATGTACTTGTACAGACACTATGATCACTGGCAGAACCTCCACTGGTAAGACTCTGCTGTAATATGGGAGTCTGATAGTCCAAGGGTCACGGATAAGAACCCAGCCCCAAAGGCCAGTATTTTGGACCCATCTGTGTAGATGAACATGAATTTATCGATTGATGGATGGTTTGATTCCCACTCTACTAGGAAAGGTGATTGAGTATGTTCTAGTAGAGGCCAAACAGGAGAGGGTGTAGTGTAATTGACTAAACGGATCGGTTAGGTTAGGTTACGAAATATGAGAAATACCCAGTCAGTTAAGTCAGTTACTATGCGTCCACGAGGGCTTACTGGTCCATTGTGTTCCCCTTTTTGCTCTGGTCCATGTTCCAGCCTTTGGTTCTAGATGGGTGGTCTATCGCAAAACCAACCTGCACTCTTAATAAAGTGGAGTATGTTCGTTACTGGCACTTCTGTTAGGTTTCCAGTTCTCCGGACAGCCTGTTTCCCATGTTTCGGAGTCGGCGATTTTGGAGATTGGGACACTCACAGAATAAGTCATTAATGGTTTGCGTTTCTTCCACATCCTGACAGCTCCGGCAGTAGTCTGGGGAGTTGATGCCGAGTCTGGTGCCCATGGTGTACATGGCACAATGTCCCGTCAGTACACTTAATAGGATGCTATTATCCTTTTTATTCATAGCCAGGAGACATTTTGTCTTGCTTTGGTCAATTCTCTGCCATAAGCTGCGATAATGCAGCCGCTTTTGGCGAACCAAGAGGTTTTGATTAGCTCTTCTATCTAATGGAGGACGTTATCTTTCAGTACACCGATAGTGATGTTTATCGATGTGTGGGTGTGCTCACTTTCTAAAGCGGATCCTTCAGGACTTAGTTCATCTGCTTTTTCGTTACCCTCGATGTTGCTGTATCCGTGGACCGAGCAGATGATGACCTCTTGGACGCCGTAGGAGCTATGCCTCCAGGAACCCGAGATTGCTGCTGTGCTCTTTACGTAATGGTCTAATGCGGGTAAATTCAGCATAAATTAATATCCCGTTTGAAGTATTAATAATAGTTTCTGTTATTCCTAAGCATGCTAATCTCTGTATTGTTCTGAGGTTGGTGAGATATGTGGACTTTTCTGTTGCTTTCCACCATGCTATTGACGATCGTTGTGTAATCCAGTGTATCACTTGTGGCCGCATTCCCCACCATTAAACGAAGGTTTTTAGCAGGAGTAAAAGGCACAAATTGCTTTCTTCATTCTTTCCTCTGTATTTCGTTTCCATGTAAGCTTTGAGTCTAGGATTGTACCGAGATACTAAGCTTCTGGGGAGAGCGTCAGAGGAATCCCATTTAATTTGCGGAGGTCGAAGTTTTCTATTTTCCTCTTTTTGGTGAAAAGCACTTACTCGGTTTTTTGAAGGGTTTATTCCTACTCCGTTTAGTGTGGCCCACGAGGATAATTCTTTTAGTGATGATTCTATAAGTTCGCTGATGGTAGATAAACGTTTGCCTCCTATTAGGATTACAACGTCATCTACATAGCCGATTGCTCTGGTGGCTTTAATCTTGAGAGTTGCTTTTGTTAATTACGAGGAGCCATAAAAATGGTGCAATGACGCCACCTTGTAGGGTTCTTTAGTAACTGCCTTTTTAAGAGTACTCTCACCGATTTGCGAGTTAATCACTCTGTTGTTGAGCATTGACTCTATCTATCTTGTCAGTTCTGGTTTTACTCCTAGGCCTTCGGTTACAAATGCCTCAATATGTGATATTTAAAGGAATTAAATGATGTACGTCTGGATCAAAACAGCATTTAATCCGACCTGTAGATAAGATACATGTTGATAGTAACAAAGATTTTCTAAAATATCTATTACATATAATTGCTTCAATGTATTTTATACAATTCCAAAGAATTTCTGTGTGGAACGTAGCTTGATCACTTGAGAAAAATCGTCTTCGAACACTATTCCGCATATGTCGAAATCACATCATCACCTAAGATTCTTCCTTGGCAATGACAAGGAACATGAAGTCCTTAGCAAGACATAAGAAGAAAGCACATTCGATTTAAAATCGAAATCCAGTCACCATATCTCTGTCAATTCGATGGCTTATATCGATTTAAATTTCATCAACTTGTTGACCTATTGTAACCCTAGAATCATCCCCAACACGAAAGTGTGTAAGCCAAACTCAAGCAGGATAACGCGAAAGGAACGTGTCTGGCTTTGTTTCCGCGGTTGCTACCCCCTTCTCACACTTTATTTAATTTTTTTCAATCACTTTTACTTTTGTGAACTCCTTTTTCGTGTATACGTATGCCAAATATCCTGGCGCTCTAAAGCGGAAACAGGAAGTGGGAGAGATTTATCGTTGGTTTTATTGCTGCTCATTGTTTTTAAGTGGAAACACACCACCAATCGATGGTGCTGGTGTTGTGAGTTCCTAGCACCATCGTCGTCGTCTTTGGCGGTGTAGGCCAAAGACGCACGCACCTAGTGCGGCGGGGCAGACAACGAAATGCTGATTTACATGGAACTTCTGTGGAAGAAAGAATGTGTAGCCAGTAGCAGCGGAAGGGGAGCCATATTTAAATTCCTTCATAAGTGTTTCTAAGAGTTTTTCTTTATGTTTTTTTTTGCTCTTCTCTTTTTTGTTTTTCATCAGGGGGAGTGAGGGTTTGTTTGGTTCGCGTGGGACTTAGGTGAAAAGGTGGGCGAACAAGTAAATTGCTGCAGACATTTTAGGGCCGTAATAAATTTTCTTAAAACGAGCATACCTTTTAGTATAATTGCATCCAAGAGTCCATTTAATTCAATTTTATTGCAGAGGATGCTTCGCACTTGAAGATATTTAGTTAAGTTAGGTTCTTTGTGTGTTTTTTGGTTTTATATATGTATGTGTGTGTGTGTATACATATTTTTTCGGAAGTGCGGGCGACGGGCACGTTTTTGTGTGAAACGGACACAAGACCAAGGAAATGAGAAAAATGTGAATTAATGTTTGTAGCTCTTCTCCGATGGCTTGCTAAGAAGATGAGTTATGGGAATGACCATTACGTGAAGATGCGTCTACTTGATGTTTTGTGAAAGGAATATCCGCACATTTCTTTTTAAACTGTGGTTTTTTTTTTTTGGGATAAATTAAAGGCAATTTTTTGCAAACGGTTGTAAGTAATTGCGCAGCTGGTGTTGGTTCATAGGTATACTTAATTTGAAATGCTTGGTAAAAATGAGCTTTATATGGAAATGTTTTAACAATCTTTGAATAAAAATGCGCGCAGTTTTAAAATCAATCATCAAACTGCTGAGACGATCTTACTTGGTCTGGTGGTTTTTCTTATTGTTTTTGAAATTTGGATTTTAATGGCCTTTTCAGTGGGGCTTTAGTCAGCAAGATGCGTGGGCTATAAAAACTTTTAATGTTCGTGACAGTTGGCTTGCAGAACACTTATAACAGAAGTACAGAGATCAGAAGGTCGTGGAAGAAATGAAAATCAGATTTGTAGAACCCAGGCTCGAAATTCGTTTTGACCGGTGTAATTATGCATATATATGTGTCCAGCTTGTTATTAAAGGTGTTGTCGACACACGCCGAAGGGCGAATTAAGGGGCTTTATCAACTTTCCGCGAAAATATTTGATTACTTTCTAGATTGTCAGCTCACTTCGCAGTCATCTTCTTCTTCTTCTTCGGTCCCCACTTGCTGCTAAGCGTCAGGGTAGCCTCTAGATATCCATCTTCTCTAATGAACTCTTCAGTCTAATACACTTAACACTGAGCCACGGTGACCACGGGTTAAGCTTAAAATATTTCGATTTCCTAAGAATTCCTAAGAATTCAAAATGAATTGCGAGCTTCTTAAGTAGTGGTTTCGTTTGATGGATGTACATACTTCTACACCCTTCTCAACTAACGTCCCCAAAGGCTCCGTTCTTTCTCTGTCCGATATTTTTTTTTTATATTCATCAACGACTCTCTCCCTCTCTCTCTCTGAATCGCAATTCAATTCCTTCGCGAATGATAGCACTCTCGACTTCGCCTCTAACAAATCCGCGACAAGGACCCGAAGTCGTTGAGTCATTGACCATCAGCGAATGTCAACCGAGTTCAACTCAAATATTGATGCTAAAAACCGAGTTGAGTTCAACGAGTCAAAAACCCAGTGCTGTTTCCTGTCTCTGAAGCGGGATACCAATGCAGCCAAATTAAAAATGAATGAAGTTGGCATTGAGAAAACAAATGGTTTGTCGGGTGGTGCTAGTGCCTCGGTTTCCTCAAATGTTGCAAAAAGTTCTTCACTCCTACAGACTTGGGTGCGATTAATAAAGCTTAGTCCGGAACTGGAATATAACTTTCATTTTTAGACAGGAGCTCTGACTTCATGAGTTTACTCGATCGTGTTCAGCAGCAAGCGTTAAGATTTATATCAGCGATTACCCAATTTGTAGTAGAATTCCTTCTCTTGAACACCGCCAGAACGTGGGGTGCTTAGCGATCCTGTACTGGTATTTTCACCAAAACTGTTCGGATAAAATATATATGTAGGTGTATCCCGCCAGTCCGTCTGTTTAATCGTATTACACGTACGGCATCTTCCGCACATCCTTACATCTTTAAGTCAGCTTTCGGTCGAATAGTAAAATATTGAAAATCTTTTTTTTCAACCACACAACACGACTAGGGAACAATCTGCCCTCCTCAACACCCTCCAGAAACTTTCAACCTGCAATAGTGATACTGGGTGATACTAAACTAAAGGACATAGTAATGCAGAATATTAAAAAAAAAGTTCTTGTGAATTTGAGCAGAAAGCAGATTATAACCCTAATCATTGTCTGTGCCTATTGGCTACTTCCACATGCTTAATTTATTAGCGGATACCACCCGTGTAAAGCCTCGCATACACTACAGAGAAAAATCGGTAGAGCTCTACCGAAAAAAAATCTTCTCTACCAAAGCCGTTTACAATGCGTGGGGCTCTACCATTAAATCTATCTACGTAGAGTGTTTGTAGAGACATTAGACATCGTAGATTTCTAAAAAACGCTCTACCAGCCGTCTACACCAACTATTATTTTTTGTCTCGAGTAGAGATATACGGTAGAGTGCATGAATTTGACTTGATACTTCATTTCGAAGCATCTGTGCTTTGTGTGATAAAAAGTTTGTGGACATTGAATCGGATGCAAAAAGAAGAGTTCGAGCTGTTTACTTATTTTTTCTAAGAATTTTCTTAACATCGTATGCAACGCATGGACTGAGTAAGTGCTCATATTGTAAGGAAGATCTCAATGCTTAAGAATGATCTGAATTCGAAAATTGTTGCTTACATAAAATCTTGCTTATAAATTGTTAAGCATGGTATTTTCTTCACTTCTAGTCGTCGAGGCGGCCGAATTTCAGCAAAATTTCGTCAGAAACATAGAGAGTGTCTACATAGTTGGTAAAGATTTTTATTGCTTGTATCGTTTAGTGATGAGGGTTTGAATAATTTTCCTATCGTTCATTCACCAAACATTTATTGACTTGATCCAGCTGCCTAATAACAAAACGCTTTCCTTTTTACTTTTGGGTGACATTTTTGCAGCTAAAGTATACTATCACTACACCGAAATTGCAATCACAACTAAATAAAACCAAAAGCTTTAAGAACGATATCATATCCATCAAGTCAAAGCCACTGATAACGATCACATTTTTTCGCATGCGAAAGCGAGTCCGAGTTCTGCTCTGCTGATTTAATTTTACTATGTAAGTTTAAGCTTGTCAGGTCAAACTCTAAGATCTAGCCCTTTTTTCGCATACGACCCATTATGTCACCCTATTCCATCAGCACAGCACAAATATCGCAACAAAAATACACGTAAAGCTCTACGCTCTATTCAGCATGTTGAATAGAATGTAGAGACGTTAAGCGCACCAATCAAATGGCGTCTACCCAACAGAAAAATCTCGCATAAAAAAATCTAGCTTAGAGTCACTGCAGAGCTCTACACTCTCGCTCTACATAGTGTCTACGCTTCTCTAGCAAGATTTTTCTCTAACTTTACGACTTTTTTTCTACAGTGTACTCGAGGCTTAAAGATTGAAAAACTTTTTTCCGTATTGTCACAGAATACCTTGCTCTTATTAATGTGAGAAAACGCACCTTGAGTAATGAACTTCTTCTATCGACTGCCGAACATCTCTTGCACAAGACGCAACAAGTACTTATTTCGCAGGTAAAGTGACTACATAAATTATTTAAGTTTAATACGTACACGTACATACATATGTATATATGTATATTCAAAACATCGCTCTATGAAGGACCGCTCTCTCTCTCACTTTTCAACTCCCTTCAGGAACCCGATAACCGCAATGTTAACTTTAAATATTTCTTCTTCAGAAGATTTAAAAGTATTTATTACTTAGGCCACTCCATATTCCTCGGAATATAAAACAACATTTCCTCCACCGCATACTAACAGGATCCAAGAAAATTGTTCAACAAATTTTACATTCTTGTCCTTTTACAACTAGTTTAACAGCAACATACTTCCATATGATAAATTATGAAACAAAAGATACAAAATCATAAACGAATCTCGCATAATCTTTCCGAGAATTTTGTCTGAGCAAAAAGAAAAAAAAAACAAGTCTGAAGTTTTTCGGTTACATTGTTACCTCGGATGGTTGGATCAAGTGTTGGTACTTAGTTTTGGCTCAAGGTAAACGTAATTTTAAAATTCCCATTGAGGCGACCAAAGATTGCACTACTAAGCGAGTGGAAGTTTCGAAAAAGTTCAATAGCAATCAGGAAGCAGCTGCGACGATGTAAGTCGTTCCTTTCTTTCGTGTTTTTTTCTTTTCGTCCTCTTTTATTTTTCCTTGGGTTACTATGGTTGTAAGAAAGACGACACCGAACCAGGAACGAGGAAAAGAACGCTACCAAAGTTTATTCGATCACAACTCAACTTTAAAAGTATTTTCTTCCCTCCGTTTTTTTTTTATTTTTCTTTTTGCTAGGATCCCTCGTGGGTTACAGAATCTCCGCATCCTTGGTCATCCTTCTGGAAAAAAAAAAGAAAAAAATCGCCTGGCTTCGATAATGCGGAATTGCCATCCGGCATAAATTTTATTTTACCTATACAACTTTACATAGATAACATTCTGGTTAAAGTTGGGATGCAGCAATTTTCGTTTCCTTTTTCTGCAGTTTTTTTCACACTCGTTTTATTTCTTAGCTAAAGCCGAGGTCCATCTTTGTTCCACATTTTACACACATATTTCTTTTTGTTCCCCTCGTCTTAAATTTGCATTCTTTCTTATCGGACGGTAAAGCGATGCATTAAAGACGGTAAATGTTAAACGTAGCCTTCATTAAGAGCTATATTCTGTTTGGCTTTTGTTGTAAATACGGAGTAGTTGAAGATTCCTGGAAACGAATGATTTCCTGTGTGATTTGATGTGTTACAAAGTCAACCAAGAGATGGACAAATTCCACTCTGATGGTAAGGTTATGGAATTAAAGGATTTGAAGCAGATGAACATATTGCCATTGTTCATTCTTCATTCATTTGGCGTGTGTGGGTGTTACAGGAGTATTGAGATCTTGTCCTACTGATGCTCTAAGTGGATCCTGCACCTGACTCCCCTTGACTTCACATCGAAGACACAGCTATCTGCAGCGCGGTCCGACTCAGGGAATCTGGGTGCTGGACTGCAAAGCCATGGTTGAGAAGAATGGAAGCGTTATCAATTCCAGACTCTGCTAGTGTTTTCCAGGCGGAGCTTCTCACGATTCGAGAAGACTGCCGCTTACCGAGCAATCTGCTAACATCCAATCAAAATAAATATGTACGTCCTCACTTCCTCCAACCTGCCAATCATGGGTAGATAGGCCTGTCCAGCTGCGTCATTTCAAGCACAGCAAAGCTAAGTCAAAGGAGCTACTCGGCAAATCAAGACCAGATGTTGCCAGAATTGTAGCCATTATCACGGTATCACGGGCCACTGGCCAGTTGGAGACCATGCGGTCAAACTCGGTATTCCTCACAATACCTTCTGTAGAACTTGGAAGGACAATAATGAGAAACAATCTCTACTTCATTTCCTCTGCAGGTGTTCGGCACTGGCGAGGACCAGACAGCGCACTTCAGGCAAACTCTCCTTCATGGACCTCGGCGACCTCCTGTATCAGAACACCATCCCAACACAACCAATTAATACTCAAACACAAATAGGTCTGAACGAGTTTCGTTGTAACAAAAGGGATTCTCAGGAACCGCCACTCTACCCACTTACCTACCTTCATTCTTAATACCATCTTCATACCAAATTTCTGACATGATGCAGCCTGGATAAAAGGTTCCAAGATCAACGGTGGTCGGGATGAGCCAAAGGCTAGCTTCTTGCAACCATTCATGTTGTGCGTGTTACATTTTTCGCACGAATGGAAGGGATTTACAATTTATTGCCGACTCCGAATGGCGAATTGAGAAGCTCTTTCATGACAAAATATGTGGTACCGCGAAAAAAGTTCGGTGGACATGGCTGAGGCTTGAACTAACCACTGAGCCACGGCGACCACTACAAATAGATCAAAATAATAATAATCGAACTAGATGTCGCCATGGTGTAGTGGTTAACATCGTCCCTGACCGAAGATTGTGTGGGAGGAGGTGTTTTCTCCGATGTTCTAAACCTCGAGATCTCCTTTCGCCTTCCAGGCGGTAAAGGAGGCCCTGCCTTGGATGAGATGAACTGTAATATTTACTCAGGATATAAGCATTTTCACAGACAGCCAGGCCGCCGTTCACACCTCAATAACCAGTCTCTGTAACATCAAAAATAGTTCCAGATTGTCCTCATCTCTCGTAGAGATGACAGAGCTGGATACCAGGACGCAGAGACATTCCGGGAAACTCCAAGGCCGATTAACTCGCCAAGAATGATAGTGCCCCAAACTACTTGCAAATTGAAATTAAAGACAGATGGAATCAGCAAAGGCAATCTAATGTAGTCTAATGGCACGACCTGCCAAACTAGCAGACAAAACTGGCCCTCAATAGACCATAAGCGCTCCAAGATCTTAATTTTGCTAAGTAGACGGCATCTCGGAGCTACTATACACAGGTGTCATAACAGGACACTGCCTCGCTCGCCTGCGCGCTCCTGCAAATGATTTCAGTGGAAGCTGCAGGGACGATGAAGAGGAAGAGACGATCCACCATCTCCTTTGCACCTGCCCCGCGTTCTCTCATAAAAGACACAACCATCTCGCTGCGTTTGTTTTGGCAATCTTGGCGACCTAGCACAACAAGACGTCGGAAACGTAGTTCGCTCTATTAAAGGCTTTCACTGATTCCACGATCAGGAAAGATAATTCCTCCTAGATCCTGAGCATCGCAGTGGACCTACTCTTGGTCTTAGTGCGTCGGCTATGTCGAAAGCTTCTCTAACCTAACCTAACCTGCACTGACCAACTGAGAAAGCCGATGTCAAGCCGGTTTACGAATTCCCAGCCACAGCAAAATATGAACATGTGGAAGACCTTGCTTTGCTTTTCTACACAACGTACTTTTCTAAAACAAATTCGCCATTGCTAGTAGTGCCATCAACGCTTTCACTAGTAAGTAAAAAAATGATCCCGAAATGACGACTTAATACCTATCAAATTGCGTTTAATCCTATTCAACCAGGTTTTGATTGCTTCAAACAAAATCATTTCAAGTCACAAGGACACACAGCAATTCACAAATCCTCATGTAAAAATGGCCTCGAAAAATTAAATAGAATAACATTCGTTGCCCTGGTAGTTAATATTTAATCTGTTGACGGAATATCCTTCAAGTAAATAAGTAATAAATGTGAAAAAATTGAACTCACTTTGATGGTGGTGCTGGCAGCTTTCTTTGACTCAAATTTGCCACCCACACATCGTTAAATGTGTTTGCCACTGTGTTTAACTTTTCTCTACCAACGGCCTCGGGACAGAGATTATAATTGCCTAATTTCATCCCTCCCCATGTCTACCAAGAGTAATTATTTCATTTCTATGGAATTCCACAGGATGTCCTGTATCGTTTGGCAAACGACCCACTGGGTAGGTAATGGAGGTTATTCATTTTAAATGTCAAAATTACCTTTAATTCTCACATGGACGAGAATTTTGTATTTTTCTTTTCCAGTAAACAGGTTGCAATAAGGTTTCATAATATTATTCTAACGCTTTAAATGATTGAGCGTATATATTTATTTTTGTAAACCCCAAGGTGATGAAGCAGACTGATTTGGAAGGCGGACTCTTTTAAATCGCAAGGGTGGAAACCAGCAGTTAAAAAGAAATGAGGTTTAAGGAAATGAAGTACATATATGCGGAGAGTCAAAATATTAACATACTTAGGTATGTACAGTTTGAAAATAGCCTTCTTCCTTCCGTAAAGTCAGTATAGACATGTGGGTTGTATCCTCGAGGACTTCCTTATCGCCGCACAACAGAGGTCTTCCTCTGTAATTCGAAATTCTTTCATATGGTACCGCAGCGTATTATGTCCTGTGATCACTCCTATTGGGGTATATAGGGATCTTCTATAGATCTGCAGAAGTCTGTCGGTCCTAGCCCTATCAAATAAAGGTCACATCTTCCTTGTGATTTCATAAGTGTTTAGAGAGGTTCATCTCCTATAAGGCCATTTCCCCCGCTTCGAGCTTAAGTGTGCAAGACGGGATGTTCACTGAAGTGTCAACTTGTTCTGAGTTTGTTGCCGATCCATTGCTCGTGAGTTCGTCGCCCTTCTCGTTTCCTAGTATGCCCTCATGTCCAGGGACCCAGCAGACCATCACCTTGTGCTGGATTCCAAGAATCTTGAGCTCATCTCGACAGCAAGTGACAAGCTTCGATTTTATTTCTGAAGAGAAATTGGTCTTATTGCTGCCTGGCTGTCGATGAACATGGTGATATCGTCTCGCAGTCTTCCGGGGGGCTAGTATCACTGCTAAGACCTCCGCTTGGAAAACACTGCTATAGTTTGGAAGGCGGGTGGAATTTCTGATTTCTAGCGCTTCGGAAAAGACATCTGCACCACTGTCCATTATGGACCTATCGGTGTAGACAGGAAAGGCCTTTTGGCATTTGTCCGCTTTTCCATTCCTCGCTGCTCAGGTGAAATCTAGGTATGTGGTCGGTTGTGGATACATTGCCTAGAAATGTCTGCAGAATTGCAGCATTTGGTTTCCAGCAATCTGACTGGCTTATTCGTAATGCACTGATGGCCCCTGAGACTCGTACAAAGATACCCACCGGGAGTAGCTTGAGGATAGCCACAAGTCCTGTTGGAGGTGGTGTTCTCATTTTACTCGTAGTTCTAATGGGATTATTCTCCATTATACCATTACTTCGCCCTAGAAATGTACATCCCGCTGAGCATGCCTAAACACCAACCTCTGAGAGCTCAAGAACCGGTTTTATTTACAAGCTTTTTCAAAAAACGCTTGAAAAGTTAGGATCTATGTTCAAGTGACAAAAAGGACTGAGACAAAAAATCATTGACGGGTTTCGATTATCTCTGTCCAAATAAAGAAAAAGTCAAAGCTGGAGCCAGAGCGTCAGCTGTCTTTGATCTAATCATATCTGTCTAAGTGTCTACAGTGACGTTCTGTCCGAGATGTCGGCGTTGAATGTTCATTCTTGTTGACAGCATTTGACCGCTAAACCCATTTTCGTCATTTCCGTCTCAATACTCACGAACGCGCCAGTGACAACACGCTGCGTTCTTCCGATTATGTCAATATTGTTGGCGTATCCGAGTAATTGTACGGACTATTGCAAGATTGTGCCTCTAGTGTTGGTGCATGAGTTTTGCACAGCATTTTCAAGTATGATATTGAAGAAGTCGCATAACAGCGCATCGCCTTGTCAAAATCCTTTTCTGACATCAAAGGTCTCGGTGAGGTCTTCACCGACCTTGATCACTTCAAAAATCGGTTAAAATGTTCCGCATACGCCACAGTGTTTTAGGGCAAGCGATCCCGGATTAGAATTACTGCGGCGAAATGCAACTGACGGGATTCGAAAATGTCCAGTTCGAAGTTTAAAACTTTTCATTGGTGACAGCTCGGCAGCCAGGCAGTCAGCTCCAGCAGATTATCGGAGTTAAGCTTAGATATGAACCTCGGATCTTAGACCTTCACGTCGTCCAGGTCGGGTAGACATAATTGATGGTATTCATCGTCCAGGTTAAATGGTTCATTCTGCCTGACAGCGGGATTTGATTCTTCGTCTCCGTTAAATAGTTTGCACAAATAGTTTTGCCGTATCCTCATCATCAACTGCTTTTTTTTTTTTGTAAGAGAGGTGGAAAGCTTCGAAAGCCGGAGTGTGGGACTTTAACCCTAACTAAAACCACCTCTGCCTCCAACCCCAAATCCCCACGGTACCGCCGCTAGACATTTCGTCATGGGGGAGGTTTTCAGCCGTAGCTGCCTTCTTTTATTTACACATGCGTGTCCGTCCGTTCAGTTGGGAAATGTACGTGCGGCTGCACGAATGTGTGTCTGAGTTCGTTTTGCATTATTTCTTTTTCTGTCTGTCGGTTCGTGTATTTAATTGGGTATATGTCTATAGTTGGATGTGTGTATATATGTGTGTGTTGCCTGCGTGTGTTTGTGTGTAATAAACTGTGGTCTTTCCGTTTCTTTAGCTTCCAGGATTTGTAGGCTCCTCATTTCTTGCTGCCCGTTCCTCCAGGCGCAGTTGCTGCATCATGCTTGTGATGACTTCGTCTACTGCATTCCAGGCTTCGCTTGTCATCAGCATGGATACTATAAGTCCTCTCGGGGTCACTTGGTCGCCAATTTCTCTTTCTAGGATTCTTCGGGCCGTCGTATACCTCCGGCACTCCATTAGGACATGCTCTGCGTTCTGAACTTTGCCTTCACAGTGCGGGCAATATGGGTCATCCACGTGCCTGTATTTGTGGAGGTACTCCCGGAAGCATCCATGCCCCGATAGGAACTGTGTCAGGTAGAAGTTCACTTCTCCGTACTTTCTACTGGTCCACTCCTCTATATTGGGGATCAGCGTATGCATCCACCTTCCTTTGGGTGAAGTGTTCCACCTGTGTTGCCATTCTGCGTGTATAGTCTCGCTGAAGGTCATCCTATCTTCGGGTTCGCTCTCGCTTAGTGCCGCGGACTTTTTTATTTCCAGATCGATGGGCATTCGACCGGAGATCACGCTAATTGCTTCCGCTGACACCGTTCTAAAGGCACAGCATACTCTCAGCGATGCGACTCTGTGCACCGAGTTCATCCGTCTCATGTACGTTTTCCGATCCGTCGCGGGTGCCCATATGGGAGACGCGTACATAAGGATCGACTTGCTCACCGTTGCTAGCAGGTTTCGAATTGGCTGTCTGGGTCCTCCTACGTTTGGCATTAATCTCGACAGAGCCGCTACTGCCCGAGAGGCTCTCTCGCCTGCGTACATCATGTGCTCATGTGCATCATCAACTGCGATTCTACTACGATGTTCCCTTGTTGTTCCTTGCAGGCTTTGGTTCACTTTATGTTACAAAGTTGTATTGAGACAAAATGCATAACGCAGTCAAGGACATGCGCTGGTTATTCAGTTTTATTTAAAAAAAAAACATTCTTCAGTTGAGCAATCACACAACACTCCCTCGAACAACTTTTTTGACAGAAACGAAACATGATGTAGGGAAACATGTACACATTTCAGCCTTAAAACTTAGAGTAACAAGCATCTACCGTGTAAAGAAATTGAGCCAGCGTTCAACACTTAAAATATACATATAAGGCCAAAGGTTTTGGACGCCACTGGATAGTCGCCTTTAACCACACTTTCTCGTAATTACTCGTTTGTTTTAATGGAAGGGATTTCGTTTAAAATTCACTGAACTTAAAATGAATTCCAGGGCTCTGCGCCCGGTACCCTGTCCCCTGTCCCGCTTGCAAATGGATAAGTGATTTTTAATTTTGCGAAGATTAATTAAAAATTGGTCAATAAATTTTCCGAGCCTGGGGTTGGTGGCATTTTCGCTGTCACTGCTGGAATGTGTGGTCGCGGTAATAAGCACCACTGCATGTGCATGCATGCACATGCATGTGTATGGACAATTTTTACTTAAACGATTGATTTTTGCATTGAAAATCGGGAATAGCAGCGAAAAGGACACAACACAGCACAACAAAATGGCAATATATCCGTAGCATTGTTGTTCGTAATTAAAATGTTTCACTGGTGCGTGCTTGTCATGATGTATTGATTTTCAGTTAAACTTGCCACATTTTCATCGCCCCGTTGATTGTCAAACAATATTTTTAAATTGAATTTTTATAATTCAAAAAGGCTGAGTAACTAGTAACCCGGAATGGATCATTTGGCCACGTTCTATGCTGGTTTCACGAATGTCTGTTTCAATGCGGAATTAATTGCTGGAGTTGCCTCGTGGGCGTACAGCGTGATATGTGGCATGAAGTCAGCCTTTGAAATATCAGACGGTTTTTAAATTAATTTCAAAAACAAGTAGTGATTAAGTGGAACATGGAATTACACAGAAAATGATTACGTGGAAACGTTTAACTCATTTGTGTTAAATAATTTTCAATGACAAATGTTGGTGTCACTTCAAGTGATTGTAGGCGTTGAACATGATGTACAATTGTGTGCTTTAATATTCAACATGTGTATCAACTGATTCAATAATGTGACAAATTTCGAACAATTTAAATAGAAGTAGATTTGAGGGTATTTTACTCCGGGTAACAAAGGAAACTATTTTCATTGTTGGGCATCAAGTTTTTCTCATATTTGAGATGAAGACCACCTGTACGAATTTTTGAACCAAATTAAATGCTCGTTCAATATTCCAACATAACCGAACACTGTTTTGTCAAGTTCCCAAGCAAGGTTTCATTAAACTTAGATTTAAATCCAACACAGTTCAACTTAAAATTAAAATTCCAAAAAAGTCCAAGAAAAGTTTCGGGATAAAGCTAATTGACGACCATATCGGCATTGGTACATAGGTTAGGTTAGGTTGATGTGGCTGTCAGCTGAAGCCAACACACTTGGACCAATGATAGATTCGTTGTGATACCACGTAGATCTTGAAGAATTCTCCTTTACCTACCCGTCAAACTACTTAGAGCTTCACCTGAAGCGTAGCAAACTTCTTATATCTGGTTTGATTAGATCGCTTAGATCGTTGCAAAAGAAGGCATCTAGGTGAGGTTTTCTTCTATAGGAGAGAACAAGGCTGATACAAAGGAGGCATGCAGCTTCTGCAGAAATCATTTGAGAAGACGTCAAGACGTTGCATGCCTGCCTATTAGACAGTGTCTCGTGAAGATACCTTTAGTGGCGCTGATATGCAATCTCTTGAGGAAAATCAAATTGCTTCAGATCCACCTTGGGCTAAATCTATTTTGTCGCTAGACACGTTGTACCACTAAGATATATTCTTTCAAGAGTTTAAGTTTACGTGCAGCGATGGATATGCCTAAGGTACCATATTCTGATAAAATGGGCATCGTTGTTTCATATCCTACGAGTTCATCCGCCTTATGGTTCCCTGGAATGTCCCTTTGCCCCAGCAGCACCCAACAAAGGTGATTATTAAACTGCTCTACCATCTCTACGAGAGACGAACGGCACTAGTGAATTTGTAGAGAATGATTCCAAGGACTTCATCGCTGCTTGGCTGTCCGAAAAGATGCGGACATCATGTTTTTCTGTAGCCACGGCAATACTTCCTTGATCGCCAATATTTCCCCTTGAACCACGCTACAGTAATTTTTCAGACGGAAAGAGGGACTGAGATTAAGCATATGAGAAAAAACGCCTCTACCTACCACTTTGTTGGTTTTTGATCCGTTGGTGTAGAAGTGAACCGTCTTGTCTTCTAAGAATGAATCTTTCTCCCAGAACGTCCTGGGGGGGGATGGTAACTTCGAAGTTTTTATGAGTTTGGGTATAACGTAGTCTATGTTTCCTTTAGAGATTTTGAAACTATTCAGAATGGAGGCGTGGCCATATTCTTGACTGGACAACTGTGAGATTGCTTTGAGACGAACGGCCGCACTGGCAGTCATTTGCATGCCAAAGGTGTCAACAGGAGTCAAATGAAACAGAATGTCCAGTGCTGCAGGGGTGTTGTGCGAAGTGCACCGCCTTTGCACAAACCAGCTGATCGTTAGACTTTATATAGCTTATCACGGTATAGGGCTTTATTCAGCGCAACTACTTAATCCTGATACCCTTTTTGCAAGAGAAAAGTGGTACTGTAGGTTTAGGGCTTAGTTCAGTATCCAAAATAAGTTCAAAATATTTTGCTTCGTCGAAGAAAATTAATCTTGTAATATTCAGGAAAGGAGGCTCTATAAATCTTGATAATAGTACCAATTCAGTTTTGGGTGGCTTCACACCTAAACCACACCGAACCCCCAATCTGGTAATTTTATTTAAAGCGTATTGTAGGAGTTCTTTTAGAGTGCTGAGACTGCTATAGAAACGTCATCTGCATAAGCGATCGCCGTGCATTCTTCAACTTCCAGGTTTATCAGCAGTTCATTTACCACCAAATTCCAGAGAAGAGGGGATAGGACACTGCCCTGTGGAGCGTATTCGATATGGTGCAGGCAGTATTCTATTTTGTGTTTCCACTGATTTACCTTTGCTATAAGCGTGTTGAGACGCAAGCAGGAGTCGTGCATTAACACTACTGCGTAAATGGATATCCATTAGTCGTTCTTAGGTATTAAGACGGAATGATGATAGTCTAATTGGTGTAACGTCTTTGAAACTTGCTTTGAAGACCACTTTGACTTCTATCCATAATCGTGTAATGAAAGGATGATTAGTTGCTAGTTATTGCTTCACACCCCACGATGCAGTTTATTTTGCTAGATTGAGGGAAGGACATGTTATTAAGAATGCTTCGGACTATGTTTATACGCAGTTTTTACGGTAACATTGTCATTTATTATCAAACCTCAGTCACGTGCAGAAATAAGAACCGCCGTCATCCGATAAAATGAGAGGAACTATCACATGCGTGCCGCCGTCTTTCTCGTCGTCTCCTCAGCCTCAACCTAGCCATAACAGTCTTTGATATTTTCTGAAACGCATGCGTTATGAGGTGCAGTTTGCCTTTAAGATTCGGCCTGATGAAGTCTCCGAAACTAAAATTCAACTTTTGCTCAAAGCTTTCTTTAAGTAAGTCAGCTTTAATTAAACACCAGCATCGGCGATTGTACAAGCAAATGAAATAACTTGCATTATCTTCTCTATTACATAGCATAATGGCGGCCATAAAGCAAAATGACGGAATAAATTAACATTGGCAATCACCAAAACGCTGTTGAAACGGCAGCAGCTCTAATTAACCATTACGAGAACACATGTGTGACATTTTGCAATTGCTACACGATTTCAACGTCCAGATTCATTGCTTATCGTTCCCCATTCGTAGCTGTTATCGTCGTCAGAGAACACTTTGACGTCCAGGACCAGGATACTGTATTCGGACAGCATCCCACTGGGACACGTACGTGTTCTTTATTTTTGGTGCAAATAAAAAAAGACATGACTGAGGTTTATGTGCGTTCTCATCGCTGCTCCCGCCCACTCGTACTAGTCCCCTTTCGAACCGCACTAAACAAATATAAAGTGCTGTCAGTCGTTGTTGGTTCGTTCAGTTAAGATGGTCACCCGTGAGGGCCGTTAAAATTACAAATGACAATGTGCAGCTACAGTGCTCAACCCAGATTCGGTCCGGACCGACAATTTACCAGGACGAAAAATAGTCTTCGATTTCCCATTCAGACAGGGAACAAACAGTTTCGGGTTAGGAAATAATGATGTGGCGTCAGAGCTGTGCTGTTTTGTTGTTTCACCTTAACCTCAAATACATCAAGGCAAAGGACCGGACCGGCTTGTCCCGCACCGTTGGGTCCATCGGTCGGTGGTGTTCCAAAGGGCGTTTTATTGAAATTCGAATTTGTTGTAGCATCTTATCGACCGCATCGTTTCAATGAAATTGATTGAAATTGAATTTCTGTCGGAATGGTTGACCGGAGACATTTGATATGTCGGAATGTGTTGTGTGCTGTGCCCTTTTTGTTTGGCTGCCATGTGGTTGGGCGGGGGGACAAATCCTGTTTCTCTGTCCTTCTGTCGAGTTTGGCCATTAACGGAGAGTTGTCGTCTAATTTATAAAATCCATTGGCATTGACATATCAGGGTTAGATGCAATTTTGTTAAGAGATTGAGGGAAATTAATGTCTACCGAATCAGAGAGGTTGAATTGGCTTAGGGCCTATAAGTTTAGGTTGTGTATTATAAGCTTGTTGTGGCCTCCAATTTATTTTATTTATTCGTTGGGGTTTTGTAGGTCATTTCACACAAGTAGGTCAAAGTTCTTACGCGCAGATAGTTAGGGTTGAGGTTTTTTTTTTTTGGTTTTTAAATAAGGTTTGAAGAGGGTATGCGCACACCTTTGAAATAAGCCTTGCGGGACAGTTGTGGTTCGTTTAAGACCGAATGATGGGTATACCACATTTGGGTGAAAAGGATTTTCCGATACGTTTAATTGTGTTCTGTGAAAATGCTGATACCCTTTTTAGAAGAATTTAACATGTCACATTGTTTAATTATTTTGATATTCGATTTAGGTTCCCAAATGAAGGTCAAAGGTCCTCAGATGGAGATCTTTTCTACAACGTAAGGCTGGAGAAATACTATTTTAAGATAATTAAATCACCATAATCTCCGCTGGGAAAATGCGGATGTAGAAAGATAAATTCGTCGGCGGCCGTAACCTGTTAAAAGCTGAGCGAGGCAGAATTTATCTTTTCGGTGGCGTCGGTTGACCCATGTCCGGCGTCAATCGGTGGAATGATTTTTCCTCTGCTGCTATTTATTTAAGTCTCTTAACGTTCTCTGTTTAATTAGTTTTTGGTAGCAGTGTCTCATATTGGTCAGGCGGGAGCAATTTTGAGACAGCTTGGTCAATTTGTTATCAGGAGGGCCGAACTTTGCATCGGAGCTTAGCCGTCGGTCTTTAATTCAGTGTTTTTTCCGACCCTCACCTATGGTCATGTGATTTGGGTAATGACTGAAAGAATAAGATCGCGGATACAAGCTGCTGAAATAAGATTTCTTCGTTGTATTGCTGAGGTGCCTCGTCGAGATTGGGTTAGAAACACCAGAATACGCGAGGCACTCAATGTCGTGCAGTCACTTCTTCCTACGGTGAGGTCCATACTTCGATGGTTTGGACACGTTAAACGCATGTCTCCAACTCGGTTTCCTAGAAGTGCCATTAGGTAGCTGCACCCTGGGTAGGGCCAGGATGAGATGGCTGGACTAAGTCCGAAATATCACCTTTACCGGTATGGGGATAGCCCATTATGATTTAGAGGATTTTCCTCGGTTTGGCCTGTCGTCAGATCATTTCGAGCCCAGCAGAGAAAGAAGGTTAAAGAGAGGCGAAAGCTTGAAATGAAGAAGCAGAATCTGGCAGACGCAGTGCCCGACGTGCCCGTGGGCAAACCTAGCAACCTGCTTACCAGGAAGGCTCTAAGTTCAAGCAGAGAGCAATTGAGGTGATGCATAGAATGGGCTTCGGTGACACAGAAACATGCAGGAACTTCAAGGATAGAACTTCAATGCGACAGAAGACCCTGGGGTCCATGTGGATACTGGACCTGAAATATCTCAAGGACAAAGGAATCGGCGGCATCCTGGCCTTCACCAAAGAAACAGAAATATTCGCCAGACTACACGTACACCAGTGTGAACTCCATAATAGTTTCCACCTTCCCTAGATCCCTCCCAACATAAGTCCCAAGCCAAACCTATCGCTGCAGTTTCGAAGATTAAAGGAAGAGAACACAACGGGCCTTCCGCTCACCCTCATATACCATACCATACCATTGCACCTGTGTTGCTCTCTCGCATACAACAATAATTCACCTAGGTGTCTTGTTCTACAACGATCTAGGCGATCTTATCAACACAGAAATTTGAAGTCTCCTACACTTCATCAAAAGCTCTAAGTGGTTTAATGAGCTGGTAAAGGAGAATTCTCCAAGATCCACGTGGTATCACAACGGACTTGTCATTAGTCTACGTAAGTTGGCTTCAGCTGGCAGCCACTTCAACTTAATCTAACCTAATCATCCTTCCATATCTCCATTCCATAAGCTCTGTTTATAAGTACATACTCATATGTATGTCCATGTTTATGCCATTCATAAATTTTGGATCGGTCTTTACAAAAATCGTCTATCGGTGCACTAGTCTACTTTAACGCAACCACGTGAGAATACCCAGTCGTCTTTCCTTACCACCCTCAACCAAACATTGTGTACCACCTCGAAGCGTAACGATGTTTGTTGTGTGCCTTCCCACATTGAACACATTAATTTTTGGCTGATACTTCAGTTTCGCAGGAGTTCTTGTTCCAGCCAGCGGCGGCAGTGGAGAAAGAACAGTGTTCAATGAGCAGGACACAATTTCGGCACCATGGTTTCGATTACCCGGAATTGGCAACGTACTCATGTTCAGTCTTACACAATCCTCGGCCACGTTGGTGGTCCTGTATCGGATTCCGTCCATATATTAGCCATTTTCTTACTCGGAACTATCCTGGTATCCCTTTTACGAATTTTATCGAGCGGAAAGTTGTCACTGCTGCGACATTATATTCCCCAATTTAGTGGTTTACGTTTCAGGAGTCTTGTATCCGTGGTCAACAATGTGCGGGGTATGCCGGTGCCGTAAATTTCAAGTGAGGAGGTATAACATTTCCATTTTGTTTTTATTTTTTATTTTTTTGTGTCCATTGGACAGTGCCGGCTTTAGTTTAATCATTTCGTTTTTGTGTTTTTACTTCGTTTCGGGACAAATCATTTATTATTGTCCCGCCTTTGATACGCTGGGGGGGAAATTTATTAGCTATTCATTGGAGTACAATCGACCAGGCTAACCAGCGCTATCAGCCGACCGAAAACTATTGCAGTCTTTTTGAAATATTGATCAATTTATTTAAATTCGTCTAGAGGTTTTTTTTTGTTTTGTTCTTTGAAATTTTCCTATTCGATGATTGGTGAAAAAAGGACGTTCGCGAGTTCCCGGCGAAATATTGAAAAATTCCGCGCATTCGTTCAATGGTTTGCAGATGCACCGATTTTCTATATTATATTGCATAGGCCATAGGGTATACTGATTTCGACACATTCTTTGTAACAATAAGAAATGGATTTGTGGCTCTTTATTTGTCTTCAATTCCATATACAAATTTTTATACCTAAATTAGTTTGAAAAAATAATTAAGAAAGCTTGAAATGCTTTATGATGTTCTGCTTAATACTAAGAATGAAGAATTCCACCCCGTCCCCGTAGCTTATTCGAAGACAGAGTTTTCGCAGGCCGAACTAAAGAGAGTTTTTGTGACCTGCTTCAACAACATCGGAACCGTGAATAACGTCCATCTTGCATACCGATTTCACCATGAATAGTTCCTGGCAGGAAGTCAGCTGGGTTGGTAGTACCCACCATCTAGCTACTGGTTTTTACTGGGCCAGAGTTCATGTAATTAACCAAACAGATGAATAATGGACGACTTGACAGACTGCCATAATGTTTCTCCACCAAATCCTTGAAAGCCCATGTAAATTTCATGGCGACCACGTAGACCTTCTGCACGAAACGTTCAATACTCTTGCCACCGACCGCTGGACTGCTGACAGAATCCATCGCTTTGAGCTCTACAAGGCGATGACCGAATTCAGGATTCCGAGAAAACTGGTGAAGCTATATCGAGTCACGCTGAAAAACAGGGGGTGTACAGTGCAGTTTGGGAACATCTCCTCGAATATATTCCAAACAAGCACCGGATTTCGGCAAGGCGCCTTTCATGCTGGAGCACACATTTGTGTGTGGACATTGACCTTCTCTTTTGATGGAGTTGCATCGTCTAGATTCCTTACTGACTATAGATGGCTCTACAGTCCGGCCTGGACCTGGGCCTCAACCAACAAACGTCGCCAGCAAGCTCGACCTTTAGCCAGCTGCCTACAGTTTCGCACACCAAGTTGGTTAAGGTCCCCTTCCACTTTCGTGTGCAGCCTTAATCGCGACCTTCCACTACTGTGCCGTCCTTCGAGTGTGGATTCGAAGATTTTCCCGACCGGAGCATTTGTGTCCATTCGCTCTATATGACACAGCCACCTCAGTCGTTGAACCGTCACTCTTCTGACTGAGTCGATGTCGCTGTACAGCCCGTAACGTTCGTCATTGTATCTGCTCCTCCATTCACCGTCTATGCAGTCGGGACCGAAAATCACGAGGAATTTTAATCCGTTTATGACACATTCCATGCCTCTGCGCCGTAGAGCAGGACTGGGACGATTGAGACCTGATACAGGATCACCTTAGTTGTTCGAGAGAGGGCTTTGCAACTCAATTGCCTTCTTAGCCCAAAGGAACAGTCATTGGCAAGAGTTATTCTTTGTTTGATCTCAGCGGTGATTTCGTTCTCCGAATTGATTGCGGAGCCTAGCTAGACAAAGTCCTTAACTACCTCATTCTATCCGAGACGTCGGTTTTGAGTGTCCTTTTTTGTTGGCAGCATATATGTACATTATTTTGCCCTCATTGACCGCTAAACCCATCTTCGCCGCTTCCATCTCAATATCCACGAACGCGCCGGTGACATCACTCTGCGTTCTTCCGATTATGTCAATATCGTCGGCGTATGCGAGTAATTGGACGGACTTCTGAAAGATTGTGCCTCTGGTGTTGGCGCGTGAGTTTTGCACAACTCTTTCAAGAATGACGTTCCTTGGATCGTTTTTTGACATCCAAGGTCTAGGTGAGGTCTTGAACGGCCTTGATGGAGCAGCGTACATCCTCCATCCTGGATAATCGATGAAAAGGCGGTGGACATCGATTTAATGTTCCTGGGTTTTCTTCAAGATCTGCCGCTGTGTGAATATTTGGTCGATGGTAGACTTTCCAGGCCTGAAACCGCACTGATACGGACCGACCAGGTTGCTGACGAAAAGGCTTCAGGCGTTCACGCAATACGGCAGATAAGATCTTGTAGGCGATGTTAAGAAGGCTGATGCCTCTGTTGTTGGCGCAAATTCAGAGCTGAGGTTCCATTCATCGGGCATCGTCAAGCTCGCCTCTCTAAAGAGAGAATTAACCCAAATTTTGAGATTTCACTACCTACAGGCTACAGCAGTCAGTTGATGACACAGCCATTAGTCGTGGCCATGTTGCAATCTTAAAAGCATTCGGTGCAGAAACAATGGCGATGTTTGGGTTATTCACGGTAGCATTTGCACCATAGATTGCTGTGGGTGCAGTTGAAGGTGGTGCAGAGTACGAGGCAGTAGGACGTGTACCAGAAGATGATGCAGGATGCTAAAAAGTGGCAATTGTCGCAGAAGCTGTAGAGCACTTCAAGCACTTTTAGGAATATTTGTGGCGAAGTCGGCTGTAGATAAGAGAGACGTTTCTAGAAAATTGTTTACCTACAGGTGTTAGATAAATACGATTATTCGTGTACATCAGCACATCCGTAGAGGTTCCAGGCTTTGCGAAGGCAGCAAAAGTCTGGAACAAAGCAAATCTATTTAAATCATCATCATCGTCATGTGTCCCTTTCTAAACTTCCTTTTAGAACACCAATTACAAAGTCCTTATTCGAAGCCAATAACCTTCTTAGTAAATAGTGTTTTGTATTAATTACGTTTTCATACCTTTTGCATAACTAAGTATGCAGGGTTGTTCATAAGGGACAATAAGGATAGGGTATCGCAAGACTACTTCCAAATGGATTATAACGCTTCTGTATGGCCTCTTCGACTTCCCTTTTTTTTGTAAATCTATTCCACTGATAAATCGAGCTGTCAATTTTGCTTAGGAACATTGCACGGCAATATGTTTCTATGTGGTGTGTTCGTCCGATGGTGAAGAAGTTCCTTTTTTTTTTTACGAACAATCATTTTTTGTCCTTTCGACATATTTCACTGTTTTCAACAGATAGAAACTGCAACGTTCTGATTCGAGTGAACATTGATATAATATAGAACAACGGAGTGGTTGTTGGGTACAGTGGGAAACCAATTTGTAGGTTATCTGCATTTGATGAAATCTGTGGCAAGTGTTTATGTGGGCTTGGTAGGTTTGCTGTTATGAGAAAAGTTTCGAGATAGTTCCGAAAGTCCTGCATCGATTTAAGTTTATGCTTGAAGCTTGATTGTTTAATTTACAGGGTTGGTGAAATGCAAGCGAAGGGTGAATGTTTGTAACCAATGCATAGGTCTCCGAGGAATACTATTTGGCCCGTGATGGAACAATTAGGATAGGTAGGTAGGTAGGTAGAGGTGGCGGTTCTAAGAACCCAATTAGCGCTGGATGCGCCGTTTTGATACCACAACTCATTGGACCTGGTTGTTTGTGGGCGTTGTAGGAATGTAGACGCAGATATTTAAATCCAACCTGTGGAGTTAAGGAACAGGACCAGTTCACCAATTTTTTTCCTAGAAATATCTTTGAGGTCATCGAAGAACGGTTTGCGCTGTCTGACCCTCGCCAGGGCCGGGCACCTGCACAAGAAATGATGCAGAGACTCCCCTTCGCTGCTATCCTTGCAACTGCGGCAGAAAGTGTTGTGGGGAATACCCTGCCTGGCTGCGTGGTCTCCCACCGGCCAGTGGCCAGTGGCCGGTACTAGCGGCTACAACTCTCGCAATATCTTGTCTTGATCTGCTTAGTAGCTCGTTTGTTTTCTGTTTGTCGTAACCGGGCCAGGTTTTCCTCGATATAGCGCAGTTACTAAGCCTGTTCCACACTTGGTTGGCCGTTTTCAGAAAGCGATGATGAATATTGCCCTTAACGGCTCCTAGCGGCATATTACCAACTTCCGCCAGTGAGACGTTAAGAGCTGATCCCCGCCTGGCCAGGTTGTCGGCTTTTTCGTTGCCGTCAATTTTGACCAGGAACCCAGGTGAGAGTGACCCTGCACTGGAATCCCAGCTGATTTAACTCTTCTTGGCATTGCTTTACCAGCTTTGAGGATGTAGTGACCGAGTCAATAGCTTTGATAGCGCCTTGACTGTCAATGAAGATGGCGGTGTTGTAGATAGGTTTTGGAGAATTTTTCAGCACACGGCAGGCTTCCAGGATGGCAAGGAGCTCTGCCTGGAAGACACTGGCAAAATTCGGAAGTCGAAAGGATTTTGACATATTAAGTTTCTCTGAGAAAATGTCTGCGCCAACACCGCAGTCCATTTTCGAGCCGTCCCTGAAAATAGTCGTACCAAAATCTTTGATCACTTTTCCGTCTTTTCAGTCCATCCTGGTTGGAAACCTTACTGAAAAACATTTAGTGAAGTTTAAATTCGGAGTTAAGTAGTCAGTCGAGGGCGCGACCAATTCGTTTGGTATTGTTTCCAGTACTTTACTATGACCGTAAGGTCTTGCGGTCCAGCAGCCGGCTTCTCTGAGCCGTACTGCACTGCACAGTACTGTTTCTTTGATATGTAGATCAAGTGGAAGTAGATGAAGGATGACGGTAAGCGCATTCGTTGGGCATGATCTCAGTGCGCCTGTGATGCCTATACTTGCCATTCTTTGGACTTTTTTAATTCTTTCAGTGTTATATTTTTTACTTAAAGCGGGCCACCAGACTATGGCGCCGTAAGAGAGAATCGGGCGTACAACGGCTGTGTACATCCATAGGGTCATTTTTGGCTGAATTAGGATACCATTTACGTTTTTCTGGTGATTCCCGCTCAGATTTAAAGGAAAAGTATTTGATAGAATTCTGCCCCATGCTTGTCCACTTGGATTTAAAAAAAATGTACGCACATATTTACTGCCTGTTCGTGAATAGTCTCGCACTACAGTCTGTCATCTTCTTCGATCCCAGCGACGCTATGTTAAATTCTCTAGAAGTCTAGACCAATCCTTCGCGAGCACTTTGTAACAAACGATTAGTCTACTTGTCCTTTTGAACCTAGTGACTTGAATGCAAAGATCCTCTTGAATAGCGCGTCTTAGTTTTTGGACTCTTCTATGTGACAATAAACTTCGCCATAGTAGAGAGCCTAGTTAAAGTCAATGACTCTTGAGTACTTCGATGTGTGAAGCATGAGATGAGGCATGTTGCTTAAATTTAGTCATCCTCAACCCCCCTTTCCATTATTTCCTAAGCACTTTTCCTCTCCGAAGACATAGATCAAGATACCATATGACCCGAAGTGTGTTTTCTTCCAAACTGTGCGAAAGTAACAAACTCTTTAGCAATTATTTCTACCACTATACCAAACCCTATGCAATCATATGCATAGGTACATTAAATGCCATTTTTCATATTCAGTAACGCAAACATGAAAAAGTGTCAGTTTCCACTCAAGAATTTAAGGGTACAAGTGAGTTCTCGTCTATTAGTTTGACATCCTTTCACCTATCACCGCTTTACCATGCCGCGATGGTAAAAAAAAGAGTTGCTACCCTGCACGACAGCTCGCGATTCATCTAACGACATCGTGGAAGTATCACAATCCAATTTATCTCGTGAACTACATACCATATATAGCAAAGGTTCCTTGAAGTGCAAGCAAACTCACATATGTTACGATGAAACCTACAGAAGTGGTGTAAGTTCAAACATTTTCCTGGAATTCTCGAACACTGCCAGTTGTCTGTAATTCCAGGACCAAGTAGCAGAACTAAAAAAAACAAAATGGTAACGCTCTCGAAAAACACCTGAAATGCATGACGTTTTCATCACAACTTTGTATTTACGCGGCAGCAATACTACGTGCAAAGACAAGGAGTTCACTTCGAAGAGTTTGTCAAAATGTGCCGGGACTCGGGGGCGTGTTGGAAGTTGAAAACCACGAGAACTTTGATCCAATAATTTTCCACATCGAAAATAGTTCCAAGATGGTAGATATGCATGTAGAGTGTACCGAAGAAAAATACGATGAATTATGATAGTGTTCGTCCTCAGAAAATAAGGCGGAAGGTGAAAGGCGGAAAAGTTCGACAGATACCTGAACGTAATTTATGCGCAAATAATCGACAAATATGTATAGTGAAACGTCAGTGACGATGATGAAGTGTGACAAATTTACTAATTTCCGATTTGTGTTTGGTCCTTATTATGGTTTCGTCTCACGTTTCGTTTGTCCAACCTACTGAAGACCAGGAATTTACAGCCAAAGTCTCTCCATTTTTTTTCGGGGTGGGTGTGGTGGAAAAAAAAGTTTCCAATATCCTTAAACATTTGTATAGTGGGGCCATTTTTGTATCAAGAGGAAGTGAAGAAATTGGACTGAATGAAGAGAGGTTTAAAGTTGTTGAAATGGTCTTTGAAGATAGCCCTCGCACTTCTTCTGGGTTTGAGGGAAATACTACAACAATCCAAAAACAGCGGAATTAAGGTCACAGCATATGCGGATGATGTAGTCCTCCTAGCGACGGCCAAATTCCTACCAACTCTCAGCGAGAAAATAGAAGGAGCTGTTAAAATGTTGGATACATGGACCAACAAATGTGGACTGGCAGTAAATCCCCAGAAAACTGAGCTGGTGCTGTTTATAAATAAGAGAAATACATCGCAATTTAAAATACCCTCGGCTGGAGGTACCGCCCTCAGGACCTCTCGCAGTGCAAGATACTTAGAACATTTGCTTCACAAAAACAGAACATGGACGAAGGAATTAAGAAGGTTCTCTATTCCTGCAGTAGATTATTCGGAAAAACCCTCAGGACCAAGTCCGAAAAATATTCATTAGAGGTACACACCTATTGTAAGGCCTCTACTTATCTATGGCAACGTTGTGTGGCGGAAAGTTACTACCAAAACCACCAACCTCAAGGCCATCACGAAAATACAGAGACTGGCATGCACAGCAGCTACTAGTGCCATGATATCCATGCCAACAGCAGGACTAAAGACTATTCTCAATCCACTTCCACTAGACCTGTTTATACAGGTAGTTGCGGCCAGAAATGTCCTGAGAATCAGCCAATCTAATGGCTGGAAGTCAAGAACGACGCGGCATACCGACATCCTAAGTAATTACACGGCAATGCAGCAACCACTGATTATACGGTAATGCAGCAACCACTGACCATTCTCTTGTTCTTTCGTAAACAGACAGGAATGGACAAGAAGAGCAATACCAAGCACGCAAACTTAAGCCATCTGTACTGTTAGGTCAAAAATGGACATTGGCAGGAATATTTTCAGAAAAATCGAACACACTCCAGCGTTTTCCAGACGGAGGTCCTGGGAGCGATAATTGCTGTCCATGAGACTGCGATGAGGGTAATACGACATGATGATATCATCTTTTTCATCGAGAGCCAAGCAGCGCTAAAAGCGATTTATTCTATTAAAATGAAATCAAAGCCTGTGAAGTGCTGTCGCGAAGAGGTCAGAGAAGACCTCTTGCCACACAGCTTGAAGTAAAACTATATTGGGTCCCAAGACATAAGACCATACCAGGGAATGAGAAGTCTGATGAATTGCCAAAGAAAGGATTTGCGACAGACCTAGGGCAGTCTGATCAGTTAGTAAAATTATCGCCATGTATGCTCAAGACTAAAGCATGGATCAAGGGCCGAATTACCACAATCTATAACGAGTGAGTGAGTGGAACTCGTGATCGAATAATAGACTATCCTCATTGGGAGCAATAATATCAAATCCTCACATTTCGATGACGAGTTACCCGGAACTTTAACGGAAGCGAATGGAAGATGAAGCTCTTTGGACTCTGTGAAATAACTAGAAAAATATGCCCAAGGTACAACGGAGCCAGAACTAATATTCTCATGCAGAGGACAGGAAAACCCTCTCTATTACTTGTAGAAGGAATTACGGGTCATAAGACTCTGCGCTATTACATGAAAATATTAAGGCTAAGCGAGGACGACCTTTTCAGGGGCTGTGGAGACGAGGAAGTTAATGAGGACACAACCCACTTCCTATGCCACTACCCAGCTTTCTGCCACGGTAGTGATAAATCCTTAAGAATGCATTTTTTCCAGGATACCGAAGAACTAAGTGACGTATGTACCTATAAGGCATATCTGGAGGTTAATTAAGGCTTGAAGATGGTTCGAAACTCTGGGGCAATAGGAGAGTGCTTGGGTTATTGCTCCACGAGCAAGGGGTACCTGTTCCCCCAAAATGGGCATTACAATTGGACTTGAGTTTGGCGCCCCTCCCCTCGTTAAACCATTAAGCTAACCTTACCTTCACCCAAATAGCCCACAAGCCTTTGATGTGGACATTGCTTTTCTTATTTTATTTTTTTTCCTTTGATTCGAAATTAATGTTGAAAAAAATATCTTATGTCGAAAATCCAAGACTTATAAAATCTCAACCCATTCGTTATTTTTACCATTTCAAAACGAAAAGACCCCACTGCACAATACTGGTTATAGAAAAATGTTTTCTGCCAAAACACATCTTCGCATCCATTTATGGTTTGGCCCAGAAGATCATCGTGATGGGCGAAGAAATCGGAACGCAGTCCCAGCTAATTAGTAAGTCAGTCACATTTCGTCTTTAAATTGACTCGTATTCCACGAAATATATAGAGCGGAGTTGTGCGGGTGGCACCACCCACTGAGCACATTCCCTCTGCAGGAAGGAAGTAGCAGTAACACGTTCATAGTATGTGAAAGGAAGGAAGGTAGTTTCAGGTGTTTGCCGAACTTTTGCGGTAGAGACTAATTAAGTTTTGTTTTGTTCAAGTGAGTGAGCATACTTTTTAGAGTATGAGGGTGTAGAGTATCTATACATGCATATAATGTATCTTTTCCATTGACGATTACTTAGTATTCTGTGTGTTGGGGCAAAGGGAAAAACACACCAAAGTGAATGTTTGTTGCGCGAAATTAAAATACGCTACCGCTGCGGATGTAAACTTTGTAAAATTAGTTCGTAAGTACAAATTATTTTTATTTTTTTTTTCTCTCTCTCTCTGTTGAGGTTTGTATCGTCTAAGACTGACGACTTTAAATCAGACAGATGCAACGATTGAGATGGAAATGAATTTCGCTGAAATTGTGTTTCTCTTTGAGCAAGGGATTAGAAGATTTATGCAGATTGTAGCAAATGTATTCGTCAAAGTAAATCGCTTGCAGTTGGAAGTAATACGCGAGATGTTGAAATGATAAAATTCCTTTTGAATGGATTTCAATATTATTTCGTATTAACTGGTTTTTTAGTCAACCTAAATAATGGTATTATGAGGTACTCTATTTCGCAAGGAGTTCGTGTCGAATGGAAGTAGTTTGAAGGCACTCACCACCGTTCAAGGACTCATATGTTGTGTGAGAAACGTTATTGGCTTTTGATTTGTAATAACTGAGTAGAATAAATAAGAATTGCTCCAATTATAGGGGTATATCTCCCTTAAGTCTCTCAGGAAAAGTCCTTGCTAAAGTGTTAAAAGCACGTTCCAGAGCTGTGGTCGAGCCCAGATTGGGTGATAAGCAGTGCGGTTTGCGTCCAGATAGAAGCGCAACCGACCAGCTATTCACTCTGAGAATGGTACTTGAGAAGGCCTGGGAGTACGCTAAACCTATCTAAAGTTGTTTTGTGGATTTAGAGAAAGCATATGAACGGATCTCTTGAGGTAAACTCTGGAGTGTATTGCAGGAATATGGGGTTGGCGGTACTCTTCTGAGGGCCATTCAATTTCTTTACACAAATTGTAAGAGTTGTGTTTGGGTGAATGGTGTTAAATCGGCGTTGGTCTTCGCCGCCGGTGCGTTTTGTCACCTCTCATTGGGTGGTGTGAATAAAAACTGAGGGAACACTCTGCCCAAATCCTCTTGAGAAAAGTGTTTTCTGAAACTTAACAAAACTCATTTTCATTCAATTTAAATTGAGTGTTTTTCTAAAAAGTTGAGGGATCACTCTGCCTCCGTTTTTATTCACACCACCCATTGTGTACCTTAAGTAACAACCTCCATGTAACGAGAGGCATTAAATTTTGAACTGTTCGTCATCTTGCGTCTTTCGGACGTACATATATTGGGCCACTGAAATAATGCTTTGGTGACAATGGGTGTACATGCTAGCAAATGGAACAGCATATGTATAAGGTGGCGCAAAAGTTGTCACTCGTTGTTCTTTGGCTGTAATTTTTTTATGAAAGAAAAACTTTGGTTCTGCTTTTAGATTATGTTTATTTGATGTTTTAGCTTTTTTTCCATTAGGTCGAGAAAATGATGTCGGCTAAGTGGCCGCCGCCGGAATTGATTACCATTCGGGCATTTTCCATTACTCTTGCCAGAACTTTCGGCGATAGGTCCTCACATTCTTGATGGCGCCATTGCCCCATCCTGTTAGAACCACATGTTCTCCAGTCACAATTCATCCAATTGCGGAAGAAGAATGGCATTAAGAATTGCTCTGTAGAGCTCGCCGTCCACAATAGTCGTTTGCCGACATCTTAAGCTACAATATTCTCAGCAGAACGGCTGCTCCAGGGCCGACCAGACCTGACAGCATCCCGTGTTGTTCCATACTCTTTTAGGCGAGCGGCTAAATATCGTATTGTTTCCCCAGTTGGTGTCGGATGACCCGAAAATCTGCGTCGAAATTCACGCTGCGCCAACACCACTGACGAATTATTACACTTAAAAATCGAAACAATTATGCCGCCTTCTTTAGGAGTATAGCGATTCATGTCTTGTTGACGTGTATTTTATATCTGTTTACTTCACAAGTTTTAGAATTGACATTTGCCACCATTTGCAAAAATTATTGCATCTTCCGATAGGGTGATGACTTTTGCGCCACCTTGTATATGTCTAGAGTCGTTGTTGGAATGAGAGCTTCGCCGATGCATTATCTGAAAACCAATGGATGGCTTTGTCCAAAGTCTTACACCACATGAGTGACAAGCTAGGTTTTGGCTGATCTCGAGCTGTCGGTCCAGCTACAGCTATTTCCAATTTTTTTCAATTCATCATATTCTATGAAAGCGCACCGATATTCGCTTGACATATTTGCAGTTAAAGATTTGTCTGACTCTTTCCACGGAATCTTATGTTTGGACTGTCTGATTTTGGGGACACAATGGTTATGTCTAGAAGTGAATAAAACATCATTAACCAGACAGCTTGCATCGTCTTCATTATCCTTGAACTCAATATTTATATGTAATAAAAGTGTTGGTGCATGTAAAAGTATGCACGTATTCCGGACCTGAAGTGCTTCTTGTCTGACAACGATTCCTTATCTGGCCCTTGCAAATTTGCAATTAAATTTTACATAGATGAACTAACGAGTTGAATGAATCAATAGCTGGCGCGACAGCGTGGGATGAGCTAAGGCCTTGCTTCTCGCAACCAATTTGGGCGCCATCTTGGATCCGCCATCTTGAATTTCTTCAAAATTGATTGGATTTCGTTGAAATTGAAAATCCTTACAAATCTCGAGGTAATTAGTACAAATTCGTTTTTAAAATGGAAATTTTTGTCCGCCATTTTGTTCCCACCTGAATAGATGACATAAGAAATCCACCTATCTCTTGCGGCGCTTGCCGGAAGGTTCTTTTTTTTACATTTCTCCATCTTGTTTAGTCTAGTGGTTTCGTCTAGTCTACCGTCTATACGAAATTTTATCAGATTGATGACTACTCCATTTCAATATGCCACAGTCCTTATCACCTACGCTAAAGATACTGGTCTCTCCAGCTAGTATTAAATAAGACTGGTGTATAAATACAGTACAGAAACAAGAAAATGTCATTCACTGGTAATAAATAATCCAAAAGATTTTATACGGAAACTAACAAATAATTCCAGTTTTAATTGAACAAAAATTTTAAAATGGTGAGAAGCTTCTTTTATTACTTTTCGTTGTTCGTTGTTCGTTATATGCTGTAAAAGCAGTAAAATACTCTTCACTTAGTTTCTCGAAGGAAAAAACTTCGCAAACAATCACATAAGTCCTTTAAAGAATTTTTAAAGTTTTTGACTACAAATGTGTCCAGCAAAGCCATAACGCCATTTCTTCATGATTCCACACAATGAAACCAGAATAACAAAATTAGCCCAACAGTCCAACAGTATGCAGTGCCTCCCCTTCTGAAAAACCATACAATCATAATCGTAAAACAACGTGCCTCGTTTAATCCAAATCAGAACTTACCATGTCTCCCTCGCTCGGTCGTAAAAATCAATTATTCAAAAGGCATAATGCAGTTACATTTGAAGTTGTAAAAGGTTTTATTGTATGCCAATGAGGACCGCACTTTCTTTTGTTCCTGCGCGCTCCGCCACCATCCTCTTGTAAGGGCCATGCAGCCAGCCTGTCATATAAAAGTGATACGAGCACTGCATTTCACCTGATCCCTTGGTTGGGGTTCAAACGGCACTCGCTCTGCCAACCCTGCTCACGCTCAACAGCACGGTGCAAGTGTAAACTGGGAAAGGGCACTCTTGTATGCCAACCAGCCAGCCAGTCAGGCAGGCAGTCAGTCAGTGATGTGGACCGACTCAAATTATTCTACTCAAAATCTGGTACGTGATTCCTTTTCGCATTCAGCTCCAGCCTCATGAACAACGACACGGGAACAGAAGCAACCCACTTTCCAGAGCTCAAATCTCATTCTTTATACACGTTGCACTATTACAGTGTGGCCAGGTCACCCCAGGACAGCCAGACGCAGCCACACATAAATGCGGGGAAGAAGGATAACAAAAATAAAATGAATTGTAATATGTATCTCAAACACAGAGTTGCACAATTCTACGGAAAACAGAAGAAACATTGTGTTACATTTGCCTGAGGCAGGTGCGTGGTAATTTAGCCACGGCCCTATAAAGAGGTCCTGGCGTTGTGAGAACTCCCACGATGTAATGAAACAGCATCTCTGCCGACACTACCACACATTTAAAAGGATCCTATTTGTTTCATTTCAAAAAGGATCCTTCACGCACACAACGCTGGCAATTTTAATGAATATTTAACGACAACTACAATTCACCTTCTGCGACATGAGTATTTAGCATAAGAACGTGCGCCATGACACTTCTGTAATTACAAAATGGAGGAGGCAGGGCGACAGACCGACTCGCTCACATGGAATACTCCGTACATGTCCTCGACGAGGAGACCGTATTATTAACGGTAATTGTATTAAATATTCCCGTAATAATAAGATGAAAGCGCACTCAGTCACAAGTGTGGGTGTAGTAAATATGGAGTGGATATTTATTACACTGGGAAGTCGTGTGGCGACGACATCGTTTTGTTTCGTACAGTTTTTTTTTCCCAGAGAAATTGGATTAAATAAATGCCCTGCACTCGCACGTGGACATAAATTTGGGAAAATTGCCTCAAAGGAGAAGAGATTGGTAGCAATTTGGAGGAAACACCACGTTTCATTTGATATTGGAATTCTCAACCGAAATTAACCTGACGATGGTACTTAGCTGTTGTAGTTAACAAAGTATCATGGATGTGAACTGCTCTGTTGTAAATCAAATGGGAATGTGTATCATGTTGCGTATTATAAATTTCGTCTTTACAATTTAATTGCAATGGCATCCTTCAGCCGTTCCGTTCCGGGCGGATAATGTCTGAAAGTGCGTTGTATGGACTTATCTTGTGGACAAGATTTCGCAATTTGTTTGAAATTTCGTTTCACTGGATCTGTGGTGCAGCAATATGGCAGGTGAAACTGCTTTGAGACTGAGAGAAGGACTACAGTGGACACCAGATCCCTACGGTAACGCTATCTCGATAGGAGAATGTCGACTGATCGACAGACCAATGATAGCATTTGACGGGAGATTCAGTATCAAAAAATCTGACAGAAATGACTGAATGAACCACAAAGTTAGCAATGAAAAGGAACTTGCACTGATGGTTCTAAGATGGAACGTTGGTACAGGTGCTGGGGTATACTGCAAGGCCCTAAGAATAAACAACTCCTTGAGAATAAATGACGACTGCAGTGTCTTTGAAGTCGAAATCACAGCTATCAAAAAGGATATCACCGGAAGGACAATTACGGTCTACATCGACAGCCAGGCAGTCGTTAAAGTTCTGTAGTCCGTGATAACTAGATCCAGGCTTGATGGAATCTGCAAAAAGTATCTAGTGAGATATCGCGAGCCAATACGGTGACGTTATGTTGGGTACCAGGGCATATGGATAACGAAGGGCTGGCGAACTTGGACGAACGGAAGTAGCGCTGCATGACTCACAGCCTCTCCTCTTTGCGAGGATTTCAATAAGCTCGTTGAAAAGGTATATTGAAGACGAGGCCATCAGTCGAGCCAATACACATTGGATCCAGCTGGACACATGTGAAACGGCTAAAAACTTATCGACGTATTATAACGAGGAGAGATCTCTGTCTCTGGTCAATCTCCCTCGGCGCGAAGCACGTATAGTCTCCGGCATCATTACTGGGTACTGCCCCATTGATACTCATGGGAAGTGCCTCAGTATATATCACAATGGCTATTGCAGAAATTGTAGGGAAGAGGAAAAAATCGAATCTGTCCATCACCAGCTGTGTGAATGCCCTACCCTCGCCGGTAGATGAATGAGGACTGTTAACAGTTACTTCTTCATGGAACTGGAGGACTGGCAGAACAGCGAGCTGAGTGACCGTCTGAGACTCATATCCATATCTGGGTGACTTTTAAAACAGAGATTCCCCTTTTCCATTATAAGTTCTCAGGGTTAGAATTCTAAAATGGGCACAGCAGCCTAAGTCTTAGCAGGAAAAGAAGAGCTTGAGTAACCAGAGTAAAATGATGTCACTGGCATGTTGCATCATCAGATCTGTATCGACTAGCCGATTTATGTGGAAGGAAGCTTTTGCAGTCCATCGAAGCTTGGGTTCTTTTACTTAATTTTGCCCTATAAATGGGTGTCTAGGAGTAGGAGGAGATGCAGATATTCTGGAGCATTATTATTATTAGTGGGGAGAGGATTGTCCACTCTAGCACTGCGGTCTCATATAGAGGCCTATTGTGCTGTCCCATATGTTTAGAGCAATTTTTCTGCTCCAGAGGATGTCGGGAAGCTAATCAGCCTCTCTGGGTGAAGCGTGGCGAGCGCCGTTGGTGAAACGAGTTCACTGCCCAGGATCTGCTTTCTCGCATGAATAAGGGCAAGGCATTCTGTGACGATGTTAAGAAAGCTTTCATCGCTCTCTAAGCACAGTTTGCAGGTAGGGTCCGGTGGCAGGCCAAGCTTGTGTTGATGCCATTTTAGTCGGCAGTGGCCATATAGGATGTCGGTTAGAATTCTAAGGTGGTTCCTGCTCAGATTTAAAAGAAACTTGGATTTCTTTTGCGATACATTGGGAAAGAAGTGTTTGGTACATTTCTGTTCTACACTTTCCATCCAAATCGTATTGGATTTGAGCAGGGATTACTACCTCATGAAGTTTTTAAAAATGGCTTTGTTCCACAGGCTAGTTCAGGACCAGTGAGGGGGGTGTTTGCACCTATCTTGGCCAGTGAATCCGCTGTTTCATTGCCGATGTGGCCTTTGTGAGCAGGAATCCAGTGTAGTAAGACCAAGTTGTTTTTTCTCAGTTCTAGAAAAAATTTGACTGTCTCCAGGACTTGTTTCGATTCTATCGTGGCTGATTTCAGTGCTTTCAGGGCAGCTTAACTGTCAGAGAAGATAAAAATGGTTTTGCTACGGAAATTATAGGGCAAGTTTAAGCTTGTGCACTGATTTAAAGCAAAAATTTGTGCCTGGAAGATCGATGAGTATGTGCGTTGACTGTCTGATATGTTAGTGCTAGACGACTCTCCGAATATTCCAGCCCCAGATCCACTGTCCCTTTGAGAGCCGTCCGTATACCATACTTGATCTTGCTCTGAAGGACGGGCTTTGAATTTTTCCCAGTTGTCACTGGGGGGGATGAATACTGAGTACTTTCGTTTGAAGCAGTACCTTGGGAGAATGTCGTCCAACGGCATGCGGAACTCGCTGCATTGGAGGAGGGAGGAAATCATGTTAAGATGACCGTCAGGGAGATTCTCTGATGTTGTTTAGGTGGAAGGGCCTGTGCAGGTTGAGTTTTGCCTGGGTTTGGACATGGACTCGAACTGGCGGTAGACCGACAATGGGGGATACGGTCCATTAGGATTTTGGATAAAGCTGGACATGATAGTAAACTTTGACAGAACTTTCCTAATCCTACTATCTTTGCTCTTTTCCTCAATATTGGAGTGGAAAAGTCGTAGTGATTCTCGCTGAGCCTGCCTAGTCTTATTTTCCCAGTCTTTTAGACTTACTTCATAAAGGTCCCAGTCTTCAAAACCCCTTGTACTTTGCGTAGGTTCAAAAGTCTTTTTCTAGTCTCTATCCCTAACATTTTTTTCTCCAATCGAAAACATTGTCGGTACTACATAGGATGCAGAGGGTTGATACAATCCTCTGAGAGGTACAATATCTAGGTTTGACACCAGCTTTAATCATATGTTTATTGAATGAAGTGATAGCACTTTCTCAGAAACTTGGTATTGTAACTCTGTAAATTATTTACAACTTTGTCGAGAGTGGCACCCGTCTGTTTTGACGAGATGTGACCAGTAAGATATTTACAATAATTCTTACAGCAGTCGGTGCTGAAGAACCACTTTATCCTTTACTAACCAAAACGTGTGCAAATCCCAATATCATGCCAACGATAAGGATAACCACCCCCTTACCCTGTCGATTCGGGCAACCATCATCAAAACCGCACGAGGACATCAATTATAGATAAGCAAGCTCTTCGTCAAAATCACAAAAGGTGCCAACCGTCATTCATTCCCCAATAACATTCATCAGCGTCACAGATGCCATTGTCCTTGCTGACAGGAGCGCAAGCACAAAACAAAAATTATATAAATTACACTTGTGGATAAGATTTCCAGTTGTTGGTTTATATGATCGAATTATCCTGGAACTACTGAAAGCATAATAAATATCAAAGTGCTCTTCGTTTGCATGACGGTTGGTTAAGCCCATCTGCCTACGTTGCCGACCCCCACAGCAACAGTTGTTTTATTGTACGCTCCGAAGACTGGTTACTGCGACCGAAGGAGAACAAATTCTTGCCATTTACGACCATAATGAAAGGACCGTTAAACAGAGCCGGGAATTATATTTCCGCAACAGCGGTAGCTTGGCCGTCTATACACATATACATCATTCGGCCATAGGACCACCCCATCACCCGACTGCTGTGTTTCATTCGCCGTTAAGCGTTATTCATAATTTCGCCAAAAACTAAACAATAAAAACACAGACATTCGAGCGTAACCTCCTCCCTCCCACCCTCCCTATGTCGTTGCAAAGAGTGAACAGCAGCATAAATAATAGAAAACCACACTCAAGGACGCGTCAACTCATCCCGGCCGGATGGGGGACAATAGAACCATTATCGGGTAAAAGGCACAAGCAGCTGCTTGAAAGATGTTGATGATTATAGTCGTAAGTTTATACAAAAACAACACAAGAAAGAAGTATCTAACGAAAATCTAATTTGTTATGATAATTTATGTCTGCGGTTGGTTGTAGTTTGAGTCACGAGCGAGGACTACCTCGCCGACGACGATGGTGGGGCACAATAACCAACCGCTTTGATTTGACTGGTGCTGCTCCTGCCAAGGAGGTGGCGGTGTGGATGACAGAAGGACTAGCTAACATGGCAACTTTTTACGATTTCAATTTTTAATGAATTTTTGAAATGGAAGCGCTGCTGCGATATGTATTTTGCGACAATTTCGTCTACGAGTTGGATTTTCTCTTTTGAGCTACCTTCTGAGACGTTTCTTCTGTTTGGACAACTTGTTCCGACATCGCATAAACTGAAGGGAGAGAGATTCTTTTTGGATGACGCTTTAGAAATTAAAGATTTTACTTTATGTACTTTTGATCCTCCTTTTGGCCTCTCTAGCTGGCATGCTCTTTGGTCACCCTGTTGCACACTTTCTACTGTTCTGCGTAGTTCTTTAGACGTAAATTCAAAGACTCCTCGATGTGGAATGTTTAGCCACCTTTTCGTTGAACTCGTGGTTTATAATTAGGTCAATGTCATCGACGCTCGTTTAATTCACGGTTCGCCCTTCTGCATCAACCCAGATGTGACCGTAAATGTATTGATATGATATTTATTCACGAAAATTGGAAGTGCATTTTAGACAGATTCTTACAAGTGCGCTGGCTCTAAACTGTACAGGATAAAGAATCTTGTTTTCTAATATCAGGTTTTTTTCGAGAAAGACACGTCTATTGCGTTTTTATAGCGACTCGACAGGTATATAGGGGCTTGTAGGTGCATGCAGTTGTCAAGTGCACGTCAAAGTGATGGGCTTTGCGTCGGTCATTCAATTAAGACGATTTCTGGGATAAGCTAGGTAGGTTGGAGCATGTACCGTGGTAATATTTGTAATGAAGGCTGGCTCTGAATGAATGAATGAATAGCTGGCGCGACAGCTCGGAATGAGCTAAGGCCTAGCTTCTCGCAACCATTCATGTTGTGCGTGTTGTATTGTTCGAACGAATGGAAAATATTGCCGACTCTGAACGGCGAATTGAGAAGCTCTTTCATGACAGATTATACTCCCGGAGGCTTGTCATTCCCCAACGAGGTATGGAGCAGCAAATAATGTTCAGTGGATATGGCTGGGGCTTAAACACACGCCGCTTGGTCAGCAGTCCAACGCACTAACCACTGAGCCACGGCTGGCTCTAGTCTTCAGTAGTCTACTAATCGAAGATTCGACTTAAAGTTAGGTTTGCTTGAGTAGTAAGAAAAGAAATGGAATGTGTCCTCATGTACTTTGTCGTTCCCGAATGCTCTGGATAGATCGTCTTCTGGCAGATGCAGCTTTTTGCATGATACCCGAGCATATTGTGGCCTGTAGTTAATCCTACCAGTAATGACAGTTACTTTCTGTGTACATCTATGAAGTTGGTGATTCCAGCCTTATTATAGTCTTCTGGAATTTTCGCAGGTGGTTAGTGTTTTCCACCTGTTATTCACCTCACTGTTTTACTGTTTCTTTCTTTCCGCTAGCTCTCTTTTTAGGTGTGATCTCTTCCTGGCTTGTTCATCAACAGTCTCGTTTCTTGGTATATCACTTTGGCCAGGGACCAAGCGGAGTTTTACATGCCAAAAACTTTCAGATCTTCTTGATAGCGTTTTACAAGCTAAGATGTGACTTGAGTAGCAGCTATATAGCCGCCTGGCTGTCTTTAAAGATCATAATATCCTCTCCTGATACCGTGAGCATTGACGCATTGGGCAGCTCTAGTCACTGCTAGAACCTTTACTTGGAAAACGCTACTATTGTCAGGGAGTAATATTGAGCGACAGAGTCCTAGCTCTACAGAAAAGGCGCCTGCTCATCAAAGGTGCCTATGTTCATCTTAGAGCCATCCGTGTAGATGACCTTGATTTCATTCGAAATTTCTTTGTTTTCCCACTGTTTTCTGTTTGAGAACACGCAGGAGAAGAGTTTGTCGAAATCCAGATACGGAATGGTGTCGTAAGCGAAGAGTCATCTAGTAGGCGAATTGCTTTTTTTTTTATTCAATCGAGTAAATGAAGAGAGTGTATTGGGTTTGAGCTTCAGATGTGCGAAAAGTATTCGAGTCTTGGTCTTACTTGTGCCCTTAGCGCTAATACGGTTCTTTTGAACATCCTACATAGCTATGGACTTGTCCCGCTCTGAGATGTGCTTCTAGAGAGCAAACACCGACTCTTTTGGTAACTTGTCCGCGACGTCAAAATCTTTTGTGACGGAGTTTGACTGACTTAGCACTCTCCATTTGCAGACATTCCCCGGAGCTACTTTTTACATTACTGCAGGAGGGTGCTCCTGTTGTCTTTTATGCAACTGCTACTAACCTTCTATTAATCTTTGTACTACACTGAGAATGATTTATGTTGGAATGAATTTTGTCTCAAAATTCTTGCAGACTTTTCTAGTATTCTATACGGACGACTCAAATATGGACAGTGGATCGGTTAGACTAGGTATACGCGCAACCATCTTCAAGACAGATAAGCTTAAACGGGCTTTCTAACCTTCGTGGTAAAACCATATTCATCTTCTCTGACAGTCAAGCTACGGACTGAACTTCTTGAACAAGGAAAGAACAACTTGGTCATACTACATTGGATCCCGACACAAACTCCACATTGGCAACGAAACAGCGGACTCATTGGTCAAGATAGGTGCGACAACCCACCATTCTGTGGAGTAAGCAAATGATTTTCCAAATTCACACGAGGGAACAGATCTTGTTCAAATCTAATGCAAACTTGATGGGAAGAATAGGACAGAAATGTACCAAATACTTTTACCCTTCACTTTCCACACAAAAATCTAACTTTCTTCTGAACTTAAGCAGGAACCACCTGAAAATCCTAACCCGTATCCTAAGCAGCAACTGTCTATTAAAACGGTACCTCCACAGACTCAAACTATCAAACTACTACCGGACCCTACCTGCAGACTATGCTTGGAAATCTCTCTCCACATTGTCACAAAATGCCCCGCCCTAGGTCACCCAAGAAAACGGACCCTGGGAACTTGAACTTGTCTGACCGACTGCGCTCGCCGCCCTTCGCTCTGAAAATCTGATTAGTCTCTGGAGTAAACAAATTTCTCTAGAAACATATGGGTCCTCTCTGTGAGACCGCAGTCCTAGAGCGGACCAACTGCTCCCCAATAAAAAAAAAATCTATGCGGTACAATCACGCATCGCAGTCAAAACATAAGTAGAGCCCTACGCCCTATTCAGCATGTTGAACAGAGCGTAGAGACGATGTAGAGACGCAGAGCGTTCTACCGAAAGACGTTTACCATACAGAAAGTCTCTAGAGTAGAGTCGATGCTCTACACTCTCGCTCTACATGATGTTTACACTTGTTTAGCGAGCTTTTTCTCAAACTCTTTCACTTTTTGTCTTTAGTGTACACTATGCCTGATTTGAATCTTAATCCAACAAAGTTTGGAAAGAATCTCATATAAAACTGTGCTTTGATGTACATACATACCTCCTTGAACTTGGGACTTCTCACAAGTCTTGAAACAACCACCGTCATACTTTTTATTGCCTAGCTGACAAATTTAACTCAACGTTGCTAAATATAAACAGAATTTATAAATAACCAGCGGCTGCGAACGACACATGAACTTAATTTCCGTTCGTACCCCAAAAGTCGCTGTTAAAATTTACCACCCGCTAACCATCCACCCGCCAATTTACCCATTGCAAGCATTTTTTCCAGCCGAACAGTTCACTGAGTTTGCAACCTTCAAAGAAAATCGATTCCGAATAAATTGTAAAAGGCTTATGCAGCTCAAGTGGGGAGGAGCAACAGCAGCAGCAGTCCTGTCATAAGGAACGGGGAAGGACGTACGCTTTGTATACCTAGAGACACTCCGATTAGTAAAATCACTTGATTTGAACCAGTGCGGCAGTTTAAGCCCGCTTGCAGGGAACATTTCAAAGGACGATATCTTTCTGGTTAATGCCCCGTAACCTAATACTCGCAGAGGCAAAGCCACCGGATAGCTTTGCCGTTGTTCACTGGAGGGTTAAGTCACCAGTACCATTTTCCTGGGGGTTAATTTATTGAAGGAAGGATGCAGGTTGAAATGACTGCTTCCCACGTACGCATATGGTTGGAAGAGGCACGGGTATGCAAAAGCGATTCCCAAGATTTTTTTTTCTTCTATCCAACAACCATGTGAATCTAAGGGAGTTCGTGTTTTTTTTTTTGCAACAAAATAACTGTTGCAGAAGCTAACACTTGCGGACTAGTTTACGATGTGGTAAGAGCGTAAGGCTGCGGTTCAAACCGCAGTTACTGCTGGTGGATATCGTTTACACTTCAATACATCGACATATTGTTGCATATTTTCTCAGTTTCTGTTGGTGTATGTTTTAACGGGCTTTATTGGGTCACGGCGCAGAGGCAATATGTGATGCTAGAAACAGTTTAAGTGTAAGCACTTGGTGACAAAGTTATTTTAATTAGCCGATCGTTTGACATACATATTTTGTAATATTTTCCTTGGTGTAAAGTGAATTCCGCACCATAGTACTATCAAAAACCTCTAAATGGCGGGTGGATGAACCAACAACCTAGTCTATTGAGCAGTGGGGAATGCTGACTCAGTTGGTGCACATTATGTTTGGGAGGCGAGACCTGTATGCTAATTTTCGCGAGTGCTATCCACATGAGCTTTAATTATTTCAGAATCCTTGGCTAATGCGTGAATATGTATATCTATCGATAAATGGCTAAAGAGTCCATGTGCGAACGCTCGTATTCTGTTGAACTGAATTTGTATGGAATCCATTAACCTTTTCTATTTACCCAGAAAGGTATGTATGTACGTGGCCAGCTGTAAATGTGATAATATTTAGCAAGTGTCTAGACTCCACCATTTTTCAATTGAATTTTGAATTTGAGAACAGTTGTAACACATCAAATACATTCATACATATGTATGTACATACTTCAGACAGAAGGATGCCTGTGTATTTCATGACAGTCGATTTTATACCATTTTTCCTCTTCTTCCCTTCTCTGCCTTTTCTTCGTGGTAGCGAATGGTCGTCCTCTTTCTCTATTAGGCATATACCTCAATATTTATTGATTTTTGGACGACATAATTTTGGCGTAGACACATTACATGTCCTTGTCAGCGTAGTCTTTTTGAATATTTCTCGTACGTGTAGTTATTGTATGTGAACATCTCGTACTGGACAACATTCAAATCCACGATTTAATGGCGTTTATTGTCGGAAAGTGTTCCTCCACTCCTTTCAGTCAATGGTTATTTTGCGGCTATATATGTATTAAGCAGTCTAAACCAAAGCAAAGGGCTTTATGTTGATCAACAATGCACGCAACTAGCATTGGTATTCCCAAGTACATTTACTAGAGGTTGTAAATTAATGTATTCATTTGGTATTGGTTTCAATAAATTCAACGAAAACAAATTATGCAAAGTAATTGAAGTCAATGAAGAATGCAATCAATTTGAATGCGGTAAAAACATTCAAGACTTTGACGATTGAGATGAGCCTGGCATTCTACCGCTAAGGGCGTATTCTAGTGTGGAGGGATGAATTTTATGCATTTTTTTAGGTACAATAAAAAAAACCAATATTTGTACTATCCATTATTTTACAAGATATTTATTAATGTTTAAAGAATACAAAACAAAAAGTAAAAAATTCAAAAATTCAAAAAGTTACAGGCTGATGAAGTGGAGGGTCTCAAAAAAATGGCGCGCGAAGATTGTCACGATTGTAACTCTCCTGGTAATCTGAAGCAAAAAAAAATTATTAATCTAGAAGAATACTGCTATCGCACCAACTTAAAAAAAAGTTGAAAAAACATTATTTTTTCGCAAAATTACGGCTTTCTGAGAAGAAGAGAAGTTTTTCATCATTTTTTTTTTACTTTTCCGAATTTTTAAAAAATAGTAAAAATTGAAAATTTATTTATTAATTTTAGTTCTTATGATAGAGAAATGTATAGAGAAGACTCACACCAAATTTCAAGTAAATCATGACAAGTATTTCGACAAAAGTAGTTTCGAGAAAAACGCGTTTAAAGTTTCGGGTAAAGTTACGCGCATTATAATCCATACAATAGACGCGTCACTAAAACAGCTATATCTCCAAAAATAATTTAAATTTTGAAAAATCTTCTTAAGGACTGAAAATATGAAAAAAAAATTGATATTTTTAAATTTCTAGACTAAAATGCCCCCTTAAGTTCAAATATATTGTGCGAGTTTCGATTGTAAAGGATGGTTAAATTTTAAGGGCCGATGTTGATTTTGTATTAAACACAAATTATTTAGGAAATTATTGTCATTTCTTTTTATTATGATATTATTGGTATGGTTCAATTATGTATGAAACAAAATATCGGCCAAATGGCCGCCGCGACCTCGGCGGCACACCTCCATCCGATGGTCCAAATTTTCGATGACGCTAAAGCATAATTGAGGTTTATGCCGTTAATGTGCCGAATTATCTCATCCTTTAGCTCTTGAATTGTTGCTGGCTTATCGACGTACACCTTTTCTTTCAAATAACCCCAAAGAAAAAAATCCAACGGTGTCAAATCACATGATCTTGGCGGCCAATTGACATCGCCACCACGTGAGATAACACGGCCATTGAATTTTGCGCGCAAAAGAGCCATTGTTTCGTTAGCTGTGTGGCAAGTGGCACCGTCCTGTTGAAACCACATATCGTCCACATTCATATCTTCCAATTCCGGCCATAAAAAGTTCGTTATCATTTCACGATAGCGAACACCATTCACAGTAACTGCCTGACCGGCCTCATGATGCCGCCAGCCCATAAACCGCACCAAACAGTCACTCTTTGTGGGTGCATTGGTTTTTCGACAATCACTCTTGGATTATCATTCGCCCAAATGCGGCAATTCCGCTTATTGACGAATCCACTGAGGTGAAAATGTGCCTCATCACTGAAGATGATTTTCTTCGAAAATTGATCATCCACTGTTGCCATTCCTTGCCACCATTCTGACCATTGACGACGCTTGAAATGGTCAAGAAAAATTGAGTTGAAAAATTGAGTTAGTCTGAAATTGAGAAATGACAAATGAAATGCAGAAAAAATCTTGACGTTTAGGTGTGGTTCACATTCAACATCGGCCCTTAAAATTTAACCACTCTTTACAAGGATAGTCCCAGAAGTACCCAACCTATCAAAGAAAGCTCAAACAATTTGGGTTCTCCGTCTCCGTTTATTTCGATAAACGTTTGTATCTGATGTTCAATAGCTTTGATACCCTGTTCATAGTGAGAATCGTCGAGCTCCTCAAAATAGTCATCAACCGCAGAGCCATTTTTTTAATTTCGGAAACAGAAAATAATCTGAGGGGGCCGAATTTGGCGAAAAGTGTGCATGAGGAAGCAATTCAAACTTTAACTCATAGATTTCGGATATCGCGATAACGGATGTGTGAACTGGCGCATTGCCTTGATGAAACAAAAAAATTTTTTTTTCGCCTAATGCGGTCGTTTTTTCTTGATTTCATCACTCAAATGGTGCAATGAGTTCGCATAATACTCGCCATTGATTGGTTAGTTTAGGTAAATGGGTGCCTTGTAACATTCGTCACTGCTCACTAAGACTAGAAATAAGGTGCATTCTGTCTTCTAATTCTACCCCGGGAACCTGTAAAGAGAAAGAAGAGTCGCTGACCACCCAGATAAGGATATGAATCTCAGGAGGCCCCTCAATTCGATGTCATGCAAGTCCTCCAGTTCCGTGAAAAAGTAACTACTAAAAGTCCTCATTCTTTTACCGGCGAGGGCGAGGGTAAGACATTCACACACCAGGCGGCGGACAGATTCGAGTTTTTTCTCGTCCAATGAAGTAGCGCCCAGTAATGATGCCTGAGACTACCCTTGGCTTACGCCGACTAAAATTGACCAGAGACGGAGATCTCTTCTTGTTATAACCCGCCCATAACTTATCGTATTGGCTCAACTGATGGCCTCGTCTTCAATAATTGCTCACAGCGACATGGGTTATAACGACTTATCGGTTTTGACGACCAAATTTTTAAGTCCCGGCTGAGCTCCATTAACGAATTTGATATAGGTTATAGCAACCTTTCGCTTATAACGACCAAATTCATCGGTCCCTTGAAGGTCGTTATAACTCCCCTTCGTCGTGCTCCCCTTCTCACAAGTTCGTCAGCCCGTTCGTTAGCTGGGATATTCATAGGCCCTGGTACCCAACATAGGGTCACCATATTGGCTCTCGATATCTCAATTATCACTTTTTGCAGATTCCTACAAGCCTCGATCTAGGTATCGCGAACTCCAGAGATATCGCGGATAGCTGTCGAAGGCTCGATGATGACTGTGATTTCGACTTGAAAAACACTGTAGTCGTCGTTTATTCTAAAGAAGTGGTTTATTCCTAAAGTCATGCAGTAGATCTTGGCACCTGTACCAATGTCAATCTTAGAACCATCGTTGTAGAAAGCCAGTTCCTTTTTATTGGTAACTTTGTGGTTCCTCCAATCATTTCTGTCAGAACTTCTGATACTAAATCTCCTGTCGAATTAAGGGTTGGCCTTGTAAGGGTTGAGGTTGATGAACTTTTTCGCATCTCTAAGGCCCTAGAGGTCAGCCCATTAGTCGGCCGGTTTGTTGATCTCCTAATGTGTTTTCTTGGACAAGGCACTATTGGGTGGTACCCCAAACAGGGTTCTAGACCAATGAGTGTGCGGCAAGCGCCTCTTCTCGCTAACTAACTAGGGATAGGTCCGCACTCAACGAAATCTGAGCTTATTCTCCTGGCCCAACCATATACCATTGGCACGTACGGATATAGCCAGACTCATAGCGTTCTCATTGAACCACTGCCGTAGATGCCATAACTTCAGACTTTTAGAAGCCCACAATCTTATGACAATATTAAGAGCTAAATTGCAGCAAACTTATACTCCCTGTTACCCTTCTTGCAAACTTGGGCAAAAGGACTTTCCAGATGAAAATGAATCATCTCCACAAACTTAATCTCTACCAGTGCGCAGATTATATTCGAAAAGTGTAAGAACGCGTCGCATATCCTCATGAGATGGCCCGCTCTTAACGATATAACAGTTTTTCACAAAAACAAAATTAATTAAAAATATCTAGTGAATACTCGTCAAGGGAAGTGAACTTTTGTCACGTTGTCTACCCTGAAGTGTGTGTGTACTGTGTGTATGTCTGCGCCACTCTTACTTAATAGATTTACCGCAGTAAAAAAAAATAGCAATTTTCAATTTCCCACTAAATGACATCCAGCTTAACGGGGTTAAATTGATTGCCTTACATTAAACGCACGCAATAGGATATTCTGTGTGTGTTGTGTATCCGCTCGATTGAATGTGTATGCTATACACCTCCTCTGGCGGTTTAAGAATTTTTATTAACCAACCCAACTTTGTGGGTATGCGACACCGATGAGGACGGAAAGTATAACATTGTATACATTTCATCAACAGCTGATGGCATGCCTCGTCTCGTTGAGGAGCTTTTAATGGAATATTCAGCGCGCATCCTTGTCACAGGACTGCTCACCCTCACCACAGCCGGATATCTGCGACGCTGAGTTAATTCCATATATTAAAAGCACAAATTTTCGTTGAAAATTAAATTATACTTCTGCCATTCAAAACTAAACAATTTGAATTCGGAATGAAGTGCATATGAATGTAGGGGTGTGAGAGTGTATCTATCAAGCCGTGGGACCTAGTGCATCCTCAATTAAATCGCGAAAATATTTCCCGTTGCAAGGGTGAGTGGGTGAGCAAGCCCGGGGCTGATAAAGCGTTTTATGATGAACCATTGTGAACATTTGACGTTTCCATAGCAGTAGTAGTGGTACGCAGTGTTGTATGGTTAAACGAAAGTTTCCATTCAAAGTTGAAGCAAATATTCAAAAATGAAACTTTAACGGTAGCTGATGGTTGGTTTGATGGTACAGCAGCGTATTAGGTTTTTCAGCGCTACCACACGTGAAGTGCGGTTTTATTTAATCACTTAAGCCAAATAACTTTTAGAGTTTATTTGAATACAATTAGATGGATAAATACACTGAAAACAGATGCGGTTTGTCCACGGTTGGCGCACCGTTGCCTGAAACGGGTCTTTTAATCAAATATTATGTGTCTTGTGGTAGAGGGTATAGACTATAGAGAGGTTTTAAACTAATTACCTCTAAGGGCACTATCCAGCTTTGAAAAAGGTTTGTGTTTGGATAAAGTCGGACTATACAACGGAACTTTATAAATTAATTTCGACCAAATGAGATAAAGTATAGGGTGCAAGATGGAGTATAATTTCCAAATTATTTCGATCACACACTTCTAGTGGTCTATCTCTAATCTTTTTTCCTCGTACGACCCTCGTCCTTTTTTGCTTTTTATCCCTTTTATGCTTGCCAGGATTTTTTGTCAAACTAGAGATTTCACAGTGACTTCGGATGAAACCGAACACATCCGTTGCGGCTTTTCTGATGGGAAGTTGGCAGCTTTACCACTCATCTTTGCCATTTGATGCTGAAGCCACAGGAGTTGTCAAAAGTTTTTGGGTTACGAGTTTGGTGAATATTCGAAATTATATCTTTTCGTAGTAATTCGTCATTGTGCCGCTGGGCTCGATGTTGGTGGCCCGGAATTCTCATTGCAATGTAATCAATTTGATTGACCGTTTTATATTCAATAGATCGCTATGTCCCTGTATGGAAATTGAGCTAGACAGAGTGGCCTGTAACTTGTGGTTACCAACTGTTCTGTCCAAAATATTGTCGTTGTGGGTTTAAACTTTCTCAGCAGCATTTAGACGTCAATATACGTCTTCTCTGTGGGCATGGGCGCATGAGCGCATATAAGGCTAAGCATCAGATGCTGAACTTGGATGGATTGTCGAAAGACCGTGTCAGCAGACCAACCTACTTATGCTGCTCCGCTTATGTCATAGTGCGAATTAGTTTTTGTTTTTTTCCCCTTTTGTATCTACATAACTCCAAGGGTTCCTCACACTTGCTTTTCACAATTACATTGATTCCTCTTCGATAGTTGGGCGCCACTTTTTTCTTGAGCGACCAGCTCTTCTTCCATTTTGGGTTTGCAAGCATCCTCACGGTCCTGCGTTATAATTTTCTTTCCTATCTTGGGTTGACTAATTCTGGGTGCCATTGCATGACTTGAAAGCAGGTCCACCTACCTCATTGTTTTTTTTTTTTATGTAACTGCTTATCCCCTATAGTGCCGGACATTTACAAAAAATGTGCACAGAGGTTTCTTCCTCTTCCAAACAAAACCGACACTCTGAATCTGAATAAAGGATTAGTTTGTTGAGATATTTTAAGTTTAGAATTTCCTATAGCAAAAAGTTGATAAGTCTCTTGGATTGCCTAAGCCAGGGGACATTTTCCCAACTGGTGTTCCAAGTTGTTTAACGAAAACTGTGGCAGTAGCACAATGAATGCCACAGAAGAGTTCCGGTCCCAAGAGCGTGGAAACCGAACCGGTTCAAGCCAATTCATACGCAGTTTCATTGCCTTCAATGCCCTGTTGACCGAGGACCTAACCAAGCTTGATCTTGCTGTCCCTGTCCTGACTGTAGGATATCGCAGCCGCACTTGACTGTACCAGATTCCACGAAGTGTTATGTCAATACTTTAAGCGCAGCCTGACTATCTGAATAGATATGTATTTTTGCGCCTTTAATGTCTTTATCGAGATTTATCCTAGCACAGATCTCAATAGCATACATTTCAGCCTAAAACATGCTCGGGCACATCCCTAAAATTACCGAGACTTTAGTGCTGGAAGCCATTTTTGATCCGTCGGTAAACAAAACCAAATATCCTGGATCTGATATGGATACAAATTATTTTCATAGACCCACAAGACCACCTGATTTATTCTTCTGTTCTAGCTGCAGCTTTATAGCGCAACGGGCAGCGGTCTTCTAAGTGAAGATATGTAGGAGTGAGAGCCCGATAACAGCCTCTGTGGCTAAAGAGGGACAGGTGCCCATAGCATCCGCAATACCTCATTGAATATGGTGCTGTGTTGCATCTACCGGTTGTTGGAGTTGGAGTGGAGGGTTTCTAACTCAGTCGCTCTCTGTTGGCTTTATTTACTCTAGGTTTGCTAACCCCTTCAAAAACATGTATCTTCTTCTGGGCGGGTGATACCAAAGAGAGAGACAATTATAACCAATTGGTTCTACTGTTACCGATACCGTTTGTAATAAGACACAGCGTCCAAGCACTTTTAGGATCAAGAATCTTTCACACAGAACGTATTTAAGATCTTGTGCTTCAAAGGCAAGTCATCGGAACCCATAGACTTTCTATTACAATATTTGCCTAGTTGCTGGGGCTGCTGCTATCTCACGTGGCGTTCACTTTTCCTAACAATCGACGATACGGTTTCTTATGTTGGTTGGTTTAACAAAAGGTTTATGTGTGTAGTTGTTCTCTGATATCGCTGCAGTCAGATTTTTCAGGGCTCCTGGAGGACAGTCGGGGGATTAATTGCGGAATATATCCACAGCACATAACTTACGAATGTAGTGATAATTGATTAGCAAGCCTAGCACCCTTGAGTTGAATCGATCGTGCTGGACGTATCGGTGATCTATTTAGCGGGGAAGTTTCGTATATGGGCAAAATGGACCCAACGGTTGGTCTAAGTGACTTACGTCACAAGGCACCCATTTACCCACCTACCTTTGATTTAACGTTGTTCCTTAAAGAACAGAGAATCGCAAACCGGTAAAGGTATTTCGGAAAAAATTCTTTAAAAAGTCACAAAAAAATCGGTTTAATATCCTCCAAACCTGACCTCTTCATTTATAGTCCCACAGACAATCGTGACCCATGACCCGCATCAAATTGCGTGGACATGTATTCTCCCAAATTGTCAAGTGTTTATCCACAGAGTGGTCAACAAACTCACGCATTTATTTATTTTTTAGTTTTTGTTTTCGATTTTTTTAAATTGTTTTCTTTATACACTCACGAAGCGCTAGTACATACCCAAGTACAGAGCCACTCATGCACTCACGCATACTCCTTCGTAAGCCCAGCAATATGGCGCTACAACTATAACAATGTAAACAAATAGGTGTCGTGGCGAAAGAGGGACGAAAGTTGAATAGGATTCCATATCTTTGGTTTGGACAGCAGTAAAGTCCATTGCATGCACAGGAGCAACTTACATTTGTGACAAAGAGTTGTTCGATACCCTATACGTCAGTTCCTTTGAGAACCTTCAACTTGACTTCTTGCCTCTATCACAGACTTCAAATTGATTTTGAAAATGGCTTTCACGTAATTAAATCAAAGCAAACAACTGTCCATCCCAAACCCGATTCGCATATGTAACCTCTTTCCACCACTTAGGTATGCAAATGTACATATCTTATCAAACAACGACCAGATGACATTCATGTATGGATACGAGCAATGCCCCAAGATAAATAAACTTTCTCCAATAATCAAAACTACTTAATTGCAGGGCATCCTATACGTAGATCCCAAAAATTCCTCGCTCTTCCCTCATTCATATCGTTTGATTACCATAAATTAAATAACAATGCTTCTAGCACCGAAAAGCATGCCTCTACCCTCTAAAAGGTTCTCTTCGAGTCTCCATCTGAATGTCTTAAATTTTCAATGGCCAAAGCAAAGATCAGATCCATGCTACTCGTCATGTAATCATAAAAAAGAAATGGCAAAATGACCCACCTCCCCTCCCCAACTCACAACTTAACTTAACTAAGAGAAACTTTAATTCGTGTACACAGGACGTGGAAGCTGCAAGATGCTCGTCTTGAGGAATATTATGCAAATCTGAGAAACAAAACAAATTTGTTTGGCAAACTTTGATAACAAAGCCGTCCGCCTTCAAAGGACAGAGACAGGGAAGATGAAATCATGGAACAAGTACCAAGGACCTGTGCTGTAACAAAAAGTATTTCTTGTATCTCTCCATTCCTTTCGGACAAGGAACAATGCCCCCGAGGGGTGGCATAACCCTTCAATAGTAGCCGAGTAATTAAAGAATGAAAACTTTACATTGTAATGCGTAAAACTATCTGTGCAGCAACTGTGACTATCTCTACAACAGCCCTGGATACCGAAAACCAAAAGTCAGAGCGTAAAATAATAAAAAAGAAGCACAAGGATCGGAATTCCTGATGTCCTGGCCGTACAGTTTTCACATTTGTCCATGGTGTGCTATCATCATCGACGTCGTCGTTGGTTTTTTCTTCTAATTTTGGGGGGAGCACATGAAGTTGCCGTCATAGATGCCATGTATATCGGACTCAGCCTTATCTAGTCACATAACATGAACACTTTTGTTTATTACTTCCTCTTATCAGGCTAAGTTTTGTTTGTATGTACACATGTACTGTACGTCTTCCATGGATATTGAATGGAACTACTTTAAATTTTATCTCGATACAATAGATTTTGCCTTGCATCTAGGGTATTGGGTTGGGATGTTACGCGTGGCAGTTTGAAGTAAATGGTATGATGTCGAGGAAGTATCTCGACAAAAAGTGGTATTCAAACGAGTTTACCCTGAGTGTACTCCTGACAATAATTTGGTTCAATGAAAAGTAATGGAGTGTGTAAAATTCTAAAATATTTTGGGAAATTTCGGACGACCAGATGTATCGGAGTGGAACAGAAGTTAGTACTCAATTTGAAATGCTTGCGAGTTACAAGAGCGAAGACAGTTACTGAGGTTTTTTTGAATTTTTACATTTTTTTTGGTTTTCTTTTTCCAGAAGATTAAATAAATAAATGTGTATGTAGCTGGCGTGACAATCCGAGAGCAAGATCAATCTTCCCGCAACCATTCATGTTTTATCCAATTAGCGCTAGGCTGCGCTGTTTTGTTACCACGAAACTCGTTCAAACATATGTGTGTGTGATTGTTGATTGGTTCTGCTGTAATGAGTCCTTTTCAGCTATTTCGCCTAGGTCCACGAAGAAGGGTATGCCTAAAGTGGACTTTTTGGTCCCCGCCAGGGCCGGACATCTGCAGAGGAAATGAAGTAGAGATTTTTTCTCATTAATGTCTTTGCAACTTCTGCAGAAGGTGTTGTGAGGAATACCAAGCTTGACCGCATGGTCTCCAAATAGCCAGTGGCCAGTGATATTAGCTACCATTCTGACTATATCTGGTCTTGATTTGCCATGTAGATCTTTTGACTTAGGTTTGTTTGAAATGGAATGGCGCAGCTGGATAGGCCGTTCAACTCATGATTGGCAGGCTGTAGGAAGTGAAAATTTCCTTAACAGTGCCCAGCGAAATATCGACACTTTCCGCTAAGGAACTCTTTAGGGTCGATCCTCTCCTAGCCAGCTCGTCGGCACGCTTATTGGCCTCACGATTGCTACGACCTGGGACCCAGATGAATGTAATTACAGAGTGGGTACTAAGTTGATTGGTTACAAGCCGCCATAGGTCTACCAGTTTTGAGGATGTGATAACTGCATCTATGGCTTTAATCGCGGCTTGACTATCCGAAAAAAAATTGGTGTTGTGACTGAATGTTTGGAGATTGTTCAGCAGGCGGCAGGCTCGACAAACAATGGAAATCTGCCATACATAAATATAAGAGAACATTAAAACTTATCAGTAAGTGACACGACTGTCCGTTGAAGACTCATCAAGGTCTATCATCGCGAATCATAAAGCTCGCCTTTTAGAATTTGGCCCAAAGACTGCGAACCTGCCTGTTAATATTTTGTGCGTGGTTGTGCCCTAGTTATTTCCGATGGAAGCATTGGTTCACTCCTCTAAGTCAGATGCCTGCCCCAAATACCGATTACCAGCGAACGTTTATCCCAAAAACAGTCAAGCATGGTGGATCGAAGATCATGGTATTGTCGTATTTTTTAGCAACATAACGACTTGAAAGCAAAAGAGTGGTTTCGGGTCAATGGACTTCAGGAATTGTACTGATCAATTCAGTCTCTTTTTTTTGAACCTCTTATGGCAAAAACTCCGACTTAGCAAGATCTATTGTGCCTCGGGTTTATTTAACCTAATAGGTCTACTATCTTCCTTATGAAGGTGAGTATGTCATTAGTACCCGAGTTTCTAAGCACTGCTAACGAACAGAATTCCATATGAAATCTCCGTCTGCATAGCGTAAAATGTGCTAAGAGGATTGTTCCTCTTCCAAACAGAACTGACACTCTGTATCTGAACAAAGGTTACGTTTGTTGAGACGATACCTAAGACTGCAATGGGCGGTAAGGAGGCCCACTAGCTCATGTTGATAAGTCTCTTGTTGATAAGTCTCTTTGATTGCCTAAGCCTGGGAACATTTTCCCAAAAAGCTAGGTGACGTTGGTGTTCTCAGTTGTTTAACAGAGCTGTGACATTAGCCCAATTAGCGCCACAGAAGAGTTCCGGTCTCAAGACCGCGGAAGCCGAACCGGCCGTAACCAGTTCATCCGCAGTTTCATTGCCTACAATGCCCTGGTGGCCAGGTACACAATCAAGGTTGACAATGTTGTGTCTGGCAAGTGATTGTAGGTTATCGTAGCAGCATCTGACTAACCTAGATTCCACGAAGTTAGATGTCAATGTTTTAAGCGCTGCCTGAAAGTCTGCATAAGTTTGTATGTTTGCGCCCCTAATACCATTATCGAGGTTTATCCTGGCTCAGATCTGAATAGCATGGATATCAGCCTGGAACACGCTCCCCATACACATCTCTATTGTTACCAAGTCCAAAGACGCCGGAAGCCATTTTTGATTCGTCGGTAAATGACAACAAATATCCTGCGTCTGATGCGGGTTTTCCATTAGATCAGTTGACACGGTCTTCTTTCATCTTGTAAAATAGCCTTCCGCAGCTTTACTCTCTGTCTTTAACGTCGTCCACACTTGGAAGCGAAGTATTTTTAAATGACCCGCAAGATTACGTAATATATACTTGTGCTCTAGCTGCGGCTTTATAGCACAATGGGCAACGGTCTTCCTAGTGAAGATATGTAAGGGTGAGAGCCCGATGACAGCCTCTATGGCTGGAGTGGGACAGGTGCGCATAGCACCCGTAATACCGAGGCAGGCAATTCTTTCTCAAGTTTCATTGCTATCGTTCGTTCACGTACTTTTGGCCACCAAACTATTTATGTTTGTTTTTACGGGTCGCACTATTGAAATATACAAGCTATATATCATTTTAGGACTAATGCCCCAAGTAATGCCGTAGATACACCAAGTAGCCCCTAAGGCTTTAGTGACACGGTCAGCCGTGAAGTTGATATGTGCGTTCCAATTTAAGCGTCTATCTAAGACAACGCCGAGGTAAATACTTCACCTCTTTGGAATAGCCTAAGGTTTAATGTTTTTGTTTTTTTTAAATTTGCGACTAAGGTGCAAATCAACTAATTACTTGCCTGTATCGCATAAAAAATTTTTTTTTAAAAATCAATATGAGTATACTTATTTTTCGCCTATTGGTATTACCGTGTTCGCAACTGTAGCTACATATGTATGTGCCTCAAACGACCTGTGCAACCCACGGTATAGGGATTTTCTTTGTGTTCTGTGGCACGATTGGTATAGAACGAGTCAATGGCCAATGATATTTTCATCTTATCCGCAATTTGATATCCAAGTTAATTAGCTGAACTGTTGATTGTGTTATAGATTCTTTTCAATAGAATGTCCCTTACACCGTACGTGTCTGTCACTGAGACATATTTTTTTTCAGGAGCCCTGGTGCTGTGTCTGGAAGTCTGTTTGTTTGAGTCTGTTTAATTGCTTGTTACAGAACTTATTTAATAAATCTCTTTTGGCAAAAAATGTCTTCTTTTGTACCGGTCACAGTCTAAAGGGTATTTTGTCCTTCTCTTGCCATCTGCCGTGCGTTGGTCGGTTGGAATCTCCTTAGTCTACAATGTGGAGTTGTTCTCCTTCGTTCACCCTTGAATTGCTGGTATGTTGATGCCGTTTTTTTCTCCAATTCGTTGGATAAGACCTATAATCGAAGCCCCTAACATAAAAGAATCTATCTACCTATCTATCTACCGTGATCTGCAAATGATTAATAGTAAAAAAAAATATTGTTAACAATTGGAAAGTTCCAAGTTTGCTGAAAACTTGCACCCAATTTTTGATTCACTTTTCCGTACTTACTTCCGTTCAAATTACTCACCTCAAACAATGATGCTGTTACATTCACAATGTCTAGCCTACTTGTTTCAACATCCTTAAGTTCAACTAAAAAGTAATTTCACTAACAGTAGACAAATCGGAAATAATTTAAAAGTTCGCAGTAAGTTGTTGTGCACTTCAACACTTAGTGCATTGAATACTCCAAGTGGACGGGGGGAAATTTAAAAAAATATTAAACAAATTCAGTGTTTAATCCGTTCACCAAGAAACAGACAAGCTGGAGTTTTAAAGTTTTTTCCTAGCCTTGGTTCGTCTGGGAAGACATTATTTGCGTCACTGAGCATATGGCCAAGTCTTTCAAGGAGAAAACTGCAAAAAAAAATTCTTTGACGAAGACAAGAAAATGGAACAACCAACCAGAAGAAGACATTAAAAGGAACAATCCATTTTATTCATCTACATACATATGCACGTAACCAATAAAGTCAATTGGCATTATTCTGCCGGTTGCACTCATCTTCCGGTGCTGGTCAGTGAGAGTTTCTTCAGCTTAAGGGGGTTTGGCAAGAAGCACAAGATGGACAGGATTGTATGCAAGTTAAGAGAGAATAAATAACTGAAACTTTCTTCTGGTAAATGTATTTTTACTTGTGCTTTTGTAAAGTATGTATGCGCTGCCAACGTAGTTTTCTAAGAAATAGTGCAACTTCAACAAATCCATTGGATTTATACGGCGGTAGTAAGACCGATCCTGATGTACGGGGTACTGGTCTGGTGGATAAAAAAATTATTATAAGCCTTCACTAGAGGCAATGCTTCACCTTCTTCTTTCGATATCTTTGGGAAGCTAATGGCAGCCAAAACGGCGCTAAGGCTCAGGGAAACCTCCCAGCTGGTAAGCACGACAACAGAACACACTTGTATCCCGAAGTTCAACAAGAGTATCCCTACTAAAACGGACTATATTGTCCCTGACTTTAACGTCAGATTCAGAACTCGGATTCCTAGCAGAAGCGTTTGGAAATCCGGTGCAGCTTCGAGCGACTGCGCGATACAAATATTCACAGACGGATCCAAGACAATGTATGTCATGGGTGCGAGAGTTTTCTCAAACGCACCTGACATAGCCATTGCCAAACGACTGCCGGATCACTGTAGTGTGTTTCAAGAGGAAATTATGGCAGTCTGTGAAACTGCGTCTTGGCTTTCAGTTAACTCGATAGATTGTCAACATAGATAGTCAGGCAGCTATTAAAGCCTTGAAATCACCGATAATGCGATCAAGGTTCTCGCAAATCTCTTAACGAGATTGCAGAAATATGCGACGTAACCCTGTGCTTGTTTCAGGACATGGGAACTTTCCAGATAACTGCAGGGCGGACGAGCTAGCAAAGAAGGTGCAGGACGGCATTTCCCCGATAACTTTGGAAAACCTTCTGTACATATCTAACAACGAACGATCAAATTCCTTCTTAATACTTATGCCAGGAAACTGACAAAAACTCCATTCACAACACTATAGTGTTCTTGTATGATTGGGGCTGCAGCGCTGCTGATTAATTCTATTCCCTATCTGAGGTGATCTCGTTCCACATTGATATTGACTTGACGGATGTTTCAAGTATCCAAAATAAAGTGTCTGTCTGTCAGTTTAAACTTAATGACACGTCTTGTGTTCAAATATTGTGCCGGCTATTACAAGTTAGTTAATTTGAAGTGACTGAGGCTTTTATTACTTCGTTTCGGGATTTCCCTGTTTCGCGAGGGATAGTGAACTCCTGCAAGACGTTGGGGTGACGGGATCATGTCAACAAATTTTCACCTTACCTTTTTCTAACGATTATTTCGCAAGACATCTAAAACGCATAAGAGTCGATCAATTCAACAATAGATATCCTTCATCTTACCGAAAGTTATTGTTCACGGCTACATCCGGAGACGCCAATGGGTACTCTGACATATGAAGAATTGCGTAAAATTGAAACAGTAGGGATGGCCATAGTGTAGTGGTTATCGTCATCGCTTGTTGCGTTGAAAGTCCGGGTTCAACTCCTGATGTCAGAAAAAATATTTAATTTTTAATTTCATGTTAAAATTCCCGTAAAACCTTCCGTTGATATCATCTACTTGTACATGTTCTTTAAAGTTTCCCGTAACACAACTTCCACTCTTCGATTATAATTCAAATAATCCGAATCTTGATGCATGTAACTTCTTCCCTTCATGGTGCTCCTTTAAGCTCTTATAGAACAGGACGCTCATTACGCATTTGAGAGAAATAATTATTCTTTTGAACATTGATTTCTGCTACTAAAATCGATTTATTGAAGGCAGCCTTGCATGCAATTGAAAACAATTCTGTTCCTCGCTCCCCACCGTAGTTAAATAGCAACAGTTTGCAGGGCTCCACGATGGTCTCCCCCAATTATAATGCTATTTCCACTGTCCAATTCACCAAAAGAAAATGAACACCGTGTTGTTTTTTTTTTTCAATCCAGTCAACCATCCAGCGCCTTAATTGACTTGACTTCATTGAACGAATACTTTCATAATAAACGACCTCCTTCCAAGGACATTTCTTTTTCTTTCCCCCTCCATCTATCCGCCATTGATTAATTTGCACAATCGCTTGATAAATTGAGCTCGGTACCTTGTGAATGAGAATTTTTTTTTTTCATTCTGCTTATCCTCGGCGTCGCCGTTCAAAAAGTAACTCTCAAGCCCTAACCAATCAAATCAATCAGGATCTCGAATTACTAACTCAATCTGAATGCTGAGCAAAAAAGACATCTCCGAGTCCAAATTGAATTTTCAACGAAACAAACCAGATTGACTTTGCACCCCCCAACACGCTGTTGTTGTTCGATATTTGAAGGCAAAGACACGCCAACCAACTAATGGAACTGGTAACCACGAAAAGATTTCATTTACATTGCCACCAGGCATCTTTAGCGGGTACATTCCTGATGGCTGACTCCGGGTACGGCTCATTGAAGGCTGTGACTGTGGTGAAGACCGCAAATCGACATTACGGGTCGCGCAGTCATAAATCTTTGGAAAAAGTAATTTTATTGGTTTTGCTGATTATTTCGCATCCAGCCATCAACCCACAAGGTTCAGCTACCACCATCGATATCATCCCTTCAGTAGCGATAGTAACTTCACCGCTGGGTGTGATTCCGGCGAGCATCCTTAGCGGTCGGGAAGTATTTAGCTTTATGTATTCATATTCGATTGAATTTCAAAGAGGTTGCAGTGGGTGTTGACGTCTGTTGCACAACCCACCCCCCATTTTGGTCTAAAAGCCACAAAGGGGTTAAGGCTCACAAATGTAGATATTCATGAAATGTACGGACCGTGAGGGGTTGCAAAGTTTTCGAACAGTTCTTGGATGAACAAATTCATTCTTGGGTAACATTCAAATTACAGAACTGAAATATGCAAATGGTATTCGGGACTTGAGTTCGTTCTGTTTTTCAATGGCCGTGTATGTGGGTGTGTGTGTGCTTTAGATAATTTTCAATTTTCCCATAAACTTGTGCCGAAAAACTTTCTTCTAAAATAATCGCAATAATCATAATATCACCCGAGGGTGCAATTATAACTTCTTTGCTCTTGCAGGAGTCTATTTTCTTTCATTCGAAGCAAACGCTTGACCGTGGCCAAACGTTTGGATGCAAGAAACTGACTGGAGTTGGCAGTTGGTACTGACTTGGTGTGTCTGGTTAGTTTGAAAAAGTCCTCCACTCCTTTTTGAGAAGCAGAACAAAGAAGGGAAGTGGAATAAAGAACCATGAGTAGATGCGGGTATGGGTAACACTATAATAAATTATGGAACTAGATCGACACTCAGATCGCAGATCGACACTCGCCATCTATTTATTGATCTCAATGCGATATATATTGTAATAAGCCTTTTTTGCTCCATGTAAAGGTTTAGTGTTTCTGCAAAATTCAATGTATGGTTGACGAGAATTTAAATGTAGAATTTAAACTGAGCCACGGCGACCACCTTTGCCGAAGTGAGCTGGCTGCCCTTGCTTAAGCAGGGACATACTCAGACCAGACTGGTCCGTTGTGATACCATGATAAATACCCAGAGTATAATGACGAGTGGGTTGAAATAGGTGACCGTATCGGTAGTAACCCTATGTATTGAACCACTTTGATCCTGGAGATGAGATTTCTTATTTTTTGGATGTCGAGTTTGGCTAGATCATTTGGATCATCATAGAAGTATTCCCCGAGGATGTTCTTTCTTAATGTTGTAAGGGCAGGATAAGTGCACAGTAGGTGGGTAGTGGTTTCTTCCTTCTCATCTCTACAGCTTCTACAGAAATCATTGGAGGGGATCCCTAGTCTAAGCGCATGTTGACTATCAAGCAGTGGCCAGTCAGGGCTTCTACTAGTGAAAGTAAATTTTTCCGGTTAGTGTATAAAAATGTCTCCGTCTTATTGAAATCCAGCTTGGGCTAAATTTGTGTTGACAAGAGACAAGTCCAAATTATTTCGGATAATCGACGCTCTACTGTACAAACAAATCAGAACTCTATTCGTTGCTTCAATTTTCTGTGCACCGTGCGAGTATAGCGCCGTTGAGCATTCGAATTTATTTTCTAAATGTTCGACTGCCTTTTACTTCAGCTGGCTTCCTACAAGGCCTTCATATGGCTGTTTTTGTGTTTTATATCATCATCATGCATTCATGCATCATCATTTCCCAATGAACCGCTTACTATGAGGGTGGCGGGCTTAGGGTGCCTTAATTGACCCTGTATCCCTCCTGATCTTGCAGTATCGACTCTAAATCATCAGGAGCTATCTCAATACGAATAAACGTAAGACTTCAGACTTATGACATAGATTCCATGGCATCTTGGGATCGAGGCCTGTGTTTAACGTGCTCAAACACGACCTCGGCGTGTTACCACAGCAATATGACGAAAAAATCTCATTTCGGCACCTTGTATCCACGATCTTATTTTAAACCTTAATCGCATGGCCATAGGTGATAGTCAAAACAAACACTGAATTAAAGACCGATAGCTTAGCTCTAATGCCAACTTTGGCCCTCCTGATAACAGATTGAATGAGCTGCCTTGAAATAGCTCCACCCTAACCAATCCTACAAGATAACTCACTAGTGCTCCTGTGTATGTATTGTAGAAACACATTAAAAAATCAAACCCAATTGATTTACTTCCATCCTCAAATTCGCTAACAGCTTCTGTTAAACTATTCATTAGGAAGTTTGTTCCTCGATTGGAATTACTTTCATGTGTACTTACATACGTAGTTGGGTCTGGTATTGAGGTTAGTTTGGAATAACAGCGAGCAATTATCTTCCCATTTCAATTTCGGCAGTAGTTGCATGCTGGGTGTTAAAGACTTTAGTCCAGCATTACATTACCAATCAGTGGTGAATGGTTCGAGTGATTCATGTTGCCTACTTTTAGGCATACCAATCCTACTAACCACTTTAAACTTATAAGGCAATTGTTAGTAGTAGTGCTGATAGTACCTTTAAAAAAACATAAGGTGGCCTTCATAATCGTCTTTGATTCTCACGCTAATCAAAATCAAACCAATCAACTCTCACATTTCTATAATTTTCTAATCCGACTCTAAGTTCTTGCTTCATTCCCATTCTCGCGCTACAGTCTTCAATGATAGTAATATTTTCTTAACTTTAGTCAAACAAAAAGTAATGCAAACTTGAGAAGTTCTTAATCTAGTGGCTACAGAAATGTGAAGGGACGTCTGCAACATTCGCAAGTACAGGGTATCTCTATCAAGCTTCAAGAAGAAGAGCGTGAACGTTGCGATAACTACGTTCTGGCTGTGTCGATTCTGGAACAGAATATATTTGAGGTTGACCCCGACACCAAAAAGATATCGACAACATTCAACAGAAGGAATTCAATCTTCATAATTTTTGTGTTTTCGTGCCTGTTTTTATAATCCACTCACGCATCAAAGTTGTGAATACCCTTTTGAGGTTATTCACACAGCGCGAGCGAGGTACAGTGGTTCGAAACTCAGGTCGTATTATATTTCAATGGCGTCCGAGGGTGGTGTCCAGACAAGTATGCGACATTTGTGGTGTTTGTCTTTGCTATAATTCACGGACACTTTTTCAAATCTCCTGATGTCATAATCATGCTTAGCTGAATCAATTCTTCAAGCTTGACACTATACTCCCAGTTCTATGCCTTTACAACAGAGTCGCAGTCTGACCGAATTTATTTATTTCTAAGAAATAAAGTTGAACGCTGCACTTTCAGCGTGACAGGCGATGATGCTAACCACAACATCATGGCCACCCCTGAAGAAAAATCGTCTCCCATATCTGAACCCCATTTATACGCCTTCTCACCACGATACGATTTTTTCTCCTTTAAGCATTTAAACAATACTGTAACGTTCCAAATTTGAATATATTAGACAAATATGTGAACAAACGAGTCACGAAAGACTGCAAAGAAAGTGGGGCTCACAACGAAATTATCTCTTGAAAGCCATGCAAAGCTCAATTGAATCCCAGAAAATAGTCACAAAAGGAACGAAAAAAACATAAAACAAGAAAATTGAATCAAATTTAAAAATATTGATTGAAAAAATCCTCAGAAAATACATCACAACAATACGCCCGCGATATTGTGCGCCTCTGCATTCGCAAAACCTCATTCGAAAAGAAAAATGGATTTTCTATGATGAACTTTTGAGTGGTGCGCCTCACCACTAAGCCGAGCAAAAACTCATTCCTATGCAAATGTTTGAGAAATATAAAGCGATTTGTAAAAACTCGCACAAAATTTCGCCGAAGGAAGCAATAATAAGGAGCAGGTCGAGAGGACGAGGGACGCAGCACAGAAATCAAACCCTACTTGTTCTCGCCAACGCAGAGAGGAGCAAAAAAAAACGCGAGAGAGTTGGATGGAATTTAATTTCCCAACAATTCAATTCAATCAGATTCCCAATTCAAGTTGAAATTATTTGATGGCGCGGCTACTGGCTTGCTGGTTGACTGAAGCTGGATGGATAGCTGACGAAAACGACGACGATGGCGATGATGCTCGGGTCCTTTTCTTTGTGCGTTGACATTAGTGAATAATCCTGTCGTTATTTTGGCTTAACTTCGTTTGGTTTTCCAAAGTGGAAGGGGATGATGCTCTGCCTTCTGGCGTCGATGGCGCGGGTTGTTGACATTGTATTTTCATTCCTCAAGCACAGAGCCGTGGCACAGGACAATTGCCCCCATTATGGCGCGTACTTAGAACTTGAAAACACTTCCTAATGTAGTCGTTAACGGGAGCGAACAGCCTAATGGAGAATCTCATTTTTTTTTTTTGTTTTTTTTTTTTTTGCCTTTGCGTCTTTTTCGTCCTCAAATTGCCTGTCGTGTTTTATAGATTACAAGCGAAAGCGGTTCTTGAATGGAAATTAATTTCAATTCTTCGAAAATTTCGTTTTGATTAAAATTGTCCCACTTGTGCTAGAAAACGGAAGAAATGCTCCTTTAATCGATTAAACGAATGAATGGCTTGAACTCTAGTTATCTCTTCGATGGGAAATTTGTTCAAATTGCAGGAAGAGCAATCTTAGTGTCGTAATTTGACCTTTAAAACATCTGCCGTTGGCTAAGTGTTTTATTTTTTTATAAAAATATCGTAAATCTTCAAATCGACATTTTAGCGACTAATTCCTATTTGTAATGAAAAAGCTACATGAACGGTCTTGTCCATATGCACGTGTAATATCCTCACCGAACTCGTTCGTTTTGGGAGGAAGATACATGCGGCTGGGTAACATACTATCTGCAGAGAGTATTGGTACGAGAAGACATGAGATTTTTGAAAAACCTATGCGACAGGCCAAATCAAATGCGCAATGTTAAAACATTCGAAGAACAATGAAAGCTTGAAGGGGATTCTTAGGAAGATTTGGCCAAAAATAGAGGAGCACTAGGGCTGAAGATTATAACAGACAAATTGAAAGTACCAAATGTCCACAGCTGAAGACCCTCTGTTTTCTTCGACTACAGCCGAGAAGATGAGAGTAAATGACCCAAATTGGTGAGGACATCTAGACTCAAGGTAGAATTAAATGTAGATTTCTGGACGGGGAGGACACAAACTCATGCCGTTGCCCAAATCGCAAACTAAACAGAACTTCGTCACCGATGGAAACTATTGTGAATGGATGCTGAATAGAAGCTGTCGACGATGATGCTGTCAGAACTCTAGATCGGAATCCCTTTGTTCTGGCAGCTGAATATGCGAGTTTATCTTAAGACCCATAGCTGAGTTCGTCTCAAAAACAAATTTGTATTGCAATCGTAACTCCGTTGATGATCCCTTGGCATCGCAAAATGTGTGTAAAGAAGGAGGAGAGATAAAAGATTCTGGGATAGCTGGTGTGTGCACGCGTTTTGATACTTGGAATTCTTATTATTAGGTATGAAGCAACTACAGCACAAAAATGTAACCCTTATGCAGTTACATGTCCTTACGTGATCAAGTCCTGTAGAGGTTGGTCCTCTTGAATAGTATTTTTATCATACTCCTTCCAGCGCCTGTGTTTCTAATTGCTGAGTTTATTTAGTGTTAGCCAATACCCGCGACTATGTCCTTAAGGAAAGACGCCAAATTATACCCTATGCCCTTCTCCGGGTTTTAAGACATTGATTAATTTTTTAAGACCTCCCTGCAAACAATATTCCCGGTTTTTCTTTCTGGCTGAAGGATGGCCATGTTGTCAGGTAAACTGACTCTCAGTACTCCTCATACAGCTGGCTATGGGAGAACCAGTCGCTCATCAGATCCACACCAGCCACTTTTAAACTCTGTCCCCGTGATGGTCATGGCATAGCAGGAAATTGTAGACGTTTACACTCAAAGTGGTAGTCTGATGGGATCAGAGGAATTCGGGGATGAATGCGGCTGCTCCCTGATTGATGTCTGTAAAAATCTCGCCTTCGATTACGTTTTTCTCTCTTTTTCACTTGAAACCTGGTGTCATTGCACAGTTCGAGGGCTTCGAGCCCCAACTCTGAGGTACAAGACGTGGTATTTCTGGTGTACTGAGAGCGTCCAAAAACTCTGCAGGGTAATTTACCTACAGCATCCTCGATTTTCACAATCGATTCCACAGATTTTACTTCATATGCTTAGTTGACAGCAGAAAGTTGTTGATAGTGTTGGCTAAGTCGTTAAACTCTTTCCCTCAACCATGAAGCGCAATCCACTCCATCGTAATGAATGTTATGGTAAATTTTGTGAGTCAAAGTAATCGGATCTCCAATAACATCGGAAGGGTTACTCGGAATATTTGTTCTTCCCTCATTTTTCAAAATCTTTTCAACACCAATATCAAGTAATACATACGTTCGAAATCACCTCTCCCCTCAAGTCATGTTAAAGCTGGACACGCACGTTCACAGGATTTTGACATGAGACGGATGAATTGAGGGTTTAACTTCATCAGCACGTGCCCCCGTGGCAACTTGTCAGAAGTCAGAAGTCAAAAGCCAAAACCACTGTAACTCCACCCACAAGTTGATTGCAGGCCCTAATGTACTGAAACGTCCCGTTTAGAGCCACAATAACTTGTTTGTGAGTCATAGATCACTCCTTTCACACGATAACTTTGGCTTCTTGAACCACCTAAGCTATGCCACTCTGCTTAGAAATGTTACAAAATGACTTAGAATGATCCAGTTTAAGAGGCAATGGGTAAACGTTTGATTTTCATACATACGTACAACGCTAACTTCATAACACATATAAGCTTCAACTCAATAGTCCTAATTGTATTCTTCCTACCTAAAATCCCTCTTCGGATACTAAAGTGCAACATGACAATTCGGTTGGTACTTACTTAACGTAGTTTTCTATTCAGATCTCAGATCTGAAACCATGTTAACAAACAAATTACTTTGCAATGGCATGAAAAAATCCTAGGACCAAGTCATATTGGCTTTCTCAGTCCACTACACACTAGACGTCATAATTAATTTTGTTTGTATCAAACTATAAAACTATTTCCCCATTGTACATAGTTATCGTTTTATTAAAAATATTTTTCCGGAAATATTATTTAAAGCGCTAAATCTGATATTTATTGCAAAACTTTGTCGGAAAGTAACAAAAAAAATTTCAATGTTCAACTGCACAAAACAACTACCCTACAGGATTTGCAGTTTTTTTTTTTGTTAGAAATGACAGAACTACAAACTTTTGCTGGTGATTTCAAGAAAAAAACTTGTCGTGGGAAATTAGAAGTTTCACTGACAAACGCTATGAGTGCTCTCCACTAACGGACAACTTTTCATTTTTCAGGTTTTTTTTTATTTTGTGTCGGATGATACACAATAAGGGAAATTTAGGGTTTAAATCGGTTGCTCAAGTTGTTGAATAGATAGTCTCCGGTCCGGTCATAACGTGCAACGAGAAGTTTCAAAGGAAGTAGATATTGCAGATACAGTGTACTCTCTCATAAGTGGACACCGACGGTTCTGAGAAACTTGTCCGCTTATGAGAGGTGTCCGTAAGGAGACAGTACACTGTATACAGAAACATTTATGTTCATTCATAGGTAGAGATCCTTTATACTGTATATTTAGAATAATTACATACGTAGGTCTACTAGAAAAGAATGAACAATTTGCAACGTTTTCACCAACCAAGCCCACGTTGCTCTTCGGTGGCAAAGAACTGAAATGTGAATTGTCTAACTCCGATACACTCGGTCATCCAAATTACTTGTCTACCTCAGGTGAATGGTCGTGAATTGAATCAGCACTACAGTGACTGGGATCGATTTCTTCAATGTCAGCAGCAACAGTATGAATACCCGCATGGGTTTGGTTAGAGGTTCAAAACTCAAGAAATATCAGGTTTCCATGGGCGCCTAGACTAGGTGAAGTTAGGCTAAGTTAAACTCGACTTACTTAAACCAATGATAGATCTATTGTGAAAACACGTGGAACTTGGGAAACGCCTGTGCCTACTCGTTGAACAAGTTGGAGTTTCTGATAAAGCGAAGGGCGTCCAGATTAAGTGCAAACAATTTTGTTAGTTTTGTTACCATTGATTTTAATTTGCGGTATTTTCATCGACATCGTCATCATCATCAATCATTTCGATCAACTCTTTAATCCATGATCAAACACTCTACTGACAGTGCTATGACGCAGAGTTTAGGTAAAAAGCCCTGAAGATCATGTTTATATCGAAGTTATCTACTCCAGTTTGGTTCGCATTTTTGTATAGGACCTCATTGAAATAAAACATTTTGGACTTAAGCTCTGATATTCTGTATAATCGAAGGCAAGCAATCTCAAACGTACGAATCTTTTCCATCAAGGTTACTTCGACGTTGATGACGCTGGAAGAGGGCCGTGAAGTAGATTACCTTCACCCTTGCATCGAGTTAGTTGGCACAAAACAGTCAATTTGTAAGGTCAACTTCAAAGCTGCTGGACAAAAGCTCCTCCCTTATTAGTCATGTTGTTGTGTGACTAAACTTTATCGAAACCAAATGTCTTGCTAGGGAAAAGCCAGGAAAACTTGTTAAAATCGTCGGTGTTTGACAGTATGTACGGACAATCCTTTTTTTTTTTCTCCTGCATCGGACCCGAGATGGTCAACATGAGAAGTCGCAAGACATACACCGTCCTTCGAGATTGGTTGCAGATTTTCAACTTGTTCTTTCGTCCAAGATATGAACAATGAAGACAATTCGTTGGTCAATATTGGAAATAAGAAGCTCTTTTCGCTGAATCTTTTTCATTTTCTCGTTATGGAAATGGTTCCTCTTGTGAGCTGCTTAAAAAAAGCCGTTGATAGTGCATTGTTGACCGTACTTTGTTACCTAACATCGCTTGTTCACCTTGAGTAAGTACAAGTCCTTCACCTTTCTTCACTAACTAAATCCACAGTTTTGTGCTATGGCCAAAATATTGAATCTAAAATAAGAAATGAATAGCTTACACAACAGCCCGAAACGATCCAAATTCTAGCTTCTCGCAGCCAACACAATTCGCCTTCAGTTTTTATTGCCGACTAATGACAAATTAGACACTCGCAGCTTTGTCATTGCTTGCTCAAGTATCAGTTCATCATTCATCATTTTCCAATGGCCCACTTATCCCCTATGCGGGTCACGGCTTTAGAATGCTTACCTGGACTCTCCACATCTCACGTTCTTCTGCCATATATTCTAAATAATCAGGGGCTATCCTCATATGGGTAGAGGTAAGATTCCGGACTTGGTCCACCATCTCATCCTGGGCCAACTTAGTGGACGTCTACATGATGACACAGATTCCATGGTACGTCTTGGAAGCCAAATTGGGGACATGCGTTTCACCGGTCCAAACCATCGAAGTATGGACCTCTCCTTTCGAAGAAGTAGTTTTTGGACATTGAGTGCCTCGCGTACTCTGGTGTTCCTTACTCGATCTCGGCGAGTCACCTCAGCAATAGAATTATTCAATTATTCTTTCGGTCGTTACCCAAACCTCATGACTATAGGTGAGGGTCGGAACAGACACTGATTTAAAGACCGATAGCTAACCTCCGATGCCAAGATCGACCATCCTGATAACAGATTGACCAAACTGTCTCAAAATTGCTCCAGCCTGACCAATCTTAGACGATAACTCAGTATTGCTCCTTCCATAACTCCTGAATAGGACCCCGATATACTTAAACTTCTCTGCCCCTTTCTATGGGGCTCTAATTATATGCAGAGTGCATTGAACAGGCGTTCGGGAAACTCCTATTACCTCTGATTTGTTTAAGTTTACCCTTATCCTAGCTTCAACATACACGGCTATGAACCTGTCAAGTGCTTGCTTAAGTTCACCAAGTCATTAGCGAAAAACAGATGTCTTATCCTTAAGTCTCCCAATTCGAACCATTCCTCGCCACGGCTGTGCTGTATCATTCAATCCAAATAGACAATCAAAAGGAGAGGTGACAGATCGCACTCCTGTCGAATTCCAATGCTCACAGTGTGAGGTGTCGATTTAAAGCCGTTCACCCGAACACAGATTTTACATTTTGTGTTTAGGGATTGAATGGCCCTCAGAAGAGCGCCGTCAATCTCATACCAATACTCTACACTCCAAAGTTTACCTCGAGGGACCTGATCATATGCTTTCTCCACAAAACAACTGTAAATAGGTTTGGCCTACTCTCAGGACTTCTCAAGTACCATTCTGAGAGTGAATAGCTGGTGCCTCTACCTGAACGAAAGCCGCACTGCTCATCGCCCAACCTGGACTCGACCACAGCTCTGGAACGTGCTTCCATCACCTTAGCAAATACTTCTCGCGGAGACTTAAGACAGTTATACCCCTATAACTGTAGCAATCCCTCTTATCCCCTTTCTTAAAAAGAGGAACAATCACCCCAGTTTTCCAATCGCTAGGTGTTTTACCGCATTCCCAGGCCACTTTAATAACACGAGAGAGCCATTCCACTACCTCTTTAGCCAAAGCCTTGAGCATTTCCAGCTAGGTTTCATTAACACCAGCAGATTTTCCGACTTTTAGCGCTTTCATCTTCAAAGTCACCTCCTCCTCCGCCCGACTCAAAACCATGGGTCTCTCTTCGGGATTGACCAGCTTCGGAAAGTGCTCGCTCCATTCAAGTGCCCTGCCTTAATTAATGTTTGATTGATTAAACTGAGACACAAATCTGTGGTAGGTCACTTAGAAATTCGACGCTCTAACATTAACCACAAAGGCATGATGGTAGTAAGATCTCTCTGTTACATTTGTCCTCAAATCTATAAAAGGACCACCAATGTAAACATTCCAATCATAACTACTGTTAGGAGGTTATTCCATCTGAAGAATGTGTCTTTCTACTGAGCCGCTCTTAACTTTATCAACTCCTAGATCATTGGGATGTTTACCATTTTCTTATTCAATTTGCTTCTCTGCATAATGGATTTCAGCAAAATCAAAAATTTATTTCTCATTCACAAAGCGAGCGAAAGACAAGCAACCCTCCTGACGTAATCCGCTCAGGGACCATTGCATTGTTGAAAACGATTTAATTAATCCATTGTAATAGCTATCACCCCAAGGAGAAACAGAAAAGAGAAAATACTTCTCCCCTCAGTCTGAGGACTTCCCACCAAGAAAGGCATATTCTCCACTCAGTAAGACTGCCCTCGTTTCTTATACACTTCCTTAAGTTCTCCACATAGTTCCGCACAGCCGCAAGGCACATTCCAGTTAACAACTAACGAATATAGGGCATAAGAGAAAAATAGGAAGGATTGAGGAGTTAACGTTTGCCTTGCACCTAATTATGTGAGAAAATGGTAATTTTTTCTTTTTTTATTCGCTCCCATTGCATTTGCTCAACCACTCGGAGTAAGAAAGTACTCGAGAATTAGCGATTTCTACACGAACATTAATCCAGGGAAGTTCGTCGGAACCAGTTCCTATTGCCTGGAAAATTCATTAGCAAAAGGCCTTAGCTATCTTCAGGAGGATTCCTCTCTTCTCGGTTAGTTTCTTTCCCATTTCACAGCTTCGCATCTCGTCGGTCCCCTTTGATTTGTTAAAACGTTTAATTTAATCTGGATTGCTAATTTTTATCCGCCTTCGCTCTCTTTAATACGGGTCCGAACCACCCCGACGCGGTGCTTAGAAGTGCTTTGAAGGAATACTGTGCGGTAGTTGATGTTCGGTATTTAGTTATTCACTCGTTTAATTAATGCAGATGGGTACTAGTGGTGAATTATACCTGATTAACATTTTCATTGTGAATATTGGTAGACAACGATGAGAGGTAGTTGCTAGGAGGGTCGACTTTCCCCGCTCGTTAGAATTTTTATAATTAAGACAGGGCTTTACGGTAATCAACAATAATCATTTCCAGCAAACTATTTCTGCTTTTATAAGGTCACAATACATAGCGTTGGGAACGCCTTGTGTTTAAGGACTGGTAATTTTTACTAAAGACGACGTTACGTAACTACAAGGAAACAGCTCGATCAGTCTAAATATTTTTAATTAATTATTTTCTGTATTCAGCGAGGTGCATGTTTACAAAACATATAAGGCCCGTCGATATCCTGTTCTAGAATCAAATAGCGCCTAAGAAAATTACCACAGAATCCCTCTATACACACAAACACAAGGTGTGCTAAGCTTGATTCCACCACAATGAAACCCAAGCACCTAGAGCACAAAAGTAGACATACAGAGCGGCACTATGTACATATGGATGTATGCACTATGCAGCTGTTTGCGAGATCTGCGAAAAGAAGGCAGGAACTTCCCAGAAAGGAAATAAAAGAGTATGAGCAGCGCACGATCAAAGCCTTCATGGAATATAGTAAACGGTAGAATCTATTTAGAAACACCATTTTTTCAGTCTATGGTGGTTCAATGATAACTATATCTTTATCCAACAAAGATGCTGGCACTGATAGCTTATCTGCTGAGTTGTTGTTCAAAGAGCGAGAGATGGCCTAAAACATGAAATGAAATAAAAGGAAATAAAACATCTGCTACAAGGTCTTATCTACTATTTTTTTTTTTTTTTTTTTGTCGGGTTAGGAAACTCTATACTGTAGCACTCAGACGCAACTGGTCCATTGTACTATCAGAAAGTGGGACCCAGTTTTTACCCATTTTATTGGAATTTCCTCGACTTTCCGAGAAGACCGAGAAAGCACTTTAATGATGAGGAGATTACAGTATCAGCACATCAGCACACGAAATCTGCCCCTTGATGCGAGCAAAGGCAGGACAATCGCAAAGGAAATGATCCGAAGTATCGTCGCCCTCTCCACAGGCGTCGCTCTCAAGCCTAACACACTAAGATACTTGTAAGTTGTCTACAGTCTCTTCTGCTGAGTGACAGCAAGAATGCCGCCGAGTTCCTACAGACGTTCGGGAGCATTCGTTTAGTCTGCCTGCATCCTGGAGAGCCGTGCTACACACAATTCTGTTTGTAGGAAATCCAATCGTCAATGGAGGCCCTGACCAAGGACGCGGGAAGACCCAACGTAGGTTCTGGTCTTGAGAAAACATCCTCTGAACCTGGTCCAGCAATTTCATCAAATATCTTATTTCCCGAAATCGCAGTGTGATCTGGGATCCAGACAAGAGTCAAAGAGTTCAGCTTGGCGACCGAATTTAGAGAGTTCTTGCATTCTCGCACTATTTTGGAACTGGTAAAAGGGTTGAGCAAAGCCTTAAGTCTGGCTATCGCTACAGATGCATATGCTCCGACCCTTCAACCTATTCTTAGCAATATAGTCCCCGGCCATTAGGATAGCAAAGGTCCCTGCTTAAAAAACAGAGGCATGCTTGCCCAACGAGTAGTGAAGGCTGGTGTTGTCGACTTCCACGAAGACACCAGTACCGGACCCATGATTGGTTTTAGAGCCATTCATGAAGACTCTATTAAAGCTCCGTCCAGGCTCAAACTCTGGCCGACGCCAGTCCTGAAGGCAAGGAAACTCGACTTTAAATTAACACAGCAACTGAAGTTCTGCTGTCATTGCATCGAACGGCATATTCATTGAACTACGGTCGTAGGATAAGTGTCGCGCAAGGTCAACAAAATTCCAAAGCGGATAATATGAAAGCCCGCTTCGCCTAAGACGGTAGATTGCTTTGATAGGTGAGCCCATGATATTAGTATCAAGGCGAGATAAATCAAGTAGAGCGTCTAGAATAGAGCCAAGCGTATTTGGAAAAGCTCCCATGCAGCCGAGGCAAGCCGTTCTTTGAAGTTAAGTGCAGTAGGCACGCGAAAACCCCATCCAGCAAACAACCGTCGCATAAGCTAGAAACTGTCTAATAATAACCGTATAGATCCAAAGAACCTTTTCAGTGATAAGCCCCATGTGTTGCCAGAAGCAGCCTAACACCCTTTGATGTCTTTGACTTGATCTACTATACTTAACGCCAAAATAGCCCCAAGCATTTCTGAAAGATGGAACTTGAATAGGTAGGTAGGTGTTCCAGCTGCAACAATGCTCGTTTAATTTGATGCCTTGTTTGGACGCGTATTTTCCTATAGGCCAGTGACTTGTACTAATTGTCACGGTCCCTGCAATGTCTGTACGAGACCTGCTTTGTAAATCTTGTGTTCTGGACCAATTGTCGTTGGGCCACATCTGCCTTGATATGACACAATTCCGCAATCCGTCCGACCTAATATCAGCGTTTGATAGAAAGTGTGTGAGGATCCCTCGTTTGATGGCTCCCATTTGTTTTAAAACACACTTCGCTAGGGATCTCTCAATGGCTGAAATTAGTCTCGCCAGCTCATAAGCTCAGTCGTTCCCCTCTTTATTACTGTGCCCCAGTACCCAGAGGAGACTGATCTTGAACCGATGCCCTAGTGAAGCAAGTTGCTTTTTGCACTGTTGCACCAGTTTGGACGATGTCGTGTTCCATGCCAGGTCCTTGATGGCTGCCTGGATAACGATAGGGATGTCGAGGTTTTGGATGGATGTAGGGTTATTTTTAATAGACGGCGAGCTCACAGTACTTCCATCTGATAGACAATGGACGAATCTGAGAGCCGGTACGACTTAGAGAAAATTCTAACACCTACACAGCAGGTCTCAATTCTATTGACACAAAATCATCAAAAATAGTATAAGCAAAGCAATTACAATAAATTTATGTAAAATTATTTAGATGGCGTCCAATGAGAAAATGGAAAGGGATTTTGAAGATCACTGAGCAACGTGCAAAATGGCTACATCACTCGTAAAGAAACTAAGAGCAACCTGCTTACTCGGAAGGCTCTATGTTGAAGCATAGAGCAATTGGGGCTTAGGATACATTAACCTTGCTGACACAGAGACGTATAAAGACTGCGAGGAACAAGAAGAATATCTCGAATACTTCCTATGCCACTGCTCAACGCTAGCGAGGATGCGACAAAAGACCCTGGGTTCGGATACCGGACTGAGGCATCCCAAGGACGAAGGAATCGGCAGCATCCTGGCCTTCACCAAAGAAACAGGAAGATTCGCCAGACAACACGCACACTAGTATCAACTCTGTAATTGTGTTCACCTTCCCTAGATCCCAACATAGGTCCGCAACCAAACCTATCTCTTTAGTTCCGACGATTAAAATGCAACGGGCCCAATCGAGGCCTAACTGAAGCGCCATCGTCTCGCCCTCATATACCATATCATACCATAGATGGTGTCCTGCTCAGAGAGCGTGAGTTCAATCTTTCAGCATCGCGATACCCTCTTGTGAATGAATCCATGGAAAGTTAAACTTTCATCGACTTACAATGTCGAATTTAAAGTTTCTTGCGTTGCAAAGATTCTTTTTCAAAAAGGTTTTATCAAAATGCCAATGACAACATCCGGATTAACGTGGCAAGGTCTACAGTATAAAAAACGAAGCTGAATAAAAAGGTTGAGCCTCTTTGATGAATAAACGAGTTAAAGCAACGTTTCCCCCAATTCATTACCGACGTTATTTTCGATTGCCTTTCCCCTAGGACATGCCTTTTTTTTATGAGACTTCTCCGCATAATGATCTGTTTAACATTTAGCACAGAAGCGTTGGAAATTGTGGGCAAGATTTCGGTATCTTTATAAGACATTTACCAAAATGCAAATGCAGACATTTTTCACCCGCTATCACAAGCTTAAAAGTGTTCCAAGGATATCATTCTGTTGGAGATAACGAAAATAGTTTTCAATTCTATTTCAACCCTCATGGCACCCCTACACTCGTGGCTCACTTTGAAACCCAACAAGGTCCCACCGACTTTTGTTTAGTGTTATGGCCACCATTCTAGGCTTCCCAGCTGTACATCCACACATCAGTGTTGATTAAAGAAATTCCACAAGTAGATCCCATTACCGTTCCGAGTTAATGACATTTCACAGTTGGCCTGGCCTCCCAGCCATCGTGTATCTATACAATCTCGCATTACATGGCTTGACTTGAATTGTCGGTTTGCCAAACGGCTCTGCCTAGACACTTAAGCAATTGAGCTAATTGATGACTGCCTTTTAATGGCTTGTAAATGCGGCAGAGGAAAGTTCCTGAAAATTACATACACACCGCTACAGTCATCCCCCATTACTGGGTTGAGTGTGATTTCCAGCAGAGCAACCAGCAAACATCAAGTATACGCTTCAGATCGCAAACAGTGTATGACAGGTGATACACCTGTTTAGATTGTTCCAAGGACAATGGCAAGAAATCCACATTTATGCAAAGCAGTCATATGCACACTCAAGTTGGGCGGAATGACAGCCATTAACAAAGCAAGACAAGGTATCTAATTTTGCGGCAAATGATTCGAGTACGGCATCAATTATTTAAATTTACAAATGTAAGGTGTTAACACCTCTCACCCGTGCAGGCATTTCATCAGCAGGAAAAGTCAATACACATGCGAATTTCTACCCCGTCAGAGATTGGAGACGAGCCATTCCAGCGGATGTTCATACGAGTGCGAGCGAGTTTGCGGTGTGGGTGCCAATAATTATCGATCCTATTCGGTAATACTGGTTTCGGTTATTTGGGGCCCATAATTAGATTACACATCTATGGTTGCTAGCCGATAATTGAAACTATTTCGATTAATTGGCTCTCGTTGCGATTCGGATCGCAGTTGCGAGTGTTACGGTTTGTGTGCCCACACACCCACCTAATCTGATTATCGAATAAAGCACATTGGCAGAGTGTTAATTAATATTCTTTTGGGGTAATCACTCAAAGGATAATTCCCCGTGTATGTGTGCTTAAGAAGCGGTATGAAAATGTCAAATATTTAATTACGTACAAGGACTTGTGCTGATAGCGATGCTGTTTTACATCGTATGGACCCAGACTTTAGATTTAGAGACGGCTTAGTGGAATGGATTAGTTGGAGGAGTTCTAATACCACCAAAGTGTTACATTTAAGCTTTAGGCGCGGAAAGAGCAGACAGTGTAGGTAGGAGGAAAATCAGAAAATTTCGAAATTAAGAGAAAAGTTAAAGATGTTCATGCTTAATTTGAGTTCGATCCCAGGCAATGACCTCGGATGGTCGAAAGAAGCTTTGCAATTTATCATCCGGAGTCAATAAATATGTAAGTTGGTTGGTCTCATTGAATTATACGAAAAGTAGGTAAAAGCTTCTTCCATGGGCTGAAGGACCTTCATATTACTGATTTTTGGCTTCCAGATAAGCCAGCACGACCCCCTGATTAGACTCCCATGACTTCACTTTTTATGGGTACAATGAACCCGCTAGAAGTCTAAGTAAGTCTTAAGGACGCCCACAAGACCAACAAATCAACCAAGTTAGATTAGGTAAAGGGGGTGGCGGCGTTATGTTAGGCTCCACCTCACTCGGATCTTAATTGATACGTTGTGTTCCCCTTTGTGGGATCCTAAGTGCGTGGTTCTTCGCCTCCCTAAACCACCACGTTTAAGGAAGGCCTTCGTTGGCATGGTTGATTGGTGGTCTAGGTTGGTAAAAAAGTACATAAGCACCTAGGGTCGTTTACCGAAATCTGCTGAGGCTTAGATAGTCGCAGAGAAAGTGTGTTTTCCACTCCGTTGCTTTAAATATATCGCCACATCCCCTGCAGAGGTTGGTCGTGTTTAGTCGCATTTTCCTTAGATGAGATGAGGCACATAATCAGACGAGCTCAGGGCTCAGTGGCTCAGAACCGAGTGAGAGATTATTATTTGGATCAGTTTTGATGCCTTTCTTCCCATTTCATCTGCCTTTTCAATGCCATCGATGGCTCTGTACCCCGGAATCCGACAGAGTGATTCTTTATTTTTGGATTTTGTGAATGACAGGGCTTTGATGACGGCCTGGCTATCGATGTATATGTCAATGTTTCTTCTCAGGGTTATTGAGAATAGCATATCATCGGTTATCACTAGATTTTCTGCTTGGAGCACACTGGCGGGGTTTGGAAGTTTTGTCGATCAATCAATGGCGGGTTAGTTTAGGTTAAGTTAGGTGGCTGCTCCCACTCAATCAAGGACACACTTAGACCAGATTGGCCCATTGCGATGTGGTATAAGGCTGAAGAACCGACTGACCAGCACCAGGAACCAGAATATGTAACACATCGAGATGGGTGACCGTAACGGTATAAAGCCTAAGAGCTGAACCATTTCGTCCCAGAGATAAAATTTCTTTTCTCCTGGATGTAGAGTTTTGCTAGATCGTCTAGATTATCAGAGAAGTATTCCTCGATGGTTTTCCTTCATGCAACTTTAAGTGCACAGTAAGTGTGTAGTGGCTTCCTTTTCCTCTTCATCTCTACAGCTTCTACAGAAATCGTTGGGGAGGACACCTAGTCCGACTGCATGTCTGCTTATGGAGCAATGTCTGGTGAGGACCCCTATTATTGAACCTAAGTAGATAAAAGTCTCTCCGTCGTTTTTAAATTCAGGTTAGGCAATGACGGATTCTTCTAAGTAGATTCCAGAGTTTCACCCTTCATCCCTTTTTGAGACAGCCCAGCCGATGCGTCGTTTAAAATGGATGTATGATTGGGTTTAATGACTCTTTATTCATCCCAACTCTCTCTTGATGGAAAGAGAGTTTGAAAGTTGAGTTCGAAAACAGGGTATGGCGTTCTGCAATCAGTTTTTGCTTCCAGTTTCGCGCATTAAGCGATGGTATGATATATGAGAATGAGCGCAAGGCTCTTTATTTAGGCCTCAGTCGGGCCTATTGTGTTCCCCGATTTCAGTCGTCGGAACTATAGAGATAGGTTTGGTTTGAAAAGTATGTTGAGGGGATCTAGGGAAGGTGGAAACAATTATGCAGTTGACACTAGTGTACGTGTGATCTGGCGAATCTTCCTGTTTCTCTGGTGAGGGCCAGGATGCTGCCGATTCTCAAGTCCGGTATCCACATGGACTCCAGGGTCTTCTGTCGCATTGTCGCTAGAGCTGGGCACTGGCATAGGAAGTGTTCGAGGTCTTTTCTTCTTCCTCGCAGTTCCTACATGTCTCTGTGCCCATTTAGCGATCAAAATAAATAAATAGCTGGCGCGACAGCTCGGGATGAGCCAAGGCCTAGCTTCTCGCAACCACTCATGCTGTGCGTGTTACATTTTTCGCACGAATAGAAGGGAGCTACAATTTATTTCTGACTCCGAGCGGCGAATTGAGAAGCTCTTTCATGACAAATTATACTCCCGGAGGCTTTTCGTTTTCCGACGAGAGGTGGTGCCACAAAAAATGTTCGGTAGACATGGCTGGGGCTCGTGGGTTCGAGCCGCTCGGTCAACAGTCCGACGCACCACTGAGCCACGGCGACCATCTAGCGATACTAGTGTTATTAAAGAAACCTACGCAAACGTCGCATAGTGTACGATTTAGCAAATTTAGCAGAGCAAAATTATTTTTTTATGGATTTTCATAATTTTTCGAACTGCAGGTTATTGTACATACTCAATAATTAATTTATGGATTTTTGTAGGACCCATTGATTGGAAAACACGTAAAATCAGGATACACGAACACATTAAGAATTGTTTACAGCCCATGAAATTCACAAATCGTAGTTCTTTGAAGTCGATCAAATGATGTGTGCAAAAAGATTGACGACAGGAATGCCAGCTTAAAGCCAGCATCGACTTGTGCGATTTGAAATCGTTGGACACTTTCTATAATTAGAAGAAATTGAAATTGATGATAAAACAACGAAATTCTATTTATTTTCTGTGTGTACATTAGTGTTCCAAGGCATAATCCCATACAAAACAGTCCAAGAAAACCAAAAGACGAAAATAGGGTCAACTGCACCTTCAACTATCACTCAATCTTATTATTTAAGAATCAACAAATGACTTCTTCCCAGTTATATGACAAAAATATAAAGCAATTTGAAAAAAAAAACCAAATAAGTTTCAAATTTTATGCGGCGCATAAAACGCAAACTACAGCCACCACACCACGTCTTCACAATATCCAATCCGAAGTTCCATTGATGCAAATAGCATAATCGAGGAGCTAGTTGATCGAAATTCAATGACTGAAGACTGAACATTGAATGGGATTGCAAAATTCTATGGGGTGCGCAACCATGGAAAAGTATTTTCAAAGTTTGCGTTTTAGCTGTGCACCCATCTGTGTAAAATAAAAAATAAAAAAATAAGCGCACCTCAGAATTTTGCGGATAGAAGTCGTAAATAGCATATTTTTCTCCGACTTCGTAATCCTTGGGATATTTTCCTAATGCTATTGCAGTACGACGGATGGCGGTACGAATGGGTTTAAAGTGTAGTAGATACAAAGGAAGTAAGTTAGTAACTGAGTAACAGCTTTAATTTTCAAAAAAAGACTCTGGGTGGGTAGATAGTTTATATTAATTACTTCATTAAAATAGAATGGAGCAAATTCATACATATGTATCTATGTTTGTGAGTTATTCTACATATGAGAGAAGTTTTAGGAATTGTTTTAGGTTAAACACTTTTTATGCATTTTATGTGTTTTTTTTTAATCTGGACCTGCCCTAATGGCTGATACTGCGACCAAACAAGATCTATTGTGCCTCCGGTCTACTTAACTTAACAGGTCTACCACCTTCCTAATGAAGTTTTTAGTAGACGAGTTTCTAACGAGCAGAATTCCAGAAAAATCCGTCTGCGTAGCCAGTACGATGCCGGAGATTCACAGAGACTATGGTTAGAGTTTTGTTCCCCTTCCAAACCGAACCGACACTCTGTATCTCAACTAACGTTCAGTTTGTTCAGATAATATCTTAGGTCGCAATGGTCGGTAAGGAAGCCTAATAGCTTCCTCATGCTATTCTTGTCAAAATTTGGAATTTACTTTTAGGAAAAGGGCTTGATAAGTCTCTTGGATTGATTAAGCCTGGGGATGTTTTCCCAATAGGCTAAACAAAGTTGGTGTTGCCAGTTGTTCAACAAATGTTGGCGGTAGCCCAATTAACGCCATAGAAAGGTTTTGGTCGCAAGAAGTCAAAAGCCGAATCGGCTCTAACCAGCTCACCCGCAGTTTCATTGCTTACAGTGCCCTAGTGGCCGGGCACCCAACCAAGCTTGACCTTGTTGTGCCTGGCAAGTGATTGTAGCAGCACTTGGCTGACCTAGATTACAAGGAAGTGGGATGTCAATGCTTTAAATGCTGCTCGACCATTTGCTTAGGCATGTACATATGTTTGTGCCCCTAATACATTTATCGAGGTTTATCCTGGCGTAGATCTTAATAGCATGGATTTCAGTCTTGAACACACTGCGGGTTGGGTCCAAAGACGCCAGGACCTACTCCAAAAAACATTTCTGATCCGTCGGTAAACCATATCAAATATCCTGGGTCTGATACGTGTTTTTCATTAGATCTGTCGACACGGTCTATTATTTCTCGCTCAAACAGTCTTCCAAAACTGCACTCCCTGCCCATAATATTGAGGATAATGTAGAACATGTCCCTACTTTGAACTGAGTGAACAATTTTCAGGTGACCCACAAGATTACCTGATTCATACTTCTGTTATAGCTGCAGCTTTATAACACAACGGGCAGCGATCTTCGTTGTGAAAATATATAGGAGTGTGCCACTGATAATAGCCTCAATGGCTGTAGGGTGCCAGGTGCACATAACACCTGTAATACCAAGACAGGCAATTCTTTGTAGCTTCTCAAGCTTCATTGCATTCGTTCGTTCACGTACTTTTGGCCCCCAAACTATGCCATAGGTTATTATGGGTCTTGCTATTGAAATGTACAACCAATGTATCATTTTGGGACAAAGATCCAAAGTTCTGCCGTAGAGACGCTCATAAGTAGCCCATAAGGCTCTAGTGACACGATCAGCCGCGAACTTTATATGTGTATTCCAATTTAAGCGTCTGTCTAAGACAAAGCGGAGATACTTCACCTCGCTGGAAAAGCCTACAGTAGTAGTAGTAGTGCATTTGACGATAATATGTCCGAGTATGACCAATCTTCATTTCGTAAAAGGCACTAAAACAGTCTTGCAAGGATTGATGGAGAGTCCTTTAATGTTGCCCTATTCTAAAACTTGCAGTAAAGAGATCAACCAGTCATTGTTTGTTCATCAGCATAGTCAATAACTTTGTAGCCCAATCTGTGGAGATTGTCTAAAAGGTTGTCAATGACTAAGGACCACAGAAGAGGAGAAAGAAATCCCCCATCCTTTTCCTGTGATTGCAGACACTGACACTCCTCCTGAAGATTAAGTTCTTTTTGACCCTTATCCATTGATTGATCGAGTCTTTGATTCCTCTTTTACTGATTGGGCATGCTATCGAAAGCGCCTGCGATATATAGGATGGCATATAGGGCTATTTCCTTGGAGCGGTGCGCATTTTCTATCTTTTTGACAAGATGGTGAAGGGCACCCTCCGCATAATTGCCTTGCCTGTACGCATATTAACTCGAATGCAGAGGCGTAGACATCTCTAGCCGGACTTTGATACGGACGTCCATTGGTCTTTCCATAGTTTTCAAAACAAAAGATGTTAAATTGATAGGTCTTTACGATTTAGGCTGCTTGCCTGGCCTATTGCCTGGTTTAGGAATGAATATCACTGTACCTGTCTCCAAGTCAATGGGATGTATCCCCAGTTGTAACTTCCTCTAAATCAAAGAAAGCACTCGACCTCATCACACTTCGGTCCTTATGGATCCGTTGTGATGCTCTCGAACATCACTACAAAAAAAAAACATATCGCCTGATACATAGTTGCCACCTAAATGAGAAGACGAAAAAACGAATTGAGTCAATGAACTTGAAGTTCACAAAACTCCAAAACAGCACTGTTTTGTCCTGTTGCGCATCATCCTGCCTTTGGTTCAGTTCAAAATTGACAGCGCAAAATTGTTTTTCGGTTTGGTGTTTTTTTGATTTTTTGGTTTCAGACGTAACTTGCTAAAACAAAATGTTGGTTTGTCTTCTACTTGATAGTCACTTCGCATTATTGTGACAGTCGCGATCTAGTCCGATGTGTCTCAATTAAGAGGAATCCACTGTATCCCAATTCGTTTACTTAGCATTTTCGATTTTCACATTTTTTCACTTTTTTTCAAACAAATTCGTTTTTTATTCTCCTTCACAGGACTCACGTACAGTGTTAGTTCTTTTATGCAACTTCACTTGATTGTATGTATGTGTGTAGGTAACTTAATGTACTTCTTGCTTTCCAAAAAGTTGTTACCCAGCTAAAGCATTACCATGTACAAAAGAAACTTTGGATTTCATTAAAATGGTTTCCAATCGAATGGTCAAGAATAAATCCAACCTAAATCCGAATGACAGCAACAAATTCCTTTCTTCCTGGGACCATAACTCTGGAAATAGCCTTCATAATACGGGTACGCTCCACCCAACCCACATGCATTAACCAATCATAGGAAACTCATTCAAGCCTATCCAAGTTGTAAAGTATCAAAGTCATAAAGAAGTCAAGGCTACCCAAGGATACGTGTACTATTTGTACCTTTTTTTTGACAAAAAACTGGCAATTTGCACTGGCAAAACTTCTAACACCTACAAATTCCGACAAATAATAACTTACACCAGACAAAAAAAAAACCTCGATAAATCATACCGTACAAGGGTGTGATGTGAAGCAATTCATTGCCAGGCTCTCAATTCTTCCGAAAGTCTTAATTCAAACAATACACTGTGCGCACACAGGATCCCCTCCAAACTTTGCCCAAACACATTCATCTTTTGGCGTAAAAGTTTCTCTCTGCGCAAAACTTTTCAGATACAATTCCCCCAGACAGATGATTTACTCTAAAGAAAACAGAAAAAGAACACAAAATCCAATGAATTCATATCCGGCCAAATAAAATAAACTATCATGAATAACAATAAAAATGGAAGAAGACCGACCGGTTTGTAGGTACATTTCAGCACCCTCGTCTTGGAATGTTCTGCAGCAAATTTAGGCTCGTAAAACTTTAACAATAAAACGATTGGAAGATAAAGCGGAGAAGCAGACAGAACCTTCCGTTCGTTCCCATAAGCCACGGCAACCCTTCCCAAAACGAATAAAAGTCACCCGGTCTCAAAGTTAAAAGTCGATTTTTCACAAACCTTGGCCCTTTCCCATGTGAGTGCCGGCGACGGAGAGAACGACGACGATCTGAAAGAAAAACAAAACAAATAAATTGTAAGGGATTCCTTTCTTCTATGTTATTGTTCGGAAGATAGGTCCTGGACCAGGCCTAGGCGAAACTCAAAAGAATACCCATTAAACCGAACGCATTCATAGGCATGGGGCATTTAAAAGAAGTATCTACTGCCGTAAAGTGTTCGCAATAGCCACAGACACACACACGCACATACATGCAGAGAAGGAAAGGATACATGAGGGCAGGCCCGGGAAATGGCGTGAGAGAGATTTGTGCGTAAGGGCTCATTAAGCTTCCAGGATTAGTTTAGTGATTTGTTTCACAACTCTCATATGTGATTCCGGAACGATGTGTTAAAATCAACCTCAAGTGACTCGGACTCCGACTCGGACTTGGAAGGATAATGTCCAACAGTTTTATTGAATGTTTGACGGTGGATCCTTCCCCCGACTGAGTGAGCAGCAGCCCCAACTTTGATTTATTGGATAAGTGTCTCTCCGTAGCGATTGTTTGTTTATCCACAGGATTCGAAAAGTGTCTTCCCCAGTCCCATCGCCGGCGTTGGGAATTCCACACGATGGATGGAACTTTTTATTTTGCAATTTGTTAAAGTCCTTGCGGGAATGTGTGTGTGCGTCCTTGCTGCGCTCCGTCACAGTTTGTAATCCATTTCACGAGCACATTGTCTATCCCTGTCCCATTCGGTGTTATTGCTACAGGATAAAGATTGTCATATAAACGACATGGTGGATGGCGTTCTTGTGTTTTATTTGTGTGTTCTTGCTTGATGTCCCCTTGAATTGCTGCCGGAGCTGGTCCTTCTGTATCTGTAAGCGAGAATGTTTGTTCCTCTTCATTTTTATAGCTGCTCCTTCGGTATTTTTCAGCATTTTGTCTCTCTGGCTTGAATGAGGTTGTGTCGTCTGAAATACTCAGAGGGAAAGCAATGATTCCCTTTTTTTTTTCTCGAAATTCCCATCTCTGATTTACAGGGGGGGAAGAGCGACGACTGTGTACCGTGGTTGTTATGACGAACGCTTAGTTTCATCCGCTTCGAAGATGGCACTCGCTTCTTGCATTATTGACGCGTATAAATTTTTTATTGAATTCTTTTACAGATCTGTTGGTGAGTATGTGTAATGGTGGCAGGTCGCGCCTTTCCATTGTCTGGGCGGAAAAGTTCAACTTTTGTTTGAGTCGATGATAGCTCTGTCATTTTCAAAGCTTAACCATTTATTTTTGGAATAAACTTCAATCTTTTGGAAAAAATGACGCAGACGGTGATATTGCCCCTAGAGACCGGTGTAATGGGCCAAAATTTGAGAAATATCTAAGGACGTTTAGAATGGTTCGAGTGCTTTGAACTCCTAATTGTTGAAGGAAGAGAATGAAAAGATGGCGCTGAGAGACTAGATTAAATATTCATACAAGAGTCACCTTTCCACCAAACTGAAAGGAGTTGGTGGTTTAAGTTTATTGCAAAAGTGAAACAATAAACCTGGTCAAACTTAAAGTTATTCTGTTGAATCGAGTGCATAAAGCATGCTTCGACAGATCTTCATTTAACGCGTGGTGTAGATTCGAAGTCTTTCCGGGCCGAAGCTCTAGTATGCACCCACTTTACGCTTGCCACCCATCCTAATCACTGTATTTAGACTGAAACGATGTCAGTGAGACAAAAAAAAGTTTGCCGTTGTCTCCCCTTATCCATTTACCCGCCTTGATACACAGAACTGAAGATCATCCTAAGAATTTTTTTTTCTCAAAACAACCAAGGGCCACTTGATCCACTTTCAACAAAGCCTATGTCCCCTTCTAAAGAGGCCTGCGATGACTTGTAACTTTTATTGTTTGAGAGGGGTTTGACCAATTAAATCCCTTCTAAGCTCAAAGAAAATGCAATTCTCAGGAACTGCCCCGCGCTTGATCTCAGTGTCTCAGTAACCAGGCAACCCTTAATGTTTTATCCGAGACTTCTTTCTTTTTTGTTGCCAGTGTGTACATTTCTACTTTGTCTTACCCTCCCTAACGGTTAAACCCATCGTGACTGCTTAAAATTCAAAACTCACGAAAGAGACGCCTTGGCCTTCTTTCGGTTGTGCCAAAGTCATCGACGTATACGAGGATAGCCATGGATAAAAAAAAATAAATAGCTGGCACGACAGCTCGGGATGAGTCAAGGCCTAGCTTCTCGCAACCATTCATGTTGTGTGTGTTAAAATTTTCCCACGAATGGAAGGGACCTACATTTTATTGCCGACCCCGAACGGCGAATTGAGAAGCTCTTTCGTGACAGATTATACTTGCGGAGGCTTGTCATTCCCCGACGGGAGGTGGTGCCGCAAAAATGTTCAGTTGACATGGCTTCGGCTTGAACTTACGCCGCTCACTCAGCAGACCAACGCACTAACCACTGATTCACAGCGACAACTAATCATGGATATCCCAAGCAAAACTCATCGAGTCCACGGTGGCGTTTACGTAACATATTTTCTCGAATGCCTACCTGGTAATACTGACAACACGGCATCATTGCCGCTGAATTTCCCTGTCATTGACAGTGACTAGCACATTCAATTCTAACAAAAATCATCGATCAACGCAGTAGAAGAAGAGTTTCCTTAGCTTGTTGGTTGCAAGGGGATTTCTATTCGCCCATCATAACGTCGGGGACATGAGTGCTCATAATGATGAACAAGCTTATCGATAACTGACAGCGATGTGTTCTTTTAATTACAGTCTGCTTACAAAAAAGAAATAAACCCATTACAACACTCAATTCCCACCACACCTCGTATCCCATGCCTGGAAATCCGCAGGCTAATAACTTTCACATATTTTTTCTAGCTGAAGCTTAATGTATTCAAACGCATAAACTTGAGCGAACTTTTAGTGGGTAATTTACCAAACGAGACTCGAAAAGCAACAACAGGGATGCTCTTCAATTTACCCTACATATGTACATTCTAGGTCTCCGTCTCTGGAGCGAGTACTGCTCGTATTTAAGTTAAACTTTATGATGACACCCAAAAGGAGTTCACCTTGATGGGTGGTGAAAGTGACTCACACAAGAATGCAATTTCTCACAAGAGGATGATAAAATTCAAGATTGTAAATTAAGTTTTTTTTTTTTCTGCTTCTTCAAAATTTAGTGCAATTACCTGGGTTCCAATGGAAGCAATTGCTAATAGTTCACGAGGTGAGATCACCTTCATTGTATGTGAAGCTCTCAGTGGAAAAAAAAAAACAAGGAAATTTAATTTACTTTCCCTGCAGGGCGTACTCTTCAGAAAGGAGGAGGATGCTGCTTTTCAGGAAGCTCACCTGAACGAGTTACTTCCCTTTTATAACCCCAAAATTGCGTAAGCCTGCATCTTTGTGTTTATTTTATTGAGAAAGAAGATTCTACTGGTGCCACCCAGCTTTTTTGGTGGGCTTCTCCTCGGTAATGGGACGGTTTTAATTAATTTTTTGGAAGTGTAGAGGAAATTTCTTTTACGGCAAAGCAGTCAAATAGAAGGCACAACGTACTACCAGAGAATGTATGTTTATATCTATTTTTAATGATAAATTAAAAATATCTTTCGCATCTATGTACATATGTACGTATTTCCCCACCGGAAATTAATCCTTTTACGGTTTTTGTAGAATGTCTGCCACGCGAGGCAATTTTTTTTAAACAACAAAGTAGGGAAGGTAGAATAAAAACAACGAGTTGCAATGTGAATCCTTCAAACACACTTATTCGATTATTCTCCCAAAAATTATGTTCATTCAGGGCAGGGGACAAACTGTTACCAATATCGTTGTACACACAATTATGCGATGCCTTGGCATTACATTCTAAATGAAAAACAAGAAAGGTATCGGATTGGGAAGCGAAAGATTTGAGAGAAGAGGACTTTCGAGTTAGATTCGAAGATCCTTTTGTGTCTGGACATCGTTTCGTCCTCGAAGTCGGATCCAACTCTTAACATAATACAGGTGGAAACTGAAATTGCTGACACGTACGCTCAAACGGATGCAATCAAAATTCTTTACCAGTTCGAAGTGTGCTGTGGACAAAATCTTCAAAACCTTGCGCGGATTCACTTAATTAGCTAATCCGTCAATCGACGTTCAGACTCTTAAACAGAAAACTCTTTCATTTGAAGGGTGTACGATAAATGGCTGCCTGAACCTTGTCCACATTCTCAGGAGGTGAACTGAAGTAGAATTCGTCCTCATACCTAAGACAGGGAAAAAGCTCATGCTTTGCTCCTAAGGATTTGGGTCCCATCAATCTATCATCCTTTCTACTAAAAACACTGAAGCGGCTGATGGATTCCCACCTACGCTGCAGCATTGATACCAAACATCGACGGTTCGACGTGTGCAGGGTGTGGGTTAGTACGTAGGCTTATCCCTGAAATCAATCATTCAGGTTTGCGAATCGTGCATGCCGATGGCCCGGGCTGCCGGTGTCTATGAAGATTACACATCCTTTGGTGCAACCTTAAAAAAAAAAGATACCAAACTTCTATCAGCGTCCCAAGATGCTTATTTTAAAGGCAGATCTGTCGAAACTGCTTTCCGCTCACTGGTACGTACCATTGAAAAATCACTTAGCGTCAAAGAGTTCACCATGATTGCCTTTTTGGACATCGAAGGAGCCTTCAACAACGTCAAAGCAGAGGTGATCACTGATGCACTCAAAAATTTGGGAGTCGAGGCTTCGTTCAGATACATAATTGAAAAACTGCTTATAGGCAGAGGAATCAGCACATCTGAGCAATGCTTCGGCCCGCAGACCTGTGAACTGCGATGCGCCGCAAGGCGGTGTACTCTCCCCCCTTTCTCTGGTTGTGGCAGTTAATAAACTGCTGCTCGATCTGGCTAGGTCTGAATGCCCAGTGATTGCTTATGCAGATGATGTTGCGCTTACTACCTCCGGTAAATACTCGAACATCCTTAGTGAACTTCTTCAAAACGCCCTTTCAATCCTTTTAAGGTGACCAACTAAAAGTGATCTGGGGAAAGATCCGAAAAGACCGAACTTGTCCCCTTTACCAAGAAATACAAAATTCCTTCAATAGACCCGCCTTCTCTAAATAGGACCAATCTGTGCTAAAAAAAAGCAAAGATCAGCTTGCATATGCATTAGCGGAGCACTAAGAACCACCCCATTCACGGCACTCAACGTGCTCCTAAATCTGTTTCCCTTGAATATTTTTGGATAGCGCAGCCCTCAGACTGAAGGCCTCCTTTCAATGGTCAAACAACTATATTGGCCACTCCTCGATCTTAGATCACTTAACATTCATCCCGGAAAACACCGACTGTACACCGTCTAAGTTGAGCTTCAACCTCATTTTTCGGACGTCAATCCCCTCCCGAGTGGAGTGAGTGAATGATGATTCCATAGATAAGCACTCTGTTCACTTCTAGACGGACGGTTCTGAAACCGAGAACGGAGTGGGTGGTAAAGTTTTCTCCGAAGTGCTCAACTTGAGCATCTCCATCCGTCTCACCGACCATTGTAGCGTTTTTCAGGCAGAAATTATGGCGATCAACGAAGCCTTATCCTGGCTTAGGAATAATATGGTATCCTCCAAGGACATTACAATTTCTACTGATAGCCAGGCTGCTATAAAATCCCTCGAATCAGTAACATGTACATCAAAAGTTGCTTCAGATTGTCGCTCATCTCTCATGGAGATGCAGAACATTTTAGCATTCACCTATGCTGGACATCCGGTCATAGGGACATTGCAGGGAATTGTAAGGCCGATGAACTCGCCAAATGTGGTACTACTCCAGAGATCCTACCATAATGGAGGGATCTGGGTATTCCACTTGCTACATGTAAATTACTCTCAGAGTACGACACGATCATCAAGACAAACCAAAGATTGTATCATATACCGCACCTCCAGAGAGATCTGGTCTTTGCTAAACCTCACTCGATCCAATATTCTGATATTCCTTAAAAGTCGCTCATCAGCAACGTTTTCGGCCTTTTTCATCGGCCTTCATGCCAGAAGGCAGAGGCCGCAAGGACGAAGAGGAGGAAGAAATTATCATCCTTTTCCTCTGCCAAGAAGGAAGTTCTCTCTAGGAGCTTATCACTTCAACGATTTTGGCGAATTATAGCAAACTCATGTCTAATATATCCTCAGCTTCATCAAGAACTCCAAATGGTTGCAATAGTTGGAGTGCCACCTAGGATGTAAATCCCCGTGGCATCACAAAGGACCTTCCTTGGCGTTCATCTGTCTGTGCTTCACATGGACAGCCACCTTGTTTACCTACCTAGGGATGAAAGGGGTCTAATTTATCAACGACCAGCGCAGCCTTTAAACGACCAAATAATTCTTGATCTCGGGAAGAATTACTTTTGCCGCTTCTGTCTCATGTCACTTTTACACTTCAATCGTTCAAACATTTGTAATTTCACAGTTCTTGGGCGCGGCCGACTTACTTATGTAAGTCTAAGTAGGAACCACTCAAATGACCACCGAGCTTGAAGTAATTGATTTCAAAAGTACTCTCATCACACTACAATTTGTTACGTGCATTCATCAGAAAAGAAAAGAAAGAGAAAAAAAATAACAAGAAGAAACTTATTCGCCTGCGATAAAGGATCCTAATTAGGACTTCGCTCGTCGGAGATGACAAATGCTCTTGCATAAAATATTTAAAAAGCACAATAAATCCACATTGACAAATGAGCATGCAAGACATTTCTCACAGCCCCGAGCATCGCCAGGTCGAGACCATCAGCCAACTATGTACACTATGTACGTCTGTACACCAAGCAGCGCTTTACGTAAATCCGCTTATCCTCCTTTATAAATGTCCACTTCGCCGCACTGAATTATTACCGCTTTCAAAATTTGACTTAAGTTACGGAAACATAATAATTCTTGTGCCAGTCGCTATTTAGATCCTTCTCGAGCTTCGCTCTCTGTGAGGCGAAGTAAAAAACAAAAGTATAAATCTTTCCAAATTGAAAAGGACGACCCGCCTGCCCCCGCTTCAACGGTGAAACCAGTGCCACTCGACTTATTCAAAAAAAAAACCCCACCAGGGCGGACAAACACCTCATGCATCTTTTGGTATCAAAGCATCATTGGAAAGTGCATAAAATGCAAAGTCCTTTTTTTTTTTGGGAGAAGGAACTCCAAGAGGATGGAAACAACTTGCATGGGTACACCACACACATGCATACGAACACACACGACACATGTATGAATCCATGTTACCACTTATCTTTAACGTTAAGGATTTAGAAGCTCCAGCATTGGCCGTGCTATCTGTTTTCATTAAAACGACTGCTCCTCCAGAAGACTTTGTCGGTTTGGCCGGATGGTTAACCCTGCATAATAAGGGGCTGGGGAGCAGTGGACACGCTCGCGTACGTGCATGCGGTGATGTATCAAGTCACAGGAGGGCTATCGCCATTTGAGTACATAAGTCAGGACGTCTTTCCTTATACGAACACATCTATGTTTGGCTTTTCTGAGAAAGAGAAAGAGAGAGACCACGTTAGAGAGACTCTTCACGTTAATGTAACGATTTGAATGTGACTGCAGTGGTGCAGTAAAACGTTTATCGACGACGAAGCAGACGACGATGGCGACGGCAATGAGATTTAAGACACGGGGAGACGACAAGGACGACAAAGACCGTGCGGGCTCAAAGGCAAAGGGTTTCCTTGCCGGAAGGAAATCGTATTCATTGTGTGCGCACATACTCAGTCTTTAATGAGATCATGTGCGTCCTTAGTTGATGTGCGCTGACGTTGTCCTGAATCGTTGGTTTTTTTTCTGTTTTTTGTATTCTTTCCTTCTTCATCGTGTCCTCCTTGGTCACAAAAGCCTTGCAAATAAATTGTGTTACTCCTGCGGGAATGTTACTCTTTATAAATGATCAAGACTGAGAGACACTCCGCCTCGTGTGGGTCCTGTTTTGTGTGTGTGTGTCTGCCCCTTCGTTTTATTTGTCACAAGTGCTGCTTCTCATTAGTTTCGAGGATACACTCGTAGCCTTAGAAATTCGCTTTGGGAGTTAAAAAAATTTCGTTTGTTCGGGATCTATTGATTCGTTGGGTGGATTTCGAGTTTTGTGTTGTTTGCATTCCGGTAAGGGTGGTGGTTGTGGTTCACTAGGAAAGGATCAGATGCACATTAGCATGTATAAATAAGTGATGTGTTTGCTTGAACCTCAGATAATAATGGGAAATTCCAATGCACCTACGTGCACAGTGGAGTAGTTTTTTTTTAAAGCATTTAGGAGGAAGAGCTGCTGAAATTGTATTCATAAAAGATACCAGAGGTATCGCTCTCTATGGCATTCATAAATGAAGTGAACTTCCTTACACTGATTCAAGCCAAACTTTGACACAAAATTTCTTGGATATTTCAACTGTGATTCTCGCTTTCGTCTACATATTTTGGACCAGTCTAATACAAGTCTCTGGGAACTTTACATCTATGTGCATATCTTTCGAGTCATTTCGGTACTCCATCAGAATCCTTAGATTTTTTATTGCGTCAACTGTCGTTTTGCCTTTCAAAAATACGCATTGGTGGTTGTTCAGCTTAATTATTTGACGAAGTCGGGAGTTGAACATTCTTTCGACGGTAGTTGTTGCATTCGATTGTCTTTGCCTAAGGACACTTTTCCCCATGGATCCGGCATCAGTTAACCTGTCTTCTTCTATGACACAATTACTTACACTCGGCGAAGTCCCAGAATTCTAAGGAAATGTTGTCAAGTCATACTGCCATTCCCTGCTTCGTGTTTCTGACTATCTCACTTCCTTGATCTTCCTCTTCGTGCGAATTACCAATGGAAACCACTCGAGGTGAACATTTTTAATTAAAATCCAAGCATCTGTCAGAAATAGTGGCGTTGGACATCATTAATTAACTTTGGTGACTGGTTAGGTTTGGTTTGGTTCACACAGGGACTCACTTAGACCAGATTAGCCCATTGTGATACCATGATGAAGAACCGGCTTACCAGCACTAGAAAGCAGAGTATGTAATACAGAGTACATCGAAATGGGTAACCGTAACGGTATTAACCCTAAGAGTTGAACTAATTCGTCCCAGAAATGAAATTTCTTATCTTCTGGCTGCCAAGTTCGGCTAGATCGTTAGGATCATCGTACAAGTATTCCCCGAAGATTTTCCTACTTAATGTCGCAAGGGCAGAACGTGTGCACAGTAGGTGGATTGTAGTTTCCTCTTGCTCCTCGCAGCTTCAGCTTCTAAAGAAATCGTTGGAGTGGATTCCCAGTTTCAGTGCATTTCTGCCTATCAAGCAATGTCCGGTAAGGACCCCAATTAGTCTAAGTTTTTCCGGTTGGTTGATAAGAGTCTCTCCGTCTTTTTTAAATCCAACTTGAGCCAGATTTGTCTTGACAAAAGACAAGTGCTGATATTGTTCCCCCTGTAGTTTGCCTGTTTCTTAGCATCCGTCTCGAGGAGGAATTTGATCGCAGGTACAGGTAATTCCCCAAGGTTTTCGGAGAGATGCCGTCCTGTGCCTTCTTTTGCTAGCTCTTCATTACCTGGAACGTCCCTGTGTCCTGGGAACCACCATAGGGCTATGTCGTCTTCATTGTATTGTCGGCGATTCCAAGGCTTAACTAGCTACCTAACTATCTATGCGCAGTACTATCTTTCAAATTATTTGAAAGCCAAGTCGCACCTTTGCGGATGGCCGTATTTTTTGCTTGAAATATACTACAGTGATCCGGCAGTCGCGTAGTAATTGTTAAGCCAGTTGTATTGGAGCAGACTTCCGCCCCAGTACCACTCGCTGTTTTAGATCCGTCTGTGAATATTTCTAATGCAGATTCGCTCAAAACCTTACCCGACTCCCAAGAGCTTCTGCTAGGAATGGCGACTGAATTTCTTTTCATTTGGGCTGCAATTTTAAGATACCTCGAGAATTTGTGTTCTGTTGACTGAGTTCTTCTGCAGCCTGTCTTTTGTCTTCCGATTGTTAAGCCGTCCCGGTGCAGACTCTTCGTCGCCACTGCACTAGTCTGAGTTAACACTTCTTTCTCGCTTTTTTTCACTTTTTACCACTTATACCCCAATGTACAATTTATGAATCTAAATTAAAATTTTTTTTTTGTACTTCAGTTGTGGTGCTCAAACATGCATATGTACATGCATAAGTCAAGAGGAATTATAAATGTATTTACCGGTCCTTAAAGTCAGACGGTGTAGGTATTATCCGTGAGTTAAAATTCAAAATGAAGCTTCAATTCACTTTATGTGAACCCGTATACATTTTACTGTGTCGACTTACAGCCAACAAGACATTCGATTCCGTAAAAAATAAAAATTTACATTTAATAGGATTAAGTCAGATTACATATACAAAATAATTGATGGGTTCGTGCCACAAGGAAACATATATTATCCTCTTTATTTAGGCATGATCCAATGTCCTTCCGTTATGACGTTAATCTATTCTCTTGTGTTGTCGAAGAGGTCAAGCCTCGAAGGCTTAGACTAGTCAGGTATGTTTCGTGTAAGTCTATAACTCTTCAACTAATTAAATGTACTGCAGTCAGATAATAGACTGACAGGGTGGATCGATTCAAGAATGCCCCGCGTGTGAAATAAAAGAAACGCTGAGAAAGTGGCACTTGTTTGGTATCATGGGTTGGCATAGATGGCAGAAGCAGTACCCTACTGTACTCTTATAGCATAATGACATCTTTCGACGATGGTTAGATGTTTTAGAAATAAGGCAGGCACCGACTGACGTCAACATCGCAATGGCTAGTATTGTAGCTGTAACCAGGCATTACTGCTTATCATCATCATCATTTTCAATGACCCGCCTATCCACTAAGAGGATCGCGGGATTAGGATACTTAAGTGGACTCTCCACACCTCACGATTTTCCGCCATCGACGCTAAATCATCATCGCCCGCTGAAATTCGGTCTGGGTGGACGTAAGGATGACCAGTCATCAGCGAAAAGCAGATGGCTTATCCTTAAGTCCCCCAATTCGAACCGTTTTTCATCACGGCTGCGCCTTAATATCCAATCCATATAAACTATGAAAAGGAGAGGTGACAAAACGCATCCCTGGCGAAGAACAACACCCACGACGAAAGGTGGCGATTTAACGCCGTTCACCGGAACACAGCTCTTACAGTTTGTGTATAGAGATTGAATGGCCCTCAGTACAGAACAGAACCCATACTCATGTTATACATTCCAGAGTTTACCTCGAGGTGTCCGATCATATGCTTTCTCCTAATCCACAAAACAACTGTAGATAGGTTTGGGATACTCCCAGGCCTTCTCATGTACCATTTTTAAAGTGAATCGGTTGTGCATCTACCTGGACGAAAGCCGCACTACTAATCGTACAACCTGGACTCGACCATAGCTCTGGAACGTGCTTCCAACACCTTAGCAAAGACTTTTTCGGGGAGACTTAAAAGAGGTATACCGCTATAATCGAGTAATCTCTCTTATCCCCTTACTTAAAAAGTGGTACAGTCACCCCAGTTTGTCAATCGCTAGGTGTTTCACCGCATTCTCAGGCCACTTTATTGACACGAGAGAGCCATTCCACTCCCACTTTACTCAGAGCCTTGAGCATTTCTGGCCGGATTTCATACACACCAGCAGATTTGCCGACTTTAAGGGCTTTAATCGCCAAAGTCACCTCCTCTACGGTGAAACTTTTCTCCGCCCTACTCAAAACCATGCATCTGCCGCCGAACTTCTTCCAGGACTGCTCCTTGGCTACTTTAACAGCCAGCTTGCAAGTTTTTCGCGCCTCCATGCAATAATTATCGAATACTGGTTGTTATACTGACTTGACCTGCTGAGCTTGTAAACCCGAGTCTTGGCCGAGAAACAAAAACAGCAGCACTATTTCCTTAATAGAATCACCGAAGATGTCATTTCTCCTGGAACGGAAACGGTTCCATGGGCTACTCCGACATATGTAGAGCTGAGGCCGATAATGGTAATTAGCGCCGTTGAAAATAGGGAGCTCCAAAGAGACCAACAGCAGTGCTTCCGCCCCTGAGCTGCTTTTTTTTACTATGAAATTAGTCCGGAAGTTTGGTAGCTGCCCGACTACGTACTGTAAGCCACCATAATACTAGACAGTGGAAGATGAAAGGTCTCAGGACGCGACCTATGTACATATGTAAATCCAATGAAATTGTTCATTACAAGTACCTGTAACAGTGGAGATATAAACCCTTCCATGTGTGCCCCTCTTCACGTTAACACCCTGGTATTACCAGCGTTCACCATGGCGCGTAGGCATAATAGAAACTCTTACACTCTCTAGGGGAAACTAGTGAACCCTTGGCATCACCGACAGGATAAAGCGAGTAGTCCGTGGTGCAAAAAATGCTCTATTCTTTCCTTTAAGCAGTAAAGGCAAACTCAAAGCAGACACAATTCAATGCACTCTTGTTTGAAAAAAAAAAAATGTAATCGCTCTTATCCGTATTTACTTAATCCCTTTCCTTCCCACTGAAACATTTTCAAGAATAAAGTGAAACCGCAGATATAAGTAGAAAAGTTTCAATAAAATTATTTCTAACAATAGTAACAAACCATGTTGAAGATTGAATTAAACTAATAATCCTTTGACCCATTTTCCCAAAGATCACACAACAATAATCAGGATACGGAAGCACAAGCCACCCACCTTAGCCACAGCGAATAATGAATTTAATTTTCTTATCGCAAATTGTTCGGCAAACTATCCTATTTCAAAATAATTTAGCTTCGAGAAACGACTACCGAACACCGAAGATGATACAAAACTTTCACCCAACCAAACCAAGTGGGAAAAGGAAACTTTTTTTTGTTTTTTTTTTCGTTCCTTGTTCTTGGTGAATTGTCTAAAATTCACTTTCCCTCTCTCCTATGATCCTGAGACAATCCACCGTCGTCGTCGTTGCCAAATTCCAAGTAACTTTTGAGAATGACAAATTTCATAAAGTTTTCACTGCGGAGCAGTTTTGTGTAACTCCGTTCCACCATTAAACAGGACATAATCGGATCTGTGAGTAGTATGGCATCGCTTTTGGTGTTTTGCTGTTGTGTCGCCTTCGCACAGTGGGTTGAGTGCATTTTGAAGGACAAAACTGGCATCTTATCGACAGAGTGGCGTGTCCTAGTAACGCGAGTCCATAAAACTTTTCATTTGCACTAGCTCCGAAGTGTAAAGGAAATTTCAATTGCAACACTTAGACAACCCCCAAACCCCAACGCCACAGTCCGTATCCGTGCGGAAAGTTTCTCCATCAATTTTTTTTTTTTTTTTTTCCAAAAACCTTAACATTAACTTTTGCGTCTACAGAGCTGAAATTGAACAACTTCTACACGCTATGGCAAAAAAAATGGTTTTTAAAAAACATTTCCTTTTGTATGTAGGTACAGTACCCATAGAAACCACCTTGAAGTATGGGTTCGGATGATTGGCTGCACTTATTTTTAGCACGATTATTGGGAGCCGACAAAAATAAATTATGCAACCGAGGGTTGGCGTAAAAATAAATCACGTTCGAGGTAAACGACAGCCGTCGCCTCTAAAAGGGCTATTAACGGCGTGTTGACCGATAATCAATACGCTACGTATGCCTATTAATAGCAGATTAATTCGTACGTAATCCACTCGACCACTTGCCCACTCAATCAGTGTGAGCACTCCATTATTTTTTATTATTTTTTTGTATAATGGATGTAATGGTGCTTGTATGGACAGTTTTTTTTTTTTTTTGTTTACTCCAATGGTCGAGTTGGTGTTGAAATAGCATTAACTCACCCCCCACCCGAAGTTGAAGTCATAATTGCATTCGGGTGGAATGGCAAATAATTGTTTATGTTAATTTGATATAGGACCGCGAATGGTCACATTTGGAAACATGGAAGGCAACGAGTTGATCGTTTTGTTATTTACGTTCTCCATGGGGTGTGAGGTATCCTTTAGAAGACTCTGCAGGCTTGTTGGCAGTTATTTTTGTCGCTTATTAAAGTTCGTGACTGATTCCTAGAAGTGTTTTGGAATTATTTTTATTTGCATATTTTTTTTTTTTCGAGTTTGGAAACTGGAGTACTCAGACGCAACTGGTCCATTGAACTACCAGAAAGCGGGATCCAGACACTTTATTGGAATTTCGAGAAATCACTTTAATGCTGAGGATCTTACAGTATCAGATATCACCACATCAGCACCAAAATTTCCCACCTTATCCAAGTTAAGGCAGGAAAATCGCGAAGGAAATGATCCAAAGTACCGTCACCCCCTTCACAGGCATCGCAGACAGTGGTGTCGCTTAAGCCCAACACACTAAGATGCTTGGCAAAAGCGAGTGACAGCAAAAATGCCGCTGATTTTTTACAGACGTTCGGGAGCGTGCCGTACATAATTGTGTTTGAAGGAATCTCAATCGTCAAGGGCGACACTCACCGAGGAAGCGGGAAGACCTAACGCAGGTTCAGGTCCTAAGAAAACACGCTCTTAGCCTTGTCTAGCAATCTCCCGAAACTTTTCCCGAAATCCCAGTGTGATCTGGAGCAAGGCCTTTAGCGCAGCCTGGCTATCGCTACAGACGCAAACGCTCCAACCCTTCAACCTATCTATATATATAAAACTCTTTGTCCTGACTGACTGACTGACTGACTGACTGACCCAGAGATAGGCGCACAGCCCAAACGGCTGGTGCTAGAAACTTGGAATTTGGACAGTAGTTTCCTTTTGTGGCGAAGACACCCGCTAAGAAGGGATTTTTGGCATCTCAGCTTTTACAGGGTGTTATAGGGTGTTCAAGTTTGTATGAAAAAAAAAATTTAAATTGGACTTTGGAATTGAAATTTGGTGGGTATATTCTAGAACAGAAATATTTAAAAATCAAAATTATGACTGTGGGCCAAGATACAGGGCGTCAAAGTTTTGCTATTTATAGTAATGCGCAACCGTAGTCAGCGGCACATATGGTTACGTGATCGTATGTTATTTTTGTTTTGCCCAGTTGTACAAGGGTAGTTTTTTTCATTTTTCTTTGTGCTGCTTTTCTTCACTCAGCACGGTGTCTATTCATGTATGTATGTATTTGATGGAAATATTTTTTGTTGTAGTCGCAACTTGAACACAAATATTCTCCGATACATAATCCTGCCTATTTGGCAGGAAATCATTTACACATGTAAGTACATACACATGTATAAATTAAACTATTTAAAGCTAGATTTACTTAAAAAAAAATATTTTTATTTACTTCTTTACGAACTACTTCTTACGAACTACTTATGATTACTGAATGACAAAATATTTCATATCTTAAAACTAAGTGCATATCCCATACTGCCAGACGACAGGTCAGCATACCTGTTGGTGGCTCAAGTATCCGCTCGTTGTCGATGCCTCGTGTGTCCGGTTGAATATGATTCGCTGCATTCCATCACGTACGGAGTTGATGTTGTTGCTCGTGGGAACTGTATCATGCATTGTTTGCATGATGAAATGTTTCTGGCGTTAACTCCTCCACCCTTAGAATCTTACGTCCTCGTGAGATGTTGTTGACGTCACTAGGTGAGGGATGTCTTCAAGTCCTATGGTTATTGATGATGATGATGGCATGTTGGTATTAGACTGTTCGTTTTTAGTCATGCCTTTATTTCTTATCAATTTGTATGCGAAGGTTGCGATGGCTAAGACTGTAACCACTAGTATGATGTTCACGGTTAAGTTGATCTCGTGTTTCGTTTCAAGCAGCTTGATTTCCTTCGTTCGATTAACATAAAGATCCTTGATCATCTCGAGAGACAATACTTCTTCTATCTTGTCAGGTTTATATGACGGTTGGAGTATCGCTGGTAAAGGTTGATGACTTGTGACTTCTTTTGACATGATCGTTCTTCCTTTAACTTGAATGGTAGTGTTGAAGTGTTTTATGATGAACGTACCCTTGAGCATGACAGTATCGTTGTTGATGAATATTGGGCCATTAAACTGATTTAGTAGTAGGATTCCTGGAGCTATTTCATCTACATCTGGGATGTGCTCATTGTTGATGATGGGACATGTTGCTTTCTGACTCTTTATCAGCATTGGGATGCACGATGAATTTCTTAAACTTACAATGTTATTTTCGTTACAAATAGAAAGACTATTATATGTTTTACATTTGTTTGTAATGCCATGAATGTCTGTATCGCATTCCAGTATTGAATCGTATTTAATTTTATTGATTATTTTATTTACTTTAACAGGTTTTATTAATGACAAATTACATAGTTCTTTAGTAGTTGTTGGAATGCTTAAAATATAAATTAAGTTATTATCATTTGAAGCGATTTTTATCTCGGCAAATTCTAATGCTTCATCTACATTCACATAGGGAATATTTTCAACTTTCATAATTGTTTCTGTTATATTTATTTCGGTGTTAGATAATATAAAAGAGTTTATTACATTTACTTTTGCCCAATGAATGGCATAAACTACATTAACTATTTCCTCCTTAATTATATCTAATTTATATTTAATTTTTGTAATTAATTCACTATTATTAAGTTCATTTTCTTTGAATGTTTTCATAATCTTATTTGTAATGTTCGTTAATTCATTGATCTTTTCTAATGACATTTTATTAATTATTACTTGATTATTATTATTTCTTAATACATTATTCATTTTATTAGTAATTATTTCATAGTCGTGGTGGTCCGGGCTACCCGCAATCCACTTCCACGCTGAACCTAAAAAATCTAATGATCTCTTACTCTTACTTCTATTATTTATCTTAAGTCTATTTAGGTAAGTTCGTATACGGGATATTTCAAAGGAAAGGACAGGAGTTAGGATATGGTTGATAGTAATGGATGTCTTTAACGTAGCTTCCAAGTTGTTAAGTGTTGTTTCGTAAGCTTCGATGTCGATCAAGTGTATTATCTTGAATGATCCGTTCTGCAATTTCGCGCGACCTGTATTGATCTTTATTAGCTGTGAATTCGAGTAGTCCAGAATTTGTGCCTCGCCATTGCAGAGTGGTAATAATGTTCTATTGAAAAAGTTAATTTTTTATAAGATTTTTATGAATGATTCTTCCTGACTGGGTAATAACTGTTGTATTTCTATCTTGTGCAACTGTCTCCTTTTTATATCTAGAATCGAGCTTATTTCCTATTCTTTTGTTAGTTTTTACGTAAATGGTTTCGCCAATAGAATATGTTTTAAGTGGACTCTTTCTTGCATTATGGTATTTTAAATCTGCTTCTTGTTTATCGCGTAGTTTATTCATGTTTTCTTGTCTTTCTTGTCTAAGTTGTTCTGGATTGGTTAGTAGCTCTCTACCGAAAAATGTGTCTATGGGTTTTTTGCCTGTAGTGGTGTGAATGGATCGGTTGTATTCATAGATTGATCGATCTAGTAATTCTGAAAAGGTGGTATGAACATTATCTGTCTTAAGGCAGCGGATTAGTTCTGAAAGTGTGGAGTGGAATCTCTCCACTTGACCGTTGACGGAACTTGTGTAGGGGGGTGCTTTGAAAACTTTAATATTGAACATATTCTCTAACATGAATGTTATAGAATTAGAGGCTAGGGATTTTTCATTATCCATGACAATTGTTTGGGGTACTCCAAAAGCCAGTATAAGTTCTCTTAGAGGTTGCTTTATGTCCTCTGAAGCTCTTGATCTTAGGATTTTGACCAGGGCATATTTAGAGAACTTGTCAATTGCAGTAAGGATAATTTTTTTGTTAGTGAAGTAGATATCTATATGAATAATCTGTCCGGGATATTCGGGGATAGGTGTAGGTTGTAATTCATGCTTGTTCGGGTGTCTGTCATATTTATGCTCTTTACAGATTTTGCATTGTTTTGTGACTTTCTCTATTTTGGCTCTCAACCGTGGAAAATAAAACTTTTGCAATAATTGCATTTTATTTTCGCGGGAGTTGCGATGTGCACGATTATGTTCCTTGATAATTTCGGTTTCCTGCTGTGTTTCGTCGATTAAGTCTATGACTTGGTTTCTTGCGAAACGTAATCGGTATTGGCTAAAATGTGTCGGGTAAATTTCTTGAAGTTTGCCTAAAATTCTTTCATCAGTTTTGATACCATTAATAACGGATGGATTAAGGTATCGTTTAAGAATGTCAGTTAAAATTTGATCAGTGAACTCAGTTTCAACTATTACATGACGGTGATAGGTAGGGAAAATAATTTTAAATTCATAGGATGGCGTTGTTCCAAGGGAAAGGATAATCTGGTTTTTAAATACGTTGATCGGCTCATTTGCTATAGGTATTAGATATTGACCGGAACTCTCATCGCTATGTTGGGTTGCTGTTAAACTATTTACTTCAATGGTTCTGGGTGGCCTTGACAAAGCATCTGCGACGACATTCGATCTACCAGGCTTATATCTTAACTCGTAATTATATTCCTCGAGTATAGCCTTCCATCTTTTTAATTTGTTGTTGGAATTTTTATTGCTCAATGCATATGTCAGCGGTTGATGATCAGTAAATATTTTCAGAATCGTAGGACCGTAAAGGTAATTTCGCAAAGTTTTTAGAGCCCATACTATAGCCAACATTTCTTTTTCGTTTGTGGCATAGTTCTCTTCGGCTTTCGATAGAGTTCGAGAGATGAAGGTTATCGGCTTATTTTCTTGAGCGAGTACCGCACCAATAGCATAGTCCGAAGCGTCTGTAGTCAAATGGAATTCTTTACTAAAATCTGGAAAAGTTAGAACAACGTCTTCTGAAGTAAGTGAATTTTTAATTTTGTCAAAAGTATCCATGGCCTCATTATCCAAATGTATGAATTTTTTGTTTGACATTTGTCTAGACGTACGCCCATCCTCCCCTCTTAAAAGGGCTGTAAGGGGTTTTGCCAGCTTCGCGTAATCTTTAATAAATCTGCGGTAAAATCCCGACAGACCAAGAAATGATCGCAGATCTTTTAAAGTTCGTGGATATGGAAACTTGGTAATCGCTTCCACTTTGATTGGGTTGGCTTTTATACCATCCGAAGATACGATGAATCCGAGGAATTCAATTTCTGGCCTTAAAAATTCGCATTTATCCAATTGCACCCTAAGGTTGGCTTCTTGAAGAGTCTCGAAAATAGATGCCAAATTTTGAAAGTGCTGTTCAACGTTCTCACTGAACACAATTATGTCATCAATATAGACATAACATATCTTACCGATGTGTTCTCGCAAGATGTCGTCTAGAGCTCTCTGAAAAATAGATGGTGCATTTTTCAGACCAAAGGGAAGTCTTACGAATTCGTACTTTCCATTGTTTACCGAGAATGAAGTTTTCTCGATGTCGTCCTCGTGTAGAGGTATTTGGTGAAAGCCACTTTTTAAATCAATAACTGAGAAATATTTGTTCTTCCCTAGTTGCGCTAGTACTTCATTAGTTTCAGGAATCGGATAACGGTCTGGTATTGTTATCGAATTGAGTTTTCGGTAGTCAATAACCATACGGTATTTCTTTTCACCAGAGGCGTCCGTTTTTTTTGGTATAATCCATACCGGAGAATTGTACGGTGACCGTGAAGGTCGAATGATTCCATCATTTAGTAGCTGATTGATTTGCTTATCAATCTCTCCTTTAAGCGCCATAGGATACGGATAATGCTTCGAGTAAACGGGATCTTCCGTCGTCGTGCGAATTCTACCTTTGACTTTCGTAGTGAAAGTTAATTTTTCATTTGGTGTTCCAAAAAGCTTGGCGTAATTCAAGGTTAAGCGATTAAGTTGTTGTCGTTGTTCTTGCGACAAGTGCTGCGTTCTGAGATTAACATTATGGATTGATTCTGATACTTGTTGTTTCAGTTTAATTTTAATGTTTTTGTTTACAGTCATATAGCTTTCCTTAGCATGGATGACAGCTGACAGTTCTTTAAGGGTGTCATTGCCAAGAATTGCATGAAAAGATCGTAGTGAGGGTAAAAGGAAGAATTTAATATTTGTGCCTGGTTCAAAAAGATTTATTATAGTATGATGAGTAATTTCTATAGCACCACAGACTGAATTTGCATTAAATATTTTTTGATTTGGGATGGGGTTTCGAACTAAATCTGGTTGTATGTAATTTTTATTCGACCCTGTGTCTACTAGGAATTTTAGGATTTTATTTTCTCTCGTCCTACATTCAAAATAAGGTAGTGACGAGTTCGTCAGTCTAAAAAATGAACGTCGACAAAATCAGAAAATGTTTCTGTCGGTTCTCCGCTTCCTTGTTGAACTACGTACTGATTAAGATCTTGGTCATCTTCTTTCTGATTATTCATAGCCGAAATCATAGCATTATAGTTACTAACTTCTTGAGATTCTATGGATGTGTTATTATTGTGGGGGTCAACTTCTGAAGATTGCAAGTGGAAATTTCTTTGCATCTTGTTGGGATTTGGATATTCTCGTGAAGGAACCATAGGTCGTTTTGGAGCTGGTGGGAAATTTTTCATCACCGGCCGATTCATATAATTTACATTGTGTGTACGGATGGTTGTAGCATCCATTGGTTCAGGCCTTTGAACAGATTGTGGCAAAAAGTTACTAGTTGGTTGAGGATTCCTTCGGAATTGATGTGGATTTATTTGAGAATTCGATGGTTGGGTAAATTGATTTGGGGGGTATGTAGGTCGTTGGTTAAAATGTTGACGCGGTGGGGGACGCGGTGGAAAATGTGATGATTGGGGTACATATGCAAGTTGTGGATAGAAAGGTTGCTGTTCTCGGGTTCTCCGTGAAGGAATTGGAGGAGGAGGTGGTGGCCTCCTAATTTGGCTGATATTATGGTGAGCATAGTTGGCTCTAAATTGCTGATTTTCGAGTTTTGAACAGAGATTAAGAGCTGTAGGAAGGTCTTGCGGTTCCCTTATACCTAAGAGTCTGGGCAAGTCACCTCTTAGACCTCTTATAAAGGTATCTAAGGCCTTGGCTCTGTATGACGATGTAAGGTGGTATAAAGCATCAGGTGGTAAGTCCATACTCGAAATTTTGTTTAGTATCAATGACAAATGATTGTATACCGACTGATAATAATGCTCCAAGCCATTGTTGCCTTGAATAAGAGTCGTCATCTGGTACTCCAATGTTCCCAGATCACGCTTATCCGCATAGTGAAGCGTTAAGCATTTCGAAATACATTCCCAATTTAATGGGGTGTTATATGACTCTAAAACGGCATCCGCATTACCCACAATCTTATTGCGGATTATGTTAAGGATACCAAAATATTTTGGTGTTCCTCTAAATTGGTTATAGATGCTTAAAACCCTTTCAACGCTCTTGCGCCATGAACTAAATTCGCCGGGAGTTCCGGAGAACTCTCTTAAACATCTCACGACGTCTGGTACCTTGTCCAGGTCGCTTAAGTTCGTGCGCAGATGTTCATGAATAGTTTCATCGGTTCCCCTATGAAACTGATTATCAGGATTTACTATAGATTGAACGAGGTTTCTGCACTCAGTCATGCAGAAGCGACTTACAATGCTTGCGATTAGCGATTCTAGTTCTGGAGTTGCGTTAATCCTCGCATTTGGATTCGAAATCGATGAATTTTGATTAGAAACTGATGGAGTCGGATTTTCGATGTTCAACATCGGTGGACGCAAAATTGGATCGGTCATAGTTGCAGGACGTTTAGACATAAGAACTCAAATAGATACGTTAAAGGTTTTCGAAAGGAACGGGAAGGATATTTTTAATTGGTTTACAACTACGGTTAATATGATTATTCTTTATGACTTCTAAATGTTTCGTTTTCGTACTGATTAATAATTATGTCTTAGGGCTATCACTTTATACTATTACGCTTAGTACACTATTACACTATATATCGATCTCAATGTGAAGAAATATAAATCTTAAATTTAGCTTACATTAGGATAAACCAACGCTGGTGAAGGGGCTGCATTCCTTTTTACTCGTAGTTACTTGGGGGCCTTTCTCCACACTCCCTCGTTGGCGGCAGAATCTACAGATGCTGCTTCTTCTTTGTCCGGAACCCAGGTTTTTCACCACGCACACGCTGGCGAGCTTTTATAAAGGTCGTCTTACGGTAATGATGTTCAAGGTACGCGCACTGCACTCGCGGCGAGCTTATGAGGTCGACTTATGCGTTTACGACAGAGCACTTTACGCGACGCGATTACACTTTGATGCGATGATTTTCCTGGGCCCCACGTTGGGCGCCAATTAAACTATTTAAAGCTAGATTTACTTAAAAAAAAATATTTTTATTTACTTCTTTACGAACTACTTCTTACGAACTACTTATGATTACTGAATGACAAAATATTTCATATCTTAAAACTAAGTGCATATCCCATACTGCCAGACGACAGGTCAGCATACCTGTTGGTGGCTCAAGTATCCGCTCGTTGTCGATGCCTCGTGTGTCCGGTTGAATATGATTCGCTGCATTCCATCACGTACGGAGTTGATGTTGTTGCTCGTGGGAACTGTATCATGCATTGTTTGCATGATGAAATGTTTCTGGCGTTAACTTATATTTGTGTGTATATTCTTGATCTTGTGTTGTGGACTACAACTAGGGGGGAAAGAAATACTGCAGTCGCCAGGAATGTTGTTTACGGGGACGCCTTGAAAAATTAATATGAGAAATTGAAAGTTTATACCTACTCATTAACGGCTTGAAACGCGGGGAAGGATATGGGGTATAATGTGACGTATTTCCACGCGGGCGTAGTCGCGGGTATCGGCTAGTTACCAATATAATCCGTGGCCATTAGGATATTAAAGATATCTGCCCGGAAAACAGAGACATGATTATTCAACGAGTAGTGAAGTCTACTGTTATCGAGCCATTCATGTAGATTCGACTACAGCTCCGTCCATGCTCAGACTCTGGCCGACGCCAGTCCTGAAGGCAAGGAAACTCAACTACAAATTTGCGCAGCAACCGAAGTTCTGGTGTCATTGCATCATATCCATGGAACTAGAGTCGTGGGATGTGTCGGGCAAGGTCATAAAAACTCCAGTGCGGATGATACCAAAATCCGCCCCGTCTAAGACGATAGATTGCTTTGATAGTACAGCCCATAATATAAGTATCAAAGGGGAGGTAGATCAAGCAGAGCGTTTAGAACAGCGGCACGCATATTCGAAATAGCTCCCGTGCAGTCGAGACAAGCCTTTCTTTGAAGTTTAGTACAGTAGTCACAAACTTAAGCGAAAGTCCCTACCACCAAACAACCGACGCATAAGATAAAAACGGTATTTTCATAGCCCTTTTGCGTATTCAGTTTAGTTTTCTGTGTGTTCAAAATAAAGTGATAAGTATTTCCTATGAGTCTTCCTTATCTTTAGTTATAGGTACTCACGATTTTCACAATACCCAAGAGGTTGTCACCGAAAAGACCAGGCCTTTGCAGTGAAAGAATTCTCCAGGTGGCATCAAGGGTGGTGTCTACAGTTCCATTAAGGCAGAAGTCCTAAGTAAATATCTTATGTGTGCTGTTTTGATGCATTCAAATCTCAAGCCAACTTTTCTTTCCCGTGCATTTTCGGAAGGAACCACTATTCTGGCAGAGGATTATGTAAGAGCATCCCATTGCTTGCATAGAAAGCATTAGATCTGCGACCGATTGGAACTGTAAGACCAATCCGCTGCCACTTTTGTCGTTTGATGATTGTGCTTATTAGTTCCTGACCCGTTCTTTGGTAAAGACGTTTAGTAGAGATACAGATAAGTTCAAAAATCCTTAATTCGTTATCCTGGTCTATAACGAACGTTTTCAGCTTTCTCGTGATAGAAGGAGTCGCTTTCCAGGTACTATGGAACTATACAGTGCTAGCTTGGTGTTTAAGCTAACTGCAGTGCTTAAACATATTTTGGCCACATTTCAAATGTAGGCTCGGCTTCAAATGTAGGTTCCCTACTTTCTCCAACGGTTGTCCAATTATGCTTTCTTGTTTTGATCAGTCAAGGAGGCTATGGGTCTTACCAGTGTTAATCTTCAGCGCTATGACATTTGCCCCTCTCACCACCCACTGTAGAAGTCCAAAATTCTATGTGACAGTAGCCATACGTTGCCAGCGTAGTCCAAATATTTGACTTCATTTACTCATGATCATTAATAAAAAAAATTCGACTGGGGAGCCAGTCCTATACTTCCCACCTCATATTATGTTATATCAAAAACAGTGATATTGTTATTTATTTAATAATTAAAGAAAACATGCATAGAGAGCGGAAAATTTGAAGACACACTGTTTAATATACAATAGTTCCACAAAGAGTTGTAGCGCGAACTCGAAAAAAAAAAACGTTTCCTAAATTTCCTCAGCATCCGCCAGACCGATTGTACTCAAAATCTAATCAGCTCTAAGTTTTACGCAGACAAATAAAACAAAAAAAACCGCATGGTCATACGTTGTTTCGTTCTCCAGATATCGTAGGAGGAAAATATTGTAACACAGACACACACACACACGCACACACACACACACACACACGCACACACACACACGCACAGACATCATTTCGAAAATGGGTGCAAACTATTTCTAGTTTATAGTAATGTCAAGCCCTGTTCATATCTCGAAACTTTTTGATCGGACCGATTACAAGATTTCCCCTACTAGGTGGGAAGTAAAAATATGAGCACGAGATTTGGATCTTGAATTCCTCCGAGCTAATCTGAAGTTATCGTGAAGTCTTGTTGTTTTGAAATTCTTCGATTACTGTCGTTATCTCCTAATTATTAGAAGGCGCAGTGCGTATGCTCATAAATCCTAATTTTGAGTGGCCCAACCTGATTTGGGTCCAAATTACTGACGAGTGGACGATTCAAAATAAGAACGAAATGCTCCTTTCATAACGGCGAATTGAAGTTGCCTGTCAGTCGAAATTCAACTGACTTTGTGGCAGCTCTTGCGCTTAAACATTATACCACCTATAACAAGGCGACTGCCGTTTCAAAAATCTACAAATGATGATCACTGAGGTTACTTAGTTCGTGCCTCGGTATAATATATCTGAGAGCCTCATTATCATTGGGTACATTGGCATTCAAGTCTCCCCACACCAATGTCTCCATTTTGTGTTGTATTGAAGGCGCCTCCTAGTTGGGAGTAGAAAGTTTTCTTCTCGCCATCGGACGAGAGCTCCTTTTAGGCGAAGCACTATGATCGTGACGCATCATGCTTGTAGTAGTAGTACTAGTTGTATGTAGATTGGGACTTTTTCGTATCTAACCACCTCACATCGCTTATGCCCAAAACATCCAACCAATATCGCATAAATTCTCGCTTAAGTTGTGGTAATCTGGCGGAGAACAACGTTCTATTGTTTTTTTTTTTTTTTTTTTTTTTCCGGGGTAGGTGAAAAAACCCGGGGTAAGTAAGTAAGTACTTTATTTTCAAAAGTTTGTAAAATATTGGCGTTTGTTTTTTTGGTACAACCCCAGAGTTGTATACCATATGTCCACACCGGCTTTAGCACTTGCTTATATATCAGCAGCTTGTTCTCAGTATTAAGCTTTGAATGTTTCCCAAGTAACCAATACATTCCTCTGAACTTGTTATCGAGTTCTTTACGTTTCTTTTTCACATGCGACTTCCATTTTAATTTAGCGTCGAGTGTCATTCCGAGGTATTTAGCCTCGTTTGCGAAGGGAATACGAACCGAGTTTATAAGGATAGGTAAACTGTTCGTTTTCTTGTAAGTGAAGTTTACATGGACAGATATGGTTTCGTTGAGGGCGATCCGCCAAGCCTTTGTCCATTCGTTTACACTATTCACAGCGTTTTGTAGTTTAACTGTTGTTTCTTCGATCGTTTTGCCAATTGCTAAAATAACAGTGTCATCGGCAAACGTAGCTAGAACGGTGTCTTCTTCTTGCGGTATATCGCGGGTATACAGAAGATACAGAAGCGGGCCAAGGACACTTCCTTGGGGTACGCCGGCTGTAGTTTCTTTGAATTGCGAATATTCGTTTCCGTGTCTGACACGGAAGAGTCTATTCCCAAGATATGTTGTCAGTATATTATATAGGCGTGCAGGCAGAACCTGACGTAATTTAAACTTCAAGCCTTCATGCCACACCTTATCAAAGGCTTGCGAGACATCAAGAAATACGCTTGAGCAGATCTTTATTTCTTCAAGAGCTTTTTCTATTACGTCGGTGATTCTATGCACCTGATCAATAGTTGAGTGTTTGGTTCTAAACCCAAACTGGTGATCAGGGATAAGATTCTGTTCCTCGATGATCGGCTGTAATCGCTTGAGCAATATTCTCTCGAAGATTTAAGAAATAATTGGGAGCAGCGAAATAGGTCTATAGGATTTCTTGTCACTCGGCGGTTTTCCTGGTTTTAGTATCATTATGACCTCCGCAATTTTCCATTGGCTCGGGACATATTCTAATCTAAGCGCAGCATTTATAATATAGAGAAGCTTGATTTGGGCTTTTCTAGGCAGCATTTTTAAGACTTCCCCCGTTGTTAGGACGTAACCAGGAGCTTTTTTGGGTTTAAGTTTTTTTATTTCTTGCGTGAGTTCCGCTAGCGTTGCACTTGTTATTGTGTAAGTGTCAGGTGTTATTTCGCGTTCGATATTTCGAATAAGTGCTCGGCCATCGAATGGCTTAAATGTGTCTTCCAGATGGGCGCGAAAATATCCGCTTTTTCTTTGTCTCCCTTCGCCCATTCGTCATTACTATTCTGATTGGCGGCGTAGGGATTTTTGGTCTTTTGGTGCCTTTTATACCTTACCAAAGCGAATAATTGGATTCTTTTTCAGCGGTTAAGTTTTTAAGGTAGGTCCCTATTGCACGGTTCTTAAAATTGCTTATTGTCTGTTTCAGTAGGTTACTCAGCCGATTTAAGTGCGTTTTATGCTGTGGAGCACGACTTTGTTGCCATTTCTTACGCGCTTTTCTTTTTTCCCTTATCATTTCTTTTATTTCCGGTGGATATTTTAGGCCGCAATTTGTGTGCTTCTTTCTTTCATGGGAAGTATTGTTCTATTGTTAACAAAACAAATAAATAGCTGGAGCGAGAGCTCGAGGTGAGCCAAGGCTTAACTTCTCACAACCATTCATGTTGTGCATGTAACTTTTTTGCACGAATAGAAGGGATCTGCAATTTATTGCCGACTCCTAACGGCGAATTGAAAAGATCTTCATGACAAATCAAGCTTCCGAAAGTTTATCATTCCCCGACGAGAGGTGGTGTCGCAAACAATTTTCGAAGGACATGGATGGGGCTTGAACAAAAGCAGCTTTCCACAGCAGTACAACGCACTAACCACTGAGCCACGGCGACCATACGTTCAGTTAATGGGCCATCGAAATTTCAAAACAATTTACGAGCGATTCTTGGTATAGTCCTCGGGATGTATTTTTCGAAAAGCAGTCAAAATGAAACTACTGAGTTCGCTGGAACACGTAGAGTGTACGAATACCAGCGCCTCATAAGTTACCGAATCTTCCCCAAAGAGATGGCAAAGAAGAAGAAGACACGGACACAGAAAATCGCACAAGTGGAAAAGGGCCTGAACCAAATTACTGTGAAAAAGTGAAGGCAGCGAAATAAAATCAGGACATCAGAGCCCAAAAATCGGGAAAAATCGGGACACGCAATTAAAGAACACATCAAAACACAGAAAAACTTAAATTCGAACATGACATTGTCCAATGGGACCTGTCACTTGCATGAAAATGCGCCTCTTTCCGCGGAAGTATGCCTCATCCGTGATCGCTAAACCTAAAACACTATGGCGTATGTGGAACATTTTCAACGATTTTTGAGGTGATCTCAGTTTTGACATGACTCGCGAACATGAAGGCATTTCGTGCTGCATCGACATTCTATTGGCACCTTTTGTAACAACAAATTTAAGAGTTGATATTTGTAAGCGTTAAACCCGATTTTTAAAAAGAAATTCTTCTTGAATGAATGATGATACATTGTATCGTAGCTACAGACTGCTAATTGGCAAATATTACGTACGTTCCACAGGAGCAATTAAAAGCTCCTTGCATTTCCTTTAATTTGGATTTTGTAACAAAAACACATTGTTCAGTTTCATTTGGCCAGTGTGTGTGTGTGTTAACTACAAACATCTGTTCTCGTTCCCAAAACTATTCTTCGTTCTTCTGCAACAAGAGCAACTACCCCTGATTATTTCCAATACTTCTCCCATCCATTGTGTTAGAACAACGTTCACTCTTGCCGTCAGGAAAATTTAAAAATTCAGCGTGTTGCAGTAATTAACCCGTTTCATTGAGCATGGAGCACCCAGAACACCCGATAAAAGCAACCCTGCCCTCTCCCACAACCCTTTCAACGAGCAATTAATTTCTCAAGTTCTTAACAGTTTCACACCTTTCACCTTTGTTCTTCGTAATTTCTGTGTTCTTCCCTTAGCTCTCTATACTTTTCATTTTGGTGTGAAGTTTCGCAAAAAAAAAACAACATCCCCCACCACCAACTATTACTTCACGAAAACTAGGGGTAAATATGCACATAGTCATAGAACAGGAACAGGAACAGAAGCGCGAACCTTGTTATCATTTATCGGCGAACGTGAATTTCAAAGCCTCCCTTTGATCCTGGAAACACCCGGGCACTTTCTGGTACCACGCCGACGGTGGTAGTTGAGGTCGACGCGAAATTTTCTTAGAACTTCGACAGAGTTCCGCCTGTAGTTGCTGATTTCGTGGCAGAAATCAAGTAATTGTCGCCGCCAGCTTGAAATGTTGAAAGTTAACTAAGTTAATTAGAGCGGAATTTCTAATGTATGTGATGGTTGATGGGCTTGCCACAGATGCAGACTGACAGATGTATAAATGGATGTACGCCGCCGTGCGGGTGGGTGATGTGCCAAAACTAACAGCGCGCTCTTGTGCAAACATTCTTAATTAATTGCCAACAACCAGTGTGATGGCAGGCAAATTACGCGCGAGAGTTTGCAAATTTACTTACAGTATTTCACGAGTTGCATACACTTGCTAACTTTTGGAGGCAGCCTTGTGAGCTATTGCTCCCTGGTAAATGCTTTGGGGGCGAACAGGGAGCCTGTCAAAAATCGGTTTCGGTGAATTTTCTGCCAAAGCTGAATTTGTAAGCGAAGTAGGAAGTTAGCGACGCCTGGTCGTATTTCAATAATCCCTAAGAGCACATTTGAGCGCAATGGCTTGCCTAGGCCCATCCCCCAAGAATATTGATGTTTAAACAATAGAGTTAATTGAAGAATGGTGAAAGTAGTTGTTAACTTTGAAAAATGTAAGTGACGCACCTATGTCCGAAATGACATTCTTTTTGAGACCCAAGGTCTCGGTGAGATCGTTACAAATCCTCGTGAAGCATCGAGCATTGGTTAGGTTAGGTTATGTGGCTGCCCCCTCACAAGCAGAGACACACTTAGACCAGATTGGTTCATTATGATGCCACGATAAATATCGGCTTACCAGCGCCAGAGACCAAGAGTATAACGCTGAGTGTGCTAAGATGAGTAGCCGTATCGGCAGTAACCCTATACATTGAACAACTTTGACCCGGAGAAGAAGTTTCTTATCTTCTGGATGTCGAGATCGTCTACATCGATCAGATCATCGTAGAAGTATTTCTCGAGTGTTGTCCTTCTTTACGTCGCAAGGGCAGGATGCTTGTACAGTAGATGGGTTGTAGTTTCCTCTTCCTCCTGATCTCTGCAGCTTCTAAAGAAATCGTTGGAGGCGATCCCTAATCTGATTGGCTGTCTGCATAGCAATGTCCTGTGAGGACCCGTATTGCATAAGTCTCTCCGTTTTGTTTAAATCCAAGTTACTCCTGATTTGGTTTGACAAGAGACAAGTGCTGATATTGTTCCACCTGTGGTTTGCCAGTTAAGTGACATCCATGTTGAGGAGGAATTTAATCGATTCGATAGGCGGAGGTGGTTCCCCCAAGGCTTTCGCAGAGATTCGGTACTACGCCTTCTTTTGCTAGCACGTCCGCTCTGCAGTTTCCTGGAATGTCCCTGTGTCTTGGTACCCAGCACAGGGTTACGTTGCACTTGTCTGCAATCTCGTTAAGAGATCTGCGGCATTGCTTTACCAACCTTGATCGTATTGTCGGTGATTCCTTGACTTTAATAGCTGCCTGACTATCTATATTTATAGAATAGCGCCTCAATCTATCGCGTTAATTGAAATTCAAGCCGCAGCTTCGCTTTCCGCTTGACAGTCAACACTACAGTGACCCGAAATTTGTTGTAGCTAACTTACGCCACTGTATCAGCGAGCATTCTCCCTTGTCATCCTTCACCAAATAGACGATTTTCGATTGTCTCTGTAAACGCTATCATAGACGGTCTTGAAGAAGAAAAAGAGATGGTAGCAATCGATTTGAACTTCTACCAGCTCGTAACTCATCAGATCTAACAGCCTTATTGGATTTAAGTTTGGATGTTACTACCCGCATTTCCTTTTGATCAGGTGGACGAACGTCTAGATTGTTGCCGAAGTCGATAAATCCTTATCCAAACAAGCCCTGCATCTGCTCAATCTCCGTGTTAGATGTCAGAGTTTTTCATCCTCGTTTTGTGCGGCACTTCATGGATGACAGTTAAGTCTGCATTATTGCAAGAGTCAGGGTCCTTTGTATTACTTTTATCCGCGGTTCGTGGTGGATTTTTACTTTTTTTTTTTAACCGTCAACCAGAACGACCAGTTCTCTAGAGGAAAGGGGAGGACGTGGGGTTGGTAAAACCGATGGCATTTACCGCCTTATAGCCAAAGATTGCCGTCAAAGTATCCTCCCTTCAATACCAAATCAAAACCATTACCAGAGCTAGAACGTCGGCAAGTTAGAGTATCTGATAACAAGGACTTCTTTTTCCAGTGTCCTTCAGACTAATTGTTGTGTTATTTCTGTTCAGTGAAAACGTCCATCCGTCTGCGATCTTATGAGGATTCGTTGAGCTCGACCCACATTACACAATGTAGCAATTTTGTGTCCGCGTAAACGATGTCATTTTCAGAATTACTAATAGTCCTGACCATTTAAAAAAATAACACAACAACGTAACCTAGAGAAAAGTACATGTGGAAGCATGGCTACACAATAAATTTCCCACTACATTTGACTACGGTATAAAAATATGTTTAAAACTTTCTGACCATTCTGCCATTCATCCTTCATCTGCATCAGGGGCTGTGGTTGACGTTGTTGGCTTCACAAAGTGGATTATTATTCACCAGCCAGCCACATGTGCTGTGGAATACATCGACAAACACTGCAACAATACATTACAGATGTGTGTGGGTGTGTGTACGCTCACTATAGCTCGTTTTGGGGAACACATGCCACCCGAACAAAACGTTTCCAGAAAAATGATCCCATTTCTGAAGTAAAAACCATACATATACACACAAATAACTCATAATCCTCGGATTCGGTGGTGAAATTATGAGACGTGACTGAGATAATTAATTCCAAATTTTTGTGGATGAGTCTGGGACAACAAACGAACCGTAAACCATTGCGGGAGAAACATGAAGCGGTTTACTTGAAGGATATCCTCATTTGAGGATATGTGCCCGAGTATCTACGAGGAGTACATACATATGTATGTACGTTCATATATATTTAACTTTTGATGACTTTATCTAACACTTTAGGGAGTCCCACTGAAGACTGCCCTTTTTTTTTGTTGGAGAATCCGGATGTCCCCCGGAATTAGATCAATTATTTGATTACACTGACTTGGACCGAGATAGGTTCTTTGTCGGGTGGTAGGAGGATGCTGACATTTTAATCATCCTAGAGACTCTGTGGTTTTTGTGACGTGGCCATGTTTGTGGGCTTTTAAGGACCAAAAAAACGTGTTGGGAATGTGTACATGTGTGCGGAGTGTATGTAGACCGAAATCAGATTGGCAACGTGAATTGCAATTAGATTTCATTTAGAAATGTTTTAAAGTTGATTGGGGTTTACTTGGAAATTCTTGAATTTGAATTCAAATGCCAGAGAAGATTTGCTAAAGATTACATTCAACGCGGACTTGTCCATGGTACACTTCCTTTCCACCTAACCCGCCGTGTTGCCAGAATGAGAAAAGCTGCCTTAGAAGAATATCTCTTCAATGATCTAAGTTAGCTTGATACTGACAGTTTGCCTGATGGTAATTGTTACGTGACAAAATCCAAATGGTTTCAGGAGAAGACTTGGGGTCAATAGCTCTCACAGTGGTATCACAGTGGACCGCTCACTACTCTGTACCTACTATATGTACCTGGTGAACTTTGTCTAATAAGTTAAGCACCCGCAAATTTCTTGAATCCTTGCTTGCAGAGCAGTCCCTTCGATCTCGAACCACCTTGAAACTACAGATATCCTTTAACGGTTTGTCGAATATTTCTTTGATATCAGCTCGGGATGAGTCAAGGCCTAACTTCTCGCAACCATTCATGTTGTGAGTGTTACATTCTTCGCACGAGAATAAGGGGCCTACAATTTATTGCCGACTCTGAACGGCGAATTGAGAAGCTCTTTCATGACAGATTATACTCCCGGAGGCTTATCATTCCCCGACGAGAGGTGGTGCTGTGACAAATTTTCGGTGGACATGGCTGGGGCTTAAACCCACGCCGCTTGGTCAGCAATCCAACGCACTAACCACTGAGCCACGGCGACCACAAACTGGAAACATACTTCGACCTAAAAGTCGTATGTGTCTGGTAGGGATTTTTTTTAACAGGAGTAGGTTGTGATCCCGAGCAAGAGCTTTTGAGGTCCTGTTTACGGATGATTGGTTGAATATGGTTGGACGTCTGAACGAAGCCAAAGTAACAAATCTGATAAAGATTTAATCATGGCAACCCCGGGAAGGTGCCTCTCGAATCAGTCTGAGAAGACAGCCACTCTATGTAGGTTGAAGTGGCTGCCAGCGAAAGCCAACACACTTGGACCCATGGGGGGTCCGTTGTGATAAGCCACTCTATCTATGAAAAGAATAATTTTCTGTCTTGAAAGAAGTGTTGAGGTTGTTTTTTGTGCACCTTGGATGGCTGGCTCGGAAAACAGTATAAAAGCTTTTGATGCTGTGTTTCTTACTTACTTACTTAGGTGGCGCTACACTACGAGGTGAAGTTAGCCCGGTCCTTAGCTTATTGCCTCCAGTTGGGCACGCCAAGTTGGTTGAGGTCTTCTTCTACTTGTGCGCGCAACCTTAAGCGAAATTTCCTCGCTATGTGTCTAGCGGCTACAAAAACTGAAAAAATAGAGAAGGCACTGACTTCCTTGGCCGTTAAAGACCTGTGCTTAAAGATGGAGGTGGACTCATAGTAAAGAGCTGCGTGGTAACTCCAGGTGCTCTACTCGGCGCTGTCTTTTTGTAGCCTATGCTCAAGTCCATTTCAGTTAGCAGAAGGCCCCGATGAACAGTAGAAATTTGGAATTCGCAGCTAAAGGAATTATGACTACCCTTACGCGAGAGCACGGGCATTAGGAAAATTAGAGAATAGACGAAAGAGATACCGATGTACGTTGGTCTTAAATGCTTGTAGGTTGCAGTGATGAAAAAACACAGAGGTATGTAGAGCTATGTTTCACATTTGTACGGCCTACGAAAGAATCTCTATACTTGACTGTACGTACGAAAGTAGGCTTAAGGGTGAACTGATGTCCATTCGAAGCGTGACACGTATTGAGGTTGAGCTTTTAAAGGGGCGGAATGCAACGGGCTATTTGGCTGGAGCACTATTTGTGGAAAAAACGATAAAGCAGTGAGAGACAGGAGACATTACGTCGGTGTTCCAGCGCGTCTATTGACTTCGCAATGTCCCTGTCACCAATAAGTCTTTACGCGCGATTTTGGATTCTATTCAGAGTGTGCAAGACAGTTTTGGGTGCACTAGACCAGATATGAGCGTTATACTCGAGCTTTGGGCGAATGAACGCCTTATAGATTGAGGCTAGATCAGAAGAGGTATTTTTTGCATCGTTTGAGGAAACCTAGACATTACCAAAGTGATGGGTTCCACATCAGATATGCCATCAAATCACCAGTGAAACTGTTGCTACGAAAACCATACTGGCGGTCCCTGAGGAGTTTTCGTAAAGCAAGATATTTCATAAGCTGACGATTTATCAGTCTTTCCGTTGGTGCAATGGGTCGGTATATGAAAGTAGAAGAAGATTCGCCTTTCTTAGGGACGGGCTGGACAAATGCAGTTTACCATCTACTTAGAATGGGACCAGAGGAGTTGGGCAGATACAAAAGCTTAGGCAGTGGTTTTGCCAGCGTGGAAGAACACCTCTTCAGAACTATGGGTGACATATCATCTGAATCAGCGGATTTGTGCCTTTAAGTACTCCTGTGACTGTACGAGTGTGAGAATCGACTTGTCCCATGGAGAATTCGACGCTCTCAAGTACAGGCGGAGACAAAGCACAATCTGGAAGCGTTGAACTGGCGCAGCAAGCAAATTGGCCTTGTCAAGGGAGTTGACAGCTGGAATGTCATTGTAAATGAGCGTTGGAATGGATGACGACGCAGAATTATTTATATTTTTGACGAATGAGCAAAAATTTTACTACCCTTGGGGACATTATAATATTTTTTGCCTTAATTTTTAGTCATGTGAGAATTTGACACGTCGAAAGGCTGATTTTTTTAATAGTTGTACACAAAAGTGAGGATCGGTCTTATACCTGCAGTGTACATCCTGTTGAACTGTAAGTCCCCTTGCTGAAGACAGCCAAACAACACAGAACGCGTCTTAAAAAGCAGACTTACTTACTTACTTAAGGTGGCGCTACAGACCGGCGTGGTCCTGGGCCTCAACCAACAAGTCTCTCCAGCCAGCTCGATCTTTAGCCAGCTGCCTCCAGTTTCGCACGCCAAGTTGGTTGAGGTCCCCTTCCACTTGCGTGCGCCACCTGAGTCGCGGTCTTCCTCTACTGCGCTGACCCTCGGATGTGGATTCGAAGATTTTCCGAGCTGGAGCATTGGTGTCCATCCGTTCTACATGACCCAGCCACCTCAGTCGTTGGACCTTCACTCTTTTGGCTAAGTCGATGTCGCTGTACAGCCCGTATAGTTCGTCGTTGTATCTCCTCCTCCACTCCCCGTCTATGCAGACGGGACCAAAAATCACCCGAAGAATTTTCCTCTCGAAACAGCCAAGAGCAACTTCATCCGCTTTAGATAGAGTCCATGCCTCTGCGCCGTAGAGCAGGACTGGGACGATTAAAGACTTATAAAGGGTCACCTTAGTTGTTCGAGAAAGGGCTTTGCTACTCAATTGCCTTCTTAGCCCAAAGAAACAGCGATTGGCAAGAGTTATTCTTCGTTTAATCTCAGCGCCGGTGTCATTGCCTGAATTTATAGCGGAGCCTAGGTAGACAAAGTCCTTAACTACCTCAAAGTTATAGCTGTCTATAGTGACGTTCTGTCCGAGACGTCGGTGTTGGGTGTCCTTTCTTGTTGACAGCATATACTTCGTCTTGCCCTCATTGACCGCTAAACCCATCTTCGCCGCCTCCGTCTCGATACTCACAAACGCACCAGTGACATCACGCTGCGTTCTTCCGATTATGTCAAAATCGTCGGCATATGCGAGTAATTGGACGGACTTTTGAAAGATTGTGCCTCTGGTGTTGGCGCGTGAGTTTTGCACAACTCTTTCCAGAACGATGTTGAAGAAGTCGCATGACAGCGCGTCGCCTTGTCTAAATCCTTTTTTGACATCAAAGGTCTCGGTGAGGTCTTGACCGACCTTGATGGAGCTGCGTGCATTCTCCATCGTCATCCTGCACAGACGGACGAGTTTGGCAGGGATGCCAAAACTAGACATGGCTCTGTATAGCTCGTCTCTATAGATGCTGTCATACGCGGACTTAAAATCGATGAAGAGGTGGTGGGTATCGATTTGAAGTTCCTGGGTTTTTTCCAAGATCTGCCGCAGTGTGAATATTTGGTCGATGGTGGACTTTCCTGGCCTGAAACCACACTGATATGGACCGATCAGGTTGTTGACGAACGGCTTCAGGCGTTCACACAACACGGCTGATAAGATCTTGTAAGCGATGTTAAGAAGACTGATGCCTCTGTAGTTGGCGCAGTTCAGAGGGTCTCCTTTCTTGAGGATCGGGCAAACAATGCTGAGGTTCCATTCATCGGGCATACTTTCTTCCGACCATATTTTACAGATGAGTTGGTGCATGCTCCTTACCAAGTCATCGCCTGCTGCTTTGAACAGCTCGGCAGTTAGGCCGTCAGCCCCAGCAGCTTTGTTGGACTTAAGCTTCGAAATGGCTTTCTTCACCTCGTCCAGGTCGGGTGGACGGAATTGTTGGTCTTCGTCGTCCAGGTTGAATGGTTCATTCTGCCTGACAGCGGGATTTGATTCTTCGTCGCCGTTAAACAGTCTGCAGAAGTAGTTCTTCCATATCCTCAGCATCGACTGCGATTCTACTACGATGTTCCCTTGTTCATCCCTGCAGGCCTCGGTTCGGGCTCTGTAACCTTGACAGGTTCTTTTTACCCTTTGGTAAAACTTCCGAACCTCATTCCTGCTATAACATCCCTCTATCTCCTCGATCGCGCGCTTCTCATGCTCTTTCTTTTTCCTTCTGAAAAGCTTGTGTTCGTCTCTTCTCTTCTGCCCGTAGAGCTCGCGGGCAGCTCTGGTCTTTCTATGCAGCGCCGCTTTGTAAGCCTCTTGTTTCGCTGCATGTGCTTGCCGGCACTCGTCGTCAAACCAGGGATTTCGCTGTGGTGGCCGTGTGAAACCCAGCACATCAGAGGCGGCATCTCTGATCGCTTTTTGGCAATGTTGCCACTGGTCTTCAATACTTGATGCTGGCGGCATAGGACCTCTTAAAAGATTGAGAGAGACTCGATCGGAAAAGGATTTGGTGATCTCTTGCGATTGCAGCCGTCCGACGTCAAATTTCCTCACAGTATTCTCTTGTCTTGGCGGTGTTCGGGATATCCGCAGTCGTACCTTGGCTACAACAAGGTAGTGGTCCGAGTCAATGTTGGCCACTCGGAATGTTCGGACATCCATGATACTGGAGGAGTGCCTTGCGTCGATCGCAATGTGGTCAATCTGGTTGACGGTTGATTGATCAGGAGATCTCCATGTTCCTTTGTGGATATCGAGATGTGGGAACCGCGTACTAGCTACGACAACGTTCCGCCCCGCAGCAAAGTCGACCAGCCTAAATCCGTTATCGGAGGTGGTGTCGTGTAGGCTGTGCTTTCCGACAGTACTACCAAAGATGCCCTCTCTTCCTAGCTTTGCGTTAAAATCGCCCAGGACAATCTTAATGTCATAGCTAGGGCACTGCTCGTATGTCTTGTCCAAGAGCTCGTAGAACCTGTCTTTGGTGTCGTCGTCTTTCTCCTCTGTGGGGGCATGCGCGCATATCAGGCTAATGTTGGCGAATTTAGCCTTGATGCGGATTGTCGTAAGGCGTTCGCTTACATACCTGAAGCTTAAGACTTCTTGCCTAAGTCTGGCTCCAACGACAAATCCACATCCAAATAAGCGCTGCTTTTGTTGTCGGTAGCAATCGCCGTAGTATACATCGCAGTTTTCCATCCTCTTTTTGCCCGGCCCATCCCACCGCACTTCTTGGATTGCGGTTATATCTGCTTTGCAGCAGTTGAGGGCCTCCGCTAATTGTTCGGCTGCACGTGGTCTGTTAAGGGACCTAACATTCCACGTGCAGATCCGAAATTCGTTGTCCTTAATTCGTTTGCATGGGTTGTCATCAGTGAATCCGTCCGTATCCGAGGCTTGTTGTCGCTTCGTAACTATATTTTTTTCCGTGACAGGGCAGTTACCCCGGTGCACAACCCCCAACTTGGAGGACCAGGTCCATTGTTTTAACCCCTGGGACGAGGGGCCGGTTTAACCGATGTCGGTAACCCACTTCGGGGATGTGAGCGCTGCCGTTGGCCCCTGTAGGGCTCATCCGCCACCATCTCTTTTCCAAGATCCCAACCAGTTCCTGGAAATCCTTATCGGCCTCAGCTCCAAATATGTCGAAGTAGCCCTGATAAGGTATTGCTCCCGATCCGGAAGTTATAGACGCCACCGTTGATTCCATCTATTGAATTCTTCCGCTGTCGTGTTTATAGTGCTGCAATTTTTGTCTTTTGGTCAACACTCGCGCTTATAAGTTTAGCAAGTTGAGTCCGGGTGGACAACAACCAGTACCCAGTGGCTACCGAGGGGTTACGAGGAGGTAAAATAAGCACAATTGATGTGTAGTAACAGTTACAACACTGGGCATCGCCAAGTTGATACCAATCAGAGCCTACCCTATTACTACAACACCCAGCAGACATCCGTTGGAATTCACACATCATGTTTCCTCGCAATACAACTAATTCATTTCCATTTCGCATTCAGCTGACTGCACCTTTCTATCTCTTACTATCACAAAAAGGATCTGCGAAATCATGCATTCTAACAGCAAAATGGACTGCAATTACGAAACCCATTCGCCACACATTTTCGGATCAGCAAATACAAGTCGCCCACCATGCACAAAAAAAAATTCAAATGGAAACTTCATTCGAAGCAAATCATGTGTAGTAAACCTGATCCCTGTCTGTTTCACATTTGAGTAGTGTCCCGCACCCTGGCCCATGCAATAGAGTCTAAACAAATCATATGAATTAAAACGTACACACAACCCTAAGCCATAGACGATGGTCGGGCGGCCACATCACAAGAGAATCCTTTGGCCGGGTACATTCGTTCAAATTTATTTTTGGGAAATGAGTGTGGAAACTTTTGCTAATGGCTGTGGATATTCCACTTTCTATTCCACAAGCGCATGCAGAATGCGAGAAATAACCCGAAACGAAATTAGTAGTTTGTTATTAGGGATGCTGATGGTGTGGACTCTTGGTGATATAAACTTGATGATACCTATGGTGAAACGCTGGCTGACTGTGCCAAGACCAAATATGAAGTCGTATGCTCCAGCGCACACGCACACACTAAAGGTGCCGGGAACTTAATTTCTCACAAACCCCGTAAAAGGGGATGAACACCATCAACACTAAATCGATACGAGTCGGAGATGGAGCTGGCAGACGAAACCGAAAAGGACCTGCAAATTAACCCCCATAGGGTTGCGAGCTTATACTTTTGGGTGGTAATCATTGAAAAATATCATGCAATGGAGAGATTGCACATCATGAAATCTGTGGAACGTGTTAAAATTGAATTTCACAATACAACATTCACTGGCTAGAGCATGGAAAATGCAAATTGATCACCAGTTGTGATTTGTTTCTTTGTGAATACATACATATGTACATGCATTTTTTTCGTTTGTCCTCTGCTCTAGGACTTGGGATTCTATTGTGGAAGATAAGAGACCATCATCAAGGGTTTCAAATAAATCAAATTGAAACATGAAACTAGTGATTATAATAAGTCTACGGAGGGAGATTGTAGGGGGGAAAACATGGTTCTATGTATGATGTATTCAGTTTCAATCGACTGTACAAGAACGGCTTATATAAATGCAGTTATTGGTTGAGGGGAGGGGGCATTCGGTATCATCTGCACTAGAATTTTGATGACCTTGCGCGACACATATTCAACGACTCTAGTTCCATGGGTATGTTGGCTGGACTGGCTTCGGACTGGCTGGGATGTCAATGCTTTAAGCGCTGCCTGCCTATCTGAATAGATATGTATTTTTGCGGCTCTAATACCTTTATCGTCCAGATCTCAATAGCACCGATTTCAGTCTGAAACACGCTGGACACATCCCCTTTGTTACCGAGAAATCGGCTGCTGTACAAATTTAAAGTTGACTTGCCTTCAGGCCAGAGTCTAAGCCTGTGCTGGGCTGAAGTCGAATCTTCACGAATGGGTCCAAAACCAGTCATGGGTCCGGTGCTGGTGTCTTCGTGGAGTCGACAACACCAGACTTCACTACTCGTTGAGCAAGCATGCCTCTGATTTCCAAATGGCCACGGCACGGACTATCAGGTGGAAGGGTCAGAGCTTTTGCGTCTGTAGCGATAGCCCAGCTGCGCTTAAAGCCTTGCTCAACCCTTTAACAAGTTCCAAAATAATGCGAGAATACAAGAACTCTCCGAATTCGGTCGCAGAGCTGAACTCTTCAAATCTAATCTGTGTCCTATGGTGATCGCCGTGACTCAGTGTATAGTGCGTTGGACTGCTGACCAAGCAGCGTGGGTTCAAGCCCCAGCCATGTCCACCGAAAATTTTTCGCGGCACCACCTCTCGTCTGGGAATGACAAGCCTCTGGGAGTATAATCTGTCATGAAAGAGCTTCTCAATTCGCTCTTCAGAGTCGGCAATAAATTGTAGGTCCCTTCCATTCGTCCGCACAATACAAACACACACAATATGACTTGTTGGGAGAAGCTAGGCCTTGGCTCATTCCGAGCTGTAGCACCAGCTTTGCATGTACGTCTGCGTCCTAGATCACACTGAGACCTGTGGAAATGAGATCTCCGATGAGATTGCTAGAGAAGGCTCAGAGGATGTTTTCTCAGGACCTGAACCTAGGTTGGGTCTTTCCGCGTCCTCGGTGAAGGCCTCAATTGACAAATGGGTTTTTTACAAACGCAATTGTATGTAGCACGGCTCTCCAGGAGGCAGGCAGACTAAACGAATGCTCCCGTACCTCTGTAAGAAATCAACGGCATTCTTGCTGTCTCTCAGGAAAAGAGACGGTAGACAACTTATTGGTGTTCTAAAGGGGCACTTTCCTTTGTGTAAGGCTTCAGTTACACCACTGTCTACGACGCCTATGGAGAGGGCGACGATACTTCGGATAATTTCCTTTGCGATTGTCATGCCTTTGCTCGGATCAGGTGACAGATTTTTGGTGCTGCTGTGTTGAGTGCTGATAAAGTAAGCTTCTCATCATTGAAGCGCCTTCTCGGATTTTGTCCGAAAATAGAGAAAATTCCTTTAAAATGGGTAAATACTGGGTCCTGGTCTTTTCCCTTCATAAATGTATATTTATGTACATATACCTATCGGTTCAAGCACGACTACTTTTCAATCTGCTCTTGCTGCGCAAACACAGTAGTTTTGAACACTGGAGGCTAAGATCAAAGTCCCACACTTTCTATTCAATTCTTTCCACTTTTATTTTAAAAAAAACGTACACCTTCAGACAAAAAACTAGAATAAGTACTTTTTTAATTCAAATTTTGTTATTATTTAAATTCAAAGACCTGCCACCCCAACTGAACGCACCATGTTTTCATTACCTAACTCCTTTGCCCACTGAACTTCAAATCTCTGAAAAGAAATCAATGTTCGATTATGTTCTTTCCATAAAAATCATCACATAAATAAATACAACGCAAAGTTCAACAGTTGCATGAGATCCATTTTTAGAGCTCATAAAGTTTACAATTAATTTAAGATAAGAACACCAGAAATTTGTCGTTAAAGCTAATTGTAAACCTAGTGAAAGTAAAAACGTCGTAAAATATTTCATAAACCTCAATCTGTGCCGTAAATCTGAACGTTAAATTTTTGCACTGAATAAAATATTTATTCAAATTACTATTTATTTTCAACTAGCGCCGTGTGTTCAATTTCGGAAGTTTAAATGGGAAAAGAAAGCTTTTACACTTTACTTGCTTGTATCGTGTACACAAACCGAGCGGAGCTTTTAAAATATTGATGCCAAGTCTTTGATATTTGTTAAACAAATTATGTTTTTTTTTTGTATTTTTCCTGATTTCCAAATAATGTTAAGGAAACAGTTAAATACTTGTGAAGTATTTATTTCAAGGACGTACATATGTAATTCGCCCGTGTTCAAGCTATTCGTTGTTGTTGTTCGCTTGGAAAAATTAGGCACCATCGTACGTTAAACTACATAGGTATTTATCCATTCTTTTGAAATTGTTAGAAGAAAATGATTTTAGAAATCCAGCTCGTTGTCCGTGAAGGGATAAGACAATGGTAGTGGATGGCAAATGCTGCGGATAATAGGTGCAGGTGCACTGACTTCTCTGCCACCTCGATTTAGTAGCTACTGTGGCGTCGCAACTAGTATCATGTATTGACACCAAAGCTCTAGCTGTGGCAGTACATCATATGCACCTTACAAGAGTCCTTTTTCCATGTAGTCCTTGCAAGATCCATTGTATCTCCGGTTTACTAAGTCTAATAGGTCTACTACCTTCTTAATGAAGGCGAGTATGTCATTAGTAGCCGAGTTTCTAAACTCCGCTAACGAACAGAATTCCCTATGAAAGATCCGTCTGCGTAGCCAGTACAGTGCCGGACATTCGTAAAGAATGCGCTCAGAGGTTTCTTCCTCTTCCAAACTGAATCGACGCTTTGTATTCGAAAAAAGGTTATGTGTATTGAGGTAATATCTTAGACCGCAATGGACGGTGGGGAAACCCACTAGCTTCCTCATGTTTTTCTGTCAAGGTTACGAATTTCCTTGTAGGAAAGGTGCTTACTTATGTCTCTTAGAATGCCTAAGACCGGGCACATTTTCCCAATGGGCTAGGCGAAGTCGGTGTTCCCAGCTGTTGAACAAATTGTGGCGGTAGCCTAATTAACGCCGCAGTAGGATTCCGATCGCGGAAAGGGAACCGGCCCTAGCCAGCTAATTCGAATTTTCATTGCCTACAATGCCCTGGTTGGCGAGCACCCAACCAAGTTCGAGCTTGGTGTGACTGGCAAATTATTGTAGGGTATCGTAGTAGCACTTGACTGACCTAGATTCCAGGAAGTGGGATGTCAATGCTTTCAGCGCTGCCTCACTATCTGCGTCGATATGTATATTGTGCCCCTAATACCTTAATTTGGTTTTGTTAGATTCGTTCATAGGGGGACCCACGAGTAGCGGAAAAATGACGATCTGCATAGAGATCCGCATTATGCTGGTACGACAAGTTTATCCGGAGGTTGTCATGTATCTCCGTTCACGACTGTGTTAATTGATTGGGTTCCCAGTCATGTTGGTTATCGGCAAGGGACAAATAACACGTTCATTCAGCCCAAGCAGCCTAGGGAGTAAAGAAGAAAAAACCGTAGGGTATCAGTCCTCCCCCAACAGCCCGTCATATGATGATGTGCATACGTCGGAAAAGGTGTCAGAATGCATTTATGAAGGTTGCATGCACCAAATCATAAACCAAGTATTGGGGAACGAGAATATGTCTGATAGCTGAAATATTAGCTTCACATTCCCTGTCATAATAGGACCCACGGGTATGTCTTGCACCAATTACCTAAGCATATCACGGCTAAAAGTCGCATTTAAGATCTAACATCTGTTGGCAGCTCGGGATGAGCCAAGGCCAAGCTTTTCGCAACCTACCCCGAACGACGAATTGAGAAGCTTTTTCATGACAAATTATACTCCCGGAGGCTTGTCATTCCCCAACGAAAGGTGGTGTCCGCGAAAAATGTTCGGTGGACATGGCTGGAGCTTGAACCCACGCCGATCGTACAGGAGTCCAGCACTAACCACTGAGCCACGGCGACCACTGAACCCGTCCTGCAACACATTAGACGGTGTGTTTCAAACTACGACCCCAGGTATGTCGCTGAAAAACAGGCGGTGCAATGTACAATTTGGAAACTACTCTCTTGAACTTTTTCTAACCGGACTTCAGCGACGAGAGTAACTATTATGTGATCTCTTCAATCTCGCTGTGGAACAGACAATGCGAAGGGCAAAGGTTAACAGAGGCCATCGTGGTTCAGAAGTTAGTACGCAGCCTACTTTGACATTACCGATCTTGTACTGCCACTGCTGTAACGGTTTAGCGAAACTGAAATTCTAAATTCTAAATTTTATAGATAAAATGACTGATCCTGCCATTTCTTTGTTTTGCGAGAGAATACAACCAACTCTATGTATTGAAATAAACGTCGTTTATACTGGCTCGACCATACTAAGCAAATGGACAATACTTCCCCAGCCAAGAGATCTTCAAGTAATTTCTCCGATTGGAGCTAGTAGTAGAATTTTCTATTTTTGACTGAGTATGGATTGGGGTATCTATTGTATCAATATGTACCTAGGGCGACTGATCAGTCGAACCATAGGTGCTGCGTAGGGGGATTGTGGGTGTATAGAATTCTTCCTGCGCAAATCTTTATTGGGTGAAGGAGGAGGCCTTTAGTTGAAGGTTCGAGGTGACCGCCTTGTTAAAAACCTCGTGCTGTTAACTATGTACTCGATCTCGATGCTTAAGGATACAATCAGAATTAAAACTCAACAGTTATTATGTCAACATGAATTTATTTCAAATGTAACACTAGTTCTAAAATCAAAAACAGTAATACTAATCAATTTGATTGTTTCAAAAAATTAAAAAAAAAATAATAAAAAACCAAGAAAACTAACAGGCGACTTTTGTATGTATCTACGTAGTTTGGTGCAAACATTTTACATTAACATCTAAATACATAAATACATGCTCTATTCATTCTCTGGTCTTTTGTATATATAATATGTATATGAACATAGGCTTATATAAAAATATAAATTTATTTGTATATCAAAAATTATGAAAATACATTAAGTGATCAGTTTTCGAAAATGATTTGCTCTCATCATTTAATGGAAAGAAATGATAATTTTTTGTTGTACAAAAATCTTATAGAAACATTTACGATTGCCACAGAGACTGTGTCTTATCGTCATCGCAGCATAAATTTAAAGAACCTCTAACAAAAAAATTCCAGCAGCCTTGAATAAAACAAACCCAACAAAAAGTTTACCACTTATAAAGTAACATTGTTTATTAATTTTCCTTGTCGATTTGTTTGTTTCACTATCCTAAGAAATACCTTGTATTTATTGCAAAATTCTTTAAGTAAACTTCCTTCTTTTTTTTAAATTAGGTACTTAAACATATATATGTGTCATATATACTTTTTATAACAATATCAAATGTACACAATTTGAACATGGTTATCTTTAAGCACATTACTAAGCTAAGATTTATGTGTTTGTTCTTATTTTTATTCTTGTTTGTCAAGTTGAGAATCTAAATGTATAGTAAGTTTATTTGATTGCTGTTGGCTTATACTGTAGAATGATTATTCGAACATGGCCATCGTTGAAGTTGGCACCACCTCCAAGAGCAACTGGAAAAATAGAGTAACTTTGCCTGAAATGAGAAAGAAGAGAAATTATGATTAGCACTTGGGGGAGAAAATATTCTTTGATAATTGTGTAACAAAACTCTAACAAAAACTTCTGGCAGATAAAATGAGGTGGTTCGATGAGGGTATGTTCCAATCAACCGGTAATACTGTCTTTCTTGAATTGAAGTACGCTTCCATTTATCTCCAAAAGCACGCAAAAGACTCATGTTGTGGACACCATTACGTGACTGGCTGTTGACTGCCAAATTGCGTGGCGATTTCTATAACCGACTAAGTAGTGGTACGCTGTCATCTCAGAGGATGAGATTGCGGTTTTCACGGATGGTTCAAAAACCGCCAACGGGACGGGTTCCGGGATTTACTTCCAAGAGGCAGACCTCAAAGTATCCATAAGACTCCCGGGTACTTCTAGTGTACTCCAAGCAGAGGTTCTGGCTGGCTTATAGCTGCGGAATCACTAGGGATGAAATCGACATATGGAAGTGATATCGCCATTCATCAGTGATAGTCAGGCCGCACTTAAAACGCTAGAATTAAATGTCGTCAGATCTGTACTAGTCTCGAAATGTCGCGTAATGCTGAAGGCAGTGTGTGCGCAGAACCGAGTAAGACTTTGATGGGAGCCGGGTCATTGCGACTTTGAGGGAAACGAAAGGGCCGACGAACTGGCCAAGCTAAGTGGAGATCGGCAACATACCTTCCACCTTCCTGTGTGGCTAAAGTAGAGATCTTAAGAATAACTGTAAGTAAGGCAAATTAGAGATGGTCCAACATAAGTGGGCATAGGGTACCCACGCATGCCACAGATGTCGTCATAATTTCTGGCTGGATGGCTTCGTCAATAAACAAAATATGCGGTATTGGTCAGGCAGCAATCCACACGTACTCCACGAGTCATCATTGCATCCCGAAAAAATTACGGTTTGGTGTGGTTTATGGGCCGGCGGCGTCATTGGGCCGTACTTCTTCCGTGATGATCAAGACCGGCACGTTACTGTGAATGGGGATCGCTACCGTTCAATGATAACCGAATATTTTTGGCCCCAATTGGATGATATGGACTTGGAGGACATGTGGTTCCAACAGGACGGCGCCACAAGCCACACAGCGAATGTCACAATCAATTTATTGGAAACCAAGTTTGGAGAACGTGTTATCTCACGAAATGGTCCAGTCGCTTGGCCGCCTCGGTCGTGCGATTTGACGCCGTTAGACTATTTCCTGTGGGGCTACGTCAAGTCTATGGTCTATGCCAACAAGCCAGCGACGATTGATGAACTTCGTACGAATATCGAACGTGAAATTGCAGCAGTATCGGCCGATTTATGCTTGAAAACCGTCGAAAATTGGGTTCAGCGTTTGGACTTCTGCAAGCGTGCCCGTGGTGGCCATGCAAAAGAAATCGAGTTCCATACATAATGGCAACGAACGTACTTTCACATGAATAAAGAATTTCATTGATATCCAAAACCGTTTTTGTTTTATTTAAAAAAACTTTTGTAGGGCTCTTATTGAAAAACCCTGTACTTGACGAAACTTTTAAAGCTTGCATCGCTTGCTACTCTTCCACTGGACAGTTTTGTTGTACTGTCTGCTCTTAAAAACAGAAGTCCAAGTCTGGCTCTAGAAACACGTATATTCAATTGTGCATGATACCCAATCGCAGACGTTCACTTGATCTCTTTCTATACACTTCTATTGTATTGTTGCACAGAAGAGAACCCAAGTTGGTTTCCATTTCCCTGCCAATGAATCAATTGAAGTACAGAAATTGTTATGCTAATGCATGAACCCGCAACTGGAATTACTTAACTCTAATTGCGATTCACATTAGCATGCCTCACCACCTGCACATCCGCAAGATGTTTCCAACTGAAACACCTTGACCAGAATAATGAATGCCTCCGTATTGGGTATGCCATTCTCCGTTCGTCTCGGCACTAGAACGGCCACCAGCCCCACCGCACCAGGGCGTGCATGTACTTAAATATCTGTGTGCATATTATATGAGTGCACATCAAACTCCTGACATTACAATACCCAGTTACAACCCAGTCGGCTTGGCCCCAAGGATCAGCACACCTGCTGTGCGAATGATCTGCACTAGCTGCCCGAAGACTGAGTATTTTTAAGCTATGTGCAGACGGTTGTAAGATCTTACAATATTGTCAGGTCATCCAATCTACAGACAATTAGCTGCCGATGAGCTCACAATGACAAATTGCCTTTCAACGTAAAATTGTCGCAGTTCTCAGATTTTGTCCCAATTTTTGATATTTTCATTGTCAGACGACTAATTTTTTTCTTACAATTTTTTTTAGTTCACACGAATGTAAGACATTTGAGACCCAGTTTTCATTGAAAGACCCGACAATACTGCAAGATCTGAAAATTGTCTGAACATAGCTTTGGTAGCAGCTTTATGGACCTCTGCCATAATGCCCTTGTCACTATGTACGAACACAAAACCTTCCACGAACCGGCAGCGAAGTTCCAACCAAATTGACTGTCTTTTGAATGTTCATAACAGGATAAGTGCCGACATCGGGATGAAACGAGATCACCCTCTTATGGAACCTTCTATCCGCATTCATACTACAGCCGGCCGAAACAAACGGACCAGTGCTTCGAGGGGTTCAACAAGAACATAAAGAGTAAGGAACACTATGAAAAATGTTCATTGCACTCAAAAACCGGTTTAAATTTACTGAGACAATGCTCTATCAAAGTGGCTCAGTAGTTAGTGTGTTGGACTGCTGACCGAGCGACGTGAGTTCAACAATTTTCACGGCACCACCGCTCGTCGGGGAATGACATGCCTCCGGGAGTATAATCTGTTATGAAAGAGCTTCTCAATTCGGCAATAAATTGTAAGTCCCTTCTACGCGTGCGAAAAATATAACACGCACAACATGGGTGGTTGCGAGACGCTAGGTCTCGGCTCATCTCGAGCTGTCGCGCCAGCTATTTATTTTTGTTTTCCTCTGTCAAAGTCCCTGGGCCAAATCGTCTCTTCTGTGATTCTATAACTCATCACGTAAAAAGGAGCATTCTTGGGCCAAATCGTCTCTTTTTTACGTGATGACTTGTATGCTATCACGAAAGAGTCGATTTGGCCCCTGATTCTTAAGCTAATCGCTCATAAACCTATTCGTTAATACTTACGCATAAATCTTGGTGTGAATCCAAACTTAACGAACGGCACGTAAACGATCAATCCTGCCATAATGAATCCCAATGCATACAAGTACTCGACCTGTGGCTTATCGATGATGGGCGCAACCACAAGATACGCTGAAACGACCAAAACCAAAACTGGAATGATAAGTGGCACTTTGTAGGGCCGCGGATAGTTTGGTTTTGTGTATCTCATCACAATAAGCGCCAGCATAGAACCACCGTAGAAAATCCATGCTGTGAAGCTGAAGAAGTCAATCAGCGAGTCAATAGTTCCATAGAGCACCATAGCACCTGCGATCAGAGACTGTGGGAAAAAACCATTAGCCACAGATGGACATTTTGATTGCTAATAACTTACGTGAAAAATAAGACCAGGTGCTGGCGTCAAACGACGAACATGGACATACGAAAGAATATCCAGAAGATGCCCCTCTCGACTAGCAGCAAAGCACAGCCTAAAATGACAAAGAATAACATATATACGAACTTTGGACAAATATGAGCTGATAACTTACCGTCCAGCTGCGAACAGAGTGCCATTAGCACTACCAAACGTACTTATCGTTACACTGAGAGGCATCAACCAGGCCATTGTGCCCAGGATTCGATTACCAAAGGTAACCGCGACTGCTTCTGATTCAATCATTTCGGTGGGTGACATAGCAGCCAAGTACGAGATATTTATCAGGGCATAAGCCAATGTTACCAACGGTATACCAATAATAATCGACCTGGGCAGATTCTTACTGGGATTCTTTATCTCTTCGGTTACATAATTCAAATTGTTCCAACCGTCATAGGCCCAAAGGCCTGTGTAAAATGCCGTTGCAATGGCCCCCAGTGTCGGTGTCGGTCCTTTAAATGCGTTTTGCAGATGCTGAGTATTTCCCTGAAAAAGTTTATATGCTCCGCCACAAATAACAATCAGTACAGCGACCAATTTGGCAGCTGTAAATATATTCTGTACAGCCATGCCCAAGTTAACACTATAACAATTGACGAACAGAATCATCACTGTTGAGGGACAGAAATAATAAATTTTTGTTTGTGTACTTTGTTTTCGTTTCCTGTTAGAGATGGCTTATGATTAAATGGAAAATGAATTGACAACTACATACCAATTGCAACAAGTGCAACCATCTTCACAACCGCCGTTGGTGGATCACATTCCAGCACGAAAGCTTCCACTGCATACTGTGCAAATGAAAGACATATAATTGCCATTTGAGATGGCTTTAACACCAAAGTCGATACCCATGAAAATAAAAATGCTGGAGCTGGCCCGAATGCGTCCATAAAATAGGCCCATTCAGCCCCAGATGAAGTGTTCATTGTGCCTAATTCAGCATATGCCAGAGCGCCTGTAAAAAAAAGAAAAACATTTTTTTTATTAATGTCAATGCAAATGGAGTGGTTTTTGAGAAAAGGAGTAAACAAATGACAAATGTAAAATAACGTACAACAAGGATTCCTTTCAGCTTACAACGATTTAAGAATTTTTAAGGCCGAATTCCGTCCAAGGATGAACAAATTTGACATATACATATTTCGACGAATGCTAACGAGAACAAGAGCAGCGCTTATTTGGTTGCTGATTTGATATTGGAGGCAATCTTAGGCAAGAACTCTTTTGTTTCCAGCCCATGAATGAGCGCCTGATAGCAAACTAACTAACGCCAGCACAAGTTTTATAAGCGAAAACACCTCCGCAGAGAAAATCGATGGCGACATCAAGAATAAGTTCTTTATACTCTTGACCTGGGCGACGGATATCGTAAACAGTGCAAAGGCAAAGTTCGTCAGATATCCCTTAACCTCTCAAGAGGCTCTATGCCGTCAGCATCAAGACCAGTAGCAACACTGTCAAAAGACGGGTGAGAGCTTGCCCGATAAGGGAGACCATTTAAACAGCACCATCTAAAGAGGTATTAGTCTCCTCAGCGTCATTGTTAAGGTTTTATCTGCTGTATTGTGTGAACGTCTAAAGCCCTTCGCCAATCGCCTGATCGGTCCATATCTGTGAGGCTTTAGGCCAGAAAAGTCCATCACTGACCAAATTTTCACGTTATGACATATCTAGTGAAGAATCCAAGAATTTCAAATCGACTCTCACCATCTTCTGAACAATTTCTAGGCCACTTGTGATGGCATTTATAGAGACAAGCTATACAAAGCAATGGTTAGTTTTGGCATCCCTCTCATATTTAGTCAGTTAGAGTGATCCTCCAAGAAGAGGTACACTTAGACCAAAAAAGTAGGTCCATTGTGGTACCACTGAGTACTGGGGTTTTGACCTTTGCTTTCTCCTAAAACCATTTAGATTTCCTAACAAAGCTGTTGAGATCGGCCGTTCTGGCGGAGTTCAGATCATTTAGATCGTTAAAGAAGTACTGGCTTAAGGTGACTTGCCTGATGTTAGCAAGGGCGGGACACGTGCAGAGGAAGTGTGCAGTAGACTCTTCCTCCTCTTCGTCTCTGCAGCTCCTGTAACCTCCCTAGGATGCAGTGCCCCGTGACGACGTAGATTAGTTTTGAAAGTTGGTCTATTTTAAGTGGAATTAATGCTTTTAATCTTTTCAGATCCAGGACAGGCCAAATCAGCCTGGCATTGTTGCAACAATTGAGCTGTTGCCATCTACGATTTGCTTTCGACAGAGCGTCTCGGTATAAGTCAGGTGTTTAACAAACGACATGGGCGCTTTGACATAGTCGAACTTCCTGCAGTCTGTACATTGAGAGCCTGGTCTAGCTAATTCGTCAGCCGCACAGTTCCCTTGAATGTCCCAGCGACCAGGAACCCAACAGAGTGTGACGTTATACTGGCTAGCGACCTCGTTTAGAGACACGCGGCAGTCCTTCACTGTGTTGGATACGAGGGACTTGATCGCAGCCTGGCTGTCGATGTAGATCGCCAAATATGTATGTGCGTGATGCAGGACTAGCCTTTAGCCAAGCGGCGGTTTGATTAATAGCTGTGACTTCGGCTTGGAAGACACTACAGTGGTTGGGGAGACTGAAGGAGTGGTGGATGTCAAGGTCTTCTGAAAAGACACCAGCATCGACTCCTTCGGCTGTTTTAGAGTCGTCCGTAAAGATGGAGATAGACTCATTGAGGACATTGCGCTGACTTCTTTCAGGTATTTTGTTCTTGTAGCCCATGTTGAGGTCATTTTCGGTGGGCAGCGTGTCTGTTCATTTGGGAAGGCTGCGTTCCATAGATACATATCTATTGGTGATAAGTGAAACATGGTTTGAAGGGCAGTTGTAGTAGAAGTTCTCAGCGCACCAGTACTGCTAAGGCAAGCCACATGTTGGACTTTCTCGATGCTCGATACCCATACTCGTTCGATTGTATAGGACGATGAGGGAGAATGCACTCTGCTCCACCAAGGTCGGTAAAGACTTCTAAAGACCTTTTGTAGTCAAAAAAACGATTTTTACAAGGCGACACACTGTCATGCGATTTCTTTTACTCTTGCCAACCATTGTTGCCTTGGCCTAGGAACGCAACTGAGTAAATACGCTTTATCCCAGTCCTTTCCTAAGGCACAGAGGCATCATCATGATGGTACCCCTTAGAATAACACCTTCTTCTTTGATTCCTTTCTATTTTTAATATACTGACCAGTGACCATCACAAATGACTATAATCCTAAATAAGCTGTCTTCTCATGCTGCTTGGCAGACAGACTATAAATTAATATTTAATTTGTTTTACCACGCCTTACTATACAGTATCCTGTCAACAATTTTGACAACCTGACAAAATTCATTTTGAATTGCTAAAACTCATTTCGGGCGCCATAGTCATCACTTCAGCAAGACGAAACAACACGTCAAAACGACGCTACTGACGCATAACTCACCCAGAGATGCTCGTGATATCCTTGATTCTCGCACATATTTGGGTATCCAAACTTTTTTTTGTGCTTTTTTCCATGCATCTAATTATAGCTTCCATAAGGTCATTAATTAGCAAAAAAAAAAAAAAAAGAAGTATTCCACCATAAAAATAACGATGTGCACGTCCCACTGCTGTCTATAGGAATCTCATGAATGAACGTGGATCCATGATAAATCTGCGTCACAGCAGTTTGCCGCGAATAATTGGAAGATATTCGACAATGATTGCTAGAAGCCTTATAAATAGAAAATCCTACAGATCCGAACTATCGATGATTCAATAAATTAACCACATGTGGATTCTACATCAAATTTCGCATCCATAAAAGCATTTTAATGAATTTGTAATAAAATGTTTGGCGCAAAACCGCAAGCAAATTATGACTGCATTTTGTGTTCCATTTATGGGATAGAGGATGAATTTATTTTTATATTTCAATTAAATGAACAGACACCAGACATATTATTTAAAAATGTTAATGAATTCTCGCATGTGTCATCTGCACACAGCTAAGGAAAGAATGTATCTGTGACTGCACCGGCAAGTGATTGAGAGACCACCTAGTTGATGCATGCAAGCGGTGAAATTGTACTTTCAATTGAATTCCGCTCTCTATTTGTCAATCAAAGATAGAAACACACACAAACACAGAGTCATCTAAGAGTGTATGTAGTGCATAGTGCAGTCTTGCACAGTGGCAGTCTAAACAGACCTTAATAGATTCCGGCTTCGGAATTTTTGGCGAGCATTGTAAGGCAACATTTTGCTTCGATTTCAAAAAAACTCAAGTTTTGACAAAAAGGAATTGAAAGTTGAAATATCATTGAATGAAGCGATTTTGCATCTTAACATTTGGGGACATAAAAAGGATGACGTGTAAGGTATCATGCATAACTTGTAGATTCATTTTGACAGGAAATCAGGACAATAGAAGCGAGTTCGAATTGGAGATTTCCTAGGCTACGTATCCCACCTATGGGCATCGACTATAAGTTGGGTAAAGCTACGCAGGGTATGTGTTGAATGGGACACATCATGTTCACTCGAAGACTTTGAGGTCCATTGTGAGTACTCTTTTTCTGTTGTGGGAATAGCAATATGGGTCCCGAGACAACCTAAAGACCTTTCCTATTGTTGGCTATTTTGTGAACCAGTTAGTGCTCTTTATGCATCTGAGTAGGTCCGTTGACTGTATGACTGTTACCTCTGCTATGCATGCAAAGAACCTTGATCCTAATGCGCGTAGACATCGTTTTTGCAGGGCGGGCAGTGGCACCGCAGATTTTGGATTGATTCTACCTCTTCCTCATCCCTAAATCATTGAATTCGATTCTCCACTTGCAGAGCATGACTCCGATGGCGCAGTGTCCTGTGATAACTCCAGTAAGCATGCGGATATTGGATCTGTTGCGATCCAGTTGGATCCAGTTGCGCTCTCCATTTGTGCGCGTTACCTAAGGCGAGGTCTTCGTCTACTGCATTGTCCCTCCGGGTTAGACTCGAAGACTCTGCGAGCCGGGGAATTTGTGTCCATTCGTTCTACATGCGCCAGCCATCTCAGCTGATGAACTCGTATCTTCTGGGCTTAAGCGATGTCGCTGTACAACTCATAAAGTTTATGATTGAATCTTCTCCTCCAGAGCCCGTCAATGTAAATGGGGCCGAATATCTTACGAAGAATTTTGCCCTTGGAGCAACCAAGGATATCTTCATTCGCTTTCACATCCATGCTTCAGCGCTATTAAGGAGGATGATCAAGATTTTACGAAAGTCTCCTTAGATTTTCGGCATAGGGCGTGACTACTCAATTATCTTCTTAGCCCGAAGAAACAGCGATTAGCAAGAGTTTTTCCTTTCTTGATTTCTGCGCTGGTGTTGTCGTCAGATGTGATAGCGGAGGTGAGGTAGAGGAAGCCTTTTACTATCTCGAAGTTACAGCTGTCCACTGTGACGTTCTGTCCAATATGCCGATGTAAGGTGTCCTTTCATGTTGACAGCATATATTTTGTGCTGCTCACCGCTAAACTCATCTTCCTCGCTTCCATTTCAATACTCGCGAACGCGCCAGTGACATCACGCTGCGTTCTTCCAATTATGCCAATGTCGTCTTCGTTTGCAAGTAATTGGAGAGACTTTTGAAAGATTGTGTCTCTGGTGTTGGCGCGTGAGTTTTGCACAACTCTTTCAAGGACGATTTTGAAGAAGTCGCATGACAGCGCATCGCCTTGCCTAAATTTTTTTTTTTTTTTTTGCCTCAAAGGTCTCGTTGAGGTCTTAACCGACCATGATAATGCAGCGTGCTTTCTCCATCGTCATCCTGGAGAAACGCACGAGTTTGACAGGGATGTCAAAACTTGACATGGCTCTGTACAGCTTGTGTCTATAAATGCTGTCATACGCGGCCTTAAAGTCGATAGAAAGTTGGTAGGTATCGATTTGAAGTTCCTGGGTTTTCTCCAAGTTCTGCCGCAGTATGAAAATTTGGTCGATGGTGGATTTTCCTGGCCTGAAGCCACACTGATATGAACCGATCAGGTTGTTGACGAACGGCTTCAGGCGTTCACACAACACGGCAGATAAGATCTTGGTGTTAAGAATACTGATGCCTCTGTAGTTTGCGCAGTTCAGAGGGTCTCCTTCTATTCATCGGGCACACTTTCCTTCGACCATATTTTAGAGATACTCCTTTGAATGCTCCTTACCAAGTCATCGCCTGCCGCTTGGAACAGCTCGGCAGCTAGGCCGTCAGCTCTAGCGGCTTTGTTAGACTTAAGCATAGATATGGCTATCTTCACTTTGTTCAGGTCGGGTGGGCGGAATTATTGGTTTTTATCGTCCAGGTTTAATGGATTATTCTGCCTGACAGCGGGATTTGATTCGTCTTTGCTATAGAACCAGTAAGGTTTGGAATGCGCTACCAGGAAAAATATTTCCAGAAAAAGTTAATCTCCAGCAGTTCAATACCGAAATCAACAAACATCTCGGGGAAAGTGCCTATAAAAAAGTTTCGTGCAGTTTTTTGATCTTCAAACAAAGTCAGCGATGTTTTGAGGTTCTGTTCATCTACATAGACTGTGAGTTAATCAACAAATATGTTCAGACTTCAGAGTTTTGCGTCACGCTTGATCAATGAAAGATGCTCCTGCGCTGTTATTTGACACATCAATAAATTTGTTTTCGTGTTGCTCCTATTTCTTGCGAGTCCCCACATGTTGTGAGGCAGAATATTTACTCGTTTTATTTATAGAAAATGTTACTCAAAACTCATCGTAGATTTGTGCAATAGATGATCCACTATATGATGTTGAGAAATCCAATTCTTAATGTTTCAACTTAAAAATACGACATTTTCGACAATGTAGACAGACACCGTCATAATAAAGTAATCAAAAGCGTTAGCTCTTCCTATTTAGAAAATGTATCTGTTGTTAAAAAGAGAAGAAATAAATAAATAGAATTAAAAGGCGCAACAGTCACGGTCAGAATTGCAATTTTCTGAGTACTTGGTCTTTGAAAATGCCGAACTTTCTCCTCGGGTAATAAACTTTCTTATTCAACATTAGAATCAACAACTCATTTTGCATATCTCCTTCTAGATGACGTGTGTCTAATTTACAACAGCACGCTTTAAATAAATGTTCATTCGACCGAAAATTCGTCTATTCTATTCCCACAATCCAAATCCGAACCGGTCTTTTCTTTATAAGTATTCTCCTTCACAAACACTGGCGTACATCCTATAGTCTGCAGAATAATATAAGAACGGCGCCAATATATTTGAATGAACCACCTTGTATAGGAGTGTACATGACACTCTATATCAAGAGGTTTGCAGGTATCATTCACATCACATGCCCTCACATATTTCATTAATTTAGCGCACATGATCTGGGTTGCACTTGGCAATTTTTCAAATTGAAAAGAAAAAAAGAAAGAAAACGAATGGTAAATTCTCTTAAACGCTAAATAAAATTTAAGTTTATTCGTTTATAAAGAAAAAAAAATTAAAGTGAATTAGTGTGAGATATTGCTTTCGTTACTAGATAGAAATTTTGCTATGTCGTCTCTATACTTTGTCGTTTGGCACTGTTTCATCCTTGTTTTTTGGTCTACACTTTACCGACAAAGGACGGTGGCTAACAACAGAAGACGAGCACTTTCACTGAAAATCTGACTTGAATATGAAAGTAAATAATCGGACCGTCATTTCCTCCAACCGCTACTGTAACTTGAAATACTACAGTTAACAGGCGAAGATCAGCATGCGATCTTACTGTCCGGCACTTCTCTGAATTACTCAATTTAATATTGGATCCTGAATATAGATTGAGGACCTGGACTGCGATTTATCTGGAGACTATTGTCTGATTCAAACTTGCCTTAAGCTAGTAGCGCAACAAGTTCATAATCAATTTCCCGGGCGACAACATACATGGTATACCCTTACGTAGAAAATGTATTGCTCTCCACGAAAATACCATACTTCAAACATGGACTTTTAGCTGTCGCACCTTCTTTACACAGAGAGGCCCCCAAAACGTCAGATTTCAATAATAAGAAAAGGGATTTATACGGGGCAACCTTGACATCTTGGGACTAAAGCAAGACAACGTGGTCGATTTCAGTCACCTACACGTGGATTATTGAGACAGAGGCAGCTGAGTAAAGATCGAGCTGGCTGGAGACGCTTGTTGGTTGAGATCTAGGTCCATCCATCTAGGTCCACCTTAAGTAAGTGAGTAAGTACACGTGGGTCTGGTGAAGGCTTTCTTATGACAGTGAATGCAAAGAAAAGTCTCATTTCCTGGAAACCTTGCGGGAACCGGGTTGCAAGGTGATTGAAATTTAGTGCTGCGAGGCAATTGAGTCAGCGGCTGAAGAAGATAAAGGTGATTTCTAAAACCAACTAAGTGGCACCTACAACTTAATACCAGACGGTGATATCTTCATTTTGCTGTAGAATTTCAATGATAAGTTGCGCAATGAAAAGGATTTGCTCAGGCACGTGATAAGCATGGTCTCGGCGCCTGAAATGACAGCGGCGAACGTACCGACAAGTCAGTACGAAATCTTCATTATTATATCTGGTAGTAATTAGACAGCCAAGTCAGCCAAGCTAGGCAATGTAAACCCTTCACCCAAGAATACCGTGGCGCAGGACAGTCAAAAATGCATTTGGAGAAATATTAAGAACAATCAAGACTCATCGATAGAAACCTGTCCCGTAGATGTGGATATCGAATAATCCATATGGGGAGACAGAATCTGTGTGAATAAGTTTGTATGTAGCGGGCCAACTACGGAGCACATTGCGCACAAATTTGTGTCAACTATATTTTAGAAATCCGTCATCAACCACCTGATAGGTCTACATGCCACTAGTTTAACATCTGGGAGAATTTTGACGGTTTCAAAACCGATATCTATCATCTCTTTCGAATTTTAAAGGGACGAGATTTTGGCATCCCTCCAGTGTCGTACGTGTTTTTAAAGATGACGATAAAGAACATCCTGCTCAATTACGTTTGGGAATGATCTCATCGCGACCTTGGTTGTTAAAAAAGGAATTACGCAAATGTGATTTTTTCAACACCATTCTTGAAAGAATCTATACAGCTATTTGCATGCGTTGACGACATCGACATCATTTGCGAAAATCAGCTGCCATTTGATGATGCGTTCGCGATTTAGGCGGAAACGGCAAAAATAGGACGAAGGTGTTAGTGAAGGAAAAAATGTGTGTATCTGTCTTAAGGAAATGACACTCAATGTGTGATGATTTGGAATCGGATAGACATGTACAATTATTAAACGTAAAGGGTTTTCGTTGTCCTAGGCTTCCCTGTGGGTCCTGAAAAAAATGATATAACTCCATACACTAAGCTAAGGAGAAATCATACCCATCGCTGATCTTTGACCTAATATGGTAAATAAGCAATAGATGCCGTCTTACAAATATGTACATGACTAAGATGACTTTGTAACTGCAGCAACACGGCAGCTATACGTTTAACTGCTTTGAGACTCAGAGAACGACTAATTCATAAGTTGTAGGGACAAGGAAGAAATCTAATCCGTCCATCAGCTGCCGTATGATGCCCTGACCTCGCCGGTAGAAGAATGAGGACTATTGGCAGTTACTCCTTCACGAAACTAGAGGACTCATACCCTTATCTGGGTGAATCAGCGGCTGCCCTTTCTCTTTACATGTTCCCGGAGTGGAGACAGTGGTCCCTATTGATGGTCTACGTGAGCAATGACGAATGTCACAAGGCACCCAACAACCTAGCCTAATCTAAGCTGACTTTGTATGCAACTTTCATCGCAATCCTGCTTTACAAAGCTGCTACTGTAAACAAATTTATAAAGCAAGTTCAAGAAACTGACCAGTTTGTGGATAACAAGAGATACTGTCGTCGCATACGCAGGGAGTCTGAGTAAAAACCCAAGAACTTCTGCTTATTCGAGTTTCTCTGAGAAGAATACTGCATAAAGATCTCAGGCTACATGCTTACAAGGTCTAATTTCACCCAAAAAATAAGAAATGCTTCTCTATCTGTCTGTCTGTCTTTAAATGAGTTGGGAAAAAGGTGTTCTTGCTAAATTGGCTGCAGCGCCATTTTAAGAAGTCTGAATTATTAATTTAAGAAATACTCAGAGAAAGATTGTTATATTCAAAAGCTGGCAACTTCTTAGAGAAGACGCTCTACTCTTGATACAATTTTATTTCCGTTTTGTGAAATATGCCTAGCGTTTACATCAAACTAAGCATTTATAGAGAAATCTTATAGTTCGGTTTTTTTTTAGGTTGGATGAAAAGGATTACAGTATTCTAAGACTAGTACCCTAGTAAACTTCATCCAATTAGAGAATTTTCCAATAGCAAGATGGCCTTTCAAGGTTGAAAATCATAAATAATCAAAGTTTTTAACTCCTCCAAACACGTACATATGGATGTTTACTTTTGAATGTGTACCTTCGAAGGAATTACGTGCTCCTTTTCCTGCATCATGGGTATCGCGTGTCATAAAAACCACGTCAATTTATTGATTTTAGAAAAAAATGAGTTAATCACATATTCAGTCAGTCAGTCAGTCACTAGTTTTCCCTAACTCTTTCCAACCATTGTAGCTAAAATTATACAATACATACATATACTGTTACAGTTTATTTTGGTTTACGTCAGTCATTTGTTTTACTTTTACCTTACCCAACGAAACTAGAAAATTTGAAAATCTGAATCTTGAATCCTAATGGCACAGGGTAATCGTACGACCTGTTGACAGACTTTTTCGACCTTTTAACGACTTAAAGTTGATTTTTTTTAAGGCGCTTCAATGAAGAGGAGCTTAGAGTATCAGCAGCTTAAAAAATCTGATCCGAACAAAAGCAGGACAATCCCCCTCTCCATAGGCGTCGCAGACAATGGTATCACTTAAGCCCAACATACTAAGATGCTTGGCAAAAGCGAAATATCTCATTAGAATATCAATAAGTTGTCTATAGTCTCTTCTGCTGAGTGACAGTAAGAATGCTGCTGATTTCTTACAGACCTTCGGGAGCATTCGATTAGTCTGCCTGCATCCTGGAGAGCCGTGCCATATACAAATGTGTTTGTAGGACACCCAATCGTCGGAAGACTCAACGCAGGTTCAGGTCCTGAGAAAACATCCTCTGAGCATTGTCTACATAGCAATCTCATCGAGATCTCATTTCCAGAGATCCCAGCGTGACCTGGCACCCAAACAAAAGTCAAAGAATTCAGCCCTGAGAATTATTGCATTCTCGCACTATTTTGGAACTGGTTAAAGGAAATATTTATTAAAAGAATTACTTCGCCGTTCACTATTTCTGGGAAACCATTTTCCTCTGCAGGATCGGTGCAATCCACAATTCAAAACCATTGTCCCCTTTTCGCATATAAAAAGTCCATTTTTGAATTTTTTTTCTCTAACGTCTCTTAACTTTAAGTTGCATTTTGAGTAGTATCTTGCTATATACCCGTCAAATAATATCGTTTTTTTTTTTCCACCCCGGTTTACTAGGTCTGAAAACACTGGTATTTGCCAAATGAGGGTCGAAAATCGGAAACATCTAGGTAAGGATTGAGAGGCTTTTTGCTTTAAGCACAGATTAAACCCAAACTGTAGGGCCAACTACATATGAAAGAAAGGCCTTTGCAGGGACTATGGCACATAAGGACAGTCCGCATATGTTCTGGTTCTCAAATAAGTCTTCGACAGGCCCCTGAATAACTTCGTCAATGCTTCTGTTTGGAGCTAGAGCGACTTCAGACAAATTTCGTATCATAGGACATGTACGGAGAGGTCCAGACTTTGATGGTTTGGACACGTTAAACGCATGTCCTCAACTCGGTTTCCAAGACATGCCATGGAATCTGTGTTATCAAGTAGGCGTTCCCTGGGTAGGCCCAGGATGAGGTGGGTGGACCAAGTCCGAAATCTCACCTCTACTAGTATGGGGATAGCCCCTGATGATTTAGAGTCGATGGCGAAAAATCGGGAAATGTGGAGAGTCCACTTAAACTCCCTTAACCCGCGACCCTCATATTGGATAAGCGAACCATTGAAAAATTATGATGATGATGATGAGGATATGTTCCACCAATTGCTACTGCTACACCGTCCACGACCTTAAACCCTCCGATTTCCCTTTTCCAAGACTAACTTGTACAGCTACCTTTGTACATACATGAGGCTGTGAGAACGAAATATGTATAAAATCGTTGGTATTACACCACTTTTGCTCTTACAGCCTCATATGTACACGCCTGTTTATTTTTTTTAAACTTAAAGGCCTAGAAATGTTCATATGTAATCTATGCCCCGTGAATGATACAATTTCACAGTATTCATATTCTAATGCCACAACAATAGAATCAGCCTATGCGATATAAAAACCACCATTTATGTGGAAGCATATTCAAATTTCACTTTGTAAACTAAATATCAAAGCCCCCTTTCATCAACCGATATATACATGAATGACGCATATCTGTACACATATTCCAATCTCAATTTATAAATGAGTAATAAAATATCACACGATAGACAGATTATATATATGTACATTGCCCATTGTAATTAATTATTGTTGTTTAATACGAATTGACTTACCCAACAATGAGAGCAAACCACAGGCCAGCCATATTATGAAGCTTACACCAACAGAACCAGTACGAACCAGTAAGCCTGAAGGTGACACGAATATTCCAGACCCTATATACAAAAAAATAGATTAAGGCAAATTGATTAATTACCATATAACTTAACACTTTAATTAAAAATAATAAATTTAAGTTTAGACGTAAAATACATATCTTGGACATTATAATTACTTACTTTGTAAGCACTTTTTCTTTTTTTCTTTAAAAATATTCAGAGCGGTTGAGGCCTCGCTTTACTCTGTGCTGTAACGCATGCTTTAGTAAGTAAGGTATTAGGACTCAGAATCGAAAAAAATTCTCTTTAAAGCGAAGTAAGCACCAGGAATTCGCCATTAGCCCATTAAAAAGCCAATTAATTGGCTTCTGCACCAAAAATGCCGCGGACTTCTTACAGATCTCTTTAACACCCTTTCCTCCTTACTCCAAAGTAGCAAGTTCAACATGCCGTTGAATGACACTCTCTTAGGGTACTGCTTCAAACGAAACTACTAAGTAGTCATCCCCCGAGTGACGATTGGGAAAAAATCCAAAGCCTGTCCTATGGTATACAGTATGGTATACGGAAGGCTCTAAAATGGACAGTGGATCTGGGGCTGCAATATTCAGAGAGTTGTCTAGCACTAACATGTCGGTCAGTCTAGGCACATTTGCCATAAATCAGTGCACAAGCTTAAACTTGCTCTCTAACTTCCGTGCGAAAACCATCTTTATCTTCTCTGACAGTGAAGCTGCCTTAAAAAGCACTGAACTCAGCCACGATCAAATCAAAACTAATCCTAGAGACAGTCAAATAGCTTCTAAAACTAGGAAAAAACAACTTGGTCATACTACACTGGATCTCCGGTTACAAAGGCCATACCGGCAATGAAACAGCGTATTCACTGGCCAAGATAGGTGCAATAACCTCCTCTCACTGGCCCTGAACCAGCCCGTGGAGTAAACAAATCCATTTCCAAAAGCTACATGTGGGTACAAAACCTGCTTTAATCCAACACAATTGGGATGGGAAGTGTAAGACTAAACAAACAACAAAAACAACTCCAAGTTTCTTTCAAATCTGAGCAGGAACCACCTTAAAATTCTAACCGGTACCCTAAGTATCCACTCCCGACTAAAACGGCACTCACACAAACTTGGCTTGACACCGGCTTGGAGAGCGATGAAAGCTCTCTTCACTTCGTCACAGAATGTCCCGCCCTCATTCATGTGAGAAAACGGACCCTAGGCAGTACATAAATTCGTCTCACCAACTGAGTTGGCACTTTTCTCCCCTAGAAGCTGATTAGCTTCCTGACAGCCTCTGGAGCAGACAAACTGCTCTAAAACATATGGGACAGCACAATGGGCCTCTATGTGAGACCGTAGGGCTAGAGTAGACCTACTGCTCCCCACTAACAATTATAATACAGATCTCCCGATTAGTGTGCCAACATCTAGGAGTTGACGCAACCTCGCAAGGGTCTCCTTTCTCAAGATTACTTTATGTTCACCAGCTTTGTCGGACTCAACTTTAGATGTGGCTGTCTTTACTTGATCTAAATTTGATGGACGGAGTTGTTGACGAACATCGCCTGATAGCGGAATTTAAAACGTCAACTCTGTTATACAGTCAGCAGAAGCCCTCAGCACTGACTATGATTCTACTACCAAAATTGGTGGCCGCGAGAAAATCAGCTCTTCAGAAGCGGTATCTCTGATTGTCCTTTGCCGCTGGGGGAACGAACGCTTGATCGAAAAAGTCTGGGGCCGAATTACCGCGATCGATAGCGAGTGAGTGAGTGGCACTCGTGATCGAATGATATATAAAATTCATTGGGAGCGGTTATGCCAAATTTTCACATTTCGATGACGAGATACTCGTTAAAGAGTGTGGTAATTCGGCCCCTGGTGATCTTCTGCAATTTTAGTCGCCCGATGTCAAACTTTGTCACAGTAACTTCCCGTCTTTGCGACATTTGGGGTATCATTAGACATTTTTTGGCTACAGACAGGTAATGGCCCAATTAATGTTCGCACTTCGGAGCGGTCGGACATCTGTTAATTTATAGAAATGCTTTGCGTCAATCGCTGTATGGTCAATATGCGTGACAGTTGGTTGATCAAAAGAACTCCAAGTACTCTTATGCTTAAGACGAGCTTTTGGTAGCTTATGGACTGTTAAGATGCAATACGCATGGTAGGGACATATGTAGGTATTCATATATTTTTTTATATGGCACAGTTTCAAAAGATTCTTTTGTATACTGCTCATCTGTTTTTAAGGGGCATCCGGTAATAATTTCATAATCGATTGTTACCCACGAGAGTCAGTAATCTTTTTGAAGTGCAGACTTTAATTAAACAGGTAAAGAGTTGCCCATACTTTTTTATACTCAACAAATAAAACCATCGAACTGTCTCAATTAAAAATACTAACCACAGACATGTACACTTATCAGGAGACTTGCAGATTATTTTGCAATTTGTCTCGGGATTCACATTTCAATGAGCAACTGAAGACTATGAGAGGTTAAATAACCACATACAAACATACATACATGTTGTTTGTCTACTACGAACATTTTTGGCGCATACAATTTTGTTGTGAAACTGTCACATGTGGTTATAAATGCAAAGGCATCCCGGGCAAGACAGTCTGCATTAATACATGAGCCATTTTTGCTATTCACACCTGTAGTCATAAACGTCAAGTTTATGTAAGCGAGTGCGAGCGAATTTTTGCCAGACATTAAAAAATATATTTAGTGTCTGAACTGCCGAAAAGTCCACTTCCGTAAACAAATAGGGGTCTTTATTTATATACTCGTAGTAGAAACAATACTTGTATAATTCATGTAAATCATAACCGAGATACGGATATGCCCATACGTAGATAACTGGCTACACCGGCTAAAAAGCAGACGAAGGGCCAATCAAGTTTGATTAATTCAATGTTAATCACAAAACTTGTCATAGCCTATCCTTACAAACCATGTTCCGAAATAGATGTACCCTACGAGATATGCAAACTAAAAACAGAATCGAATGCTATTTATAGCAGTGACTGTGCCTAACCACAACCACAGAAGGATAAGCTGATTAATATTTACAACCACCTGAAGATGCCCACTCTACTGCAAGTTGTGGTTTGCGTGCTAAGACAGGTGTTTTGCTTTGTAATTATTTATGTCAGTTTAATTTTTTTTACTATCTCTCCGATTGTTGCATATTTTTTTGGGAATAACAAGGTGTGTATACTAAAAGTGTGTTCAACTGATTATGACTTGACGATGTGATGATTAATTCATCAAATAACTTGTTGGTATTGTTGGATGATTTGGAGCTCAGGGGAAAGTTGATATTTTTGTGTAAATCATTCTATTTTTTTAAAGATTTTCAAGACCACCAGTTTTCTCGCAAAGGAACTTCAATCAACGTCTAAATTACTCTTCCCATTCCTCTTCGCGTCGAGTACTTCAAAGTCATTCCTAAAAGCAACCTGAAGCATATTCTTTGCAAGTTGTTTTTGTGTATTGAAAAAATAAACACTGACTCTGATGATTATTATCTTTCTGAGGCATTCTGTGGATGTTTCTAGATGCGCGTTTATAGTGACGTCTGCTTACAAAGGCGATCTCTGTTTTCGAAATAAAAACGAAGTTTGTGCGTCACTTTCGGTTTTTGGTACACAGCTAGGTCATCGGCCACAGACCAATGAAATTATCGGGCATGCTTTATTCTTTACAAGAGACTTGCCTTAATTTTCGATACTGTAATTCGTGATATTGATATTGATGGCATTTCATATTACAGTGTACTCTCTCCTTACGGACACAATCCAATTCAGGCCAAATGAAGATGATGAACGTCGTTCTCAAAGAAATATTAACCGATGACGCCGCCAGCCCAAAATCTACACCAAACAGTGACTTTTTCGGGATGCATTGGATGCTCTTGGATCTCATGTGAATTGGTATCGTCCCAAATTCGACAATTTTGTTTGTTGACGTACCCATCGCTGAAGATGATTTTGCGATGAAAACAAGGGTCAGTTTCCAACTGCTCCAGAGCCCATCCAGCGAACACACGTCGTTGTCTATGGTCGTTTACCTTCAACTCCTGGGTCAGTTGAATTTTGTACGGGTGCAGGCCTAAGTCACGATGCAAAATTCGCCAAGTTGTGGTCTGCGAAAGGCCGAGTTCTTGTGAGCGACGCGAAATCGACTGCCTCGGATTCTCCTGTTTCGGCAGATTTTGCGTTTCGTCGACGTACGGGTGTTGTTTGATCGTTTACTGAACCAGTGGACTCAAATTTATCCACCACACTGCGAATAGTTTTCTCGAAACCGTCGGTGTCCGCTGTATATCTACCGTCGACTCAAGCTGATGTCTCTCAATAAATTAAAGTACTTGGGGTTAATCGTAAATGAGCACGGAAAATGTGATAATAATCGAGTGACCTTGTTAAAATGGCTCAAAAACTTAGTCTTTTGTCACCGAAAAATGCAACTTCAACTCATCGATTTGCCTTATACCTTTTAAAGTTGTGCGTCCAGCTTAAACATCCTCATCACAATGTTAGACTGATTTAATTAAGGTGGCGCTATAGTCCGGAGTCTGAATTGATAGCGGAGCCTAGGTAGACAAAGTCCTTAACTACCTCGAAGCTATATCTGTCTACAGTGACGTTCCCTCCGAGACGTCGGTGTTGAGTGTCCTTTCTGGTTGACAGCATAAACTTCATCTTGCCCTCACTGACCGCTAACCCCATCTTTGCCGCTTCCTTCTCAATACTCATGAATGTGCCAATGACTTAACGGTGTGTTCTTTCGATTAGGTCAATATCGTCGGCGTATGCAAGTAATTGGATATACTTTTGAAAGCTTATGCCTCTGGTGTTGGCGCGTGAGTTTTGCACTATTCTTTCAAGAACGATGTTAAAGAAGTCCCATAACAGCGCGCTGCCTTGTCTAAAACCTTTTTTGACATCAAAGGTCTCGGTGAGGTCTTGACCGATCTTGATGGAGCAGCGTACATCCTCCATCCTGCATAATCGGACGAATTTGGCAGGGATGCCAAAATCAGACATAGCTCTGTATACCTCGTCTCTATAAATGCTGTCATACGCGGCTTTGAAATCGATGAAAAGGTGGTGGGTGTCGATTTGAAGTTTCTGGGTTTTCTCGAAGATTTGCCACAGTGTAAATATTTGGTCGAAGGTGGACTTTCCTGACCTGAACCCACACTGATATTGACCGATCAGGTTGTTGACGAACGGCTTCAGGTATTCACACAACACGGCTAGCACAGAACACGGATAGGACCTTGTAGGCGATGTCAAGAAGACTGATGCCTCTGTAGTTTGCCCAGTTCTGAGGGTCTCCTTTCTTGAGGATCTGGCAAATAATGCTGAGGTTCCATTCATCGGGATAAGTTTTTCATGTATCACTATCATATACAAGCAATAACAGAAGAAAAGATATTGGATCACTCAAATGCTAGTACAACGGCGAATTTTGGGCCTCAGTGGGGATGTGATAGAGCGGCCTACGTATAAAATGATATTGAGATCCGCAAACTTAGTCAACCCCACAAGCAAGACAGATGCGTGGGAGAAATATTTGACATAAGATGCATGTGTAAGCGCGTACGCCTAAGGGATCTTGCTATAGTTTAACACACGATTAGACATACATAAGTAATTTTAAAGTGCACTTTTTTTCGACTCTTAGCTCCGCACAACACTGAACTTGCAGTAAGTGAGCGAGGAGAAATCTGTCTGGAGAGTATTTCGCTAAGATTTGTTCGTTTAAGAAATGCATGTTGAAGGAGACTGTTCATAAGCGTTATGCCAGCAGTTATGAAAAAGAAGATCCGCGAAAAGGAACACAAGTCTTTGAGAACGATTTGATTTTGGCCAGATGGAGCACAAGATCATCATCAATTTAATGAGCTTGTAACTACGGGCCTATCTTTTCTTACATCTAAGACTCTATCAAAAATTAAACAATAAATTTTGTACCCGATCACTTCTTTCACTTTCACTTCACTTTTTAGGAGAACTCAAGGTCAGAGGCAAGAATAGAATAGACTAAGTGGCCGGTAAGGCACTGCAGAAATTCATCAGAAATTGTATTTTTCAGAAAACAACGGTACATGAGGCAAAAGATTTTTATAGTTAACATATGTAACACATTCGATTTCAGCAATTAAAAATCATATTCAATTTGTAGTCCGTCAAAACAGCTGCTGCGGTGAATATTTATTTTTTTTTAGGTCCGAATTGAATTTTGTATTTAATTTAGGACCGATGCCAGACTCAGGAAGGCCTCTAATTTCTCATAAAGAGAAGAATAACATGAGAAAAAAGGAAGTTGCGAAAGAAATTTTCATTTGAAGGTTTTGCCAATACCTTCATGAGAATAAGAGGTTTAGATGGATCTTAGGGTTCACCATTGCGACAAAGCTTATTAAATTCTTGTCAAAACATGAATTACGGGTAATGAGTATCACCCAAAAGATGTTTCACATACAATACATATGCATCCTATAACTTTCAACTTTCGTTTCTATCATTTCAAAGGAATTTTAGTATGGAATTTATAAAATTTCTTTGAACTCCTTCTACCGCTTTAATCTTCAATAAGATTTACATTTTGGCAAATCTTATTTATAAATTAATTCGCCCACTGCGAATATTTATGTATCCTTAGACGAACACAGTCGTATTATAATCCGTAAATCATTTTGAGAGAGAGAAAGAAAAAATTGAGGTCTGACTCCTTCGACGTCATAGGTTCTATTTTAAGAAGAAAAATTATTATTTTACCTTTGAAATCTTGTCGTTTCAAAGAATGAATTACGTAGTCTATATATTTAGGAAGAAAAAGCAGGAAATAGACAAAACTATATTGCCTTACAGAAATTCTAAACTGCTAAAACCTTGAGACTTACAAATAAACATGCGTAAAAAGATAAAAATAAAATATTTTTGTTACTCACCTATCATAGTCCCGACAATTAAAGCCACCCCACTGAGGAGTCCCACCCGTCTCTGGAGGTGAATAGCGTCGTTCGGCGCTGTGCCCTTCCCCTCCAACGACTTCCGCATCCCCCCGGTCCCTGATGAGTCGGTCTCTGTCGCTTCGGGCCCTTCTGTCCCAAAATACCCATTGGTCCCCGTTGACCCGTTTGCCGCGGCTTTAATTGGCACATTATGTCCTTGAAATAAGACAAACACAAAAAAAATTGATTAGACTTCTTTTTTTTTTTTTAAATCATATAATACATATATCGCGCACTATTTTGATTTGTAACTTTTTTTTTTTTTTAAATATTTTTCACTGTGAGAAAATTTTTGAAAACATTTTTTAATTTCTTTTTTTTTTCTATAAATTCACCTTGATTATGATCTGAATTAAATTTGCATGCGTTTTTTTGCAGGCAAAATAGCTGGGAAATTTTATCGCGCATGGCATGGACGGATGTAAAATTTTACGAATGTTTCTCCGCGATTTCAGTCGACGTAAAGATTTCCACGAGCTGTGTGTCTCCTTTTTATCTAAAACACCTTATAGTTGAGTAAAATTTCGCCACTGTCGACCTCTCTCTTTTTTTTTTACCAAAAAAAAAAGTAAAAATCACTCGATATATTTCGTTTTTTTAAACTTTAATTTATGTTGTGACGATTAAGTATCTACTTCCAGAGGTATACCAAAGTATATACACCGCTTGAGTGAAATTCGAAATAGACTTTCTCTTTGGGTAGCTAAGTGACACGAAAAAGGGGGCGTACCAATGCAAGGACTCACGCGCTTAAAAATAACACAGCATTAAAATTTGCGAACGCACATTCTCACCGCCGAAAAGAAAACATTTCACACATTTAACAAATTCTTTTCAATCTCAACGACTATGTTTTGAGATAAATTTTGAATTGTTTTGATCTAGCTCAGCGTTCGGATAATTAAACAAAATAAATAAACCGTGAATCAATTTGAACAGTTTTTAAGGCGTGTGATATATAGAATTGTATTTTATAAGGAAAAAAATGTCCACTTAAACATTGGTCTGTACCAGAAAAATGTCAATCTGTGACTGATCGCTCTGTTGAATTTATGCTCGAAATTTGTATCTAAGAGATCGTTGATTCTTCTTTTCGATAACCCAATAAATAATTATTTCTTTTCATCGTCATCAACGAATAAACTCAATTGGGTTCGAATTGATCACAAGAAAAAAAATTCTATGTATCTGACTGAGTATCTAAGGCGACAAAAAAAGACGTATGTATCTGAGTCAAGTGACTTCTATGAACGTTGCTTGTACGACGAGAATACGAGAGGAGTATCTTAAATTCACTAAAAATTTATTTTCTCTGAAACTTTTGTGAAATGTTTCTTCCTCCTGACCCTTGTATGATTTCGAGTGCTTTAAAGCATTTACACGAACTAATTTTTGAAAATATGTACAAAATGAGTTTATTTTGTAAAGCATTTGGTCTCGAGTTTTCGGATTCTCGCACAGTTTGTACGCTCTTGCTCTCGCCAAGGAATTTCGAATCTGAGTTTTATGGACTTCGAAAATGTATTTTTAATCATAGCGCGTCGTTTTCGAATGGCCCCGCTGTATGTGTGGAGAAAAGTCTTCAGAAGAATTTAAATTAAATTTTCTTATTTTATTTATACCATACACACTTGTGTGTATGTAGTATACAACGTTTATTTTTTTTTTATTTTTCACAATAATTGAAAGCAAAACGACTAAGTTGTCATTCTGCTTTGCCCCTATAAAGGACAAGTATTTGTTTCGCAAGCATTTTAGAAAATTTAATATTGTAGAGGAATTGTTCGTTCTCATTTATTTATAAGTTAAACTATAAATTGAGAAAAATGGATGTGGTCCTTCTGAATAAGCAGAGGGTAGCAAAAAACCAGCAGCAAGAGCTAAAACAGTGTTTAAACCACAGGCAGATGAAAGCCCACACGTCAATCCCAAAGACTACCGACCAATAGGTTTATCTTCATTTCTTCTAAAAACCGTAAACAAACGAATATTATTTTCCCTAATGCATACAATGTTCGAAAACAAATTCGTTTAGGTTAGTCGAAGTGGATCTTCCCTTCAGAATCAGTGCTGCTTTGAAATAACTTCTTTTTTTTTCCTTTGGGAGAAGCGGAGAATGCATCATGCACCGTCAGGTGGACTGTTACACTCAATTGATGTGTCAGACTCCTACTGACTAAACTCCCCCTCTGCATTTGGTATCCTCGGCAACTTCCCTGAGACAATAGGGTTCCGGTATGATTCTTATGAGGTTATGCTTTCATTTTTCTCCCTCTTTTTTCCTCGCAGCACGCACTCGATTAAGGAAGCTATCTGGTTCCACCTGCCGTTGCTCGAGATCATCATTTGCATGACGCTTGCCGGGGTGATGTTTCCTGTCTCTAACTCCAGCCTGGCTCTTTCTGCTGCCCATCTGCTACAGTTGCTTTGAAATAACTTATGAATGTATAATAGGATCTCATGCTAGAGTGCTGAAACCATCTTGCCCGCTAGGGTGAACCGTTCAGGGCATACAGCTCTGGGTTCCCGGGTACAGTGATGTTAAAGGAAACAAGCGTGCAGATGAATTGGCCGGGCAGGGCTCAGCTTTACACGGCTCACTCGCGGCATGGGTCCACACCTGGCTAGAAGCGGATAAACTTACGCGTCATGCAGAGTGCCAATGAATCAACTGCACCATATCAAAGAAGATATGGCCGACCTACGATAAGATTAAAACAAAAGATCTCCATAGCAGTACCCACCTAGATATCGCCCAAATAACGACGATTACCACGGGTCGCTGGCCAATTGAGACCTTGCGGCCAAACTAGGTATTCCATAGAGCCCCCACTGCCGCAGCTGCAGAAATTAAAATGAAAAGGAAACTTTCTCCCATTTCCTTTGCAAATGTCCGACACTTGCAAGAGCCAGACTGCGTGCACTAAACTAACCATTCTTCAACAATCTCAGCGACATCTCAGGTGAAGAGATATGAAATCTAGTCCGCTTTCTAAACTCCACAGACTGAATCTAGGCACTCCTTGCTGTCTCAACTATTTTTAACAACCCACATCATCAACCAGGTCACACGAGTCGTGGTAACAAAAAGGTACATCCTAGTGCTAATTGGGTTCAGTCGAACCGCCACCTCTATTTACCTACCTACCGCATAGGCCAGTAGTTTTAAATATACTTTAAAAAGCCCTGAGTTGCAAGAATTCACAATGTTGGGCCAACCAACAGCCTGTCCTATTGAAAATATCAGTGTAGATACGCATTGCTGATGGTGGCGTTTGAGCGCTTACCTAATTCGAGGTTAAGGCTTACGTTGCTAAGCAGGTGATTAAGTTTCACTAAGTCTGCTGATGGCAAATAAGTGTGGTGATGGCAAAATATCTGTACAAGCGATGAACAAACGGGTGAACGATTTTTTTTTTATAATCCACTTGCGCTTTAAGGGGTTAAGATGTTTTTCAAACTAGCGAGGTCCTGTGGCTCAAAACTCAGGTAATATTAGGTCTCAATTACGTCCGAGGGTGGTGTCAAGACCAGCTGGAAACATTTGTGGTGTTTGTCATCCCTATTATCCCTAGGAATTGTCTTTTGACTTGTCCGCGATTGAACAGCCTGTATGATGCGCCCGACTTGTCCCCTTTATTGTCAGACGAATGTATGTTGACATGTACGTCCCTTTCTGCTTAATCTGTCTTTATGATGTGTTTATGGCTTTACGTGAGCATTAAAAGTCACACGTATTCCGAAAAGACGTCATAAGAGACTAAAAATAAAACCGAGTTAAGATTTTTTCCAAATTTGTATTAAAAAGAACGAAAAATTATAAGCAGTCAAACATACTAAAACAAAAAAAAGAGACATATTGACGGAAGTAATATCTAAAACGTCACTTTGATAAGTTTAGTATGTTTATCAAATTTGTTTTAATTTTTATCTTTTTTCTCCAATTTTTTGTGGACAACATTTAGTCACATTTTCCGCTGTTTATCATCGGAAATTCTGACGCACGTATGAGTACACTCGTATGTGAGTATCACATCCATGTACCTATAATCTGCATATTATTATCTATAACATTGGCAATCTGTGAATAATCGAGTAAATAAATATAAAGATACATATAGAGCGCACATGTATTATTTTGTAGGTCATAATCAGAGAAAATCGGATAACGTGATAAGGTGGCATTACGTTGAAAATTCATTCGCTTGAATAGGAATGAGTAAGATAAATGTACATAGTACAACCAGTGGTTGGTATGAGACTATTCTTTTAGTGAACTGACCTAGTTCTCATTGATTTATTGGGAGTTATGGCATATAACACATATTGTTTCACACTCGATGTCAACCATGCTGACGTTTTTTAACTTTGTTATATTTTTTACTTTTTTTATTTATTGATAAATTATATAGTTTTTACTTGATACTACAAGATATCTTATCTTTTAATTAAGTATCTAAAATTAAGATTACAAATTAGATTTTTACATTAAAAAGAGAGAAAGAAAAAAAATAAATAAATAAAAAATTTTAAAAAAGACAAAGTTAGACAATTTGGGTCTGCAGTTTGAATTTAAAATGTATGCTTTACAAAGATAATTTGCAATGATAACATTTCTTCAGTTACTAACTCTGATTTGACAATGCTAAAAATAGTTTTCTGCTAAATGTGGCTGGTGATGTGATGCTCTGCAATTCTTGTGGAAGGTTATTCCACAGTCGAATTGCTTGGACAAAGAAGGACCGCTCTCCAATAAGGTGTTCAAAACGGGGTATAATTAACTTCAATAATAATTATAGGAAATGTGGTAGCCGTGGCTTAGTGGTAAGTGTTCGAACTATGTTAGCGAGTAACCTCAAATTGTGTGAGTTCGAGTTCTGTAATATCAACCAAATATATTAGTACCACCTCTCGACAGGCAAGGATAAACCTGAGATTCACCAAGTATGCAAGACGAGCAAGTTAAGTGCTCAAAGTATACAGCAGCCGGCCTAGTCTACACGTTCCATTACCGATGTGGTCAGAGACTATCTTCAAGTAGCTATAGCGGAAGCGATGCCGCCAAATGCAAAGACGGAAGGAGGTGCCAAAGAAGTCGGTCTGTTTGTACTGATTATTGATCACCTCCCCATCGGGAGTAATCAAATGCGAACACTTCCAATGCGAACATTTCCAATAATTTCCGTACTGCTTGCGTTATTGAAATTAGCAACGACAGTGATGAATTGCATTTTAAGCTAATACCGGCTCAAGTAATCTCTAGGAAACCGATGGCTCGCATCTAAAACAATAAAAATAAATAGCTAGCGCGACAGCTCGGGATGAGCCAAGGCCCAGCTCCTCGCAACCATTCATGTTGGGCGTGTTACAACTTTCCCACGAATGGAAAGAACCTACAATTGATTGCCGACTCCGAACGACGAATTGAGAAGCTTTTTCATGACAAAGTATACTCCCACAGGCTTGTCATTCTTCGACGAGAGGTGGTGCTGCGAAAAATGTTCGGTGAACATGGCTTGGACTTGAATCCACGCCGCTCGCACAGCAGTCCAACGCACTGACCACTGACCCACGTCGACCACATCTAATTACCCAATATTATGAGGACTGTCTCGCCTAGAAGCTTCTTAAATATCTCAAACTTCACAAAAATTGATCAGTCATCATCAGCAGGGCTTCTCAGAGGAACAGAATCTGCAGCACTAGCAATGTGATTTAGACAATGGAAGATGTTTCTTAAGGAAAAAGTCATTGACTTCAAATTGTGGAATAATCTTGAATCAAAGGTTCTAGAATTATGGTCTAATGATCGCAGTATGAAAAGAGTGCATAGCTTTAGGCTGAGACCGTATGTGGGACCTCCCGCTTTTTGCACGTCGACTTAACATTTATCAAACTTGAATATAAACTAGGGCAATGCAAGTAATATCTCATGTGAAAGCTTATCTTGGCCAGCATTCCTACTGTGTGCAAGACGGATACCACTCCTATCTTGGTACCTCACTCCCCTACTTACAAGAGGCCCTGCAGCCAAACAAGAAATTCCTATCAGTAGATGTTGGCAACATGCACAGAAAGCATCAAACACCCATCAAACATTCTACCTGTGCATCTTCTCTCGTTCATCTCCTTAATTTCGTTAAGATATTTTATAAAATTTTAACAATGTCTTATTTTAGTTTTTTTTCTTTGGATGTATGGTTTTCTTTGCTAAACATTTACAATGTAAGCCAACGACTACATTTCGGTACTGCGGAAATTCCATTGCTGTGTAAATTTGAATTCATGTGTAAACAAAATGTAAAGCTGCCTAAAAATATAATACATAACAAGAAAATTTAAATTATTTCACAATGAAATCGAAAATGGCCTCTGTAAATTACTTTTGACGTAGAAAATTTGTTGCAAGATCTTAATTGCGATCTGTGCAATGAGCTGTAGACACATGCATGGCTGCAATCTAAGCAGTGTTGGGAAAGTTATAGACAAGGTCTGTCTTTTTCTAGATGACAGAATGAATTTTTTCAACAGACTGAGGCCAGGACCTCCTCTTCTTGGTCCATTCCCTTCCTTATAGGCTGTGCATAGACAAGATAAGGGTTTTTTGTAAACCAAATTTATATGAAAATGAAGCTATGTAATTGCTGTTAATTATACGATCAAGTGAACAAGAATGTAAGGAAGGTTGTAATGTATGTCTTCTATTGTCAGTCGCCTGTACGGGCTGTACAGCGACATCGACTTAGCCAGAAGAATGAAGGTCCAACGACCGAGGTGGCTGGGTCTTGTAGAGCGGATGGACACCAATTCTCCGGCCCGGATAATCTTAAAAACCACACCCGAGTTTTGAAAATTTATAAAACTTCATTGAAAGCTTTGCTATAGCGCTGGCTATTTATTGATTAAAGAGCGTACTGGGTATCTAAACCTGGAGAAGGTCCTTCAGACTGGAGATTGTCAATGAAATTGATGACACTGCGATTGACTCAATATCCGAAGCTTCTGCGGTGCGAATATTAACTAGGATCACTAGTTGTTTGCTTTTTGTGTATGAATATGGACGATAATCCAAACACAACAGCAAAGAGGAATTACTGTGAAAAGATACATCGTCGACAGGCTGCAATCTCAAGAGACCACCAGAATCTTTGCCTACAGCTTAACTTGAAATCTCTCAACAACTTCAAATCTCTACCACCAGCATCGAAGACCAATGGAATTCTGCCAGAATGATCGCTTCTCTGTCATGTTCCGTAATGATCCCACTGAGACCGTTGATGTCAAAAAAAGGATTAAGACGAGATAAAGCGCTGCCCTATCATCATCTCATCAAACTAAACCTTTGATCAGATGATGGCGACTTTACTGCGAAGGCATAACACTGGCAGTTGAGTGTCGTGGCTTGAAGAGTTGATTGAGCTGATACTGATTATGACAACAGGAGTTTCGAAAAAATTCCTGTGAATTATAGCAATGACAAACACCACAAATATAGCCAGCTAGCCTGGACCCCACCCTTGGACGCCAATGAAACCCAACACTACCTGAGTTTCAAACCATTGCATCTCGCTCGCGGTGTGTGTATAACATTGAAAGGATCATAACCCCTTGATCTGCGTGTGGATTATAAAAAAAAAAAAGAGTGTCGGTTCTGTGCAAGCTCTCTATTAATCTCCGGCACTGTACTGGCTGCGTAGATGGATCTTTCATAGGGAATTCTGTTCGTTGGCGGAGTTTAGAAACTCGGGTACTAATGACATACTCACCTTCATTAGGAAGGACACACAATAGATCTTGCTAGGTCTCAGTCTCACCCATAAGGGCAGGTACTTAAAAAAAGCGCTGCCCTGTGAATTCCTTAACAACATTCTTGAGCGTATTGTGAGAAACTGGAAAATTAACTCTCAACAGAGAAGTGACAGCTTGAAAAACGTGCAACCGCTTAGAGAACATCTAGAACATCTATCTTCTTAGAAAGACTTTCAATGCAGTTTCCAACGAAGACTTCCAACTCTATCATGAAGTTCTCAACAGTTTCGCTATATACAAAGGTGACAATTGCTTCCAACATTAATTGGAGAAACAAATTCGAGTCAAGTTTATATTAAAGAGACGAAGAACGAGGCTTCTGATTCGCGCTGCCTCTTAACCAAGATATTTTTTCTCCCTCCACGAGATAGATCATGTGGCAAGTTATTACCAGTAAGGCAGACCTTGGTTCTAAAAATATCCAAACTTTAGGCGGAGTTTGCTTCAAATAGACATGCGTCACCATAAACTAACCGAGTTTCGTAATATCGACCGGACCACAGTCAATTAGCACCTTACTTCTGCCACGTAAAAGGTGTACGTTTCCACACCGCTCCGAAGCAAAATACAAATTTATTTACACATTCCAACGTGTAACATAAATAAACAGAACTGTATGCATCCATGTATATAGAACAGTAGTTTTTCAGCGTCATAGGTAAGAGACCATATAAAATGGACTGCAAAGTGAGCAGACATTTTTGAAACATTTATAGAGTCTGCCTATAAATATTTCAAAAACTTCGGCACACATTTCCAATTGCACTCATTTAATTACTCGTTCTCAGTTGAGTTAATTCACATAGTATGTGTATGAGATACGAGTACATTATTTTGTTGATAATAAAATTGCATTTAACAGAAAATTTCTCATGTGAAACAGTTTTTTTGTTTTTCCTTTCTGTGTTATTAACAAAAACAAAATTTTCACATCAAATGGCAAATTGCCAACGCACACTCGTGATTGTTATACTTGTTATATACATACATTTTCTTATTGTATGTGGTCAACAAAATTTGTTTTTTTTTATATACGCATTCATGCCGCGTGTAAATGGGAAAATATTTTCTTTTTTAATTTTAAATGATTCGCTGAATAAGCACAAATTAGAAAAAGATCTCATCAATTCCCTATGTGACAGTTTTGATTGAATGGTATCAAATGTTCAAATTGCGGTTCAAAGCGGTTAGAGTTAATTTATTTTTTTTTACCAAATTGTACATGCACGCTACTTAAGTAATTTAAAATTCGAAAATGGACTTTGAGAGCGAAGTTTTGTATGGAAGTATGAACAATTAATTAAATTGCCGACGACGACATGTATCCATTTTAAGGTCTACTGCAGATCAAGTGTCTGTCGATAAAACACTCTGATGGGAAAATAATCGAACTAAAAAAAATATCTTATAAGGATGTTTTAAGAAAAAAAACCCCAGATTCCAGATTTGTCACGTAAGCATCGTCATCACAATCACAATATGTTGACAAAAAAAAAAATAATTTGGAACATGACAAGCCAAAGGTGTATCTATTAAATTTTAAATAAAATGTTCAATCACAATAAGAGACGTCACATTCGTTTTATTATCTTTGGCAAGGCGACACGCTGTCGTTGGACACAAGCCAATTTCAAAGAAATAATTCCTTTTAACACAAGTTAGTGGAGCTTCTCTAGCGCAATTTATGAAAATATTCAGTACGTTAATCTAAATCATTGATTAATTAATTTGCTTCATTACGCTAGTTCTTCTTTTTTCTATTAAAATGGTATGTTGAATTATGAACTTACCAATTAAAATAAATAAAATGGTTAAACAAGGGCAATGTGTTCCAAGAGCTTCTTAAAAGTAAAAATGTATCTTAATAACAATTAAATCATTTCTTTGATATGGGAACCAGCCTCATTCTTTATTACTGGTCCATACCGTGAGGCGTGTAAAGAAGTAAAGAGATTAAAAATAGACACTAGGCTGTGATTAACAGGCAAACTATTAACTGGTCAAAACTTTTCTTGAATCACTGATCAAGTTAATAGCCAAGTGCTTCCTCTACCTCGCAGTATTAGTCTCCGGTAATATATATAAATCCTTATAGAAGCGCCAAGAGTAATGGTTAGGTTAAGTAAATGGGTGCCTTATGACATTCGTCACTCCTCACTTAAACCAGCAATAGGGTCCATTGTGACAATCTTCTAATTCTACCCCGGGAACCTGCAAAGAGAAGAGGGCCGCTAATTTAAAGAGATTTAATAAGGATATGAATCTTAGGATATCCCTCAACTCAATGCCATGCAAGTCCGCCAGTTCCGTGAAAAAGTAACTACCAAAAGTCCTCATTCTTCCACCGGCGCGGCGAGGGTAGGACATTCACACGTCAGGTGACGGACAGATTCTATTTTTTCCTCGTCTCTACAAGAGTAATACAATGATACACGATGAGATTCGGTACTCTCCTGCATCTAACCATTTCACTTATTTTAACCCCAAAATGTCCAACCTGCATATGTAAGAATTCGTGGTTTTGAGGTCCTTTACTTGTAGTAGAAACCAACCTTACTGTAGGTACAATAGCAGCCACCTTGGCCCCCTTCTTTTTATGATCTAGATAGGATCATCAAACACGACATGATGCCGACGATACCAAACTTTTCAAAATCATTTCTTAACCCTAAGATTTCATTCTCCTTTAACAGAACCTCGATAGTTTATTGATCTTGTACATCAAAAATTGCTTTTAACTTAATATTGCCAAATGCTTATCCATTTTCTTTTCGCGTAAGCGGCACTAATTTCCTCCCCGTCTTTACCTTCTGCATAACCAACCCATCTCCCCTGTTCAATCTCTTCGGGACCTTGGCATTTTGTGTGATAGGGAGCTCAACTTCCGAACACGTATAGTAAGACAACCCTTAAAGCCAGCTCTGTTCTTAGTTTTGAAAAACGATGGTCCAAAGAAGTTACCAATCCATTCGTAACCAGATCCCTCTACATTACCTTTGTTCGCCCCTCCCAGAGTACGCAAGTCAAGTATGATCCCCTTATAATCATGTCCATACTACAAGAAGCAAAGGCATCTAGCGCCGTTTTCTTCGTTTTGTTCTTCAAGATCTGCCCTGGAACCACCCTTTTACACTGCCGTCCTATGAAAATCGGCTCAATACCATTAACTTAAATCGCCTTAAGGTACACAGAGACGCAGCCGACATTCTATTCATTTATCGACTCCTTTCGAATCACGAATGGGACCCCATTTTTTGGACCCGAGCCATTCTGCGGGCGGTGACCGCATTGAATCTAAGAAGAAGAAACAAAGAAGAGAGGAAGAATGCAAAAGAAGAAGGCTGTGGAAATCACTTCCAGAGCTAAGGCAGGCAAAGGAACTTCTCGGGAACTACAATCATAGGAGGGGCAAGGGCTGTCTAGGCAGCAACAAAAACCAGCTACGCACTATGAAGGGCTTCCGAACGGGTCATTGGAGAGTCAGGGAGCATCTTAAAAAAATGCGAATTGAAACTGCAGATTCTGCAATGATGCCGAGGAGACCCCATCACACCTTATGAATTGTGGAGCAATGATCCACAAAAGAGCACACCTGGAAGTTTACACTTTTTCTAAAACAGATCTCCCATCATTGGACCCAATCCAGATACCTCGATTCCTCAGAGCGCATGGATTAGAGGAGGTGCTATAGGTCGAGACTCATCGGCCAACACAGGTCGCAGTGCATACACACTCCAACTTTTAACATCTAACATCTAATCAGTATTGTCAAATCGCACAAAATATGTGGAAAGTAAATTAAGAGCGTCAAAAAATTTAGGTATAGAGGTCAAATATGCAAAAGTACATACACGTCAGTGTCGTATGTACTTTCTGCCGCCTAAACGTGTACCGCACTATGACTTCCGCTTACAGTCCCCGATTTCAGTAGACCTTTAGGCAAACTCGACTTCGAAGAGGCGCCATGGAATCCGTGCCATCAGGTAAGCGTCCCCTGGATAAGCCCAGGATGAGATGAGTGAAACAAGTCTAAAATCTCACCTCTACCCGTATGGTGGGGGGAGGGGATAGGCAGGTCATTGGAAAATGATGATGATGATGAATAATTTTTTGAGGCACCTTAATAGCGTAGGTGCCATGCATAAAAATAGTTACACAACTTAATCCACTACCATTAAAACTCTGCGGTTATTTACTTACAAAAAAAATGTTTACCTCAGACCTATCTAATCGAACAAAAAGAATCTAATCCCTTAGACGTTTTTTTTTTCGCTGCGTGAACACGAAAATATTAAAAGCAATTTTGTTCTAAAATAACTCTGACATTGATAGCTTTTTTCGTCCATCAACGTAAGTCTTCGAGTATTAAAATTGAGCCCAACGACCATGTTTTTTATGCCGCTATAAAAGTAAACTACAATATTGAATAATTCCGACTTCCACAGGCAATCCCAGTACCTACTCCTATTGCGTTGTGCCTTTTTGTTTTAATTTTACTATTTGCATGACTAATTGTGAGTTCATGTCTCAGAGAGCAACAACAGAAAAAAAAAATTTTAAAACGTCAACAGCATTCACCCCGGAGACGTCCAGCCTAATGAGTTCAAAAAATAAAATAATTGTGATCCTACGTGACCCAACTCAGATCCACAAATTAAGATAGAATTTCACAACCGCTCGACTTCAATGGGCCCCCATTTATGTACATAAAGTACGTACGTTGCAAGACTCATTCAAGACTTTGTATCTTTTTTTTTGTATATAATTCTTTTGATGATTTTTCTTAAATCTTTTTTTTTTTGTTCACTTTGCGACAGATACACTTCGATAAACATCATTATGAATAATAAATTGTTTGAAAAGTGTCACACGCTCACCCCTGGGAAGAACCGCCTTAAGTCAATTAGATACGGCAATCGATACGACTGTGATTAACAAAACAAACAATGGAACTACAAAAATAGATTTTTTGCTGGAACTGCAGCACTCAAAAAAAGAGCGTGGTTGAGCTTAGAATTGTATATAATCTCATTTAAGTGGGGATTACTTTGCCAGTGTATTGTCACCACACTGTCAGGCTACAAAGGCAGCTCTATAAATATTCTCGTGGTGCTAATTGTTTTGTAAGCTGATGTTGCATAATAGATACATACACTGTTGTGCTATGGATGGCACTATTTATCTGCGAGATTGAAGTGGGTTTTAGATATGATGAGCAGTTTGAAAAGTTTCCGAATTTTTTTTTGACTTGGTCCATGAATCATCATTGAAGTGTTTTGAAATAAGTGCGCTTTTATTGTTCGTATGTAAACATCTTAAATCAAATTATCCCAATAATAGTTATGACCTCTGTGGGGTGTTAATCGATCATTGAAGTGTTATTCATTGTAGATCGCTAGCAATTTTTTTCGATCTCCAACAACCAACACATATGTATGTACATATGTCTGTAGCTTGGGTTCTTTTCTCAAGAAATTTTTAATAAAATGCGAAATTCTAAATCCTTCTCTGTATGTACAGATACATCATCCATTTCCAATGACCCGCCTATCCACTATGACAATCGCGGGTTTAGCATGTTTAAGTGGACCGTCCACATCTTTCGATCTTCCACCATCGACTCGAAACCATCAGGGAATATCCTCATATGGGTAGAGGTGAGATTTTGGACTTGGGTAACCATATCATCCTGGGCTTATCGAGGGGCTGCCTACTTACGGATTTTATGGTACGTTTTGGAGGCCGCGTTGAAAACACCCGTTTAACGTTACCAAACCATCGAACCATAGACCTCTTCTTTCGGAATAGTAGCAGCTCAACATTGAGAAATCTCATTTCGGCAACTTTTATCCGCCATCTTACTCCTTCAGTCATTTTCCAAATCTCATGATCATAGGTGGGATCGGAATAAACACTGAATTAAAGACCGACTGCTTAGTTGCGATGCCAAGTCTGACCTCCCTCGTGCCCCGTTTAGTTCTTCTATGTACAGATACATATGTACCTAGCTATAAATTTTAACACAGCAAAAGTAAGACTTCTTCTTAAGTTCAATTTAAAATATTGAATCTTCCACAACCCGTCCAGCACCTGCTATTTGAATGTCCCGCACTGGCCACCAGAAAATTGCGTATTCTTGGTAGTAGCTTATTCCATAGGCTGGAGGGCCTTAATATCGTTGATTTTAGGAAATTCCTGAGATTTCCATCCATTTTTGGGTGGTTTCCGGATAAGCCAACCCTATCCCTTGGTTTGACTCCCATGAGTATATTTTTTACGAGTGCAATGGACCCAATTGAGGTGTAAGTAAGTCTTTACGACACCCACTAAACCAACCAACCATATTTCACATACTTATCACGCACAAACGCTTTGAAAACAACAGCATCTTGCTATGAAAACCTAGCCACTTAAAAACTCAACGATTTTTTGTGATCATTTTTACAATGACAAATGAAATTGTAGTACAAATATGTAATTGACAGTAACATGAACATAAAAGAACGTCTTGAAAAGGGTCGAAGATGCTGGTTTCGATTTCGGGTTCTCAAATAGAGCCGAGATCCATCGGAGAGTGCCTGGGAAAAGAAAACGCATCGCCAACTCCTTAAAGTAAACCAAAAGGCGAACTAATGCTATAAGTCACTTCTGCAAACCTCTTAAAAAGCAGGGCACTAAGCTAAGAGCACCCACGCACATGACACATGCGACAGTTAAGATAGCTAGGAAACTAATGCCAGCAAAGTCTTCAAATCTTACTCGGAGAAATAACTCAGACCACGCCTAAGGTGGCGCGTACAAGTAGAACAGGACCTAAAACAACAGTTGTTGGGGCACTAAGCTAAGAGCACCCACGCACATGACACATGCGACAGTTAAGATAGCTAGGAAACTAATGCCAGCAAAGTCTTCAAATCTTACTCGGAGAAATAACTCAGACCACGCCTAAGGTGGCGCGTACAAGTAGAACAGGACCTAAAACAACAGTTGTTGGTCAACTAAATAACAACCAAAAAATCATACGTCTACGTCTCTCCAACTCGAATGCCAAGTCCATTTGATATTATAGCTCTTGAGCTTGAACATGTCCGAAAGCAATTCAAAACAAGGTACAAATCATAAATAAATACCTGCGACGAAGTTTTGATACTTTAGTGGCTAACACTAGGCGACTCTGCAAGAAAGGAACCGGAAATGGAACTGGATTGGACACACTCTATGGTACAGAAGCAACAACATCGATAGACAAGCTCTCCCTTAGTGTTCACAACCAGTCGAAGTTCGGCCGCTCCTCCTAAATCGTGGCGTAGCACAATAGACAAAGAACTGCAAAGACATTGCTAGAAGAAAATTGCAGAAAAACTCTAAATATTAGGGTTCAGGGCATCGTTGAGGCACTTTGCTGCACCAGGAGGTAGCTAATGTCGTGAACATTAACTATTTTGCTGCCATGGAAAAGCGCCCACCCGCGTTCGAATCTGATCGATTGATTTATGTATCAGGGTTCACAGAATGTGCGAGCTCAGATTCTCCTTAACGTTCATTTTGAACAAGTAGATCAAACAGTATTCAAGGATAGGCTGCAAGGTACTTTTAATTCTTGCTAACCACCAGGCCAGCAGAAATAGATCTTGGAGCTTTTACTGGACTTCAGCATCGAATGGTAGGATATCCTAAGTGTTCGTATACGGTATACCTAGAACCTTGAATATGAACATTTTTTTCCAGGCATAGAAGGAT